>VCII01000163.1:0-1200000 GCA_006030095.1 Triplophysa siluroides
ACCCTTCTGGCAAACAGGTATCGAGTTCGTCCTCAAACCAAGATGTTCGGTGGGTTACAACCCGCACTTCATCGTTCCCAAGAAAGACGGCGGGTTGCGCCCCGGAGGTCTGCGTACCCTGAACTAAGCACCTTCACAAGCTGTTGCTCAGAATGCTCACGCAGGGGCACGTCCTGACATCTATCAGGTGTCAGGATTGGTTCGTGGCAATCGACTTGAACTCCCTTTCGGTCTGTCCCTGTCTCCATGGTCTTCACGAAGATCGTGGAAGCCGCCCTTTCTCCCTGAGGGGAAGGTGTGCGGGTACTTAACTATCTCAACGACTGGCCTATCTTGGCACACTCGTGAGATCTGTTATGTATACAAGGGACCTGGTGCTCCGGCACCCAGATCGATTGGGACTCCAGGTCAACCGAGGAAAGGACAAGCTCTCCCCAGGGCAGAGCATCCTCTTTCTCGGTAGGGAACTCAATCACCATGTCGGCGCAACTGTCCGCAGTACGTGCCCAGCCGGTGTTGAACTGCCTGGAACATTTCAGGCAGACAGCGGTCCCCCTGAAACAATTCAGAGGCTCCTGGGCATGGCGTCCTCGTCGGGTAAGACCCCTCTCGGGTTGATGCACATGAGACCGCTCCAACACTGGCTTCAGAGTCGAGTTCCGAGGAGAGCGTGGCACAGCGGCAGCAGGCGCATGGTGATGACGCCCTGCGGCCGACGCACCAAAACCCCTGGTCTTCCATGACTTTTCGACGGACTAAGGTCCCTCAGGGCAGGTTACGAGGCAAGTCGTGGTGACGACGGACGCCTCCCTGCAGGGGTGCGGTGCAGTGTGTAACGGGCACGCAGGCGGGGCGTTGGGCGAACCCCCACCTACGCTGGCATATCAATTGCCAAGAGTTGTGGGCGGTGCTACTTGCACTGAGCAGGCTGCGGCCTCTCGTGCAGGACAAGCACGTGCTGGTCCGAGGACGGCACTACAGCTGTAGCGTACATCTTGGGGGTGGCGTTCGCTCACAGCAGCTAACACAACTTGCTCGACGCCTCCTCTGGTGGAGTCAACAGGTGACCCATTCCCTGTGGGCCACACTCACCCCGGGCAAACTGAACTAGACAGCCGACGCGCTCTCTTGTCAGTTTATGCCTCGTAGAGAGTGGCGACTCCACCCCCGCGCAGGCCGCTTGGTACTCCCTGTCCGAGGCCCTCGACACGGATATCCTTGCGCACAGCTGACCGCGGGACGGGCGGAAGCACACCTTCCCCCCCCAGGAGCCTCCTTGCACAGACACTGTGCAAAGCCAGGGAAGAGGAGCACCAAGTGTTATTGGTTACACCGCACTGGTCTAACCGCACTTGGCTTCGGAGCTGATGCTCTGGACAGCGACTCCCCCTGACCCATTCCCCTGACAGAGGACCTGCTCTCTCAGGGGAAGGACACGTTCTGGCATCCCAGATCAGACCTCTGGCACACCATGTCTGGTCTCTAGACGGGACGAGAAGATCCTGAGTTGGCGACTCCCCCTCTATGGCGGAGACCATCACCCAGGCTAGGGCCCCATCTACTAGGCGGTTACACGCCTCTAGACGGTGCCTCTTCTTGTCCTGGTGTCTCTCTCAACGAGAAAGACCCACTGAGGTGCTCGATCAGGATTGTGTTGTCCTTCTTACGAGACTGGAGACTAACATCTCCCCTCCACACTGAATGTGTATGTAGTCGCTATCGCCACTCATCACGACTCAGTTGATGGAAAGTTTCTAGGATGACACGACCTGGTCACCAGGTTCCTAAGGGGTGCGAGAGGGCGGCATCCACCTCATCTCCGCTCCATACCCTCTTGGGACCCTAAGGTGGAACTGGGGGGACTCTGGGCCCCCGAAGAGCCCCTCAGAGGTTCCGATCTTCCTCACCCGAGTAAGACGGCCCTCCTGATGGCGCTCGCTTCCTTCAAGAGGGTAGGGGACCTCCGAGCATCCTCCGTGTCCCCGGATTGCCTTGAATTCGGCCCTGGTAACTCTCACGTTATCTTGAGACCCAGGCCCGGATGCGTGCCCAAGAAGTTCCCACTACTCCCTTCCGGGGCGAAGTGGTGAACTTGCAGGCGCACCCCATCCGTGTTGTGTCCTGGACCACACGCAGGGCCTTAGTAGCTCTGACCAGCTCCTTGTCTGTATTGGAGGACAGCAGAGTTGGCTGGGCAGAGCAGCCTTCCCCCTTAGGCCGGGATAACATGTGAGCCATCCCCTGGCTCTAACCAGACCTAGTGCTACCGGACGCCTGTAACACCCCCCCTGTGGGCTGTTCCGTCTGATGTATCCTCATGAGATGGTTCCCACTCCTGGTAACCCATGAGCTTCCCCAGGTGGACCTCCACCTCGCGGTTAACTACTCAGCCCGCACGTTCCATGCGTTCTCCTCCAAGGACGAGACCATACCTTATCCACCATATTCCTCCCCACGGGTAGGAGGTGGCCTCTGCAGCGCATCCCTAATTAAGGAAGTTGCGCTTACCCGGTGTAAACCCGAGCTGGACGGCCTCTCGCCAGTAGAGAGCTAAGGCCTCCGTCCGTGAAAGGTTACCGGTCAAGGCTGTTACCATCTTTCTCCAAGAAAGCTCTGGAACCCCCCGACCACCACACTGGAAGGTTACAGTTTCGCGAAAGCATCGAGCCGACATGCCCAGGCCTGTTACCGTCGCTTCGCTAGAGACTGTGACGCGATACAGTGTTGTGGCGTTTTCCATAGAGAACCCCATCTGTCGTCTTCGACACAACGTCGAGAGACCGACAGAAAGGGAACATCTCGGTTACGTATGTAACCTCGGTTCCCTGATGGAGGGAACGAGACGTTGTGTCCCTTATGCCACTAACACGTATCGTATTCTGCTGTAGTCGTGAGAGGCTCTCAGGCTCTTCAGAACAAAAGGTAAGTGAATGCTGCACGCCGGCTTCCTTTTATACCGGACATCCGGGGGCGGAGACCGGCATGCAAATTTCATTCGCCAAATTTCATTGGCCTTTTCTATAGTAGTCAGAGTTGATTGGTTCTCAAGGGCGAACCCCATCTGTCGTCTTCGACACAACGTCGAATCAGGGAACCGAGGTTACATACGTAACCGAGACGTTTTCATGACCTACCCGGTCAAAAGCTTTCTCTTGGTCAATAGATAAAAAACCCACATCAAGATTGTTTCTAATAGATAAATCAATCACATCTCTCATAAGAAACAAATTGTCCATTATTGTCCGCCCAGGAATACAGTAAGTTTGTTCACTTTCCACCACAACATGCAAAATATTTTTTAGTCTGTTTGCTAAACATTTAGACAATATTTTATAGTCTAGACACATTAAGGACACTGGTCGCCAATTCTTCAACAAGCCTAGGTCTCCATTTTTTGGCAGGAGTGATAACACAGCTCTTTGACAGCTGTTTGGTAGACAACCTCTTTTAAAACATTCACAAAATACATTATACAAATCTTCTCCTAAGACACCCCAAAAGGCTTTATAAAACTCAGCTGTAAATTCCTGGTGACCATCAATTCCTGGTGACTTTCCTGTAGAAAGTTCATCAAAAGAAATCATTACATCCAATGAATTTTTATCCTCAGAACTTAATTTAGGAAGATCTTGCAAAAACTGGTCCATAGATCCAACATCACTTCCGTTCAAGTCCAAAAAAATAAGCAGTTGGAGCATCCATTTCTTTAATTGAAGATATTCTCGCTCGAACTAGTGCACCTTTAACTCTTTGTTCCAACAATGACTTCAACTCTATTTTTTTCTTTTTTTAAATATTCACTGAACCATCATTAACAACATCAATCATTCTTTTTTCCATTTCATTAATCTCAAACTCCAACATTTTCACACATTTCTCTTCATTGTAGCAGTAGCATTATAAGAAAATTGTTGACCAAAAACTTTAATCTGTGCTTTTCCCACCTCCCACCATTGAGTCATATTTTCAAAATGATTTTTTCTCTCTCTCCAAATTTCCCAAAAACTTAAATTTGTTCCATGACTTAATTTACACTCTCCTTCCCACCATCTATACAACTCCAATTTTTATTATTACTATCAGAATGTGTTTCTTGTAAAAAAGTTACTTTGATATCATTTAATTTAATAAATTCAGAAATTAGTGCTCTATTGACCCCATCTCTTCCCCCATTGATGTTTAAGGATCCTACTCTTACATACTCCATAATAAGGTTCCAATGGAGGGAAAAGAAAGACAGAGAGAAAAGAAGAAATAGAAACACCCTTAGTCAATTAGACATCATTTATATTTCCTTTTTTTTCAGGGTTCCCCCCCCTCTTATTTTCGTGACAAACTTTTTCAATCGAAACCTCTTCCTCCTACTTAATTTGTCCTCTCCAACTCGTTTCATCCAGTATAATACAGCACTTTCAAATTTCTTAGTGTCAGCAAAGTAATCCTTCACTTCTGCTGCTTTCCCGAAAGTCTCATCCAGAAAGGCATCTATTTCCTCCAAAGCATAACACTTATCACATCCCATCTAAGATAAATTTGACACATCTGATACATCTGACAAATCATCATCACTATCTTCCTCTCCTTCATTTTCAACCATCTCTTCTGAATTATTACCCTCTGAATTCACTATCCTTAATTGATCTCTATCAACTGACATCACTTCCTCAACACCCTCTACCTTCTCCACTTGCTCTGTATTCTTCTCAGTTTCCGTCATCACCATCTCTTCAGTCACCTGTATCTCACCACCATTAACATTCTCTACCACTTCAGTAGACACTTCAGTAGTATTAGTCTCGCTCTCAGCACCAACACTAACTAAATCCTTGTTACAGTTTTTCTCGATTGCTAAAACACTAAAACCCATTGGCTGAACCAAGTTCTCAGTTGCCTAAACTCATTTAGCTATTTGTGCAGTCTGTTATCAGTACCTTACACCATTTCACATGGTAAAACACAATATGCAGATCTCACTTAGACTTTTCGCAAAAACTCTAAACACAATCTCATTCTCAAAACCCATTCTGCACTCTAATGCACATGTCATCCATACTGGTAAACACAAGTGGCACAATCAAATACTAAAAAGAGAACACATGTCATTGATTGAACACAACTCAAAATTGATTTAACCTGTTTCAAATGATGTGACACAACCAATATAAGCCAGTTCAGAGAGCAAACAGGTTGTTGAAGGTGGAAAGAAGAAAGACTGAGAATGAATAGAAGAAACAATGTGAGAGGACGAGGACGAGTGCGTATGCGAGGTGGGCGACGAAGAGGAAGAGGAGGAGGAGGCCAAGAAAGAGGAGGAGGGCAAGAAAGAGGAGGAGGAGGAGGAGGGCAAGAAAGAGGAAGAGGATGAGGGGAAAAAAGAGGAAGAGGAGGAGGGCAAGAAAGAGGAAGAGGAGGAGGGCAAGAAAGAGGAAGAACAAAAAAAATTGCAAAGAGCAAAGCAGAGTAGTAATTTCTGATCAATTTTGAGCTGTGTTTTCGTTCATCAAAAGTCAATGGAAAAATAAGCAATTTGTTTTGAGATTAAAAATGTACTTTTCCCTGAGAACTATATGTTTTGAACGATGTGTTTTCTATTTTTTGGTGTATTGTTTACTGACTGCTTGATAATGTATATCATTTTGATCACTTTGTTTATGATTTGAGAGCAGTGTTTGATTTTGAACTCAGGTAAAACGGTTTTGAGGCGAAAGTTTCATTTTGCTAGAGGAGTCAGAGGCTTTGTAAATAGTGCTTGAAGATGAGGATTTGTGTTAAATGTTTCAGAAAATGGAGCAAGGTTTCAGAAATTGTGTTTTAGCAATCGAGAAAAACTGTAATATGAACATTTTGATTCTCTCATTTTCCACTCTTTCTTCCACAGTTTGCTCTACACTACCATTCGTATCTTTATTTTGACCTGTCTCTTTCATCACTTCTTCTCTTTGCGGACATGACAATCTTACATGTCCTACAGCACCGCATTCAAAACAGCGCACTTCCCCAGTGTTCGCATACAACATGTACGACTTTCCTTCGTAAACGCAACGAAAAGACACGTTTAATGTCGGGGTATTCAAAAACATAAACACCTGCCGTCTAAAAGACAACACATGCTTCAAAGACTCATGTTTACAACCAAGCGGTACCATCTTAATTCCACTTGCAAATTTTCCATACCTCAAAAGCTCACGCTGTATATCATCAGGAAAAAAATGGCGGCACATTTGAAATTACTACCTTCACAGTTGGAGATATTAACGGTTGAACAATGACAAAAGCTCCACTTACCACTATGCCGCTCTCTACCAACCGATTGACCAGTAGCTCCTCTTTCAAAAAGACCACCACGGCCTTATTCATTCGAGACGCGGAAATAATGTTTTCATGTCCCACTCGCTCAGCTACATCCAGCTACACATCCTCAACTGTTATACCAACTTGAGTGATGCATCTAATTCCGTGACGAAGCGACAGCGACGGCGTTCGCACATCCAGGTACATCTCTGTACTCGCCACGTGAAACTAATTCCACAACGCGTCAACTAACCTTAAACTAAACTTTTACTACTAGATTTAATATTAGATTTAAATATCAAATTTACTCAAAAAAGAAATAAGAGAGACAATAGAAAAGTTTAGCACCTCTCCTTAAAACCCCTCACCACCACCCCAAACGCTTCCAGCGTGCACCGGAAATGAGAGAGAAAGAGAGAGAGAGAGAGTTTTGCTGTGCACTAGACGACACAGAGATAATGGACGGCATAGTTAAATATTATTTACTTTTACTTTATGTTTTGTTACTTTACAGTTTTTCTCAATTGTTTACACACAAATTCTGGTACTTGAGACACAATGACCACAACATGTAAATCATTCACCAACCCCCTGAACCAATTCTGCTAAACTACAAGCACAGTTCCTGCTTTACACTCAAATTGCAGTTCTATAACACACTTTTTTCAAAACACTACACACAATTCTCTGCTTTTGGCACAATTTTCATGCAGAAAATATCTTGTTTTCACAAGGAACACACTGCCATTCAAATATGCACACTGACTCATCACAAGGGCAAACACCCGTCACACAGTTTTACAATTAGCAATCAGAACTTTAGCATAAAAAGGCAACAGGTGAGCTCTTCTGTTTTGGAGCAATGGATGCCAACATTAGAAACAGAGGCAGAGCCAGAGGAGTGAGAGTGAGAGGAGGAGGAGGAGGACGGGGACGGGGAGGACGGGGACGGGGAGGACGGGGACGGGGACGGGGACGGGGACGGGGACGGGGGGGACGGGGACGGGGAGGGGACGGGGGACGGGGACGGGGACGGGGAGGACGGGGACGGGGACGGGACGGGACGGGGAGGACGGGGGACGGGACGGGGGACGGGGACGGGGAGGACGGGGACGGGGAGGACGAGGAAGGCCAAGGACTGTAATCTCTGATGAGATCCGAGCCACTTTGGTTGATCATGTGGTCAACCATGGTCTAATATGAGGGATGCTGGGCAAAGAGTACAGCCACATTTGAGCAGGTACACTGTAGCATCCATCATCCGGACTTTCCGAAATGAGAATAGGTAAGAAATCTACTCTCACTAGAAAATTGCAGTACTGCATATCAATACAGTACTCAATGAGTACAGTAGTACAGTATTGCCTGTGGACTGTTCTGTAGGACTGTAAAAATTCTGCAAATTATGTTTCAAGTATTTAGGAAATGTATACCTACATTGTATTTACAGTATTTTACTATTTGTTTGGCAGAACTGAAAGATTACCAACACAAGGTGGTCGGGAACATGTTCTGTCTCCTGAACAGGAAACTGAAATCATGAACATGGTCCTAGAAAATAACGCCATAACATAAATTAATAGAAAACAATGACATGTTTCAAAATATTGATAGGGTAAGCTTATCAACACTGGACCGTGTCTTGCGCAGAAATCATCTCAGGATGAAGCAGGTCTACAGGGTGCCATTTGAACGCAATTCAGAAAGAGTCAAAGAATTGCGATATAACTATGTGCAAGTGAGTCCCACAATTGATGCATACTCTCAACACTGTATACAGTAAATTATACATATTTCAATATTGTAATCATAATGATTGTGCTTCACAATAATGACCACTCCATGTCTATTTCTGATATTGTCATGTGTGTTTCAGAGAGTCCTTGAGCTACACTCATTCCACCAGATCAGGTAGATGGCCCAGAGCAGCTCAGGTACGTTGTTATTTGGGACAACGTAAGTTTCCACAGGGCTGCTCTGGTTCGTAACTGGTTCAATGCCCACCCATGCTTTTTAGTTGCTTATCTCCCTCCATATTCTCCATTCCTCAATCCTATTGAGGAATTTTTTTCTGCCTGGAGATGGAAAGTGTATGACCGAAATCCACAAACGCGTATACCGTAATTTCCGGACTATAAGCCGCAACTTCTTTCCCACGCTTTGAACCTCGCGGCTTAAACAATGACGCGGCTAATATATGGATTTTTCCCGCTTTCAAATTTTTTTTTTTTTTTTCAAACATTCTGTGACGTGCTCAGTTTTTTGGCGGAATGAAGCTTTCATTAGACCAATGAAATTGCCGAACGGGTTAAGGTCAAACAACTTTTTTGTTTACTATTTAGATTAAATCGAGCGCGCTCAAACTTCCCATCATTCTGATTACGGTAGTCATTTTGTCACCCTCATCATGGCAAAGACACGGAGAAATGCATATGATGCAGCTTTCAAGTTGAAGGCGATTGATCTGGCTGTTGGAAAAGGAAATAGAGCTGCTGCACGGGAGCTTGGTCTTAATGAGTCGATGATAAGACGTTGGAAACAGCAGGACCTAAACTTTTGAAAAATTAGGCAGTGACACTCCGAGAGGTTTGTCACTTTGGCCAAGTTCACACAAAGTTCCATCATTCTTTTTTCCCTCATTTCTACAGTCTTTCTCTCCTATGTCTATACTGTTTGTTCTACAATGCATGTTCTGTACAACGGCTCTTTAACAATGAACAATTATAAAACGTCATAGAAATCAATTTGAACTGAAATGAATAAATTTGACTGAAAACATTTCTTGAAATTCAGGTGAATGTACTATGACACATTTTATCTCTCGAATCCATATAATAAACATTAACTACAATAATGCTGTGGTACCTGACTGGGAAACACAGTTGGTGATCTGACGAATGGTGGAGCCACCTGCAGTTCTGTCAATCTTCTTAATTACTACTTCACTGGTATCTCCACTCATTTGAACTTTCTGAAGTTTTTGCTCCCTCTGCTGTCTGAGCTCTTGCAGATGGATATTTCTTTCTCTCTCTCTCCGATCTGCAGACAAAAAGAATGGAGAACATCAGAATAGTAACATGAAGAGTAGTAAACATATTAGGATAAATGTGGAGAACAATTGTGGATGAGACAGGGGATGAATACACATTAGGGATGCAGATCACACTGTGGAATCTGTCCATATTCTAATTGGTAAAAAACTGAATCACATATGCTTTGAGGTCATTTATAGATGCTAGAATTTGTTCCTCTGAATACTTTATATAAGTATATTTTAAATGTTTTTTTTATATATATATATATGTAGAAGAGTTCAGAATTTTGTGTATTTTAATTACTTTAATGTTGTATTCCTCTATCATGTGATCTTGTCATGTGCTTTATTTCTTCATGGGTAATGTTCTTATTGGTTCCTTTGCCTGACTTGACTTATGCTGCGTTCACACGTCCTCGTAATTACCGTTCTTTCGAGGTGACACTACGTGATGTGCTACTGGTAACACGTTTCTATAGCAACAGTAACAACCACCATTATTCTGTGGTTCTGCAAGTGGTAGCAGCGGTCACGTGGTACAACTCATAACTTTTAAGGAGTTCTCAGGCTGCAAGTTGTAATTCCAAACTTTATGAGGATGTGAACACGTTTTACACATATAATTACTGGAATTTTGGCATGGCAATGAAGCACTTTTATTCTCTGCTGCGTTTATCATACAACCAGGTTGGGATATTCCCCCCTCTTACCTTTATATCCGTGCCTCTGCTCTAACATATTTGTCCCCAGTAGGGATGAAATGTATCCCACTGCCACCATTGGGATTTGATATTTAACAAATAAATTATATAAAATAACTAAAATACAGATATTTTTAAAAGTATAAATAAAAACCTGCAGGGTGATGAAAACAACGATAAAATAAGAAATGGATTTTTACTGTCATCGCTTCCACTGACAGTAGATGACAGCAGGTCACATCAAGATTCTAGTTCCCTTGTCTTGAATCCAGGCACAGCTTTTCATGTCTTGTTTCTCTTGGTCTAGCGGCGGGATCATGACAGAACGTCTTGTTTTATGTGGAGAGAGGCATTCTGGCCCTGTTGGCCTTCCATATGCTCTCTCCGGTCTCGTCTCAGTTCCCACCCTCTCATTACCTCGTTATTGCTTTTAATTATTTCATGCCCCACAGCTGTTCCCTCTTGATATGTCCCCTTATTTAATGCCCCTGTGTCTTCTGTCTTGTGCTAGATCATTTCCAATTGTATGGGGTGTTGGTTGATAAATTAACTTAATGAAACGCAACGGAACTTGAAAAGAAAAAACGTTTATTTTATGTATAAACACACGTTACTGTCACTGAACACAATCTACTTAACAGTTATATTTAATTATCGACCAAATTTGCACGGATATGTAACAGAATAATTAAAGTGCTTCTCATATGTACTTCAAACAGTATTTAAAAAATAAAGTCACAGAAATTACATTTTTTATTGTTGTTGATACTTACCAGTTGTGAAGTATCACAAAACACTCACGCAATCACACCACAGGAAAATAAGTGAACCGTGTCCCAATGTGATCATTACCAGTGAGTTGGGGAGCTAGGGAGCTCATTGAGACAGCCCTCGTTTTTCATTGTCTGGTATTATTTCTATTATTATGTTCTTGCTCTGGCTTTCATGGTTTGTTATTTCTGATCTGTCTTGGATTATACCTGCCTTTGGATGCTTATCTGTTGCTGTTTACCATTTGGATTGTACTTACCTGTGGACATTTACCTGTTGCCTGTTTACCGTTTGGATTATACCAAGTGGTGGAAGTACAAGTAAGGGCTGCACGATTAATTGCAATTCCCATTAAAATCGTGCTTAAATTGACGTGGCTATCGTATGCCCGCTTGTTCGTGAGGCACGGCTCTGTGATCAGTCGGAAATGCTGCTCGATCTAAAAGCACTGTCCCTTAAAAACGTGCTTTGCAACACCCGTCAACCATCATCATCATAAACATGCTTTATTATCATGAAACTGCCTGAGGAGGCTTACAAATCAGTGATAGAAAGATGCCAAATGATATAGGAAGATGGCATTTCCTGCCAAATCGCGTGCAGTTTTTTTTTCGATTCATAAATTAGAGCCTAAAATACTGCATGTAAATAAAATCCAAGATGTAGGCCTACCTAACATTATTTCTTAGGTAGAACAGTAAAAATGTTTACCTGTAATTGTGGTGCCAGCATAACCAATCAGAGAGAAAGAAAATAATTGTATAAAAAAAAAAATGTATACATCCAAAAGCGATAAACGTTTTCATTATCGGTCGTTGCTGTCGAGTCTGAGTTCTCAACTACTCAAGTACTCGTACCCATCCCTATGCTCCACTGCTTTGCCATCAGCTCCACCTTGGTCTTTTTCTGCGCCTGGTCCACCGTCTCCTCCTCAGCTGTATCTTAATGTCATGCTTTTTCGGAGGGGGAATAAAGTCACCATTCCTGCCTGTAATACCCAAACTAAACATCTCATCATGTATTGCACCCCGTCAGCCATCTTGATTATCACCTACACCTAATAATCTTAACTGGACTGTTTAAATGCACACTCACCCCATTTTTCATTGTCTGAAACAAATGATGTTGCGACTGCGTTTAATGTGATATCTCTCTCCTGTTGTCACGCATAAAATAAAATATATATTTCTTTGCATTATGGTCATCATCAAGGTATTATCAACATGTGAGTTTTCTATGTGAGAAATGTTGATTTTGATTTGAAAGCTTTAGATATGACATTTTGTTAGTATTTTAGAGGACGCTCTGCCTATTGAGTCCTCTGACAAGCCACTACTGTTAACATTCAATAATAAGGAAATATATTATGACGCAATCAATGTGTGCCCCAATAAAGGGTCGCAATCCCATGTGTTTTTGCAATGTAAAAATAGTCAGTGGTATCCCCAGAATGTGTCTTAAGTAGGGCTGCACGATTCTCACTAAAATGTGAATCACAATTTTTCTTCATGGGAATTGAGATCACGATTCTCTCACACGATTCTCATGTTTTCAACCAAAACTTTTATTGAACGCAGGTAAAAAATTAAACATAGTACATTTAGTCATTATAAAGTGCAAAAAGTAACAAAAATTGTCTCTCCTTTTTTTCTCTCGTTGTGAATAACTTTACTTAAGCTGTTGAACATAAATAAGAGAAGAATGTTAACAATAATAAACAAAAATAACATGGGCAACTGTGCTTTTGGACCATAAGTAAATAACTTAATAACTTAAGCTGTTTAAAATAAATAGGAGAAGAGTATTAATTTAAAAATAAGAAATACAAATAACTAAAAGGACCCAATGCTTTTCTAATGTTGTGTTCAGACCAAACGCGAATGGCGCGTCAAGCGCGAGTGATTTCCATGTTAAGTCAATGCAAAGACGCGATAGACCTACTTGCGGCGCGAATCGCGCGATTCGCGCAAGTTGAAAAATCTGAACCAATCAGGAGCTTGCTCTAGTAGTGAGGTGATTAGACGACGTAGGCAGAAATCCGAAACTGGAGGACAAAATGGAGGACAAATTGATCGTTGCTGTTTGTGGACAACCGGAGCTGTATGATTCTTTTTCTTACTTTTATTGGAACAGGAATAAAAAGGATCTTGTTTGAAAGAAAGTGAGTGAGTGAGGAGGTCGGATAATCTGGTAAGTGGTAAAAACGCTCTTTACTCAATTTGAGCTATTTTTTCAGCCTTCCATAGCACATAAAGCGCAGCTACCCTCTCAACAAAAAACATGTCCGCCATTTCGAAATGAGACTGGAGCCGCCTGCCAGAAGCCCCTCCCATGACGCGAATGAAGCGAATTTGACGTGCGAATGAAGCGAATTTTACGCGCGAATGAAGCAAATCTGACGCGCGAATGAAGCGAGTAAACTCAAAATGTTCAAGCGTCCAACTACACGCGAATAGCGCGATTCATTCGCGCCATTCGCGTTTGGACTGAACACAACATAATACTAATACTGGCCCAAAACTTTAAAGGTTCTTGGCCAAAAACACTTGAAGGGTATGGCGATGCGCCGTGTAATGTCTGAGTTATGGACGTTTGCGTCGTCTGGTGGCCGGCATTTTTAGGTTTAGCTCCCTTGTCTCTCATTGCTGACTCGTACTGTATTTTGTGGTGACGTTTGAGGTGGTTATATAGATTTGTGGTGTTACCTTGCGGTGCTGCGACGATGCCAAAGCACTGTTTACAAATGATGACTTCTTGTGCATCGTCGTCAGGTTTAAACCCGAAAAAGTTCCACACGGTGGAAAACGATCCTTTTTTTTTCGGTTCTAATACTGATGCTTCGTCGTCAACAGGATTTTTCACACTGGTGTCCATTTCCTCTTTTTTTTCGCCAAATTTTCCACTCCAAATCCACAAAGTAAGCTGACTGCAACCGTTAGCTCTGCCTCATGTGAGTGATAGCGCGTAACCCAGTAAATGAGAGAGGAGGGAAGGGATCGAGATTTTACTCATTTGCTATCTTTGACCTGATTGGTGAATTAACAGTGTTTTGTTTTAGACTGTGTGAGTGTGACCAATAGCCTACGTGAGTGATCTAAATGCGGGAAATACAAGGAAGTGAATCGCCGTCCTTGAGAAATTAGATCGCATTTATGTATGAATCGAGATCGAATTTTTTTTTTGATTAATCGTGCAGCCCTAGTCTTAAGTTTCAGCTCAAAATACACCACATATCTTTCATTACAAAATTTTGAACATGACCATCTGTGGCTGCAATGGAAAACGCGGCGTTTTTGTGTGTGTCTCTTTAAATGCAAATGAGCTTCTGCTCCCCTCACCGTATGCAAAATAGGAGGTAGAGTGCTTACACATGTGCTTTGGATGACATCAAGACAAGCAATATAGCAGAAAGCGCAATTACGTCTGTAATGCCCTTTCCAACCAAAACCATACACTACAGCTTTCCTGTAGCTCAGTGGTAAGAGCATTGCATTAACAACGCAAGGTTGTATGTTTGATCCCAGGGGATTGCAAATACCTATGTATAAATGTATATGATAATGCAATGCAAGTCGCTTTGGATAAAAGCGTCTGCCAAATGCATAAATGTAAAGGTAAATGTAACTGCAATAAAAATTACCTTAATACCTTGTTCATAAATACGAATAAAATGGAAAATACAAAAACATAGATAGTACAACATATGCTGACCATTTGTTGTATGAAATGTTGGCCATTAATGATTAATCATGTGCATGCATATGACTAACAGACATGAATACGGATACAGGCAAAAACATGCATTCACAGTACTTGTATATGACAGACAGGTATGTAAAGATCAGCAACATGTGTTATTACGTTGTGAGTAGCAATTTCTGCGTAACCTCATTGTCTTACAAATGCTCACTCTGTCTATCCTCTCTAAGTATTGTCGGACTTAAGACATACGAGAAAACACTGAACTCACAGAGATAGACACTGCTATAACTTTCTTTCGTTGTAATGAATAAGCTTTTCAGAATTATGTCAGGCACAAGTCTTCTGAACCGATGGGCGCGATGCGTTTTACCACTAACGTTACGACACAACAGCTGTCTTTGGACCATTGTAAAGTCTCAGGATTAGCCGCGAACATGTAAACAACAGCCGCTAACATGCTAAACACATTATTTAGGAAAGGCGATTTAAAAACAATGTGTAATACTTACTTCTTCCGGAGATGAAAGCTTGATCGCGAACCGCTGGTACTGATCCACTCTTGAGAATATCTTTTTTTGCGAAACCCATTCTTGTTTATTGGTACATTTCCTTATTTAATCATTTAAACTTCAGTCATTTAGAGCACATAAGTAAATCCACTGTATTCAGAGAGGAAAGTGTGCCTCGCTCTCAAGCGCCATGTTGCTTTTTTTGGTGCCATTGCCATGGTGAATCGTAATATCGGAGCTCCATTGATCATGGCTTGTCGTTGTAGTGGTGTAAGCGTTGTAACTCAAGGTAAGCCTTCCAAGAGTTGATAGAACTAACTCAAATAAGTTGTTCTGAACTCAAAAACATCAACATTTAAGCACATGTGATTGATGGACTAGGATTGCTCAACATTACTTAATACCTTAAAATAAAATAGTGGGGATCAAAGGAAAGCCCCAACGGAAGATAGTCAAAGAACTTGCCACTCTCGCTGAGAGAAGCAGCCACTGGCTGTGGTGAAACGGAAGGACGCAATATGGGCTGTCAAGTGACCATGTAATAAATTGGTGTTGTGCATTGTATTGTTATGCCATATGGGACAGGGGGAACTGAGCTTGCATTAACGCAGCCAGTGGGGCTATAACAGCCTTAGCCAACGGGTTGGCGCGAATGGTTCCGTTGAAGTTTTGGTAATAGTTTGTAATGTTATGCCATACGGGACCAGGGGCACTGAGCTTGCATACACAGAGTCAGTGGGGCTATAACAGCCTTAGCCAACGGGTTGGCGCGTATGGTTGCATTGAAGTTTTGGTAATAGTTTGTAATGTTATGCCATACAGGTCCGGGGGCACTGAGCTTGCATTAACGGAGCCAGTGGGGCTATAACAGCCTTAGCCAACGGGTTTGGCGTGTATGGTTGCGTTGAAGTTTTGGTAATAGTTTGTAATGTTATGCCATATGGGACCGGGGGCACTGTGCTTGCAATAACAGAGCCAGTGGGGCTATAACAGCCTTAGCCAACAGGTTGGCGCGTATGGTTGCGATGATTTTGGTAATGTGTTGTAATGGTATGCCACAAGGGGCCAGGGCATTGAGCGCAGATTCACGGTTTGGGTAGTCGTGGCCTAAGGGTTAGAGAGTCGGACTCATGACCAGAAGGATTCTCGGATTCTGACGACTGTGGTGCCATTGAGCTGCAGTGATAGCTGCCCACTGCTTCTGCCAGATGACCATGTAACAATGAGACACACACCCAGGTCTGATCAACCTACAGGGGGCCTCCCTTGGCTGAGGGTGTCTTGTGATGAAGGCCGAAACACCCAATGAGGCTGAGGTGCAAAACTGACGATGTGTCGCATTAATGGGAACCATACAAAGGGCATTATCAGCAGCACATCACCAAAAGGCTTCTTTCACTCAGGATAATGTGATGCAATTGGGACACACAACTCATGAGACGTCTCTCTGATGATGGCAAGGAAAGGTAAGTATGCTATGTATTTCTATAATCATTTATACCCCAAACACAGAGGATGCCTACCTGACGAACCAGTGGAACCTCAGACCCCCTTTCCTCTATTCATATTCTTGACTGCTTCTCCCCTGCATAAGGTGTGCGAAATGTCCTATTGGCCAATTCAACTGTGCTGAAATAGTGGGATTTTAACAACTAGTCCTTTTAAGTGAATCTGACAGCATTACTACACTCAATGAAGGTAAAATAGTAAAAAAAATATTACGATACACAACCCTAGTCCTGGCACATAAATTGCCTGGAAATCAAAGTTGTGCTTCTGCATTTAAGCACTTCCTGACATGTTTTAGTTCATACAAATCATAACACTGTGGTTTCCTACATAAATTATCTGGGCAGGTTGCATTTGCCCTCTCTGATTAACCAGAGAAGTCGACCAACTGTCCTTTCTGGTTCGCCCATATGCCAGAACTATAGTTCTCTTTTCATGCTTACGCAAGGGACAGCGTACAGTGTGCGACCCAAATTTAATAATCATAATAGTATGCGTATACTGTACGCGCACCGCCAGAATTTTGTTACCCCTTGTACATATTACGGGAAGGTCGCAAATGTGCATTCCATTTCTTGCAGTAATTAGTTAAATCACCAGATGCCAAATGTTTCCTGGGGGCGTCGATTCAAGGTAGTACTGTTGTTGTTCTGCTGTTTCACCCTCGAACCTACATATATGCTCCTTACGGACCCCTGTAGGCCCGGAGAGGTATTGCAATATGTCGTAACGCACATGCGTCACAACTCATGTGTATGCTTATGATTCAAAATAAGTATACTTTGCAAGGCTGTGCGTTCGGCTGTAGGCATACGCTCACGTACACAGAAATATATACCAAAGGCATTACACGTTCACCCTCTTTGGGCTAAATGCCATTGTACAGATGTGGTCGTAGCTTTTTTGCTGATGGTAAATTTTTAGTGCTAAGTGGTGTTAAATTGTAACATTGTTATTTGGCATTAGAAAAGGGTAAACTGGGTAAAAATCTAATGCAATAAATCCATTTCTTCAGATTTCGGAAAGTGGTATAACAATTTCAGTAAAACAAAATAGAAGGTACAAGAGTTATAATTACCTTGTTTTTTCTTCCTGAGTTCTCTTATCGCAGCCCTTATGGTTTTCCTTTCATCAAAATCTTTACAATCATCAAGCTATAAAAGCAAACAATGTAAACATTGTAAATTTAGTATTTAGTAAACTTAATAAATGGCACTAAAGTGTTCAGTAAATGTAACATGACAACATTGTTATTATATTTGACCCATATCATGTCATTCTCCAGAAGTGGTGCAAAATGCTGTCCCCCCATAAATATTGTCGCCTTGGAATTATAAGGTTCTATCTGCATTCTGAGTAGTTTTGAGGTATTGAGCTTCCAAGGTGTGAGAATTTAGGTTTTGCCTGTGTCCTATATATTGTGAGAAGTATATTTCAATATACATTGTTATTCTATATCCTGACTGTTTAAGATTATGATGTTTAACAAATATGAGTTATGTCTAACCTGTACTAAAAGGTCACCGAACAGTTCACCAAGAGCACAGAATGTTCCATACACTGAGAACAAGGAACTAACTACGTGATGTCTTTTGCTAATAATATTACTTCTGAGATCTGGTATAGCTAACAATATAAATTCTGAGATCTGGTATTTTTCCATGCCGTACACGACTTCCTCTTTTATGCATATAAATATTGTACCCCTGTTTAATAAACTTTGGACTCTGAATGAACTGCACTTCTGTATCTGTGTCATTTTTGGTCTCCAGATCGATCTGAACTGTGTGTGTTCAAGCGACTAGACTCTTCAACTTTCTACTTAGTTAAAAGTAACAATCTTCTGATAGGGGACAAAAAGTAATATTCTTACACAAGGTTTTGCATTTCATATAGCAAAAATGAAATGGGGAACAAATATCTTTCATAGCCGACAATGCAGAGACCCTAAATGTAATCTAAATGTACAATAACATTATTTTCTGAAATTTATAATTGGGTATTTTTTGGAACAGGTCAATTGCAGATAGAACCTTCTAATTCATTAATTAAATACATTCATTAAAGCAATACATTTTCAAGCAACGCAAACAATTGACTTATAATTTAGTTAAACCATGAAATTTGTGTTTGTAATAATGTGTTGACATGTATAAGAAAAGTTACATTTACATGGTTTTTACTAAATTTATTTCATATTTCATGACGCATAACTTTCTTGTTCAAATTAAGCATCGAAAAGCTGTGCTAATTGTTTGTTAGTGCAAATGTAGGTAATGCATATGGTGGGTAATTCAACACCATTAACCATTATAACACATACGAGCATTATGGAAAAGGGTCTGGTCATTGTGTGAAAAGCAACTGATACAGGCTGCATTTATACAAGGCAAAACCTATGAAAATGGGCCTGCTCATTGTGAGAGAAGCAGCTAAAATATGCAGCATTTATACAAGGCAAAACCTATGAAAAAAGCTCTGCTCATTGTGTTTGAAGCGGCCAAAATATGCTTAATACCTAGCAATGGTACACTGGGGGCTGTGACGTGTTCTAAACGTTAATGACCCCGAAGACTTAGTCTTAAAAGTCTCAGTCTGAAAGTGAACATCTAAATCCGCATACTTTCACTTTTAAAGTTTGGTTTTAGCTGATAATAACGATTTATATGATTTATTGTTTACACGCAGTTGCTTTGAAAGGTTTTAAAAGTTTTAAAAACACTACAATACGTTTTTTTTGTGAATGTAAATTACAGGAGCTTCCACCGTGCCCCTATCTCTCTCTGTCGCACAAGTTGGCATATTTTCACTTCTAAAATTTGGAAGATGAAAGAAACACATCATTTGCCAAAAATCACTGTTTGAGCTGCTATTGTACGCCTCTGTGTGCCGCGAAACCCGGTTTGAATCTAGCAGCATGTTAGGTCACTCTACATTCTGAAATCCCACATATGGGATTGTACTCTCTGGGGCAAGGAAATATGTATCCCATAAATTGAATCGCACTGCTCATGCAGTTAAAGACGCAGGTTTTTACCATTTTATCCAGGATCTCCTCATCCTCAATGTCCTGCAGCTGTTCTGAGGTCAGCTTCACACTTTGAACATCACTGTTCACAGATGTCATTAAGGAGCCTTTAGGGAACACAGGGATTTCCAAAAGAAAAGAGAAATGGGATTTGTCTCCATCTGTGTGCGAAAATGGGGAAAAAGACAAAGCTGTTTTTATAAACATGTAAGTAATCTCTTATAAAGATCATGTAAATGCATGGTAATCAGGGCTGGTGAAGCTTTTCTCAGCCTACAACTACTCTGTGGCAAGGGGGGCGTGGTCTAACGGAGTCTAGAGAGAGAGAGACAGGAAATCGACGGGAAGTAAGTAGGTCAAAGCTCAATTATAAACACCTGTCTGTAATTTCAGTGATTGGTGAGAAGAGTACAAAAGCCAACACGAGGAGAGATTGCAGGAGAAGAGTCTGGGCGAGAAGTCGAGACATACGATTGCCAACACGAGGAGAATCGTGAATGTATTTGTGCCAGGAGGCCATATTTACCTATTATTTACTTTTGCTTTATGTTTTGTTGAGACTGCTGAATAAAAGCCTTTATCAGCCACGCCGACCTCATCTCCCTTCTTTCCAAAACAAAGAACCTGTTTACATTGGTGCCGAAACCCAGGGATCGAAGGAGAAAGCCGCCGCCATGCAGAATCCGCCAACCTCGCCATTTGCGGAAGTCATTCAGGCACTCGCGGGTCTCCATCAAGAGCAACATCAGGCTCTGCTGTCACTACAGGGAGACCAGGAAGTAAGGTTTCAGAGGCTCTTACAAGCGCAGACGGATGACCGCGAGTTGTTCCGGGGCTTGCTTACTCGAGGGGAGACACCAGCGGCTACCGGCCATCAGACTCCCGTGCTGCTCCATAAAATGGGGCCCCAGGACGACCCGGAGGCTTTTATGGACCTTTTCGAAAGGTCCGCGGAGGTATCTGGCTGGCCCCGCGAGAATTGGGCGGCCCGGCTTATTCCACTGTTGTCAGGAGAGGCCCAACTCGCGGCTCAACAACTGCCAGTCCAGAACCTCCTGGATTATACGGACCTTCAAAAAGCGGTCCTCCAGCGGGTTGGACGAACCCCGGAGCAGCAGTGACAGCGTTTCCGGTCGCTGGAGTTTGGGGACGGTGGCCAGCCCTTCGTGTTTGCCCAACAGCTCCGGGACGCCTGCCGCAAATGGCTAGTCGACGAGGACAGTGACGTCGACAATACGGTGGAGAAGGTGACGCTGGAGCAGTTTGTGGGGAGGCTGCCGGCAGGAACTGCTCAGTGGGTCCACTGTCACCGGCCGACATCGCTGACACAGGCCGTCCAGTTGGCGGAGGATCACATGGCGTCGTGATGTGGGGTCGGCGGGTCTCGGGTATCGTTTCTTCCCCCTTCCCTTTCTGTTTCCTCTCCCAGGTCCCGTCTGGTGCCGCAGACAGCTACCCATGGTCGAGGCAGCCCGACACCCCAGTTTTTACCGGACATCAGGGCCAATTTCCAGCGTGGGGGAATGACCGGCGGGAGAGAGCCCTCCCGTTTTTCCACATCCTCCTCTTCTCGCCAATCCCCTGGCCTACTTCCGACCACCGGAGCAGTGGGTCGGCCTGGGCCGGTCTGTTGGCGGTGCAGGGACCCGGATCATCTCATCCGGTCATGCCCAGTTATGGAGGTTGGAGCGGTGATCCGGATCCCCGACGCCCCGCGGACCGCCCCCGATCAGGCTGGGTGGTACCAAATACCTGTGAGTATTGAGGGGGTACTTATCAGGCCTTGGTGGATTCAGGCTGCAACCAAACCTCGATCCACCCAGGCGTGATTCAAACTACGGCATTGGATACGGGCCGCGAGGTTAAGGTAAGGTGTGTGCACGGGGAGGTGGTGAGTTATCCCTTAGTCGCCCTGGTGATTAAATTTAGGGGAAAAAAGCATACAGTTGAGGTAGCTGTTAACTCACACCTCCGACATCCGCTAATTTTGGGGACGAATTGGCCGGATTTTAGTGTTTTATTAGGGTATTTATGTGCGGGTGTCTCTGGGAATAAACATGAGCAGATAGGGGCGGTTGCGCAATTTGGGGAGACAGAGCCGGGACCCTCGACGACAGATTCAGGGGAACGAAGCACGATTGAGAGACGAATTCTCTCATCGTGCGATGATTTTCCCCTGGATCAGTCGCGAGATGAATCTCTTAAAAATGCGTTTGAGCAGGTCCGCATGATTGACGGGCAGTCTCTTCAACCGGCACAGCCACTTACATATCCATATTTTGCCATAATAAAGGACAGGTTGTATCGAGTGACCCAAGACACTCAGTCAAAGAGGAATACAACACAATTGGTCATTCCAAAGAGCCGCCGGGAAATGCTTTTTCAGGCGGCTCATGCTAATCCGATGGCAGGACACTTAGGGCATACCGCAACACTGAATCGCTTAACGGCCCGTTTCTTTTGGCCGGGCATCCACGAGAATGTGCGCAGATGGTGTGCAGCATGTCGTGAATACCAGTTGGTAAACCCACCGGCCACTCCAAAAGCACCATTGTGCCCGCTTCCTTTAATCCAGGTCCCCTTCGAGCGAATTGGTATGGACCTGGTCGGGCCGTTAGAGCGTTCCGCACGAGGGCATCGATTTGCATTGGTCATTGTGGACTATGCAACCCGATACCCCGAGGCAGTGGCGCTCCGCAATATTTCCGCTAAAAGCGTGGCGGACGCACTGTTCTCGTTGATCTCCCGCGTGGGAATCCCGAAAGAGATTCTCACGGATCAAGGCACGACGTTCATGTCACGGACAATCCGCGAACTATACGGGTTGGTGGAAAACGATTCGGACCAGCGTCTATCACCCACAAACTGACGGACTGGTCGAACGTTTTAACCGCACTTTAAAAACCATGATCCGAAAGTTCGTTCACGAGGACGCCAAAAATTGGGATAAATGGCTGGAGCCCTTGTTATTTGCTGTGCGCGAGGTCCCCCAAGCCTCCACGGGGTTTTCCCCTTTCGAGTTGCTCTATGGACGTCAGCCCCGTGGGGTGCTAGATGTACTAAGAGAAACTTGGGAGGACGGACCTACCGCTAGTAAAAACGAAATCCAGTATGTAATGGACCTGAGAACAAAACTCCACACCTTAGGGCGGCTCTCTATGGAGAATTTGTTACAGGCCCAGGACAGACAAAGCCGGCAATATAATAAGGGCACCAGATTACGTCAATTTACACCGGGAGAGAAAGTTCTCGTATTACTCCCAACATCCAGCTCAAAATTACTCGCCAAGTGGCAAGGACCCTTCGTGGTTACACGACGAGTGGGGGATCTCAATTATGAGGTGGTAAGATCAGACAGAGGCGGCACACATCAATTATACCACCTCAACCTCCTTAAAAAATGGAGTGAGGCGGACGCAGTGATGCTGGCGATGGTGGTAGGAAGGGAGGATGATCTCGGGCCAGAGGTGGGAAGAAAAACCTCAATCGAACACTCTGGCCCCGGGGGGATCATCTTTCGCCATCCCAGATCACTGACGTTGCCAGGTTGCAGGCTCGTTTTGCCGATGTGTTCTCGTCTCTGCCTGGCCGCACTACACTCATAGAGCACCATATTGAGACCACACCGGGGGTGGTTGTACGTGGCCGGCCGTATCGTTTACCTGAACACAAGAAAAAAGTGGTTCAGGAAGAATTAGAGGCTATGCTGGATATGGGGGTAATAGAGGAATCCAACAGTGACTGGGCCAGCCCGATAGTTTTGGTTCCCAAAACCGACGGCTCGGTCCGGTTCTGTGTGGACTATCGCAAGGTGAATGCTGTGTCGAAGTTCGATGCATATCCAATGCCGCGGATTGACGAACTGCTTGATCGGCTAGGTGCGGCTCGCTTTTATTCGACATTGGATTTGACAAAAGGATACTGGCAGATCCCCTTATCTCCTTTATCCAAGGAAAAAACAGCTTTCACTACGCCGTTTGGATTACACCAATTTGTCACACTTCCGTTCGGCTTATTCGGAGCCCCAGCTACCTTTCAGCGTCTCATGGACCGTATCCTACGTCCACATGCGGCATACGCCGCTGCTTATCTGGATGACATTGTCATTTATAGTAATGATTGGCAGCGGCATATGCAGCACCTAAATGCGGTGTTGGGTTCGCTGAGAGGAGCGGGGCTCACGGCTAACCCGAAGAAGTGTGCGATTGGGCGAGTGGAGGTCAGGTATCTGGGCTTTCACTTGGGTCACGGACAGGTGCGTCCCCAAATTGATAAGACTGCAGCAATTGCAACCTCTCCGAGTCCCAAGACCAAAAAGGAGGTGAGGCAATTCCTGGGGTTGGCAGGTTATTACAGAAGGTTTGTTCCTAACTATTCAACCCTCACCAGCCCCCTGACGGACCTCACTAAAAAGGAGGCACCAGATCCCGGCCAATGGTCGGAGCTGTGCCAGCAGGCTTTCACCCAAGTTAAGGCGGCTCTGTGTGGTGGCCCGTTATTGCACGCTCCTGATTTCTCTCTCCCTTTTCTGTTACAGACGGATGCATCGGACAGGGGGCTAGGAGCGGTCCTATCCCAGGAGGTGGAGGGGGCGGAGCGGCCGGTGCTGTACATCAGTCGTAAGCTCTCGAGAAGAGAGACGATGTACAGCACCATTGAGAAGGAATGCTTGGCGATCCGGTGGGCCGTCCTCACCCTCCGCTATTACCTCCTGGGGCGGGAGTTCACCCTCTGTTCGGACCACGCACCCCTCCAATGGCTCCACCGCATGAAGGATACCAACGCTCGGATCACCCGTTGGTACCTGGCCTTACAACCCTTCAAATTCCAGGTGGTCCACAGACCGGGGACCCAAATGGTGGTGGCTGACTTCCTCTCCAGAAGGGGGGGGGAAGCTGCAGGCCGGATGGGGCCCCGGCCTGAGTCGGGTGGTGGGGGTATGTGGCAAGGGGGGCGTGGTCTAACGGAGTCTAGAGAGAGAGAGACAGGAAATCGACGGGAAGTAAGTAGGTCAAAGCTCAATTGTAAACACCTGTCTGTAATTTCAGTGATTGGTGAGAAGAGTACAAAAGCCAACACGAGGAGAGATTGCAGGAGAAGAGTCTGGGCGAGAAGCCGAGACATACGATTGCCAACATGAGGAGAATCGTGAATGTATTTGTGCCAGGAGGCCATATTTACCTATTATTTACTTTTGCTTTATGTTTTGTTGAGACTGCTGAATAAAAGCCTTTATCAGCCACGCCGACCTCATCTCCTTCTTTCCAAAACAAAGAACCTGTTTACATACTCATACAGTGAACAACAGTTAAGCTACCTTTATTGATTTTACCCTGCAGTATTGCCAACTATAAAAAAATAAGATAACCACACTGATATTATTTGGGGGGTGTACAATAATGTATGTAATGTACATCAGATAATATGAGGCAAGTAGTCATCTGACACCAAACACTGAGCACCTCAGTTGGGGGGGAGGAAATGATTACGTAAAAACCATGTAGGTGAAAAAACACAAAAAGGTGTCATATTTGTTAAATAAACTGCTACCAATGTAACAAGTTCAAGGAATGGGAAGAAGGAGGCGGGAACCGGCGAACGTTGAACAACAAAACGAAAGAAAAATACAAACATAATAAAAATTTAACATAACAATGTCCAGGCCTGGTCCTCTCTCGTCGTAACCTCCTGGCGCTCGTCCTTTTATGCTTCCGATCTCCTCCGTGAGAGATGCGAGACCGGTGCAACGCGCAGCTGACACTTATTATCACTCGCGTCACTGGTCCCGCATCGTTCCCTCACGGCTCTCGTCCCGCCTTGCTCCTGACATGGTGCTTTTATTTTGTTATTTTTTTCTGTTAATTATCAAGAGTTTCAGAAAACATTGTTTGGTCTTATAAGATTAATTAAAAAATGCACTGGATAGTTATAGATGGTTGATTATTTGTCTAGGTAAGTATAATTTTTTCATAGATTAAAAATACGTGAACAGGCAATACTATGTAAAGTGGTTCAGAACATCTCTCTTTAAAATGCAATCGGTTTTGACTATTTAGATAAAGTGTCGGTTAAAGGAATATGAATTGGCCTGAAAAAAAAAATCGGTCAGAAGATTTTTTTTCACTTTAATCCATGTATTGTGTCTCTGAGATCTGTAGTGGTCCTGTGAAGCCTAGTTTTTTGTAGACAAGCGAAGTCTAGTTAGTCAAGTTTAGTTTCAGTTTATTGTCTAGTCAAGTTCATTTTGCCTTTTTTTATAAGTTTATGTTGTTTTTCCCCGTTCGTGGATTTTGTTTTTCCCCTGTTTGTAATTAAAGTTTTTGTTGTTCTGAAGCTGTCTGCGCCTGGGTTCTGTCTCCTGCAATTCCTGACACACTTATGCATTTGGCAGACACTATTATCCAAACCAATTTACATTGCATTATGTTATACATCATATCTGGGTATGTGCAATCCCCTGGGATCGAACCCATGACCTTGGCTTTGCTCGCGCCATGTTCCCACAACTGAGCCACAGGAAATCTTTAAGAGGCATGCCCCACAGAGCAAGTTCTTGATGTGCATCGCTCATAAGTATCTTTAGGGTGTTGAAGCGATAGTTTAGTTATCCTGTAGGCTACAAATATCATAACTTCAACACCAAAACATTGGATAAAGAGCGTCAAATGTTTATTTTTTCAGTCAATCCAATTTTGACTGCTTTTTAATTGAGTCTGCGCCTGTTTTCTGATCAATCTGCGGTGGGCCTCCCTTGGCTGAGGGTGTCTTGTGATAAAGGGCCGAAACACCCAATGAGGCTGAGGTGCACAACTGACGATGTGTCGCATTGATGGGAACCATACAAAGGGCATTATCAGCAGCACCTCACTAAAGGGCATCGTTCACCCAGGATAATGGGTGTGATGAAAGTGGGACATTCTCTGAGAATAGCAAGGAAAGGTAAGTATGCTATGTATTTCTATAATCATTTATCCCGCAAACACAGAGGATGCCTACCCGACGAACCCAGTAAAACTGTCATGAAACACTAGAAGAGCCCAAATGCAGGCAGCGGGGATGAAGGGGTTAACAAAAAGGGTTTATTTACAAAACAAGGACCCACGGGGGGTAAAACAATACGATAACAGGTCAACAATACAAGGGACATGACGTAGACTCACTATCAATAAACTGACATAAACAACCCTTGATATAAACTAGCCTAAACACTGGACAACATCATAGACAACAGGAACAGGGCACAAGCATGAATTAGCCTAAAAGTGGATGTCCACCAACTTATTACACGTGGTCATTTCTTATAAACTGCAGGTGGACTTTTCCCAAACAGGAAGTGACCCTTTTTAATTTATTAGACTGGGCCACGTGTATTAAGTTTGTGTACATCGACCTGACACACAGTATCTCACAGAAGTGAGTACACCCGTCACATTTTTGTAGATATTTGTAGCGAGGAAGGCGGGACGAGAGCCGTCAGACAAAGAGGCGGGGCCGGTGGCGTGAGTGATAATGGTTATCAGCTGTGCGCGCGCCGGCTCCGCATTTCTGACGGAGGACATTGAAAGCATAAAAAGACGAGCTGGCAGAATATACGACAAGAGAGGACCGGGCCCGGACACATGTTAAGTTTATATTTATGTATGTGTGGCATTTTACTTCCGTGTTATTGTTTGTTTATTTATTAAAACTTTATTTAAATGTTTGTTGGTTGCCGCCTCCTTCCTTCCCTACTTTGAACTGTATTACATTGGTGCCGAAACCCGGGAGGAAGGAGAGACATGCTGTCGAAGAGCCCTCGCCGCCGAGCGGCCCTGGGGAGCTCGGGCAGCGCAGACGAGGGACCCGAGGCGGTGGTTCTGGAGCGAGGATTTGGTTGGGACGGAGAGCTCGCTGCCGCACTCCTGGGCCGAGGTGGGATGGCTGCAGTCGAAGAGGGAGCGGAGGAGTTGTCGCCGTTTGCCGTGTGCCGGAGCCTGCTGCCGTCCGCCGTGAAAAGGTGAGGAGCAGGGAACGGGACACTCGCTGCCGGCTACCCTCAGCCAGAAAGCCATCGCCAACCGCCAGGAGGATCGGGCTGTCCACCCAAGGTCCAGCACCTCCGCATAGCACCACGAGGAAGAGCCTCTCGGCTGGGCCGAGGACCGAGCGTCAGCCTGTCGGGGAACCGGACCAGATTTTTTATTTTATTTTTTCCTCTTTCCCTTCTCTCGTCCCTGTCGCTCCGGGTGCTTTTGTCTCCGTTCTCTTGTCTCTTTGGTGCCCAGGGGCTGCGGACGCCGAGACTGGCTCCTCCCAAAAATGTGAGGGGTGTACTCACTTCTATGAGATACTGTATATGTGTCTAATGATGTGTATTGGGTGAATAATGTGGTTTCTGAAACATTGACATTATTTAAATGTAATAAATTATTAGTCAACAATCCTCATGCATGTATTCATGTGACAGAAAATGCTTTATGATTCATTTTATTTATTAGAATGGGCCACGTGTATTAAGTTTGTGTATATCCACTTTTAAGCTGAGCATTTTACAAGTTGTTGCTGACATGCGTGTCTGATGATGTGTATTGGGTGAATAATGTGGTTTCTGAAACATAGAAATTATTTAAATGTAATAAATAATTAGTCAACCATCCTCATGCATGTATTCATGTGACAGGCAATGCTTTACGATTCATTTTATGATTCAAGGCAAACAAATATTTTATCTAGAGTGACATGCTATCGGTCTGTTGTTTGGGGATACTCATATGGTGACAAGACCTTTCTGGAACAGTACCTTGTACAGTTTATGTGAATGATATCTCCATATAGTTTTCATGGACAAGGCCAAGACAGGGTCGAGCGTCCATTGGCCGCCAGTCGCCCAGAGAAGCCAGGCATCTTTATGAATTTGTTTATGGGTAAAGAGGTCAAATTAGGGATGGCAGTTCATAAACTTATTATAAAAAATGCATTGGTTTAGATGGCAGGTGGAAGCCCTTCCGTAGGGAAATGAAAGGTTGCAGGATCTTGAAATTGGAGATTTTTGTTTTCTAGAAGCCCCTGGGGTATCCCATGAATGTGCAAAGCTCTAGACCTTTCCTGAAAAATCTACCTCACTCCCATCACTGAAACCTTCACAAGGTCATCACTCCAAAGGGTCGATATCCTCTGACCTTTTGAACATTTTTGGGACATTTGTTTACAACTTAATCTTTAGCTTTAAGGCTAAACTGAACATTTTATAAGTTAAAACGAACATACCTGGGTTACTGTAAATGCATTGTTTTTCTGATGGCACAGGGGTAGCGGTTACGCTAATGGCTTGGGCCCATCATCGCTGCTCGTAGCTATATGTAGTATTATTATTATAATTTTTCCTCTTCTTCAATCGTTCAGGGCTTTTTGGGGCCCTTAACATGCTCAAAAACTCTTGAAACGTGGCACACCGATTGGAATCTGCAGCCATTAGGATACCACAGATGTCTATTTCATACATACTTGCTCGTATACATATATACTATATACTATATTTCATCAAGCCAAACACCTTTCGCGCTGCATGACATGTGCTCCGCCCAACAGGAAGTGAACTATTTACGTTTGTTTGAAAAGTGCACACTGTGAAATTTGCAATACTCCTCCTAGGGTTTTTATCCGACTGCCACCAAATGTCTAATAAATTGTACTAAGTGAATAATGTTGTCATTAAAGCATATACATGAATATTAATGCACAGTGATATAGACAAATGCAACAATTAATACTATGCATTGTCTATTTTATCTAGACAAAGCATAGTAGCCTATTAATGATTGCATTTGTCTATTTCAAAGATGTCAGGGAAGAGGCAAATGAGCATTCTTTCATGACTCGCTCAGAAGGATCAGCTCCATAAAAATGTGGAATATTTTTTGTTTTTTCGTTCCTTTTTTTTCCCTTCTGAACCAGAACTAATACTAAACAAGTGTCAGAATAGCATCAGAAATTAGCAGGGATTCAACCGGCTAGCTGGGCTAGTTCACATACTCAAACTGTTAGCTAACCTACCAGCTCCCTGGACACATATATTCCCTGTAGCCCCTTCGGGGAGATGTGAATCAATGTGACAGCTGTCCTCTTCTGTAGCTACTTCGGCGAGCATCTGAATCAATGTCGTGTCGAGCGAGCCCGTGAATCACAGAATGTGTAGTTGGAATCAGAATGTAAACGTTGTTGTTGCGGGAATATATAAATCTTACCCATAAAGAGCAATGCTATTTTCTGATTGGCTGTTCGGAAGCTATATATAACTGGTACGTGGCAGGGCCTTCTGAACTCTATGGTAGGGTAATCATATGAGCCATTTTTCCGGGAGTCGCATTTGTCAACCGCATACGTCATTGAGGTTCTCACATTTCAGTAAAAAAAAGCATAAAAAAATGAACATTTAACATCGCAATTCGCAAGACATGAAATTATTGTAGATCATTGAAGTCATTCTTACCTTGAAATATAACGGCTGCCTTTATAAAATAAAACCTGAAATAATAAACCTCGATGACGTATGCGGTCGACAAATGCGACTCCCGGAGGACGCATCCTAATCCTGGCAAAGAAATGGCTCATATGGTCACCCTACTCCATGGGGAACTCACTTGATTCCTCTCATAGCGGCGCAACTTGGTTGGCGTTCTATCCTGGAAATTTCTCTGCTTGAGAAATATAAGGTGTGGCGTGTGAATGGGTTGAAATGCGTTGAGAGCCCTGTATCTGTGAGCTAGCACTTTGAATGCACACAAGAGGACCAATCAGGATCAGCTTTATTTGTCATGTGACCGGACTCCTCATTTACAGGGGAATATCTGAGGAAACAGTGCAAAACAAAATGTTTAGAAGAAACCTCAAGGTTTTATCAATACTCCTCTTCAAGGAGAGCAGCTCAAACTACAGTATTTTTGGTATTGTTTTAGGTTTTTTTGAGGAGAAGATTTTTTATATTAATAGACACAACTAGCCAGCAGAGCTAGCTTCTTAATCCCTGTGTTTACATAGACTCTCATAATGCAATTAATGCCAAATAGTCAACAGCGTCAAGTCTTAATTACAACAATAAGCATTATTATGTTATTTCAGCCATACTCATCTCTGAAAACGTCTTGGTTACGTATGTAACCTCAGTTCCCTGATGGAGGGAACGAGACGTTGTGTCGAGAACGACAGAAGGGGTTCGCCCTTGAGAACCTATCAGCTCTGACTACTATAGAAAAGGCCAATGAAATTTGGCGAATTAAATTTGCATGCCGGTCTCCGCCCCCGGATATCCAGTATAAAAGGAAGCCGGCGTGCAGCATTCATTTACCTCTTGTTCTGAAGAGCCTGAGATCCTCTCACAACTGCAACAGAATACGATACGTGTTTGTGGCATAAGGGACACAACGTCTCGTTCCCTCCATCAGGGAACTGAGGTTACATACGTAACCAAGACGTTCCCTTTCTGTCGGACTCTCGACGTTGTGTCGAGAACGACAGATGGGGTTACCTATGGAAAACGCCACAACGCTGTATCGCGTCACAACATCAGCAAAGCGACGGTAACAAGCCTGGGCGTGTCAGCTCGAAGCTTCGTGAAACTGTAACCTTCCAGTGTGGTGGTCGGGGGTTCCAGAGCTTTCTTGGGAAAAGATGGGAACATCCCTGACCGGTACCTTTTACGGACGGGGCCTTAGCTCTCTACTGGCGAGAGGCCGTCCGCTCGGGTTTACACCGGGTGAGCGCAACTCTTAATCAGAGAAGCGCTGCAGAGGCCACCTCCTACCCATGGGGAGGAAATGGTGGATATAGGTATGGTCTCGTCCTTGGAGGAGAACGCATGGAACGTGCGGACTGGGTAGTTAACCGCGAGGTGGAGGTCCACCTGGGGAAGCTCATGGGTTACCATGTGTGGGAACCGTTGCCATGAGGGTATATGAGACGGAACAGCCCACGGGGGGGGTGTTACTGCGTCCGATAGCACTAGGTCCGGTTAGAGCTATCTGTGATAGGTCATATGGTGTCCCGGCCTAAGGGGGAAGGCTGCTCTGCCCAGCCAACCCCCAGGGGGTGCTTGCTTAGTGATGGATGGAATGCCTGTTCTTAACCAGTGTCTGGGTAAGAAGGAAGGTTGGTGAGGTACCAGTTCCTTAGCCATGTGTTTGGGTAAGAAGAAAAGTATATAGCACACTGACCCAACCTCGAGCAGTGTGTATGTAGGTCAAGTGCACATCATGAACACCTGTGTCTCGTTCTAGTGCTTGGTTAGGAGATGGTTAAAAGCCAGACGTGTCCTTGGGACATGGTGGAGCAGGCTGGGCAGTGGCCCATGATGTGTGGTTAGCCTGCCCTGTCTTTTGTTTAGCATTTTTGTGATAAACTTTGATTTGAACTTTGATTTGAATTCCTCTTTTTGGTATGACAGGCATCTGCACGTAGTAAAGAAGACCATACACTTATTCCGAGTTTAGCTTTTCTTCATCAGAGCTGCTTCTACATGGGCAGGGCCCAAATGAAACAGAGACTGTATTATTTGTAGTTGCATGTTACAATAAACTAGATATGCTAAACCTACATGCTACTTATTTCACCATGCTAAAATCATAATCAATTGACATAACATTAGTAGTTTTTGAATCTGTATTTTCAACTTGTTTGAACTAACAGAAAGAAGGACTTGAAAATTTACAAGAAAACATGAGAAACAGCCATGTATAGTTATGTTAGTTTTAAAACACTGATTTAAGGATTAGAAATCGTATTTGTTAGTCATGACAGATTCTGAAATACCTTTACAGTAGATCCAGAAGACAGGTTTGATCTGGAGACTTCAAATGGTGTGGCTCTTAATCCAAGAGTAAACTCTGAAAGAACAGAGGAAACAAAAAAAAAGACAGAGAGATGTGTGGTTAAAATGAGACCGACCTTCTTATTCAAACGACAGTGTCATGCCACAACTAAAAATATTTACAGAAATATTTTATATAAATATTTTTGTAAATATCTAACATTTTGCTGCTGTCGGATAGAAGGTATTGAAGTGGATACTTATAGCATAATATTTAAACTGGCACAAAAGCAAGGCTAACATTATTGCTTAAGTAAACATTGTTCACTGAACCTTCTCTTGTAATGTTTAGAATGGAATACTATTGTGCTGCATACTGCACAACCTACACTGTATATTGCCTACTATTTTACAAAATTGTGTAATGTTTATTATTTTGAACAGTACAATACATATTTGTGCACAGTACTGTACATATTTGTAGACACATTTGGCCACTGTAATTGTTAAGTAACTGTAAATGAGTCTACAAATAGCATACAGTTATCTCACAAGCATATCTCCAGTATCTTCTTTTTAACATTTTAAACCTCCATCCATTTTCTACCGCTTGTCCGAACTACCTCGGGTCACGGGGAGCCTGCGCCTATCTCAGGAGTCATCGGGCATCAAGGCAGGATACACCCTGGATGGAGTGCCAACCCATCGCAGGGCACACACACTCACTCATTCACTCACGCACTCACACCCTACGGACAATTTTTCCAGAGATGCCAATCAACCTACCATGCATGTCTTTGGACCAGGGGAGGAAACCGGAGTACCCGGAGGAAACCCCCGAGGCACGGGGAGAACATGCAAACTCCACACACACAAGTCGGAAGCGGGAATCGAACCCCCAACCCTGGAGGTGTGAGGCGAACGTGCTAACCACTAAGCCACCGTGCCCCACATTTTAAACCTTTTTTAGATATTTAAATATTTTTCGGTTGCACTTTATTTTACAGTGCCCGTGTTACAATGTAATTATACATTCAAGTACTGAGTAATAAAAATGAACTACATGTTCTTACTTTAGGTTTAGGATTAGGATTAGGGTTTAGTTCAGGGTTGGTTACATGTAATTATGCAAATTGTATAGTAAATACTATAGTTAATACATGTAACGTGTAATAAGGGCACCGTAAAATAAAGAGTTACCTACTTTTCATATATTTCCAGATCAATTTGTCACACATGAAATTCATGTTGGATACTGCATTGTGGGAATGATGTATCCCATGCAGTATGCTCTGGCTGTATTGTATTGTATTATTGTGTTTGAATATTGAATGTTACAAGTTTTGGACAATTTCTGGAAAACAAAGTTCTCAGAACAATTAACTGTAACTGACTGCATGGGGACTGAGTTATTTAATCAAACAAACGCAAACAAATTATGTAAAGGCATTTACAATAACATTTAAGTCAATAACAATAAGACATAAGTCAAAACGCTCGTCAATGCATCAAGCCTGTGACGTTGTTTTAAGAATATTAACCATGATTTTACTACAAATGCAACCATACTACAGTTAAACCATGTTTTTGCTACAGACAGCATAGTTTGCACATAGAACTTTTACAATTCATGGGTTTCAGACATGTGTTTTTTGTTGTGGGCGCCATTTTTAGGACCTTTAGCCTCTATTACCGAGCCCAAGAGTAAATGCAGATCCGAGGCCACAGTTTTGTAAGTTTCCAACCCATGTTCTCAGTTTTGTAAACAGTACCATGATTTTTTCTAAATCCATACCACAAATACACAAACTGTTCTCACGCTTTCACCATCCATTCCCACAGTAAACTACACCCTAACTTTTTAACCTTGAAATTTAAAAATGTTGTATAGTACATTTATAGAAATTAAAATAATAAGATTATAGAAATAAAAGAAGAATTATAGAAATTAGAATACATTTTAAATATAACATATATATTATATTAATGTTATATATTATAGAAATACCCCTCCTTGAACTGCCACCTTACCATGGTGGAGGGGTTTGAGCACCCGAAAGACCCTAGGAGCTATGTTGTCTGGGGCTATATGCCCCTGGTAGGGTCTCCCAAGGCAAACAGGTCCTAGGCGACGGGTCAGACTAAGAGCGGTTCACAAAACCCTTATGGTGACAATTAATTGGAGGACCGTGACGTCGCCCGGTATGGCGCAGCCGGGGCCCCACCCTGGAGCCAGGCCCGGGGTTGGGGCTCGTATGCGAGCGCCTGGTGGTCGGGCCTCCCCCCATGGGGTCCGGCCGGGCACAGCCCGAAGGAGCGACGTGGGGCCACCCTCCCGTGGACCCACCACCTGCAGGAGGGACCGTAAGGGGCCGGTGCAAAGTGGATCGGGCGGCAGTCGAAGGCGGGGGCCTCGACAACCCGATCCCTGGACGCGGAATCTAGCTCTAGGGACATGGAACGTCACCTCTCTGACGGGGAAGGAGCCTGAGATTGTGCGTGAGGTTCAGAGATTCCGACTAGAAATAGTCGGGATCACCTCTACGCACAGCTTGGGCTCTGGAACCACTCTCCTCGAGGGAGGATGGACTCTTCACCACTCTGGAGTTGCCCATGGTGAGAGGCGGCGGGCTGGTGTGGGTTTGCTTATAGCCCCCCAGCTCAGCCGCCATGTGTTGGAGTTTACCCCGGTGAACGAGAGGGTCGCTTCCCTGCGCCTTCGGGTCGGGGATAGGTCTCTCACTGTCGTTTGTGCCTATGGGCCAAATGGCAGTGTAGAGTACCCGGCCTTCTTGGAGACTCTTGGAGGGTGCTGGAAAGCGCCCCGACTGGGGACTCCGTCGTTCTGCTGGGGGGACTTCAACGCCCGCGTGGGCAACGACAGTGACACCTGGAGGGGCGTGATTGGGAGGAACGGCCCCCCTGATCTGAACCCGAGTGGTGTTCTGTTATTGGACTTCTGTGCTAGTTACAGTTTGGCCAAAACGAACACCATGTTCAAGCATAAGGGTGTCCATCAGTGCACATGGCACCAGGACACCCTTGGCCGGAGGTCGATGATCGACTTTGTAGTTGTTTCATCTGACCTACGGTCGTATGTCTTGGACACTCGGGTGAAGAGAGGGGCGGAGCTGTCAACTGATCACCACCTGGTGGTGAGTTGGATCCGATGGCGGGGGAGGAAGCTGGACAGACTCGGCAGACCCAAACGTACTGTGAGGGTCTGTTGGGATCGTTTGGCCGAATCGCCTGTCAGAGAGATCTTCAACTTCCACCTCCGGCAGAGCTTCGACCAGATCCCGAGGCAGTCTGGAGACATTGAGTCCGAGTGGACCATGTTCTCCACCTCCATTGTCAACGTGGCCACTCGGAGCTGTGGCCGTAAGGTCTCCGGTGCCTGTCGAGGCGGCAATCCTCAAACCCGGTGGTGGACACCGGAAGTAAGGGATGCCGTCAAGCTGAAGAAGGAGTCCTATCGGGCCTGGCTGGCTTGTGGGACTCCCGAGGCAGCTGACAGGTACCGACAGGCCAAGCGGACTGCAGCCCGGGTGGTTGGGGAGGCAAAAACTCGGGCCTGGGAGGAGTTTGGGGAGGCCATGGAGAAGGACTATCGGTCGGCCTCGAAGAGATTCTGGCAAACCGTCCGGCGCCTCAGGAGGGGTAAGCAGTGCCCTACCAACGCTGTTTACAGTGGAGGGGGGCGACTGTTGACCTCGACCGGGGATATCATCGAGCGGTGGAAGGAATACTTCGAGGATCTCCTCAATCCCGCCGGCACGTCTTCCATTGAGGAAGCGGAGGCCGAGGGCTCGGAGGCGGACTCGCCCATCACCCGGGCTGAAGACACCGAGGTAGTCAAGAAACTCCTGGACGAGATCCGCCCTGAGTACCTCAACTCTCTGGATGTTGTGGGGCTGTCTTGGCTGACACGCCTCTGCAGCATCGCGTGGTGGTCGGGGACAGTGCCCGTGGACTGGCAGACCGGGGTGGTGGTCCCTCTTTTTAAGAAGGGGGACCGGAGGGTGTGCTCCAACTATCGGGGGGATCACACTTCTCAGCCTCCCCGGGAACGTCTATGCCAGGGTACTGGAGAGGAGAATCCGGCCGATGGTAGAACCTCGGATTCAGGAGGAACAGTGTGGTTTCCGTCCGGGTCGTGGAACACTGGACCAGCTCTATACCCTCTCCAGGGTGCTGGAGGGATCATGGGAGTTTGCCCAACCAATCCACATGTGTTTTGTGGATTTGGAGAAGGCATTCGACTGTGTCCCTCGCGGCATCTTGTGGAGGGTGCTCCAGGAGTATGGGATTCGGGACCCTTTGCTAAGGGCTATCCGGTCCCTGTACGACCGGAGCAGGAGCTTGGTTCGCATTGCCGGCAGTAAGTCAGACTTGTTTCCGGTGCATGTTGGACTCCGGCAGGGCTGCCCTTTGTCGCCGGTTCTGTTCATAATTTTTATGGACAGAATTTCTAGGCGCAGCCAGGGGCCGGAGGGCATCGGGTTTGGGGACCACACGATATCATCTCTGCTCTTTGCGGATGATGTCGTCGTGCTGGCCCCATCAGACCAGGACCTTCAGCATGCACTGGGACGGTTTGCAGCCGAGTGTGAAGCAGCTGGGATGAGAATCAGCACCTCCAAATCTGAGGCCATGGTCCTCAGTCGGAAAAGGGTGGCTTGCTCACTTCAGGTAGGTGGAGAGTTCCTGCCTCAAGTGGAGGAGTTCAAGTATCTGGGGGTCTTGTTCACGAGTGAGGGAAGGATGGAACGGGGAGATTGACAGACGGATCGGTGCAGCTTCTGCAGTAATGCGGCCGCTGTACCGGTCTGTCGTGGCGAAGAAGGAGCTGAGCCGCAAGGCGAAGCTCTCAATTTACCGGTCAATCTACGTTCCTACTCTCACCTATGGTCATGAGCTGTGGGTCATGACCGAAAGGACAAGATCCCGAATACAGGCGGCCGAAACGAGCTTTCTCCGCAGGGTGGCTGGGCGATCCCTTAAAGATAGGGTGAGAAGCTCGGTCACTCGGGAGGAGCTCAGAGTAGATCCGCTGCTCCTCCACATCGAGAGGGGCCAGCTGAGGTGGCTCGGGCATCTTTTCCGGATGCCCCCTGGACGCCTTCCCGGGAAGGTGTTCCGGGCATGTCCCACCGGGAAGAGACCCCGGGGAAGACCTAGGACACGCTGGAGGGACTATGTCTCCCGGCTGGCCTGGGAACGCCTCGGTGTCCCCCCGGAAGAGCTGGAGGAAGTGTCTAGGGAGAGGGAAGTCTGGGCGTCCCTGCTTAGACTGCTGCCCCCGCGACCCGGCCCCGGATAAGCGGAAGAAGATGGATGGATGGATGGATGGATTATAGAAATAATAGTAAATAAATAAATATTTTTTAATTCTATATCTATTAATTCCAAATGTGTTTATTAATTAAAACCATTTGTTAATTGAACAGGCATTTCGAGTTACATTTAAGAAATTTTATAACCATTGAATAATAAAAAAACATAAAAAACACTCATGAGTTAATGCACGTGAGTTCCACATGATAATCATTAACGCTTCATTCCCTGCTTTATTTTGCATACCAGTGTTCAGCACAGGTTGCTATGACTTTGCAGTCTTTTCCTGGCACCAGTAGTGCCTCTTTAGTAACCAATCAATACCTCATTGAACTACGGCCTGTCTTTTGTGATTTCTGTGAGTTAATGAAAACAAACATAATTCAGTTGACATTTTCAATACATAATCATGGGTTATTTGACATTTTGTATAGGAACCCAATTCTGTCGGTTCGACAAAACGTTGAGAGACCGACAGAAAGAGAACGTCTTGGTTACGTATGTGTCCTTCATGCCACAACGCTTCGCCGGCCGCTGTGGCGACCGAGAATGCTTCTCAGGTTCCTCAGCCCAAAAGGTGAACGAATGGGCACACCATCTTCCTTTTTTACACGTATGTACGGGGCGACAGACTGGCATGCCATGCCATTCGCCAATTTCATTGGCCTTTTAAAAGTACAATAAGAGATGATAGGTTCTCAAGTTCAAACCCCGTTCTGTCGGTTTGACACAACGTCTCGTTCCCTCCATCAGGGAACTGAGTTGCTCGCAACATATTTTTTTCCCACCCTCGTCTTTTAGCCATTTTTCGGCATGTTGATAATCTGATTCATTTGTCGAACTGCGGAAAGACTGACATATACATACACTGCCCATACATATGAGCTAACAGCAACTTGTTTTTGGGGGGGGGTATTTTACACTGAATGCTCAGCCCTTAAGTAAAGACTCTTTACCCTTCTCCATCCATCAACAAGTATTGTCTAACAATTGTTAAAACAAACACACGCCTATCCATAACTCTATTGGTGATTTTTTCCTTGAAATTATACCATCAATAAATTTCTCAATCAAAACCTGCTTAAATAGGGACCACTGCCCTTTATGAAATCTGTATTTTGTATGAGCTAACAATTTTTTTACATGCTTCAGTGAGAGTTAAACACTGTCGATGGCATGAAATAACCTGAGACTTTCACTGTCTTTAAGACCTTTCATAGGCACAGATGAGCAAAACTCCTCCAAATAAGGAAGATCAGACAGAGCTGTGGCACTATAGCAAATAAGGTCTGTTGAAGTATTGAGAAGAGACAGACAAAGGGAGGGCCTATTATGCCATGAAACGTCAAGGTTCCATTGATATCCAAATCAGCCAAAATGTCCAAATCTGGCTAAAATATTAATATTAGTGAACTAATTGCCGTTTATATTAGTGAGGTTTGTTTTACTTTACTGTATATCAATACACAAATATACACAATTAAATTTGCCCCTAAAATACCTAAAGGAGCATTTTTCAAAAAGGTAACTCTACAGGCAGCAGGCGGTTTCAAAGAAACTTCCACCTTCAACGGAAATTTCTATGGACGAAATTAAAGCTAATCTAAAGGGAGGAATTCTGAAAGGAGCTAGTCAGATAACTAGAAATGGAGTTAGAAAAGATAGTGAGTATATCGTGCTTGATTTTGAAGATGAGATGTTACCAAGGAAAATGATGCTAGGTTTTTCGAGTTACAGTATATATCAAAACCTATAAGATATTATAATTGTCAAAGATTTGGACATACACCCAAGATATGTAGGGGAAAGAGGAGGAGGTGTGCCCAATGCATAGAAGATCATGAGTATGGACAATGCATTAGCAGCAACACAAATGCTGTAACTGTGGGAGGAATCATAGTGTGGCTTATGGGGATGTAGGGTGATGAAAATGGAAAATGAAAATCAACAAGTTAGAGCACAGAGAAAGATCTCATATGCAAATGCTGTGAGCATGGTGAACCAGAGAGGTGGAGGAAATGAAAGTAAGGAAATAAACAAAATGACAAAACTCTTCACAGAGTTTCCTCTCTCTCTGGGTGTTTATCACAATCGCTCTTACCCTCTACACGACGTCGTTCGGCAACTCGACATTGCGTCATGGCGAGACACAATGTCGAGGACAATCAGCAGCCCTCAGCACTCTCAGTCGACGGTGCGTTGTGCTACATCATCGCCAGGCAGGTAATTCAGCAGAGCCGATCTCCTCCCTGGGGGCTTCCCCACGGCGAGGGATCCGCACTGCCAGCAATCGAACCATCCCCCGCGGGTTGATGAAGCAGATCGTACCCTTAGTCCCCCTGTCTCGGTCCCTGGGAGCCTGGCTAGAGCTTCCCAGACCGTCACAGTGGCTACGGGAAACGATCCGTCTCGGCTTCTCGATCCAATTCGCCAGACCTCCGCCAGGGTTTCGGGACATCCTCTCAAACTCAGTCAGAGGCAGGGATGCTTCCGTGCTTCGGGCCGAGGTCGCCACCCTTCTGGCGAAGGAAGTGATCAAGCTCGTCCCTCTAGCCGAGATGTCCAACAGGTTTTACAGCCTGTACTTCATCGTCCCCAAAAAAGGCGGTGGGGTTGCGCCCCATTCTAGACTGCGTACCCTGAACAGGCACCTACACAAGCTGCCGTTCAGGATGCTCACGCAGAGGCGCATCCTGACGTCTATCAGATGTCAAGATTGGATCATGGCAATCGACCTGAAGGACGCTTACTTTCATGTCTCGATTCTCCCTTGTCATTGCCCGTTGCTGCGGTCGCATTCGAGGGTCAGGCATATCAGTACAGAGTCAACCCTTTGTGTCTGTCCCTGTCCCCATGAGTCTTTTCTAAGGTCATGGAAGCCGCCCTCACTCCCCTCAGGGAGAGAGGTGTGCGGTTACTAAACTATCTCGACGACTGGCTCATCCTGGCACACTCTCGAGATCTGTTATGTACACACAGGGACCTAGTGCTCCGGCACCTAGATCGATTGGGACTACAGGTCAACCGAGAAAAGAGCAAGCTCTCCCCTGTGCAGAGCATCCTCTTTCTTGGTACCGAACTCAACTCTGTCACCATGACAGCGCGACTGACTACAGAGCGCGCCTAGTCAGTGTTGAACTGCCTGAAACATTTCAAGCAGTCATCGGTCCCCCTGAAACAATTTCAGAGGCTCCTGGGACACATGGCATCCTCGGCGGGGGTGATACACTTCGGGTTGATACACATGAGACCGCTCCAACACTGGCTACAGAGTCGAGTTCCCTGGAGAGCGTGGCAAACCGGCAGCAGGCGTATGGTCATTACGCCTCTCTTCCGATGCACCCTAACCCCATGGTCTTCAGTGACCTTTCTACAGACAGGAGTCCCTCTCGGGCAGGTTACGAGGCGCGTTGTGGTGACGACCAACGCCCCCCTGCTGGCCCCTGAACCGGACGAGGATATCCTGAGTGGCCTACCCTATGCAGTGGTTGAGACCATCACTCAGGCTAGGGCTCCGGCCACTAGGTGGCTATGCGCCTATAAGTGGCGCCTCTTCTCGTCCTGGTGTTCTTCTTGAAGAGAAGTCCCGTGGAGTTGCTCGATCGGGAATGTGCTTCATACAAGACAGACTCAAGAGTAATCTCTCCCCTTCCACACTGAAAGTGTACGTAGCCGCCATTGGCGCTCATCACGACTCAGTTGCTGGAAAGTCTCTAGGACAGCACGACCTGGTCATCATTTTCCTAAGGGGCGTGAGAAGGCGGAATCCACCTCGTCCACACTCCGTTACTACTTGGGACCTTGATGTGGTCCTGGCGGGCCCCTAGAGGCCCCCCTCCGAGCCCCTCGGAGACGCCGCTCTTCCTCATCTCATGATGAAGACCGTTCTCCAGATGGCGCTAGCCTCCATCAAGAAGGTAGGGGATCTACAAGCATTCTCCGTCTCCCCTGATTGCCTAGAATTCGGGCCCGGTGATTTCCACGTTATCCTGAGACCCCGGCCTGGCTACGTGCTCAAAGTTCCCACCACTCCCCTTCGGGTGAACTTGCAAGCGCTCCCCACCTGGCAGGTAGACCCATCCCCATCCGTGTTGTGTCCAGTAAGCGCATTGCGCCTCTACTTAGACCACACGCAGAGCTTCAGTAGCTATGATCAGCTCTTTGTCCCATTTGGAGGTCAGCAGAAGGGAAACAGACCAAAATCTCTCCAAACAGAGATTGGCGCACTGGATTGTGGACGGCGTCACGACGGTGTACCGATCCCAAGATCGCCCGTGCCCTCTAGCAGTGAGAGCTCACTCCACCAGGGATATAGCCTCCTCGTGGGCACTGGCTCAGGGCGCCTCTCTGACAGACATATGCAGAGCTGTGGGTTGGGCTATGCCCAACAACTTTGCGAGGTTCTACAACCTCCGAGTGGAACCGGAATCAGTCCGCGTCCTGCATGGCAACATGTAGGACCAGCAGCCGGTAGGGCGTATGCCTGTGAAAGCACCTTCGCCTCTTTCTCATACGTGGGTCATAGCGTGCTACTCTTGCCTCCCTTCTTCCCCCACTGGGTGAAGAACAGGGATTCCATCCATCACTAAGCAAGCACCTCCTGCGGGCGGGCTGGGCAGAGCAGCCCTGCCCCTTAGGCCGGTCACCAACTGAGTTATCCACATATGGCTCTAAACCGGACCTAGTGCTACCGGATGTTGTAACCCCCCAGCCGGGCAGTTCCGTCTGATGTATCCTCATGATTGGTTCCCACCTTGGTAACCCTTGACTTTCCCTAGGTCAACACAACGTCTCGTTCCCTCCATCAGGGAACTGTGGTTACATCCATAACCAAGACGTTATTGCCGGTTACCAAACGCGAAAATGACTACGCTAATAGGTTAAGGGTCCAGGGGAGAAGTGGGTTACCGATGGAATAGACTTTGTTTTGAAAAGATTTAAGTACTTTGGGAGACTACGTTTTTGGGCCATCTGCGATTGCTAGGATTCTATTATTTTTCGAGCACTTGCTGCAGATGATGAAGAGGACGACAATGATAAAAACGAGGAAGCATATGCTGAGTTGATTAAATTTTTGGACGACAAAGGTTTGTCTCTTGTAGTGAGAGAAGCGGCAGATGACGGAAGAAAAGCTCTGCATATCTTGAGAGACTACTATGCGGGTATTGGAAATCATGTGTAGTAAATTTGTACACCAGGGTTAACGTCCTTGCAGAAAGCTGCAAATTAAACTGTTACATATTACATTCTTCGAGCAGAGACCGCAATTACAGCACTGAGAAATACTGGAGAAACTCTTAGTGATTGAAAGTTAATTGCGATGATTTTGAAAGGATTACCCGATCAATTTAAACTATTCCCCATTCATGTCACACAAAGTGTCAGAATTCAAGAAAAGTTAAAAAGTCTTGTTCTCCTTGCGGCCGCGTGCTTTTCTGTGAGAATTGTCCAATAAGGGACTAAGAAAAGTTGTTACGAAACTGTTTTATATGTTCGAAAAAAAACTTTACGAATTCTCTGTGATCGCTGGGGGAGTGTATCGAGCACAGAAATACTACGTAATACGCCCAACTCGGTTTTTGACAAGTTGACCATGTTAAGCATGAGAAAACCACACGTTTAACATTGTGAAGCAGTCAGAATGCATGAAACACCGTTGCAGGGCCGCTTTAAGAAATACACATCCTATCTCTGTATCACTAGCCAATTTATCTCAAACATATCTGACATATCTCTCCTCGTTGCTTATTATGAGTCTTGTGGACAATAGCTGAAGAGTTATTATTATAAATCATTAAGAAATTCTTGGTTACCCATAAGTAATAAAAAAAAAATATTACTCTATTCTTACCTAATTATTTTGTTAAAATCATAGTAACTTTTTAGTTAATTACTCAGATCCAGAACAGTATTTAACAATGAAACCTATGATAATCCTTTAATGAAAAGTTAAAATTTGAAATAAACATTATTGTAAAAACAAAAGCTTGTTGTAACTAACTTACAATCCACACACACACCTGAACAGAGCTGACTTTTTATGGCATTATGGTTTTATCGTAAAACTTAACATATCTGACACAACATGTTAACTGTAAATCCAGGTTTTTGTTATAGAGAATGTGAAGCTGACGTCACGCCTTATGTTGCATGTTGCATGTTGCAGTGGCGTCGCCATCTTGGGAGGATAAAACTCCACTGCCCCTCATTGTTTTGATATGTACCGTTACTTGTTTTGTTTGATTTGAGAACTCAAAGTGAAAGAACCATGGGCTTCTCCTGAACGACTCTGAATGATATTGCAGTTTTTAACACAGCAAGACCAACCTACCATAGTTATATTTCCTAATCAAACAAGAAAAAACAAAACACTGCGTCGAACACACTTGCAGCCAACATTCAACGCGGCTTGAATAAAAAGCTCTATTAGCTTCCAATTGTTTTTTGTGAATCACAGCACCTTGTTTGCTTGTCTTTTCTGTACCTTTTATCTGTCTGTATAAAGACAGCAGATATTTAATGTTGAATATGTCAAAAAAGTTAATTGCACATCTGGTCTTTCTAATTTTAGATGTGCTTTAGTGTTTTGGCAGCATTCTATATGAACATGCTCCTGCTGTGACTTCTGAATATGGTGACGTCATGTTCATGCCCCTCCCCCTTAAAGGAATTGGCTTTATTGCATTATTTGTGGTTAAATACTGTAACAATTGATTGACAAGAAAAGCTTTCAATTTTACCACAGATATATTGCTGACAATACAGTGTTTAAGAGGGGGTTTATTTTTTGTACTATTTTTGGTTGAAAAACACAATAAATTGATTTGTTTTGAATTAATTTAAATAAAAATATCACAGAATGGAGAATTCTATGAAATATTATTTTTCAAATTAATTAAAACTATGCATATAATTAATCCAGATACCAAACAGGTATCTTTAATAGGCTGTTTGGTGGCAAAATAATTTTTAGCAAATGTTAATGAGTAGTTAATGGATACATACAGAGACATACAGATTTAGTAATAAGTAACTTATTGTTACTTACTTTAAACATAAGTATGCTCATACCTACTGAGATTAAATCATCTTTCTTCCATATTAGTTATCAGTAAGGACTACAGTGTTAATGCAGGACTAACAATTTGTTCTGCATTAGTTCCTGCATAAAAAAAGTATGAAACAGTATAATAAAGTGTTACCAACTTTTCACGACCTGCCTTAGAAACGGAAGCCTCTACTTCCATGGGTTACAGAATAAATGTGAAAGAAATACATTAAAGTAGCTAATTGTATATAGAAATTACTCTAAATAAAAATAATGGAGATTAAGCAGCTGGAAAAAGTTATGCCAGTATGTGAACTATAGTCAGTTGAAGTGTGCGTTTACAAATCTGAGGGTGCTGCCTCTGGTTTAACTGAGGGCCACATCGAAGCGGAAACCTCTGGCATGCATAACCCGTCTCTTACCAACAGGCCATCAAATAGTCCTGTTATAAAACAGACAAGGAAAGATTGTGTTTGTATAGCTTGAAGTTTTACTCCGTCACATTACTTTCCATCACAGTGCAGTACAGTGTTCTGTACTGTTACCCATTTACTTTACCTTCTTCAAACCATTGACACACAATAATCTAGGCATTACAGCATAAAACACTTCTTATCAATCACTTATGTAAGTTCTCTCTAAGTGAAACTTGCTTTAAAAAATTTGTTAAAATGGCAAAAAGATAAATGTAAATAGATATTTATTGCCTAGTATGTCACCTGTCAATGTATCTTTATATCTGTATCTTAGTCATTTAATAAGGCTTCTTTAGTGGACAAATAAGATAAATGTCAAGATAACACAATGAAACTAAAAGTGTTCCTAGATGTTCAGCTTCACAGACAAGTATATGCTGAATAAAAAAACAACGCAAAGAAACACATGTAGGACAGTAAAGGCATGAAAAGTAAATACATTTCGCCCGAGTATAAGAGAAAGACAGTGAATCTCTATAGTCAGGTTTTACCCATGATAATCACAGTATTTCATTTTATATTTTAATATATATATTTTTTTATTTTACTGTACATTATAAAAAAGAACTAGCCATTGCAACACGTGCTGTGAATTAGTTGTCACGTATATGTAAATTTGCTCTTCGCTGATCAGTTTCAGTGTGAGATCTCTAATCTAGATCCAAACCTGCTCCGAAGCAGGTTAGCCGTGCAGCGTAAATTACCATGCCAATGATCACAGATTACATCTGAGTTACTTTCATGGTAAATGCAGGGACAAATTCATATATTCATGGCTCTGTGTAAACTAAATAAAGCAAAGAGGACTTTAAAGTGATACAATTATACTACAGCTGGACTTTATAACATAGTAGAATGTTTTAAGTGGACTATCAAATAAAGTGTAACTACATTGATAAATGTGCATCTATTTGTGTTCCAGTAATTGCAACTGCAATAAAGTGTTGTGCCTCTTGAGTTCTGCATTCTGCCATTTACATGATTACAAAATAGTTTCAATTTAAATCTTGCATACAGCCCCAGATCACCCAGTCAATGTTTATTTTGTGACCAGCTCATTGTAATTATTCGCAGCGCACCAATTTTTTATCAAACATAGTATAGCATGTGTTGTTGTTAAAAATCATAACAGAACTTAGGTCAGTTCAATATGCCAGACAATAATTTGTTTACCTGTTCTCTGTGGAATAGCGGCTGTAATAATTTGAGGGGGTTGTGTTTACAGCTATAGAGGATGGTGACACTGAAGAATGTGAAGTTGTTTTTCTCCCATCTTTGATCTCAATGCTGAGAAACGTCTTCATGTTGAATCTGGGTTCACACAGGGTATCCTGGGATCCTGAAGATGCTTTTCCCTCAGGGGTCTGCAGTTCTTCTGTGGCGATACAAGCCTGCCTGACATTTTCAAGCCTGCCTGACATTTTCAGTGCAACCATGTGAGCCACTTACTGCTGTATTTGATTGGTTGGAGAAAGCTTGGGATGAACCAATACATTTTAAGTGACATTCATCTCTATCTTTGGGATAGAGGAGGAGGAGTGGGACAAGGTGTCCTGGGACCTGTCTGCAGACAATGTTGATGCTGAAGATCTGTTTATAGAAGCAAAAGAACCATGCATACATTCATAGAAGGTTCTGTAAACTTAATCGCCCTGTCACAAATGTGGAGGAATGACGAACCCAGAAAATACAGATTGTCACATTGTCAATGTGGTAAGCAACTGAGATCTCATTCATTACTTTTTTTCTCGATTAATAGAGTCGCATGCAGAATGTGTTTTTGGGAGGAGACAAGAAAGACAGTTAAAAGCATAACACTGGTCTAAGCCCCTTAGCATATTATTATGGCCATATTAGGGCATAAAGAAGAGAAAAGATCTTGGAAAAGAGCCCATTGACTCTGGGGGGAGGGGTGCTACTTGGAAAGTATAACCAAACAAGTTAAACAAGAGTGAACTATATTAGGTATAGTTATTAGGTGTACTGTCATATGTAGCTGCTAGAAACTTGCTCCTATTTATACTTGCATGCCAGGTATGTAATATATGCAAACAATTCCAATACATGTTTAGGAAACTAACATATGAATACATTCTAATTTTATATTACACTGAAAACACAATAAGTTAGACTGTACTAATTTGATCAAGTACGTCTTCCCCAATTGAATCGAGTAGGCATCTCCCAAAACATGTTGTTTGAATCTAAATTGTAATGTTGACTGAACCTTTTGTTTATTTAATGTATGTAATGATATTATAACACAAAGTATTCAATAATCCATGACTGAATCTGTCCGACAAATGAACTTCTCCACGGAAATACACATGAAAATGCCTTTTTTGGCACTTACCTATATTATTTTGGAAGTAAATGTGTTGTGTTAAACAGGGTTTACCCAAGCATGTATGTATAGTGTACGCTTTTATTGTCATGTGACTATACATTTTGAAACCATCCATCATTTTTGCAGGACTATGAATAGATAAAGAACATGGGATGAGTGGAGGACGCTACTTTACTTTGAAAACAGTTTTCTGTGATATAATGTCTGTTACAATTAAGCAAATGTATACAGGCCTAAATATATTTATCATGCATGTTACTGATTTACCAACGTATGAAACCATGCACACACATGAAATGTCATTTATGAATTTATGGGTTTAATAAATTGGCAGAGATCCCTGTCTTACAAAATAAGCTTTACACCATATTCCTGGTAAAAACAATAGTATGCTAAGTATCTTTAATTTTTATATACCCTAACATTCTTGCATTCGGACTAATGATTGGTAGACTTTATGGGGCAGTTTCCCAGACAGGGCTTAACACTAGAACTCCCGTAAATCTATCACTACGAGAATGGATGCAGCAGTCATTTTGACAGCTCATACTAGGCTGTACTGAATGTAATTTTTGCTATGCAACATTTGCATTAAAAACTTCTATTGAGATTATAGAATGAAGCTTTGAATGTCTGTTGTCATATATTATAATGTTATCACACTAAAAAACGTCAAAACCTCAACCACATCCCCAAGTGCCAAGCAAACTCAGATGGGCGTGCATGATACGATCATTTCAAATAAAATAAATAATTTATATGTTTCTTTTTTTTGTATATATTCGGCAGCCAGGTGTGCACCCAGGTTCACTTGACAGCTTTCACATTAGTGCTTTTGCATGCGAACCTGGCCCTGTTCCGAACTAAACTTCAAGTGTGAAAGCCACCTCAAATATCCTAATTTATCTAAGGTCTAGTCCTGGTTTAAGCTAATCACTGTCTGGGAAACTGCCCCTTAGTGTGTTAATAATGATCTAACTTAAAGAGTGCACTGCACAGTGGCTCGGTGGTTAACACTTTTGTTGCATAGCAAGAACACAAAAAAAAGTGCTTCAGCCATATACCTTTTGGTTCCATAAAGAATCTTTAACATCTGAATCAGCTTTCTGTTTCACAAAAGGTTTGAGCCCCTGATACGACAGGAGGCCTTTCTGTGTGGAGTTTGCATGTTCTCCCTGTGTCTGTGGGGAGTCTGATAGAGGTCTAAAGAGACCTCAACAAGCCTGTTCCGGATTCTCAGTTTCTTTGGAGGGAGCAGCAAATCTTTGCTGGATGAAGGGACATAATCTTCATCATTTTCACCATCTGGATCAATGAGATTTCAACCTCAGAATCATATGGATCAGGTGGTAAAAGTGCTATACCAATGTAGATGGATGTAGATGTAGGCCTTGGGCGTCCATTACATGTCAGACAGTCCATTATGTCTGAAAAAGATGGGACATAAACATCACTATACAAAAGAATGACAAAAAATTTATTGATTAGATACATCTATTAAAAATACATAATTACAGGCACACTGAGATGTGTGACACGGCTAAAACTAATATTATCGTTTGTTTTAGATGTAATGTAATGTGTATACATGATTTAAGGTTAAAAAACGCTGTATTCTCCACATACCGTAGATATAAAAAAACAACCATATACATCATACAGAGTTTGTGTGAGATACAAACAAGCTCGCATTACAGCAGGGAATGGTAATAATAATAATTAAGCGCTTTGGCCATTTTTGATCAACCAGTGTTACGCCACGTCTCGTCGCGACTCAACAAAGACAATAAACCCAAAATAAATACTAAATAAAAAGACATTATAAACACGACATTTGCTGCTCTAGTTGGAATATTATTACTGATTATTAGGATTTTTTCACGTTGCGCGCGTGTCTGCATTTGCGGATCACAAACACACGACAAACTCAAACACACGACAAACTGTCCGTAACAGTCTTTTAAAATGAAAATATACTTACAGGCTGCGAATCTGAAGTTTTAATGGTTGGAATGGCCCCACTTTTTAACCAAAGCTTTCGCGCAAAGCCGGTCTTAATCTCTCTCCCAGGTTCGTCAAGCAATCGTCAGTGAAATGCGCTGCACAAACTTGAACATTGGGATTGTACTTTTCTGGAACAGTGCTGTAAATGAAATGTAACCATTCTTTTTTTGCTGTCTCATCTTTTGGCAGGGCAAACAAAGAGTCTTTCTTTTCGCAACGAAACACACAGCGTCTCTGCGACATGGCTGCGGCGGTGACGATACAATGAGATTTACAAGTACACCCACCTCACTTGCATTTACATTTGGGCGGTCTTAGTCAAATCATGTTACGAAGTGACGTACATTCACTGGGGTGTTGTTACACGAGGCGTTTCAGGCAGGTCTGGGTGAGCATTTGCTTTTAGATTGAATGTATCTTTTGTTCCGCCACTTTAGAAAGAATTTGAGAATTTGAGATTGTGCATGACGGTTGTTCAACATCATGGCTGTCTCGCTTCAGACGTTGTCAACGGAGGATCTTCTTGAAAAATTGAAAGAAGCTGGAATACATGTCACTGAAGACGAAGCACAGAAATTCAGTTTTAAGTAATGTGAAAATCAGTTGGACCTCTAGTTAATTCCTTGACATTATCTCTGTAGATAACGATAGGCCTACCTAGTGCGTGAGGGAAACCGTTCTTCGAAAACACTGACCTGACAAAACCAACCCATTGTTATTACTTTAAGCGTATTGTTATTATTACAATACAATTATTTTTATATTTGGCCAGGAATTAAGATATATCTTTTCGCATAACTTATACTCTACTACGAGACAGTGCTCGAGACGCTGAGAAAACAACAGTTAAACAGCTATAGAAACAGTTAAAACCCATCGAGTTTTGTGTGAATCAGCTTTTACCACAGATTTATAAATTCAGTTTTCCAGAATTTTCTTACTACTCTAACGTTAACCGGTGTTCACTCCGGACTTGAGCGAACACCTGTCCTGTTTTGTTTTAACGCCTCTCCTAGTCAGTCTGAAATTATATAATAAACAAATATCATACGTGTTGATTAATATCAAAGTTGTATTTGGCACATATTTAAATAACGTTCTAAACGTAGGTCCAGGAGAGTCCTAATCATTTGTCCTGTCAGATCGAGGCGTAAGTCGGCATCGAGCCCTTCCAATGACAGCAGAAATTTGTTCACTATTAATTAGCAAAACCGGTGATCTTGAGAAAGAGGTTTCTAGTCTTAGAAGCAAAATTATTTAAAGTAGCAGCTCAAATCATACGCTCTCAGAAAAAAAGTAAATTTCTCTGTTTCTCACTTTAAGTGTACATATTAGTACCTTTCAGCTTTTGTACCTTAGGGTACTGCCCCAGTGACAGTTTTGTACCTTTTTCTGAGAGTGTATGCCAGAGGTTCTCAACTCTGGCCCGCGAGATCCATTTTCCTGCAGAGTTTAGCTCCAACCTTGATCAAACTCACCTGCCTTTAACTTCCTAGTGATCCTAAAGACCAGGGCCCGTATCCCTAAAGAATTTTTGTGCAAAAAGTGGCTCCTAGCGGCCAAATTCTAAGAAAATTCTCAGAGTCATGACGTTTTCTTAGAATTTCCCCTAAAAGTGACACGAAAATCCCAGTTAATATAAAAGCTATTCCTCAAGATTCCTAGCGCTTAAAAAGGGCTCCTAAGGCGAGATCTGCTAAGAGCAGGGAAGAGGACTTTTAGTGGCTTAGGAGTTCCCCTAAGCAGCTGCACAAAATGGCCAACAGAGGAGGCAGGAGAGATGTCCTGCAAACACTGGATGACAGAGAATTATTGAGACGCTACAGATTGGATCGTGCAGGAATCATGTTTGTGGTGGACCTCCTTAGAGATGCAATTAATTCACCAACTCGACGCCACAACGCTATTACACCGGGAGAAGAAAGTAATCACAACCCTGAGGTATTTGGCAACAGGGAAAATGCAACAATGCAGCAGTGATGACTTGGGTCTGTCCCAATCCTCCGTCAGCAGAGTCATCACCCAAACACTGACAGCTTTGTCACAACCTAATATTGTGACACAATTTGTTTCATTCCCGCTGGATGCCCGCACTTTACACACACATAAAAGGGCATTTATGGACATTGCAGGATTCCCTGGCGTTGTGGGTGTAATTGATGGAACACATGTGAGAATAATTGCGCCATCAGAGGACGAGGCAGTCTTTGTTAACAGGAAGAATTTCCACAGCATCAATGTGCAAATAGTGTTCAATGCGGCCTGTAAGATTTTGGACATTGTGGCTAAATGGCCAGGCTCCACACATGATGCGAGAATACTCTCTGAGAGTGGCATCAGACAGCTTTTTGAGAGACGCTATGTGCCAGCTAATTGCCACTTGTTAGGGGACAGTGGCTACCCATGCAAACCATGGCTCCTTACACCTTACCTCCAGCCACGCCAAGGGCCCCAATTAAACTATAACAGGTAAGCCAAACAATACAAAAATCATGGAAATGAAATGCAAGCAATATGTTAGAGCATCCAAGTAGTGCAATATTTCCATAAAATAATTAAAGGTCTGTATTCTATTGTAGGGCCCACAAGACAACAAGAGCGGTGGTGGAGCGTGGCGTAGGCCAGCTTAAGAGGCGCTTTCATGTTCTCCACGGAGAGGTGCGGCTGAGGCCTGAAAAAGTCAGCAAAGTCATCATAGCCTGTGCAATATTACACAATATTTGCAAGGTTAGACAAATTGCAGAACCTCTGGAGGATGGCGATGAGGATGAGGATGAAGACAACGATGAGGATGGTGGTGAAGAAGATATTCACATTCCACAGGGGAACCTAGCCCAGAGTGGACTGCCTTACAGGGCAAACTTCACAAATTTACATTTCAGGCAAGCTGTAGCCCCATGTCATTTGAGAACTTGTGATGGTATTAAGAACTACCACAGTTTTACTGCACATCACCTGCAATTGTTAAATGCAAGACACAGAACACAATCTGTAAATGGTTTATTTTTTAGGTGTTCAATTTTAAGGCGGTAGTATTCCTCCTGAAGGGAAAGGACTTTTTTTGTTGTTCAAACACATCAATTGTGAGTTGCAATCTTCTCTCCTGCAGGGGATGCTGACGGAGCAGGTGCTTCGGATGGGAATGGTGTTTGATCCGCCGGGCTATCCTGAGTAGCAGCTGCAGATGGTTCAGGCGGCAATCTTGTCGGCAAACTTGATGGGCCCGGTTCTTGTGATGTCTCCATGCTACAGAAATACATAGGCCTAGTGTATTTATTGTTTTGATTAAATTAATTTAATACAATGAGCATGGATAACACATGAAATGGCTTCTGCAATGAATAAACACTGTTGATATGAATAACCCTGTGTCCTACCTTTGCTGCATTTCAAGGGCCTGCATCATTGACGTGTCAATGCCTGTTGGCAGCCCGGTGACACTGACCTCAGAGTGTCCCAGGACTTGAAAGACAGTGTCGGCCACCTGGGACAGCCGCTTTGCAGGTGGTCCACCCCCTAGAAAGAAAACAGTCAATGAACACAGTACTTAGGCATGTAAATTAACTTTGCCAGCAGGAGCAAGTTGCCAGATTATGTGGTAGGCTATAGTATTTTGCTCACCTGTGAGTGAGGATTCCCGCTTGTGTGCTGAAATCTCATCTTTTGCTTTGGACTGCAGCACATACCACCTTTTCTCACAATCGTCGCCTGTCCGCACCACCAGTGGAAAAGAGGCATTGATTGTTTGGGATATTGTGTCCCAGGCGCGCCTCTTGCCTGGCTAGTGACAGTTGGGCCAAATTTTCCTCGTAACATACCTTTATGTTCGTTCACCAACTGGGCCAGCAACAAACCTTGCTCCTCAGTCCAGTTTGGCTTGCGATTCCTTTTTTTCTCCATTTTCTGTGTTTGTAGGATATTTGTTAACAAGCCTTCATAAATAGACCAGCCAGCAATCACAGACATTGATAAAAGCTGAGCCGTGTTACCCTCGTTAAGACCACACTGAGTTGTAACGTTGTAATTTCTACTTCATTACGGACAGCCCCTTGAGATAGGCCATCTTGTTTTCAATGGGGTCCATATGGGAGTGAAAGTACAAAATATGCCAGCTAGGATATTAATCTGAGCAAATAAGACACGAATCATTATTTGAACAGGGTGTAATGAGCTTAAGTTTTCACATATTTTAGATTCTAATGTTAGGCTATAACCCCTACAGCTTACTATTCATTTTCCAGATATTTTCTTGAAAGTGAAATATTATTTACAATTACAGTCTGCATAAGATTAGAGTGTATAATTATGTTTATTGATTTGAGGGTACATCCTTTGCTCATTATCACCAAAAGTTCATTTTCATCAAACTTGTAGGATCAACCAATCACGGCTTTTGAAATGATGACTCATACCTAGCAACGGGGTCAACCACACCTCCTCACTAAGATAGGATTTTCCATCCATTCCTTGCTCAGAGTTCACTGAAAATGTTCTGGAATCACTTCTAAGCTAAAACTCCTGGCAAGGAATTTTTAGGTTAAGTTAGGAGCTCTCTGAGAGGATTCTCAGAATCTTTAGGGATACGGGCCCAGGTGTGTTTGATTAGGATTGGAGCTGAACTCTGCACTAAAATGGATCTCGGGGCCAGAGTTGAGAACATCTGGGTCACTATTCTTAAAGCTTCTAAGAAAACTCTTACTTTAGCTTAAAAACTTCGTAGGAGTCTTGCTTAAAAGCATTTCAGGACCAATCTGAGAGCAACATTGAGCAAGGAAAAGACTAAAACTTTTATCTTAGTGAGGAGGCGGGGCTGACCCCGTTGGTATCTATGACACAGTCTTTTAAAGACTGTGATTGGTTGGTTGGCAAAAAATGGGGAAAAAAGAGTGCTTTTAAGTATAGGGTTGTAAGTTTGAAATTGCACATCATTTTTTCTGTTTTACAGTACTCATGAGGTATATATATATATTTATTTTTTTATTTACCATGCTGTTAATGTCAACGTATTTGACAGAAAATAAACAGTCAATAAGTTTCTGTAAGTGCTGTAATTGTTTGTGTGATCGCTTTTGAAGGTGACAGAACCAAATCATCTCTGCTCTATAGCTGCATTTCTCCAGTTGCTAAATATGTTAATGTAGGGATTTCTTCTATTTCTCGCGCTACGGCATTTCTGCCCTGTTTTAGACATTTTAGTGTGTCTCTTATAGGATCGGTTACAAACATGAACCCTGCACAATCTAATGTATTGTGTCTTATTAGCTCACTGTCATTACAATTTGCATTGCACCAAAACCAAGATTAACAAAAGTTGAAAACACAAAATACTATAAAATAAAAAAACCTTAAAAGTAATATGGAAATTGTCATGCAATCCAACACATTGCTTCTCACTTTTAGTTGTTTGGTCCATTTTCTCTACTGCTAAAGAAACTCTTGAGTCTATTAAAAGTCCCCCTCACTAATCCTAACATTTTGGACCATAAAAGCTCTTTTAAGGGTTAAGATGCTTTATGAATTACTTTTTTCTATACTAGGATCTTTTCTGTAATTTGAAGAGGAAACGCCCACATTTCTAAGAATTTTCTTAGAATTTTGATACTAGGAGCAAAGATTTTTCATGAATATGGGCCCTGGTGTGTACATATAGAGTTATTGTGTATTTTTTTTAATTAAAGCTATACTGATAAATTTAATTTATCAGACATTTAATTGCTGTTAAAACCTTGAGATCACACTGATCATTAATTTCTTTCTTTTTTTCTTTCAGGTGGATGGGGAAACAATAGAGTGTGGACTCACAGAGAACATGATCTCATATTTATTGCAAGGCTCCTTTAAAAAACAGGCCAAGTTTAACAGATTTATACTGGAGGTGAAGGAGGTGGTAACAATAACACTAGAACCAGTGCCAGCAGAATCCTATCAACAAACTTCGACTACAGAAATGTAAGTATAACTCAATGTATTGTGTATTATATTTGTCCTATGTTTAGTGGTGGACTGATATTGTTTTTTTATGCCTGATGCCGATATCTTAGAAAGCAGGGTGGCCAAGCAGCACACACAAATCAAATCTGTTAACATGCTGTGCTAAACATTCAATATGTGGAGTTTTTATATTTATAATAAACTGTATGCTACAGTTAAGTAGGGCTGGAACAATGCGTCAACGTAATCAATTAAGTAAATTAGTCGATTTGAAAGAAATGCATCAATTTGTTGCACTGTTTATATTCAGCTGTTATTACAAAAAAAATGTTTTAGAGTATATGGCAAATTTTTACACAGCACTAGAATATGGTTGTCAGTTCCATATGTTGTGCTTCGGTTGCATTCATACAGCTTTCTGCTTTTTATGAGCTGGCGTGGCTGTTTTACTGATAGATGTTTAACTTCATTTTATTCACAGTGTAATGCTGATACTCCAAACATACAGTTGGTAGAAACTTACTGGAAAATGACTTTCTCCAAGAGGGTTCAAGTCCTTGTTAAAGTGGATGTGTGCAGGGGAATGCCTCCAACAAGTAGAAAGGAGCTTTTGACAGACTTCAAAGAAAATCTCTAAAGTTTCATTCTTAAATGTACAGTCGTGGCCAAAAGTTTTGAGAATTACATAAATATTGGAAATTGGAAAAGTTGCTGCTTAAGTTTTTATAATAGCAATTTGCATATACTCCAGAATGTTATGAAGAGTGATCAGATGAATTGCATAGTCCTTCTTTGCCATGAAAATTAACTTAATCCCCAAAAAACCTTTCCACTGCATTTCATTGCTGTCATTAAAGGACCTGCTGAGATCATTTCAGTAATCATCTTGTTAACTCAGGTGAGAATGTTGACAAGCACAAGGCCGGAGATCATTATGTCAGGCTGATTGGGTTAGAATGGCAGACTTGACATGTTAAAAGGAGGGTGATGCTTGAAATCATTGTTCTTCCATTGTTAACCATGGTGACCTGCAAAGAAACGCGTGCAGCCATCATTGCGTTGCATAAAAATGGCTTCACAGGCAAGGATATTGTGGCTACTAAGATTGCACCTAAATCAACAATTTATAGGTTCATCAAGAACTTCAAGGAAAGAGGTTCAATTCTTGTAAAGAAGGCTTCAGGGCGTCCAAGAAAGTCCAGCAAGCGCCAGGATCGTCTCTATAGAGGATTTCAGCTGCGGGATCGGAGTGCCACCAGTGCAGAGCTTGCTCAGGAATGGCAGCAGGCAGGTGTGAGCGCATCTGCACGCACAGTGAGGCGAAGACTTTTGGAAGATGGCCTGGTGTCAAGAAGGGCAGCAAAGAAGCCACTTCTCTCCAAAAAAAAACATCAGGGACAGATTGATCTTCTGCAGAAAGTAGTGAATGGACTGCTGAGGACTGGGGCAAAGTCATATTCTCCGATGAAGCCCCTTTCCGATTGTTTGGGGGCATCTGGAAAAAGGCTTGTCCGGAGAAGAAAAGGTGAGCGCTACCATCAGTCCTGTGTCATGCCAACAGTAAAGCATCCTAACACCATTCATGTGTGGGATTGCTTCTCATCCAAGAGAGTGGGCTCACTCACAATTCTGCCCAAAAACACAGCCATGAATAAAGAATGGTACCAAAACACCCTCCAACAGCAACTTCTTCCAACAATCCAACAACAGTTTGGTGAAGAACAATGCATTTTCCAGCACGATGGAGCACCGTGCCATAAGGCAAAAGTGATAACTAAGTGGCTCGGGGACCAGAATGTTGAAATTTTGGGTCCATGGCCTGGAAACTCCCCAGATCTTAATCCCATTGAGAACTTGTGGTCAATCCTCAAGAGGCGGGTGGACAAACAAAAACCCACTAATTCTGACAAACTCCAAGAAGTTATTATGAAAGAATGGGTTGCTTTTAGTCAGGATTTGGCTCAGAAGTTGATTGAGAGCATGCCCAGTCGAATTGCAGAGGTCCTGAAAAAGAAGGGCCAACACTGCAAATACTGACTCTTTGCATAAATGTCATGTAATTGTCGATAAAAGCCTTTGAAACGTATGAAGTGCTTGCAATTATATTTCAGTACATCACAGAAACAACTGAAACAAAGATCTAAAAGCAGTTTAGCAGCAAACTTTTTGAAAACAAATATTTATGTAATTCTCAAAACTTTTGGCCACGACTGTAGAGAAAAAAAATCACAATCCACAGATCGTCCAGCAGGAAATAGTGAATGACATCAACTTTTGATTTTGTTTTTTTAAAGTTACACATAATGAAGTGATTGCTTTGACATTCTTGATGTTATAAAATGTTTTAGAAAATGTAGAATGGACTCATTATCAATTCCTAAACCTACTGCCAGTTTGTAGAAGACAATTTCTTCAAGCAGTGGTAAAGGAAAAGGTCTGTATCTTTCAAGAAGACCATGATTTTTATGCTGCATCGCATGAATTTGAAGTACTCCACTGTGTGGCTAGCCAGGAAAGGCCTTAGAGATGAAAGAATAATGACATGGCCCCCTTCCTCGCCTGATCTAAACCCTATTGTGTGGACTTTTCTTAAACGGGATATTTATGCCAAATGAGTACATCTCTCTGAACAGTGTCTGGGAGGCTGTGGTTTCTGCTGCACAAAAAGTTGATTGTCAACCGATCAAGAAACTGACAGACTCCATGAATGGAAGTTGCATAATAATTCTGCACACTAATAGTTGCCCAATAATTGTGCTCACATAGATATTATCCTAAAACAGCCAAAACCTAACTTTTACTTCATTAAATATTCATGTGTAAGTGTATTAACATTTTGGATCAAACAAGAGCACTGTAGTTGTTCAATAATACACTTTATCCTCAAAAGTACAACTTGGCTAATAATTGTGCACACGGTGTATAGCTTGAGCGCTTGTTTATGAACGTTTGGGCTTATAATTACGTCTTTTTTTGTAGATGAGGTTTTGAAAGCTTTGCAAATGTTGTCAAGGGATTATTGGATGTATTTTACCTAAAATATGTGATGTACTGTTAATCCGTGACGTACTGTAATTTGCACAGAAGTTTGCTGCAACTAATTCAAGCGTGTTTTGATGTTTTATCGTAAACAGATATGGTCAAAAAGTTTTATTTTCTGATTTCAAGAGTGACAAAATAATACCTAGAGTTTAGAGGAGAACGCCAAGATTTTAACAATTCTGAACATAGTTACTGACAGGGAGGTAGAATTTAGGTGAGTTGAGAAAGCTCATTAAATCACCTCATATGCACGTTTTTCACAACATATAACCATGGTTATGGTAATACTTATGGTAATACTATGGTAATACTTATGGTAAAAGTATTTACCATACTTTTTTTCCTTTGAAGAAAATATACTTTTTATTACAGTTATTTGAAGGTTTTGACATCCAAACGTGAGTGGCATTGTATGAGCAATATTAAATGAATAGGTAAACCTAAAAAACGTCTCGGTTACGTATGTAACCTCTGTTCCCTGATGGAGGGAACGAGACGTTGTGTCGAGAACGACAGATGGGGTTCGCCCTTGAGAACCAATCAACTCTGACTACTATAGAAAAGGCGAATGAAATTTGGCGAATGAAATTTGCATGCCGGTCTCCGCCCCCGGATGTCCGGTATAAAAGGAAGCCGGCGTGCAGCATTCACTTACCTCTTGTTCTGAAGAGCCTGAGAGCCTCTCACGACTGCAGCAGAATACGATACGTGTTTGTGGCATAAGGGACACAACGTCTCGTTCCCTCCATCAGGGAACAGAGGTTACATACGTAACCGAGACGTTCCCTTTCTGTCGGTCTCTCGACGTTGTGTCGAGAACGACAGATAGGGTTGCCTATGGAAAACGCCACAACGCTGTATCGCGTCACAGTCTCTAGCGAAGCGACGGTAACAGGCCTGGGCGTGCCAGCTCGATGCTTTCGCAAAACTGTAACCTTCCAGTGTGGTGGTCGGGGGGTTCCAGAGCTTTCTTGGAGAAAGATGGGAACAGCCCTGACCGGTAACCTTTCAAGGACGGAGGCCTTAGCTCTCTACTGGCGAGAGGCCGCCCGGCTCGGGTTTACCCCGGGTAAGCGCAACTTCCTTAATTAGGGATGCGCTGCAGAGGCCACCTCCTACCCGTGGGGAGGAATACGGTGGATAAGGTATGGTCTCGTCCTTGGAGGAGAACGCATGGAACGTGCGGGCTGAGTAGTTAACCGCGAGGTGGAGGTCCACCTGGGGAAGCTCATGGGTTACCAGGAGTGGGAACCATCTCATGAGGATACATCAGACGGAACAGCCCACGGGGGGGGTGTTACAGGCATCCGGTAGCACTAGGTCCGGTTAGAGCCAGGGGATGGCTCACATGTTATCCCGGCCTAAGGGGGAAGGCTGCTCTGCCCAGCCAACCCCCAGGTGGTGCTTGCTTAGTGATGGATAGAATGCCTATTCTTAACCAAGTGGTTGGGTAAGAAGGGAAGCGGATAGGGTACCTGTCCTTAGCCAGAGTAGGGTAAGGAGAGAGGTAGATAGCACACTGACCCAGCCTCCTAGAGGGTGGGGTGATACTTTCGCAGGCATACGCCCCGCCGGATGCCAGTCCTACATGTTGCCACGCAGGACGTGGGCTGACACCGGGTTTACGCGAAGGTAGTTTAACCCTTGCGAAGGTGTTTGGGCGTAGCCAACCTCTGCTTGGAGACAGCCTTCCCCTCTGCTGTCCTCCAATACAGACAAGGAGCTGGTCAGAGCTACTGAGGCCCTGCGTGCGGTCCAGGACACAACACGGATGGGGTTGGGTCTTCCTCCCCGATGGAGAGCGCCTGCAAGTTCACCACTTCGCCACGGAAGGGAGTAGTGGGAACTTTTTGGGCACGCATCCGGGCCTGGGTCTCAAGATAACGTGAGAGTTACCAGGGCCGAATTCAAGGCAATCCGGGGACACGGAGGATGCTCGGAGGTCCCCTACCCTCTTGAAGGAAGCGAGCGCCATCAGCAGGGCCGTCTTACTCGGGTGAGGAAGATCGGAACCTCCGAGGGGCTCTTGGGGGGCCCAGAGGCCCCCCAGGACCACCTTAGGGTCCCAAGAGGGTATGGAGCGGAGATGAGGCGGGTGCCGCCTTCTCGCACCCCTTAGCAACCTGGTGACCAGGTCGTGTCATCCTAGAAACTTTCCATCAACTGAGTCGTGATGAGTGGCGATAGTGACTACATACACATTCAGTGTGGAGGGGAGATGTTAGTCTCCAGTCTCGTAAGAAGGACAACACAATCCTGATCAAGCACCTCAGTGGGTCTTTCTCGTTGAGAGAGACACCAGGACAAGAAGAGGCGCCGTCTAGAGGCGTGTAACCGCCTAGTAGATGGGGCCCTAGCCTGGGTGATGGTCTCCGCCATAGAGGGGGAGTAGCCAACTCAGGATCTTCGTCCCGTCTAGAGACCAGACATGGTGTTCCAGAGGTCTGATCTGGGATGCCAGAACGTGTCCTTCCCCTGAGAGAGCAGGTCCTATGTCAGGGGAATGGGTCAGGGGGAGTCGCTGTCCAGAGCATCAGCTCTGAAGCCAAGTGCGGTTAGACCAGTGCGGTGTAACCAATAACACTTGGTGCTCCTCTTCCCTGGCCTTGCACAGTGTCTGTGCAAGGAGGCTCCTGGGGGGGGGAAGGTGTGCTTCCGCCTGTCCCGCGGTCAGCTGTGCGCAAGGATATCCGTGCCGAGGGCCTCGGACAGGGAGTACCAAGCGGCCTGCGCGGGGGTGGAGTCGCCACTCTCTACGAGGCATAAACTGACAAGAGAGCGTGTTGGGCTGTCTAGTTCAGTTTGCCCGGGGTGAGTGTGGCCTACAGGGAACGGGTCACCTGTTGACTCCACCGGAGGAGGCGTCGAGCAAGTTGTGTTAGCTGCTGTGAGCGAACGCCACCCTAAGATCTGATGTACGCTACAGCTGTAGTGCCGTCCTCGGACCAGCACGTGCTTGTCCCGCACGAGAGGCCGCAGCCTGCTCAGTGCAAGTAGCACCGCCCACAACTCTTGGCAATTGATATGCCAGTGCAGGTGGGGGTTCGCCCAACGCCCCGTCTGCGTGCCCGTTACACACTGCACCGCACCCCCGCAGGGAGGCGTCCGTCGTCACCACGACTTGCCTCGTAACCTGCCCTGAGGGACCTTAGTCCGTCGAAAAGTCATGGAAGACCAGGGGTTTTGGTGCGTCGGCCGCAGGGCGTCATCACCATGCGCCTGCTGCCGGTGTGCCACGCTCTCCTCGGAACTCGACTCTGAAGCCAGTGTTGGAGCGGTCTCATGTGCATCAACCCGAGGGGTCTCACCCGACGAGGACGCCATGCCCAGGAGCCTCTGAAATGTTTCAGGGGGACCGCTGTCTGCCTGAAATGTTCCAGGCAGTTCAACACCGGCTGGGCGCGTACTGCGGACAGTTGCGCCGACATGGTGACAGAGTTGAGTTCCCTACCGAGAAAGAGGATGCTCTGCCCTAGGGAAAGCTTGTCCTTTCCTCGGTTGACCTGGAGTCCCAATCGATCTGGGTGCCGGAGCACCAGGTCCCTTGTATACATAACAGATCTCACGAGTGTGCCAAGTTAGGCCAGTCGTTGAGATAGTTAAGTACCCGCACACCTTCCTCCCCTCAGGGAGAAAGGGCGGCTTCCACGATCTTCGTGAAGACCATGGAGACAGGGACAGACCGAAAGGGAGTTCAAGTCGATTGCCACGAACCAATCCTGACACCTGATAGATGTCAGGACGTGCCCCTGCGTGAGCATTCTGAGCAACAGCTTGTGAAGGTGCTTAGTTCAGGGTACGCAGACCTCCGGGGCGCAACCCGCCGTCTTTTTTGGGAACGATGAAGTGCGGGTTGTAACCCACCGAACATCTTGGTTTGAGGGACGAACTCGATACCTGTTTGCCAGAAGGGTGGTGACCTCTACCCGAAGTATGTAGGCGTCCCAGCCTCAGACAGAGGGAGAGATGATGCCCCAAAACTTGGGAGAGTCTCTGGCGAACTGGATCGAGTAACCAAGACGGACCGTCTGCATTAGCCACCGAGACAGTGTGGGCAGCTCTCGAGCTCCCAGGGACTGTGACAGGGGGACCAAGGGGACGGTCTGCTTCACCATTCCCATGGAGGGTGGTTCGATGGCTGGCGGAGCTAACCCTGTCGCGGGGGGGGACCCCGGAGGGAAGGTTGGCTCTGCCTACTTACCTGCCTGGCGGGACAGCTGCACGCACTGTCGGTTTGAGAGTGGTAGCAGCTGTCGTGTGTGTACGACCCTACGCCTCGCCAGGGCGTGAGGTCGGGTTTGCCGGGCACAGTCCAGTGGAGTGTGCGATCGGCATGAAGGAACTCCCACGGGAAACAGAAAACTCTTTGTGAGTAAGTGGGCGCCAGGCCCTGAGAAGGGCCCGGCTTTGGTGACGAGGCAGGAGCCGTCCCGTACCGACCGATCAGAGCCGTAGCTGTGAAGGTCGGGCCCGATGTTGTTCCCCCTGGGGTCTTCCCGTCAGTGTCACTTCTCGCGAGAAGGTTGCTGACGGGGTGAGGTTTCCCCCTCGACCTCGACTTCCGGGGTGCCGCCTGTGGGGGCACAGGAACCGGAGCCGATGTCGAAGGGGTCCTGGGCTGCCGGGAAACAGACATCACGTGAGATCTCGGAGGCCTCAGGGCGGCCGAGTCGCAGCGCGGTAAAATGTGGCTAATCGTACACTACCTCCCCATTATCACGGCGGCCCGGGAAAGCATGGCCGGCATTTTCGACGTCCGATTTTTCCTGATCTCGACCCCCCGAAGGAGGGAGCTTCAAGGAATTATCACAGTCAAAGATGCCAGTCAGTCACCCTCCAACGTTGCAAGGGACATCTCATCATCACGCGCCGTTTCCGACACGTGATTGAGGAACAAGACAGTTGGACCGTCTTTGGGGGAACGATCAAACGAGCGAGGTACGAGCGGTCCGTGAGCCAGTGGCTGGCGGATTAGCGCTTGCAATAATCCTCATGTCACCCTCGGTACTTGCCGGAGCGGACAGCAGGGCCGTAGTCCTGCTGTCACGAAACGGGGAGCAACACAAGGTGGCGGCTGGTTCCCGGGGGAAGACAGCCGCCTGTGACGCAACGTCTGAATCGTCATCCGCCCGCAGCGCGGGCAGGACGTATCCACAACGGCTGCCTCAACGTGCTGGAAACCCAACACCCGAGGCAGACATCGTGTCCGTCCCCCTCTTCGATGAGTGTGTTGCACCTGAGAGAACAGCGGGACATGCCACGCTGGAGAAATTTGCTCTTTTAGAAGGAAATTGCTTCTTCTAGAAAGATCTCGAACACTTCTGGCACCGCCGAGACGCCCAGGGGAAAGTCGCTGCAGGAAGGGACGATCCGCTGCACCACGTCGTGAGAATCCGGCGATGTAGATACGAGCAGTTGTAGTCAGGAGCGAAGGCTCTGAAGAACAAAAGGTAAGTGAATGCTGCACGCCGGCTTCCTTTTATACCGGACATCCGGGGGCGGAGACCGGCATGCAAATTTCATTCGCCAAATTTCATTGGCCTTTTCTATAGTAGTCAGAGTTGATTGGTTCTCAAGGGCGAACCCCATCTGTCGTTCTCAACACAACGTCGAGAGACCGACAGAAAGGGAACATAAATTCTGTTATTGTATGTATATAAATTCTTTTTGTTTTAAGTGTTTCGCCTCTACTCTTGTTTGTTTTCTTTTAATGAATCTGGCACTGCATGCAAAATGTTCTTGACTCTGTGATAAACTGCATGTTATGTTTGTAGATTCTTCCATGCAGATGGCCGTGCAGCAGAGGTGGAGCAGACCTCCTGTCAGAAAACATCAGGCGCTATAAACCATATGACTTAGTAAAACCACAAACATAAACACTACTGTTTAAATGTTTAAGGTTATGATTTTTAGTTTGGTTTAGTTAGACAAAAAATACAGTATAAACAGAAATATTGTTAAATATTATCACAATTTAAATGAGCTATTTTCTATGTGAATATATAGTAAAGTGTAATTTATTTCTGTGATGTAAGGCTGAATTTTCCGCATCATTAGTCGATTCTTCAGTGTCACATGAATGTTTCTTGAGCCGCAAATCAGCGTATCAGAATGACTTGTGATAAATAAGCCAAGTAAGGTCACAAAACTCTGGACTATTGGTAGTACCCAGGATCTCACTCTAAAAGCATTTTCCTTCTTAACTCTCCCAGTTTAAATCTAGATTAAAACACATATTTTTTTAGACGAGCATTCACATGACACATCTTTAACATTGTTCGCCAGTAATGAAATAGTAAAAAATGCACATGATCATTGTTTGCTTGAAATAATATAAACACCAGCTATGCTAATCCTTCTCTTTTTGCTTTCCTGTTTCTCTCTCTGAGGATGCACATCCTAAAGTAACTAAAGATGACAGTAGCTCCGGTTTGGTTTCAGGATTGTAACGGCACACTCCGAGAACAGACACGATGACAACCAGAGTAGTGTAAATCCAGTTTATGAAATCCAATCCGGTGAACACATAACCTCAAAAGGGAAAAACTTGACTGAGTACAATAGCCTAAACATAGGATAAGAAACAACTAGACCTGACAAACATACGTGAGTGAGTGAGGAATATATATGGTGTAGATGATGGCGTGCAGGTGTGAGTCCTGACTCCTGACCCCGCCCACTATGACGAGCTGTTAGCTGCCTCAATTGTGCCTGTAGTAACCATAGTGATCATATGCCATCGTCTACTGAGCTGGTGATTTTGAAGCACATAAAACAATGAAGAAACAAAAAACAATAGCCTCGTTTTTCAAAAAAAAAACAATTGTAAGTATCGTATACCTGTTGATTTTTCCCAGATCATGTGGCAGATTAGTTTTGTTATTTATTTTGTATAGCTAGACTTTTGCACTTAGCAAACACAGTAAAACGTGGAGAGAATGACTATGCAAGTAGGTGAATGGACAGAGGCAAATAGCGAATAAGCACAACAAGAATGGTTGGATAAATCAAAATAAAATTGTATGGAAATATGTGTAAGCGACTATAAAATAAAAAATAATTATCTTAAGTAAATTTGTGTGGTGTAAGTTTAATGCTTGCCACAAATAAAGCCTATAGCCTTTTTGACATCCCCTTATAGCTGGAAATCATGTTTTTGTTATACGAGGATATAGATCTTCACACCTTATAGTTCATGTTTGCAAAATCATGTTTATGCCCGCTCTTAAATTAAGGGCAATGGAAAACATGGATGTTTAGTTTAGTTACACACATCATTTGAAAAAGCTATTTCTAATCTACAAATTTCAACAAACTTGTAATTAACACTTTAATAGTTTGAGTTATTCTTAGACTTGTGAAATAATGACCAACCATTACTTTAGTAGTTTTAGTCTGAATTCTCTGGAATATGTTGTATTTAAATTTTTGGTGAAATTCTATTGGTGTGTAGAGGGTCAACAGAATTTATAAGATTTAAATTGTTAACATTGTCCTCCTGGCCTGCAGGCAATTCCTGATGACAGTGAGGCAGGCCCTAGTCAGTCAGGTGTTCTGCTGCACTAGAGGGAATTTCTAATACTCAGTATTTTTTTTTTATTATGTATATATGTTGTTGAAGTTGTTGTTGGATTTTATTTTATTATTATTTATGTTTGGCTGCACTAGAGGAAATTTCTAATACTCAGTATTCTTATTTTTATTTATGTGAATATGCTGTTGAAATTGTTGTTGAATTTTATTTTATTATTATTTTTTGCACACAGGATCTTTGCTTTTCTGTTCATAATGATATAATTTGTTTGCCGAGATAAGCAAATGTTTAGATAAAACTTGCTATTGTTGATCAGGTAGGCCTTTGTACATTGTTGTTTATCCACAATTTCTAAAAAGAATCCTACAATGTATTTTAGTGCAAACCATTAGCCCAAATGATGCAAAGTAACTACTTGAGAACTAGTTAAAGCCCAAATTATCCAAAAATAACTAACTCAGTTGAAATCATTTGCTGACATCTTGGTCCCCCCCAGTTAAAAAATCACATCTACGCCCCTGGTGTTCACATATGTCTAAATAAACTGGACCAAGAGAGAAAATGCACCAAGTTCCGAACAAACCCTTATGTGTGAAAACGTCCTAAGGTGCCTTCTTGGCCGGGATGCACAGAACTTACTTTGAAAAGTTGTTTAGTACATGGAATTGTGTGCACGCGACTGACCTACTGTCAGACAGCCCGCTTCCGTCTGAAGTAAAGTTACCGACAGGTAAAGACACTTTCATTCGGAAATGTACTCCCGCGCGGCAAGTCCCGTGCTGTGTCTTTCTCTGACACTTTTAAATGGTCCACACACACACACTGTACACGAATATATGGTGCACCGGACTGGAAGCCGGCCGCACCGGACTGGAAGCAGGCTTGGATGCCAGCTCAGTGGATGACCCACGGATTTTCCATATGTCGTTGTTGTGTCAGCGCTTTGAGGAAGGCAAGTTACATTTGGAAAAGTACAAACCAAAGTGTTAATTTTAGTTGTGACACAGAACAGAAAATGGTGTAAATGTTGCAATGACAGGGCTTTTTGATGGTCTGTTGTAGGAGACAGGGGTTATGCATGCCAGAGGTTTTTGCTAACCCCCTATCCTGACCCCCAGACAGGGCCAAGAAGCCACTTCAATGTGGCCCTCATTAAAGCCAGGGTCAAGATAGAGATGACCTTGTGCATCTTAAAGGCATGCTTCAACTGCCTTCTGCACTTAAGAGGGTCACCAGAGCGGGCATCACAGATAGTGGCTGCATGTGCCATTCTGCACAACATAGCCACTATCCGAAAGGGGCAAGTACCAGCACAGAACTAGCTTCTCCCAGATGAAATTGACCCCATCAAACTTGACCAACCAGCTGGTGCAGATGTCAGAGATGCAATCACAATATTTTACCTAATAAAAGCACATGGAAACTGCAGATGGGTTTCAACTTGTTTTATTGGTAATGTGGCCAGGGATGGAAAAGGAGAGAGAGCAAGAGAAAGTTGCATTAATACACATTCAGTGTTGATGCCAAAGTGTTATTTGGTTAATAAAGTTTACATACTGAGATCTGTTTTTCCAGCTGTTTGATCTCCAATTTATTTTTATTTGGTGCCTCCTCAGCTCACAGTCCAGCTCCTTGTGTGCAGTCTAGTTCGAAATTCCTTTTGTACAGGGCCTTACCGAGTCTGTTTCCACCTGAAAATAATCATTACAAGTAATCTGGAGGTTAATCAAATCACAAAAGTGGCACTTTCTACAAACACAGGCCTGACTTAAAATGTATGTTGATGTTTTTAAGCATTACCTTGTTCACATTCCTTCTGAACCCAATTGAGGTAGAGGTCTCAGTTTCTGGGGCAGGTTGTGAAAAATCATACAGTTAAAGAGACGCTTAAAGTGTTAAGTGTTTTTTTTTTCTACACTTTCAAATGTTCCATTATAAAAAGCCCAGTGCATTCACCTCAGAACACACACACAGAGTGTCTTCATCTGCTTCACCCTAATAAAGAAAAGTAGGCAAATGTAAAGGCTCACTAGAGTATTCATGACGAGTGAGAGATAGAAGATGTTTTTTTATTATTTTGAATTTATTTCTGCTGTTTCATCCATTCATTTATTCATTCATTTACTGATTCATTTGTTTGTTTATTGGTATTTTTATCTTTTTATCAATTTAAACTTTAAGTAATTTACACATTAAACCACATTAGTAAATCAACTGTATGCAGAGTGGGAAGTGTGCCTCGCTCTCAAGCGCTTTCTGCTGCCATGTTGCTTTTTTTTGGTGCCGTTGCCATGGTGAATCGTAATATGGGAGCTCCATTGATCATGGCTTGTGGTAGTTGTGGTGCAAGCGCTTAACTCAAGGTAAGTCTACCCTGAGTTGATAGAACTAAATCAAATAAACTGTTCTGAAACCAAAAACTGTATCTTGGCTTTAAACAACTCAGAGTTCACATTTTAACTTGCTGTTGGTTGAACCTCCTTATTGAAACGGGCCCCAGGAGTCTCCAAAAAAAACTTAGAGACATCCTTATGGCATTTGAAACCACTAGCTGGCTGATATAATAAATCTTAAAATATGATTCAGTAATGGAGAACCCACAAAATGCTGGAAACTAGACCCGACATGCAAAGTTTAACGAATTTTGTAAATGTACAGGTTGGCATGGTGTTCTACTGACTGCTGTTTCTGGTTCCTGTTTACCTGGAAACCATTGTGCTCTGGCAGTCCCACCGGCAATACGAGGGTTGGTCTGACCTGAATGCATTTCATTACATTATAAAAAATGCAAGGGAAAATAGTAGTCTGTGGTTTTGGCATAAAGAAAAAAGATGCATAAAATTATGTTTTAAGTTTCAAAATAGTATCCCCATCATCTTAATTTTATTCAACACAATTTGTTAAAATACATATAATCCAATATCTTTTTGGTTTTTAGAAACTGGAAACTACAATTTAATCACGACTATATACTGTAAATCACAGAGAGAGTCTGTTGCCCATCAGAAGACAGCAAACAAATGGTTCAGAGACTAAGGAAGCAGCGTTGATTGGTCCCTTCTGGCTCAGTCTTGCTTTCATGTAGAATGTCTTTACATTTTTGAAAAGAAACCCCAAACCTGAAGATTGCTTCGAATTTGGATTACAAATATAGCTGGTCTAACAGCACCCTCTTCTGGTTGACAATGCTAAATCAACAAAAAATATAGTTATTGGCCTTATGTTCTTTCAAACCTCAAACTTTCTATCTGCTAATGTTTTAAAAAGGTTCATGCTGTTTCATACACAATAGAAATCATAAAAGGACAGATTTTAAAAAACAAATCTGAAGAAATCAAATGCCAAAATGTAACCTTTCTGGCATTGATTCCCCGTAATGTCATCCACACTCGCCCATACAAACCATGGCTTTCTTTGAAAAAAAGTCCATGTAGTCTCCAACTGATGCATGCAAGCAAATAAAAATTGAGATAAGTTCATGTATACTCTTAAGTCATACTAGTTATATTAAATTATTTCTTAACATTTTAATCTGATCTCAAATAAAGCTATTGAACATAAGATTTACTGCACAACTTAAATGGACTACTTGCAGTAGTGTATGGTCACTATGCATACATGGGCTCTATGCATCCGTTACTCCCTCGTGAGTTTCCGGTTGGGGAGACTTAAAGGGATACTTCACCCAAAAATGGAAAATCTGTCACCATTAACTCATCTTATAGTTGTTCCAAATATTTGGAAGAATGCTTATATAACCAAACAGAACCCGGAAGTGACACGTGCAAAGAGCCCATTAGAAAACAGCAACATGATTTAAAACCTGTTTTTATGATTTTTAACCTGTTTCCTGTATTTTACTGGAAAAATTCAGTAGGAATGACATCATGTATTAAACATTTTTGTGAACGTATTTATTGTTTTTTTATTCACCAACATTTATTTAACCTAATTACATACATTAGCTTAGAAATATTTTACATGGCAATCCATGACAAACAAAACTAAATGTTGTTCACCCATACTGGAGAGAAAACCAGGTCTCCAAACCTGCTATGCTACATTGCTATGGATGATGTCAGCAAGCTTACTGACTATACCCGCAGTGATTGGGTGACAGGGGATGGGTCTCTGTCAGTAATTTAATCATAGAAATATTATGGGATGATGTATCATGCTGACATATTTAAATTAAGATCTTAAAATGTAAAATGTAGTCATATTTAAATAAAATATAATTGTCGCCATAAAGAGCTTTTAAAAAGGTATCCCCCTTAATCGCATAGGTATTTTTAATGTAGTAGGGCTAGTGAAGGATGCAATCACTTCACCAACAAAAATAAAACAACCCAATAACACCAGAGATCAAGGTTTTGACCACTCTCCGCTACTTGGCCAAAGGGAAAATGCAGCTATGCAGCGCAGACGAACTAAGTGTATCTCAGCCATCTGTCAGTAGAATATTGCATCAAGCAATAAATGCCCTCACCAGACCGCACATTGTCCGACAATTCATACGGTTTCCTCTTGATGTTCGCCAACTACAAAGAAAGAAAAGAAAGCCCGCTTCATTGCCATAGCAGGACTACCGGTGTGGTTGGTGCTGTAGATGGAACACATGTTCTAATCATTGCACCATCACAAGATGAACATGCATTTGTAAACAGGAAATAAATACACACCATCAACACACAGGTAGTTTTTGATGCCACCTACAATATTCTGGACATTGTTGCCATGTGGCCAGGTGCAACACATGACTCCCGAATCCTGCAGGAAAGCGGTTCGAGGCTGTTGTTTGAGAGGCATCATGTTCCGTCTGGATGTCACTTGGTGGGGGACAGTGGATATCCCTGCAGGACGTGGCTCCTTACGCCTTACATCCACAACCGGGATCTCAGTTAAACTATAACAGGTAAACTCACAAACTATTTGTTTTCCAATTAAAATTAGTTATATTGATCGCATAAACATCCAATTAAAGCACTTACAACCCGAATTCCGGAAAAGTTGGGATGTTTTTTATTTGAATAAAATGAAAACTAAAGGAATTTCAAATCACATGAACCAATAATTTATTCACAATCGAACATGGATAACATAGCAAATGTTTAAACTGAGAAATTTTACACTTTTATCCACTAAATTAGCTCATTTAAAATGTAATGCCTGCTACAGGTCTCAAAATAGTTAGGACGGGGCATGTTTACCATGGTGTAGCATCTCCTTTTCTTTTCAAAACAGTTTGAAGACGTCTGGGCATTGAGGCTATGAGTTGCTGGAGTTTTGGTGTTGGAATTTGGTCCCATTCTTGCCTTATAAAGGTTTCCATGTGATTTGAAATCCTTTAGTTTTCATTTTATTCAAATTAAAAAAAACGTCCCAACTTTTCCGAAATTCGGGTTGTAATTAACACTCAATATGTATTTGTTTTAGAGCTCACAAGAAAAATCAGTGTTATGGAAAGGGGAATTGGGCAAACGTTGTTTTTATGTCCTACATGAAATCCGTCTTACTTCAGACTGCCATACTGCACAACATGTGCAAGCAAAAAAACATCCCACAGCCAAAGGAGTATGAAGATGTTGATAATGATGACGATGATGATGTTGCTGCTGCTGGTGACATGGCTTTTCACATAGTACAAAGTGGATTGGCGTACAGGGTCCATTTTACCAATACACACTTTAGGTAAACCATCTCAACAATCCTGCTAATCTTGATGATTGTAAGTTCCAAGATGGCGCCGGTATCCATGGCATGCCGTCTGGCTTCTCTGCTACTTGGTGTTGTCTCTGCTTTTCTATCCGTGTCGAACTGTTACTCCCCTCCTGTCTGTGATCGTCAACTACTTCTGATATTAAATATTAAAAACTCTGTTGAGACCACCTATATCTCTGAGTTAGCAAGCTCTGTGGCTCATCGACCATTTGAAACCCTCTTTTTGCTCTCATGATGTTCTCCTTCCACGTATCTTAAAAAATGTACGACTCGGTTGGTCATAAAATTATTTTATCTCGACTAGAATACTCTGTGGGCATCCAGGGAACTATTCTTAGCTGGTTCAAATCATATTTAACAGATAGAAGTTTTTCTGTCAGATTGACACATTTTTCATCAGTGCCACAAGGTTCGATTCTTGCTCCAATTCTTTTTTCTTTGTATGTATTTCCTATGGGCTCTATTTTCAGAAAAACATGGTGTCTCGTTTCACTGCTATGCAGATGATACCCATATTTATCTGCCTTTGAAATGAGACAAATGTGCTGCTCTGGAATCTCTTTTTGCATGCCTAGATGAAGTGAAAGCATGGTTTTCTCACAATTTTCTATTTCTGAATGAATCAAAGACCGAGGTTATAGTCTTTGGCCCTAGCGATAATTCAGGGAGAAGTATGGATTTGGACTATCTTGCTTCTCTTTCTTCTTCTTGTATTAAGAACCTAGGTGTTTTCGTGGATCGAAAGAATCTCAAATTTGATAAACAAATAAAAGTTCCTGTTTTTTTCAGCTATGCCAGCTATTGACTGCAACAATACCAGCGCTTTTCACAGTCATCTTCAGTTCTGGACAGAAGTGGGAAAGCTGCATTTATTTGCACACTTATATTTTCCCACACTTCCTTTTTGGTTTGGGAAGTTATCCCAACTCCAAATTTTCCTTTGTCTTTCTTTTCATTTACAAGTTGGGCAAGAAGTAACAGCTGTTCTTGTATCCAATTTGGTTTTCTTTTACGCTTGCACGCCTTAAAGTCAACCATGATTATTCCAGTCCGTTAATTAAAAATCTGCTTATATGCATAGCTGGTAATTGTTTACCAGGTTCAGATATGTGGGTGACAATTAGTTGAATATATACTTGTTTAATTAGTGAGAATTTGCCTACACTGTATAATCTGTCTTGGCAACATGTCATTTTTTATGTTTTACAATACTTATGCACACACACATATATTCTTTACTTTTTATTTACCATGCTGTTAATGTCAACGTATTTGATAGAAAATGAACACTGACGCAGTAAGTTTCTGTAAGTGCTGTAATACATTTATGTGATTACTATAGAAGGTTGTGACGTTACCAAATCATCTCTGCTGCATTTCTCCAGTTGCTAAATATGTTAATGTAGTGATTTCTTCTATTTCTGGCGCTATGGCATTTCCGCGGTGTCTTGGAGATGTTAGCGTGTCTCTAATAGGATCGGTCACAAACATGAAACCTGCAAAATCTAATGTGTTGTGTCTTATTAACTCACTGTCATTCTATTCAATGTAATTTAATGTTATAGGGCATTTACAATTTGCATTGCATCAAAGCAGCTATACAATAAAACCAAGATAAACCAAAATTGAACACAAACAAAAACAATAAAAAATCAGATAAACCATAAAAGTAATATGGAAATAGTCATGAATTGCCACACATTTCTTCTCACTTTTCGTGTTTCGTCCATTTTCTTTGCTCCTAAAGAAACTCTTAAGTCTCTTAAAAGTCCTCCTCGCTACTCCTTAAATTTTAAGGTGAAACGCCCACATTTCTAAGAATTTTGGTAGAATTTTGTCACTAGGAGCTACTCCATGCGCTACGATTTTTCATGAATACGGGCCCAGAACATTTAACAACTTTAAATTGTTGTAAACACAAAGCAAATCATGCTGATCGGCCTGAATTGCACAGAAACCCTTCTGGAGATAAATATAAAAATGTGGCAATTTCCAAATGACTCTAGAAGTACATTTTCCTTTTTGTATTTAAAATGAATCATTTAAATATATTTTGACTAATGTAAACACATACGATTGAAAAGTTTCTCAAATATTCCATAGAAAGATAGACAGACAATATGAAAAACTTTGCAAGGACACAAAAATGGTTTTCCTCCATATCCAACACCCTTATCTATGCAAACATTCTATAATTGTTTAAATGCTTAATACATCTAATATTGTAATGAACCTCATTTGTAACTTAAGGATGACTTGTAACAGTTATTACTTTATTTTACATTGCCCGTGTTACATGAAATTATGCATAATTTTAAGTAAATACATGTTACCTGTAACAAGGGCACCGTAAAATAATTATAAAGTGTTACCGTAATCTCTTATTTTTGCTGTTTTTCTGGTTGTTCAATCAGTTTCCCTTTGTTATATTTCTGTCCTATTCCATATGGCACATGTGCAGAAATAGTGCCCATCTCCTTGGCACCTTCAATGTGGAACATCTGGTCATCAAAGAAGATGTGTGGGCGAATCTTCTGCAGCAGAGGCCCTTTAGGAGCCCCAGCAAGGAACAAAGCCTCATCAATCTCCAGGCCCCAGCTTCTAAGCGTCTTAAGCACACGAGCCCCTGAGCTGGCTGCACTTCTGGCCGTCACCAAAAACGTGCGAATAGGGCAGTCCAGTCGTTCATTCTTGGCATAGATTTTTTTCTGAAGCTTCCCAAGCGCCTCTAGAAAACACTTAAGCGGACCCTGTGAAAGGAGAGGTAATGGTCTATTACTGGCAGGTGACAATTCTAAAGCAACCATAATCATTTCACCTTAAGGTGAAGATGACTCAAGTAGGGAGTCAACCAAGTTGTGCTATAATAGCAGATATAATAGCATTCGTTGACAAAATTCCTTTGTGAGGTGTGAAGACAATATTACTGCTTGGTTGACTACTCATTTTACTACTTAACAAGTCCGTTGTGTGTGAATGTAGAACTAGTGTCAGAACTAATGTACAGCAATTAGCAGTCGGTGTAGCTTCTTTTCTCTATGATCAGTGTTTCCCAATTCTGGTCCTGGAGTACCCCAGCACTGCACATTTCCCATATCTCTCCAAGACCTCAGAAGAGTGTGTTAGATTAGAGTGACATAAAAAATGTCTAGTGTTGGGGTACTCCAGGACTAGGATTGGGAAATACTTTCTTAGATGACTGGAGTCAGAGAATGCTGATGTGTGAAAACATCAAATACTTCATGCCATTGAGACATACTCTACCTGAGCAAGTGGCTTGTTCTCATGCTGTTTTTCATGCTCAAAGAATGTGTCCAGGCCATGCTGCTTAACAATGATCTCTGACTCATCAGAGAAAAGCACAGCGTCCCCATCGAAGGCCACACGCAGTTGAGTCTCTGAGAGCTCCATCGCCATATCAGGGGTGTACATGATAGCTGCTGCTATACCTTTTGGAATGGAAACCAAACCAAACAATGATTTTATCAGATATACATTTCATGCAGACACATACATTAGTGGCTTATATTCAGCAAAACATATATACTACTGTAAATGGACAAAAGTATTGGGGCGCCACCTTCTAAGGAAGAGGTTTGACTACTTTAGTCATTTCCGTGAGCACAAATCTTAATGCTTCAGCACATAATGATATTCTAGAGAACTGTCTGCTTTTAGTTTTAAAGCAACAGCTTGGAACAGAGCATGTGAGCGAAGCGTAGTGTTAATATGTTTTGCAGAGTTGAGAGCGCCTTTCTGAACATTCCACTTCGCTCGCTCAACCCTCTTGGTGATTTGTTTTTTGCTGCTAGATTACTGTCCCATGTACACCGCATGAGCGCGAATAGTAGCACAACGGCAACAGCTTGCACGTCAACTAAAAATGCCTTATCCATTTGTGGGGGTGCGCGGGCGACCAGAGGCTCATTTCAGTTAAAGAACATAAAAATTATATTTATTTCTTGTAAGTAACCATTGCAGTGTCACTTAAACATATGTAACAGTTGCTTTTCTGAAATAAAACCTGAATAAACCTTGATGTGATCTTTGGCGGACGCAGCCTTCCAATAAAGACCCAGCTACTAAAAGTTTCTTAAAGTAAGATAATTTAGATCCAAGTTTTAAGACCGCATTTCCCCTTGTTTTGGTCTATTTTTCTTTAGAACGTGTTTCTTTTATTAATGCCAGTAACAATAAAGGTGTTTATATAGTGCATTTCATCTTTTGTGCGTTTGTTTTGAATGTTGCACTGTGGCAGCAGTATGTTCAAGGAAATAATGTGACGAAAATCAAATATACTTGTGACTAAAAATATGTCACAGAATGTCAGACTAAAACATAACTGCTATTTATCAGTCTACTACTTAAACGGAGACATTTATTCAAGAAGTTTTTTATAAACTGAAAACAATTAGGCTTACTAGACACATTTTATGTCGGAGCGGGATCTAAGCGGGATATGGCGACACACCGCTCCGCTTCGCTTACATGCTCTGGTTTGGGACCTTTTTTCAACATGACAAACCCATCAATGACGTACAGAAGGGCACATTCATTTCAGAACAGAAAAAGGCCCTTCTTTGTAACAAAGATGGAAACAAAATTGTAGCATTGATACTTAATATTTTTGTCCGTATATTGTACATTGTCATGAAATCAGAAGACTTTGGTGCTAAACCTGTAAGACTGACAAGGCAATACCATTTATGTTTTGTTTAAACAAGTTGAAAAAGCCCCTAAACAAATCAAAAATATGTAAGCAAATTGTTCACAAGTTTCAAATACGTTTATATTCAAAAATGGCAATTCACATATTCCAAACATAAAATACATTTTACAATCCTAATTTATATTTACAAAATATTATTTACTAATTAAAACAAAATGTCATGTGTCTGTACATTTTGTAATAATTTAATATTTTTTAATTGGTTATTGCATCTGAGTTTGCAAAGCATTGATGTGGATTGCTTTAGAAAAAAAAGATTTTGAAAGGATCTTTTTAGTCAATTAGATGTGATTGGCTAAAAAAAGTAGTGTTCTAAATCCTGGAATTTAGAACACACCTTAGGCAAAACTTTGACATAGTTGTGGAGTGTCGGTTCCACGATTTCCTTTTGCCAAGCCTGGAACTAGTGGGAGTGGTTCATTGCAAGGCAGACACACCCAAATATATGCTTCTTCAAAAAACTGAAAGAACTACATTTGTAAACTGTGCTTAGCATGGAAGTCTCAAAACAAGCTAATCTAAAGCAATCCAAATGTGCTACGAACGTGCAAACAAAAGTGTGACTCGATTTTATAAATGTGTACATAAAGCGGCTAATTTAACTGTATAGTTAAATACTTTATCACAGAACAGTTGTTAACAATTTACCCTCCTCAATGGCCTCCTGGACTTTCTTGGTGTCTTTAGAGAGATACAGGTTAGTCATGTAGGCCTTGAGGTAGCCGATTGGGCTTTGACCTCCAGTCATGCAGAAGCGTTCTATGGTCAGATCTGAAGGGTGGGAAAAGGTTATTTTCATCTTACTACTAGCTTTAAAACTGTGGATATGTCATTAAAATGCCATTACAATGCCATGAAGAGCCATAAGATTTTAGAATTACTTTGATAAGACTCTGATAGAGCAGTTGACAAAAAACAGTGAGAAATAATAGGCATACCATAGTGATTTATACTGTTCATGAGTCGCACCCCAACCTGGGCATGATTATTTGTCATGAGAACGATGTCAAACAGCTCTTCACTGTCTGGATAGAGAGTTCTGAGCCGTTCATTTACGGTCATCAGTGCCTGTATGAATATAATATTTGTTTTTCAATTTATTTTTCAATTTCATTCTATAGCTCTTTTAACAGTTTGAACAATTGCAAAACAGCAAATTTTTGCATAAAACAGAAAATAAAAAAATATGAAAATACATAAAGTTTGCTTTAACATTCCAATAACATGAATATAGTATGTTTACATTACAAAGTGTAAAACCAATTCTACAGGATGGAAATGTATCAGGGCTCTGGCTGGTGAGGTGAAAGATGACAAGGTGTTGGTGACAATTATAGGGGGGGCCCCACTGCCCAGAGCCATCGGCTCTTATAGGGGAAAAACAGGCGGCAAATAATTTACTAAAATCTTTAAATCACTGTTTTTATCCAGGGTTTTTCCTGGCTCAATATGAGGCCTCCCTTGTTGTTTTAAAACTTTACAAACAACACATAAAAGTTCTAAAAATTACATAAAAATGACAAGTTATATAAAATATTAAACGTATTCAACCAAACAGAAAGGTGCTTAGGGCCATCTATGACACCCTCCCAACCCCTGTAAACCTACACAGATGGGGGATGAGGGACGACCCAACATGCAAGTTTGGCGGGCAAAAGGGAACGACGGCACACATCCTGGCAGGATGTAAGACCGCACTTGTCCAGGGCAGATACAGATGCCGCCATGACAAAGTACTGACTGCTAGCGGACATCCTAGAACAGGAGAGGACACCACCTTGCAAAATATTTGTCAAGGAGCGGACAAAGCTACCAGGGCCCCAAAAAAACAGGGAAAGCCTCCTGCAGTCAGCCCAAGTATGGGAGCTTAGGGTAGACTTGAAGAGAAGACTCCAGTTCCCAAATGTCTTCCATACTACCTTTAGACCTGACGCAGTCCTGTTCTCCACAGAAGATAATCATAGTGGAGCTTACAGTGCCATGGGAGGCATTTTAAAGAAAGTCTGTAAAGATCTAGTGCGGGACAAAGGCTGGCAGACATGGGTGTATCCAGTCGAGGTGGGATGCAGGGCTTTCCCAGCCCAATCAGCCTGGAAGCTGATGACAGATATTGGACTGAGGGGGACTGAGAGAAAGAAGGCAGTGTGAAGAATGGGGGAGGCAGCAGAGAGAGTTTCTTGCTGGATTTGGAGCAGGAGGGAGGAGTTGAGCTGGCAGCCAGGAGGAAGTAAATAGTGGCTGGCCACTGCTGACCCGCCAACAGGAGAATGTTATGGTTAGGGGTCAAACACTTCAGGATCGTCGGCAACCATCTGATGACACAATCTTTGGGCTAAAGGCCCCAGTCATTGCAAAATGACAGAAGGAGAGGCATTTAAGTGTATATAATGTCAGAAAGTCAAATATAGCCCAAGCATTTCATCCTTTTCAACTATCTTTTCGTCACAAAATAGCCAACGGAATTTACCAGTTCTACCAAATGAAAAAACTCATTCACATCCTGCGTTCTCTTGTGGTTCACTGAGTTTTAAATGATTCACTGATCTCTTATATTCTGTTTAAATGAATCGGTTCAAAGAAGTCATTTGTTTGCGAGTCGTTCTGATGACAATGTGCGTTCATACCGGGGAACTTGCTGTGGAGAGTATAATGCTGATTCAATAAGCCAGCGGCACATCTTAAAACATTACATTACATACCACATATGAAATACAGTTAATACAGCTCCTAATACAGCTCTTTAGGAGGAAATTAAACAACACTGTACTCAGTGCCTCCTGTGCTGATAACAAAACAGCGCCTCCATTGTGGCGTAATGCCGCAACTGAAGATCCAAATGACAGTCCATTGCATGCAGTGTTTTTTGTAAAGACACCTGACACGGAGAGCTGTTCTGGCGCTGAGCGTGCAGGAATTAGGCCTATTTAACCAATTTAAAAAACAAGTAAATTTGGATGGTCAAACTCGGGTTGCCTTGATGTCGTTATATTGGCGCTAGGAGAGAGAGGCCTACAGGCGTGATGCTCATTGAGTTTTCCACATCTGCGTCTCACTATATAAAGACATAAACACGTGGACTTCATCTCCAGCTGCTCTCTGTGAGTTTACTTTACAAGCATGTTATGGGGATCCACATCAGTATTTATTTCATGGAGCTTCGAAGTCTCTAGATACGGCTCTGATCATAATATATGCCATATGTCTGGTGAGCAAGGGCGACACCAGCAAAGACGCAAAACTAAAATTTTGTTGAAGTTGAGAAAATAGTAGCAGGCTCAACCAGGAAGACCAGTTCTTCTCTGGTAGATGAACAATAAAGCTGGTTCAGCTAGGCAGAGGAGGAATACTGTTTAACTATGCTGTAAAATAATATAAAAGGCTGATCAATTAGGTGGTTAAGCAAAATAAATAAATAAACAAACGTGTTTTCATATCAAGAAAGCTTAAAATAATATTACATTTTTGCTAAACTTTACTAATTAATGCGTTCAAATTATGATAATTCGTCCACACTACTACAGAGGTTCACATACAAAGTTGCTTTTTTTGAAGTGCCATTGTTATGGATCAACTGGGAATCGTGTTTACTTGGGACATGTGACAGATTAGCGATTGAGATTTTCCAAGGAGGGCTGATAAAAAATGATGTATCACATTATTAAATAAATGTTGGTATCAATAGCGGACTGTGTCCTTTAATCTGTGTTTGTTCTCATGTATTTGAGTCCGTTTATGAGGTTTTTAAAGTCGTTTTCATGTTGTGCACTGCAAGCTACACCCATGTTATTCTGAGGCAGGTTTTGATTGAAAACCGGTAACACATGTGAACATTAATATATTTAATTTACAAAATTCCAAAAAATGGATATTGTCTTTTTAATTGTATTTTACATTCCCTAATTCGCTGAATGAAATTTATTTTAATTTACTCAACCCCAGTCCCCCATACTTCCAAGATGTGTGTCATATATTTTTTTTCAAGAAGGTATTTATGAAGATATTGAATTAATGAAATATATAATCCTAATACATTCAGCACAAAAGTAATGCCGTCTAATAAAGCGAATCAATCGGTCTGTGCAAGTAACTGAACGCTATTATCGAATCTTCGGCCGGGTGAATGCCAATCGCATTCATGTGTCCCACACACTTATAAGGGCAGATCCTTTGAAGTGCAAGTTCTGGAGGGAGATGAACAGCTGTTTTCGTAAATATAGTTAAAATATAGTTTATATTTAAAATATAGTTTAAATAATACATAAAGAATGCAGTAATAAAAACAACATTGTTTTTCCTTATCTGAGACGCGTTTTGGCACAAGTGCGCAAACCAACTGCCTGTGGATTGCCGATTATAACATTGCAAATAACTCTAAGTTTCTTGGAAAGAATGATCAAATCGCTTTATAATACGTCAATCGAGCCACGGGAATTACTTTCGTATTCAATGTAGCAGCGTTTTGGACTTTCAAAGGTGTGGCGTCTCAGGATGCGCATTTCTTAAGTATACCATCCTTAAAGTCTCTCCACTTATTTGAAATGTTAAGGCGGGCCAGGTAAAGATGATTGGCGGGCCGCCAGTTGACTAGCCCTGCTAGTCTTGTGCATTTACTGTCTATATCTGAAACTACACACATATTTCTAAAAACACTGTAGCACAGACGCGAAAACTCCTGATGCAAAGAAAACACGTTTTGTAAGCCCTAACAAGTTTAATAAACACTGAAACTGCAGTCCCATTTTAACGTGGGCGTGGTTTGTAGTCCACCTTGAAAGGACAATATAGTAAACTTGCTGCGTCCTATAGCATAAAACGGATGATCAAATCGATCTAATATAGGTAACAGCATTTGATGCGTGTTTTATTCGCGAATCTGTCGCGTTCTAACATCTGCTGATAAATCAGGTAAAATGATATGCGTGCACGCACATGTCCCCAGTTAACACGATCCCCAGCTGATCAATAACACCGTAGAGCTGGGGTTTGACAGTACAAGCACCCGTAACCTCTCACAAACGAACACATTTCCTTATTATTTAACATAGACAAAGGTGTCAGAGTTCTTACCTTAACAAAGGGAAAAGCGGAACCGGGTTGAAGCGGCTCATTCTCGTTTTCTTGCTGATATTCCACATACTTCTCCAGCCCTTCTTCCTCAAATAGCTTCCTCTCCTTCACCATATCAAATAAGGTCCGAGACGAAACTGCGATTGTAACTGCATTTATTGGTTTAGGCTGTTAAAAAACAGTCATTACTGAAATGTTTACGTCAGCTAATGTACGTAGCATGTATTGTATTTAAACATTAAGTAGTTGCTTACGGGTCTCGGTTTCTTTGATTTCAAGTTGTCATAGTGCGCTTTCGCTGCAGCCCAGTCTGTTTCATCTGCTTTTGCTACCTTTTGATTTGTTGGTTTTAATTCTTCTTGTTTTATTTCACTCATTTTGTCGTGCGCCCGGTGTTTCAGCTATACATGCAGAACTTCCTAGTTTACGGTTACATGCCAGACATTGCGGAAATGTGAAAGGGGTTGGCATCTGATAAGCGACTGTCGTTCCCGCCCACTGAAATCGGGCTCCGTCTGCATCTGTATTACAGCAGTGAAACGGATGTGACTGTAACGCGGATTTGCCGGTGCCGTATCAAAATCTGACTCCCCGTGAGATTATAGGATCGTTCGACTTGGTGCGGCGCCGCACGATCCGACAGTCGGATGACATCAAAGTACCGCGAGAGCGATTCGAAACTAAACTTTTTATGGTTTTTCGAATAAAAATGACTCCTTACTAACTTACTAAGACTTACTATTCACCAATGACTTACTCCGGCAGTAGCGACACCTACTGGCGGTTTGAGTTTCAATTTGATTTCTATTTATTTCTATTAATCTATTAATCTCAATGTTCTGTTTTTAAATAATTTACAGGATTACCAAAGACTGCGTTTTTCAAGGTCTGATTTTTTGTTTCTTGGTAGCCTCGGTTCATTTTTATTTATTTAAGTCTTTATTCAACAGGAACAATGCAGGATAACATTACTGATGCTCTACACACAGACTTCTAGCCAATGGCTAATTTGCAGCCCCAGTCCCTGGTTAGGCTTTTGAAATACAGTAAAATAAAAACATAAAAAGTGTAAAATGACAAGAACAGTAAACATAACAAAAATCTGAAACTGTGTACAACCATGTTCACAATCCTGCTTTTGTTTGAACCATTAAAAACATAAGGCCAATGCATTGATTTAAAATATTTTTATTTGTGTAATTGTAAAAGTTTATCTGTACCAAATTCTATGAGTCGTATTTAATTTTATTTCAGCATTCCAGCATAAGGCTATTTTAACCCAATGTGTTTAATCATGTGTGTTTAATCATGCAGTGTTTAATCATGTGTCAAAAACAACCCAGCACATTTTAGAGTGTTTATACACTGCTCAAAAAATGAAGGGAACGCTTATCATCACAGTGTAACACCAAGTCAGTTAACCTTCAGGAATATCAATCAACCTGTGACTGAAGCATAAGTGATTGTGAACCATTTTTACTGTTTTTGGTGCAAATAAAAGTGACACCAGGTACACTGGAGAGTCAACAGCAAGGGTGGTCTGGGGTGGACCATCCTTAGAGGGTTACACAGACCTCACGTACTGTGGGGATGAAATCCTCAGACGTGTTGTCAGATCGTATGCTGGTGCAGTGCAGGGTCCTCCTGGTGCATGATAATGCCCGGCCTCATGTGACCATAGTCTGTAGGCAGCTTTGCCGATTGCGAAACGTGATCGGGAAACAGTTTGCCAGAATATCCCCTGACCCAACACCTTCCCCTGTCTGGTTGTACAGACTTAGAACATTGTCAGTCACAATGCTTTTTAGACTCCGTGTCACTATCTTACCTATATTGGAGCTGGCGTGGGTATGGATAAAACAGTTTACCTGACAAAAACATACAGAATATTATAATTAAAAGATACTAGGCTTCGACATTTTATTTACAAGGTATTTGCTGCTTAATAAATTATCATGTCAACTGTAGCTTTTAAAAAAATATGTAGTAGAACTAACAAAGCTCTTGATAATTTTTGTCCTCTTCAAGCTTCTGACAGAAGGCTTCAACGTCTCAAAACTGGAGCATTGTTGTTTAAAAAGATCCTCCCAGGCATCTTCATCCGCCCGCTTTGTGAGAGGGGGGAGCAGGAGGAGCTGGTTGGAACCCAGGCCACAGCCCTGATGGTGACCTACGAAGGAGCCAATGTAAGACGGAGGAGAGGCTTACGACTTCAAGGAGACAACTGACGGAGGCGACGCAGGTGAAGTGTGAGGCAGAGACAGAGAGCCGATGAGTCAGGGTGACGGAGAGGATACAGAGGGCCAAGGTGGAACGATGGCTCAGGTGACCGAGGCGGAGACGGAGATCCGGGAGTCCGTGGTGGAGCCGGAGCGACTGAGGACCAAGGTGTAGCTTGAGGGAGGGAGGAGCCCACCTGAGCCAGTGGGACGAGGCACATCCAGAGGAGTGGAGGCCAGAGGCGATGGCAGTTCGACGACTGACCAAGGTGGAAGCGGAGTGACGAGGGAGCCTGGTGAAGGCAGTGGACGACGATGAAGATGAGGGAGCCGAGGTGGAACCATGGGGTCGATGGGCCAAGACGGAATCAGGGACTCAGAGGCTGAGGACTGAGACGAAGGATCATCCAGCCATGAAGCTGAGGATGGTTGGTAGACCCATGGCGATCCCACACCACCGATGGATGGCTGAGGGTGAGCCGAGGTACTGACAGAGTGCAGCTGCTGATGTGGTGCTGCTGACCTGGGACGAGGAGGTGGGAGAGGGAAGCTGGGTGGGATTTCGGCTTTTTTGGGGCTTCTGGGGTAGTGTGTGCAGCCCACACACACCATAAAGCGACTCCCAGAATCGGAAGCGCCAGGGGCAGAGGAACTACCTGCGTAGAGGCAGAGGGGCAGACTGACAGTTCAGAAAAGACAGGCAGATCCGGAAAAACCGGCTTTCCTCTGTGCCCTCGAGCTCGACAGTGTTATCCACAGTCAAGCGCTATGTAGCCGGCTTCCGCAGATGGTCGTATGTGCTGTGAGGCTTTGGCTCCGGGGCAATACTCGGCTCAGTCACTCCTGATGGCGATGGCTCGTGATTTGCATCAGGTCTTGGCTCTCCGCACCGCAGGTCGCTGTAGGGCTGGGCTCTGGGTCCGGAATGGGGCTGATGAGCAGCGAGCGATTACACACAAACACCCACTCCACAAACTCAGCAACTCCCCCGAGGACCATCTCCGGACAACCATGCTCTGCATGCAGCGTTCAAGCCTGTCCTGTACAACGTACAGAGGCAGTCGTCCAGGGAAGTGGGTAAGAACAGATGGTTCCACAAACAGTCTTGTATGGACCTCGAGGGAAAAGTTCCCCTGCTCAAGCAGAAGCAGAAGAACGGCCGGGTTATCCATGAAAAATAAAAATGGAGAAAAACAGAAACAAAACGAGGGGTAACAGGAAGACGATCACACTTTTTCTTTCTGTCCGATATTCTGTAACAGGGACGTGCACGGAAGACTCGAGGAACGCAGATAATCCAAGTGGTTTTACTATATTCCAAGTGAAAACAGGCAGAAGCACATCACCACATACATAAAACATGTATTTACATAAACAATACCAGACCGTGAATTAAACAAAGAAGAGAATTTATATAACACTGATAACAAGGGGTAAACAGATGACGTTGATTAACTAATAATGTCCAAATGATGGGGATCAGGTGAGACTGGTGAGTGGATTGTGGGGAGTGTAGTCCGGTGTAAAACGAGGGCAGACAGTGGATTGTGACTATAATAGCCAAGCTATTACAATAGCTCTATACAGCCAAGATAATAAAATTACATCTGAAAAGTCACTGTTGGTAAAGTGAGAACGATTATAGACTGGTTTCACTCCGCCACCATGTTGAAATCGAAAGCAAGGCGGGAATAAAACCGGAAGGACAGATAGACTGCAATGGTTTGGACAACTAACCTGGAGTTATTAAAATTATATATGATCTTACATGTGACAATATAAGCATAGGATGCATGTCACACAAGCTGTTTTAATTGAAAACTTAAGTCGTACCATCACATATTAGTGACTGTTTAAACTGCCGTAAACAGGTTTCATTCCCGCACACACAGCCAATCTAACATTGTTTTTAAATGCATCATTAGTTTTTTCGTGTCACAGACACCCGATGGTTGTTCAAACCATTGCAGTCTATATGTCCTTCCGGTTTTCTTCCCTCCTCTGCCTCGTTTTCGATTTTCAACATGGCAGTGAAGTGAAATCAGTCTATTGCGGTCATATATTAAGCAATTGCATGCATGCTGAATATGTGCCCACTTACATGCATTTACATATACATACATGACTACAAACTTGTGTCTTTACTTTATAGTATACTTTAGTATAAAGTCACAAAGACTTAATCCGTGGGGGTCCCTGCACAGGGACGATCAACAACATGCCCTCAGGAAGGTCCTGAGGGGTCAATTCTCCAAGGCGAAGAAAGACTTTTTGTTTGTATTTCAGTGTCAAGAAAACATAGAAACATTTTTTGGCATACTGTATTGATAAACAAGGCCTAAGTTCAATGCCATGCTCCTCAATCAACAATTGATGTAGATGAATAGATGAGTGAGTGAGTATGTGACTGAGGGAAGCAGGGAAGGAGGGAGGTAGTGAGTGAATGAATGAATAAAGAAACAAAGGAACAAATGTATAAATAAATCATTTGAATGAATTCCGAATACTGTTTCGTAAATACAGGCATTTGTTAAAGTATGCAAAAATATGTAGAGCATAACATATAAATAAAACACACACACTTTACTAAATGTTGTCTAACAAATGTAGGCCTAAACTATTAAGTTTGATTTTATTAATTTTTTAATTGGGGTAACAATTTGTGCCACATATTAACCTTGACATATTTTGCCAAAAAAGTATTTAAGAAGAGAATCACCATTAAAAACTATTATCTTTTAATTTTTATATATATAAAAAAATAAAAATATTTTTCTCACTCCTGACACATACACCTGACACATGTATTTTCTTGGTATTAAAGAATAAAATAAAAAAGCAGCATAAATATAATAGAAAAAACTATTTTCCGCTCTTAACAGGATTCTTAGTGTATCCCTTGTACAGTACGTTGCTCCAGACCATTACAAATTGTAAAGTGTTTGATGTCTTTTGCAATGTTCAATAAAGAGTTTATTAAAAAAACGATTTCCGGTATGGAACGACTAGTGTGTAAAAATAAATGCCATGAATGTACGTTTATACACTTTGTTCTTGTTGACAGTTATTTTCTACTTTTTGAGAATAAACTGATTAAATGAATGTTATATATAGCAGTGTTTTATTTTAAATATATTAAGTAATTTTATTAAACGTAATATTAAAAACCTGGCAAACATTTGGTTGGTTTCTATTAAAAACTAATACGATTAACGTGACAACTAATGTAAAAATGAACTTTACCATTTTACAAAGCAATCCATAAAGCCACACAGGTGTAATGCGTTATGACGAATGTCCGCTACAGTACTGTCAGACGCAGGATATATTACCGTGTCCGAAATTGTTCACTCGTTTTCATTCACTTCTTCCCCATATAGCATTCGCTATATAGATAATAGTGAATGAGTGAACAAGTGAGCGAATTCAGACGTAGCTTGAGCCTCCCTATTGCCAGGACTGTAATGGCGGTGCCATTGACGTACTATCCAGCGTCCAATACGGTCTCTGTTCGACTTGATGCGGTACCGCAAGATCCGACAGCGGGTGACATCAAAGTACCGCGAGAGCGATTCGAAAGCAAATTTTTGATGTCATCCGCTTGTCGGATCTTGCGGCGCCGCATGAAGTCGAACAAGCCTTTTATTTTCTTATGCCAATGGTCCAATTGCATCGCCGCCAAAGCACTATTGGCCAATCAGGAAGCCGAAAGCAAAATGTTCCGCATACAGAGAGCCAACCAAAACACGCAAAAGCTGTCTTACTAGGTGTATGGAAAGACAGTAAAAGTTCCGTTGTTCAGTTGGACAAGAAAAGGAGCTTCAAAACAAGGCAATCGCAGTATAATTTCTAAACATGGATAACAAACAGACCATCAATTTTGGAGCAGGACCTGCTAAACTTCCACAATCGGTAAATGCATTGCAAAATAAACGTTGCTTTTGCTGCAGCAAAAGTTACCGAAACCTGCACCGATTTATTTACGCGTCATCGAGCTTTAGGGATTGTATGCTAGGTTAAATTGTAAGCCCTGAACGATGACATCATCCATAGTTTAGAAAAAAACATAGTTTATTGCAAAGTATTGTTCTTTTATTTTGTAACAACTCAGTGTACAGACTTTGGATCCACGGTAAGACAGAAGCTTGGTAAAGTTTTGCAAGGTTTCCAAAATCAGATGTTGCATCAGCCAAACGTAGTATCCATGTGTTTTGTATCATGTCTTTGAGCTGGCACGTTAAGTCAAACTCCAGTTAAACTATTTTAAGAAACAATGTTTTGCAGCTTTACATTCATGGACAGAGCTTATTTAATTTATCGCGTACATTTAGGCAATAAGGGATGGTGTGTGCTTATTGTTATATGAACGTTAATGGAGGACAAGAAATGAAGACAGAATTTTCATTTTTGAGGGAACAATGGTAAGTGTATCCATTAATCCCATCTAAATCTAAGTTTAGGTGTTTTTCATAGATATTGATATGGTTCATGAGAAAAATAATTAGTTTAAATGCAAGATTTATCTCTCATTTGAAAATGTTTTCAATAGTCGATATACAATTTAGAATATAAAATTAAGATATTTTACAAAGAAAGTCAAAAGTCCGGTGTGGGCTCAATTGGTACCATTTAAGCCTTAAACCCACGTGTTCCAAATAAGCCCACATTTAAAGCAGTAAAACAAAAACATATTTATTCAGCGAGAGGAAAATATAAAAAAAAGTTTTTTCTTTTTTGTCATGATTCACTGAAAACAAATTATTCACTTTAGCAAGCATCTATTATATTTTTATTTAGCAATGTAAGATATGTTTAAAATAGGGATGTGGATCTCTATAAATGAGGGCCGATGTGATACGCGTCTCGATGCATAGCCAATGATAAGATACATTAAAGATACATATGAAACAGCTACCGATGCGATCCAATTCATCCCTATTATGATGCAGTGCAATCCGATTTCTATTCAATTCTGTGTTTTCTGTGTTTCAACACAATGTGATTCATTGCAATACGATGCAATGGAAAAAATATGGTACCCCTGCTGAAAAAAATCAATAGAGCTTGCCCAAAAAAATATAAAATATTTTATGGATTTAATGGTTATAATGAGAATTGTATTGGTTTTAATGGAAACCATAATGGTGTCTAGTGGTATGTGATGGATTCTATTATGTTATCTGGCAGATAGGAACCAATAGAACACCATTCAATTCAGGTCTTGACATTAAGCATTGCCATGTGGTTGTCCTTCGGACAAGTTCATTTGTCATTCACTTGTCCGAGTACAAATATTACTAGTCCTAAGATAAAAAAATATGTATAAATGTATAGGATAACGCAATGTAAGTCCCTTTGGATAAAAGCATCTGCCAAATGCGTAAATGTAAGAAGTTGTTAAAAATGATATGTTCAATGCAGTTGTTTTAAAAGATAGACAAAATATACAGTCCAGCCCGAAATTATTCATACCCCTGGCAAATTCTGACTTAAAGTTACTTTTATTCAACCAGCAAGTTTTTTTTTTGACCGGAAATGACACAGGCTTCTCCCAAAGGATAATAAGACGATGTACAAGAGACATCATTGTGGAAAAAAAAATTCTCAGCTTTTATTTATATTTGAACAAAAAGTGGCATGTCCAAAATTATTCATACCCTTCTCAATAATCAATAGAAAAGCCTTTATTGACTATTACAGCAATCAAACGCTTCCTATAGTTGCTGACCAGCTTTTATGCATGTCTCCACTGGTATTTTTGCACATTTATCCTTAGCGATGACCTCCAACTCTTTCAGGTTGGAGGGTCTCCTTGCCATCACCCTGATCTTTAGCTCCCTCCACAGATTCTCAATTGGATTTAAGTCAGGACTCTGGCTGGGCCACTGCAAAACGTTAATGTTTTTGTCTGCTAACCATTTCTTCACCACTTTTGCTGTGTGTTTTGGCTCGTTGTCATGTTGAAATGTCCACTGGTTTCTCTGCAGACTGCCTGATGTTGTTGTTGAGAATTTTGATGTATTGCTCCTTTTTCATTGTGCCGTTTACTGTGATTAGGTTCCCCCGGTCCACCGGCGGAAAAACACCCCCAAAACATTAGGTTCCCACCACCATGTTTGACAGTGGGGATGGTGTTCTTAGGGTTGAAGGCTTCTCCTTTTTTACGCCAAATGAAGGCTACATCATTGTGGCCAAACAACTCAATTTTTGTGTCATCTGACCATAAAACAGAAGACGAGAAATCTTCTTCTTTGTCCAGATGAGCATTTGCAAAGGCCAAGCGGGCTTTTGTGTGCCTTATCTGGAGAAGTGGTGTCCCCCTTGGTCTGCGTCCGTGGAACCCAGCGGTGTGCAGTGTCCGTTGGACTGTCTGCCTTGAGATGTTGCCACCAGCAGAGCCCAGATTCATCAGGATGGCCTTGGTGGTGATCCTTGGATTATTTTTTTTACCTCTCTCACTATCCTCCTGGCCAGCACAGGTGTCACTTTTGGCTTCCGACCACGTACTCTGAGATTTTTCACAGTGTGGAACGTCTTGTATTTTTTTATCATTTGTAATACTTTGCACTGTAGCCACTGGAACTTCAAAACATTTAGATATGGTCTTATAGCCCTTTACTGACTTGTGAGCAGCCACAATGCGCAGCCGCAGATCCTCAGTGAACTCCTTTGTTTTAGCCATGACTGTCCACAAACCAACAGCAGAGAGCTTCTGTGTTTCACCTGTTGAGTTGATTAAAACAGCTGTTCCCAATGAATCGAGGTCATTAGGATGCTTTAGAACAGCTTGGACTATTTGGAATGGTATAGAATTTGGGATTATCCCATAGACTGTGACAGTTAGCAAAGGGTATGAATAATTTTGGACATGCCACTTTTTGTTCAAATGTAAATAAGTTGAGAAATATTTTTTCCGCAATGATGCCTCTTGTACATTTGCTGGTTGAATAAAAGTAACTGTAAGTCAGAATTTGCCAGGGGTATGAATAATTTCGTGCTGGACTGTACATTTCTAGATTCAACACTATTTGTTCTTCAGACATTACTCACAAAGAAATTAAATTGCAGATTTGAGAAAAATGACCCACATTTGTTTTTTCATGCCTGAAAATGTCTGCATTTTAACAGTTTTCTCATGAAGCCACATTTAGATCCTCATATCTCTAGGACTGCACCTTATAGGGCTTTAAAAATGTAGTTTCCAAAAGACAAGTTGCTTGTGCTTGATGATATCTTCACTTAACAGTAAAATGCTCAAAAAATAAACTCTCAGAGCAACTCTGAAGGTGAAGTTCATGTGTTTATATCCTCAATACAGTCCAGACACAAACAAATCCTCAACCATCACTCTTGTAGTATGTTTATATGTGCATATTAGACATGCAGAACAACCAGATGACATATTTAAAGGGTCAAATGACACGGCTTAAACAAATATTATCGTTTGTTTTAGATGTAATGCAATGTCTATACACAATTCAAGGTTCAAAAAAGCTGTATTTTCCACATACCGTGCATGTTTGTATCTCCTCTTTGCCCCGCCTCTCTGAAACGCGCTGATTTTTTACAAAGCTCATCGCTCTGAAAGCGAGGTGTGCTATGATTGGCCAGTTAACCAGTGCGTAGTGATTGGTCGAATATTGCAAGCGTGTGACGGAAATGTAACACCTCTTATCATATTTGGAACATCAGGTTCCAAACCAATTGTACTGATAGGTACGCCCACCTTACCTGTGTATACATTTGGGCAGTCTTATTCAAATCATACCACGAACTGACATAGATTTGTGGGGCTGTGGTTACACGAGGCGTTTCAGGCTGGTCTGGGTGAGCATTTGCTTTTAGATAGAATGCATCTTTTGTTCCGACACTACATTTTTTGCAATTTTACGTGTCTTAAACAATCATGGGCAACTTATAACACAACAAAGACACAGAAAACACTTATTAGCGCCATATGACCCCTTTAAATAACAGGATTCTGCGTCCGCATCTAGTTAAATGAACTTAATGCGGTGCACCATTTTATTAGTGTCACACTCAAACAAGCACAACCATGACAAACACAATTCACACAAACACGCAGCTCTGTCGAATATACCTATGACCTTTTCTTATTATTCTTAGCAGATACCGATTTTTTCGTAGTACTGTTATTATTACTAAAATTCTCTCTCACTTGCCCATGCAAAGCATTCACTTGTTTATTAGGAACACTGGAAATTGAAATGTGTATATAAAACTGAAATTGTTAAAATGAACTGAAATTATTAATTAATGAAAAAACAAAGGCAGAAAAGCAAAGCGTAATTGAAAATAAAATAAATGACTTCTCAGACAGCAACAAAATCTAGGCGAAACTGGCTTACATTTGGCCCTTCTGGTTAAATTCTGGTTTAAAGACTTTTCACAGTCCTGTGTGAAACAGCATTGGGCTGAGCTCTGGCGTGAGTTTGGCCAAACATAAGAAATAAATAGCAAATGTTTTTTGCGTGGTGTGTTGTAGATTCTCCAGATCATGGTGTTTGCCCTGAGAGCCTGCTTGTTGTCACTTGAACAATAAATTAACTTTATAGTCTTTGCAATGTTTTTTTTCATTGAGAGTAACCTCTTTTGTGTAAAAAATCAAGGACATTTTGATTGCCCATGACTATTGAATATGATTTTGTAAAGCTATTCTAAATATTAATGATTACATAACTAACTTATCTAGTATTTGTAGGGCTTGCCAGGATTTTATCAATTATATTATCATTTCAGGTTTATTTATATGGCGCTTTTCACAATGTGCATTGTTCCAAAGCAGCTTTACAGGAGCAAATAAGAAAAACTGAAACACAGCACAGTGCATGGGGTTTATAGAACAAGCAAGATCATTCTAATAGATAATATCTCATAAATAAATAATTAAATAAATGCAGTCTCCCGGAGAGCAAGCCAACACTGCCCTGCTGTGATATTATCAAATGTTTTTAGGTTTTTAACCGGTAGTGCATTATACATATATACATTGCAAAATATTTGTTTTAGGTTGGCAGACCAGATGGATGGCGTGATGTAAATCTTAGGAATTTGTGATTGTAAACTAATTGCAAAAATGTAGACACAAAAAGAGTTAATAAATGCATATTTTTTTTATTTAGGTTCTACTCAAGGCACAAAAGGAGCTGCTGAATTACAATGGTACTGGTATAAGCATACTTGGTAAGGCTTTTTATTTTAATATGTAAGTTGTGCATGTGTAATACTTTGTTTTTGAGGTAAGGATAATCAGGCCTTTGCTTTTTCCTGTCAAACCCAGAAATGAGCCACAGATCATCTGATTTCACTAAGATTATAAACACTACTGAAAATCTTTTGCGTGAACTTTTGTAAGTATTTTCTGTGGGATTCATGATGCAGTATTTTTAAACCCCAATTGACATTGTTTTTGTTATCATAATATCAATGTTGTTTTAATTGTTTACTATGTACAGGAATGTACCTGAAAACTACAAAGTACTGTTCTTGCAAGGTGGTGGGTCGGGACAGTTCAGTGCAGTTCCTCTAAATCTGATTGGTCTGAAGGAAGACAGGTGTGCTGACTATCTAGTCACAGGGACATGGTCTGCAAAGGCTGCCAGAGAAGCAGAGAAGTATGGAAAAGTGAATGTGATCCATCCAAAACTGGATAGTTATAACCGTGAGTAATATGTTGTAAGCAATGTTTGAGAATTTAAGCCCCAGAGTATTTATATACTAGGTAAGTATGACCAAAGGGTGTGAAAATAAAACTGCATTATTAAGCTTTTTGATCTTTAAATGATTATTTAAAACATGTACAAAATGAACCTTCCATTACAAAATAGGGGACGAAGATATCGTTTTGAAATAAATGTTTTTTCTCTAATACACATTGCTCATAATAAATCATACTCTTTTATTCAATACTACCTTTTTGCCAAGAAAACAGCTCAAAGTATTTGCCTGTAATACCTGATAAGTTTGGCGAACATCTGACAAGAAATAAAAGCCTTTTTTTATCTGTTTATATTTGCAAGAATCCAAGACAAGATGTCTAGGATCTCCAGCAGAGAATTAGGCCCAAAACATAAAAGATAGAGCAGTGTGTATAATTTTGCACACAAGGTATTTTTTATTCCTGTGTGCACCAAACCCATCTTGAGTTTTTTTTTTTTATCTGTTGATACTGTTTGCTGTTAAAAACCTTTATTTTTTTATCAAAACCTGACTGTCCCTGCTAGAAGTCACATAATGGGCCAGAGCTTAATGATGCAGATTTATTTTCACAGCCTTCTAGGGCAGGGGTCAACCCTTTTTGACATGGGGTGCCGTCAGGCCTGTCGGGATAGCGATTTCTTTGTTTGACGATTAATTGCATTGGAAATAATTGAGATGGTCGATATGATTGTCATTTTATAAATGTTTTATGCCACTGATTAAGTAATGATATTATAATATGAAGAGTTTGGTTCCAAAATTCCGTTTATTAATTTCTTTCAAAGATCATGTTTTTTATCATGCATTCCAATTAATATCAATCAAACTGCAGTTGGTTTGTTTTAATTTAAGCCTTTATAACTAAAAACATACGGCTAACTAACACAATAGAACACAATAAAAACACATAACATGATTTTTTTATCTAATTTTGGAACCAAACTCTTCATATAATATTGCAAGTACACCCTTTTAAACAACAAAGACCTTTGAATAGAATATGTGGACATTTAAATTGGAATGTAAATAATAACTGGAGGGTAAATATTAAAAATAAATACAACTGACACTTCCAGTCCTCAATTATAATTGGTTGATTTACGTTACAAGCCATTATGATGAAGTTTAGGGCAAGTAGAGCCCTTGATATGTGAACTCTGTTCGGGGCAGCATGATTGTGTCATAATGTGGCCGTTTAAAATACACTTGCCCAATTCAGCAATGAAAAACAATGTCTCTTTATCTGGTACGAATTTTCCATTCATGAAGTGCCCTTCAAACGCTGTTTGAAAGGTGTATCCATACATGTGACATGTCACATTTAACTTATCTGTCTGTAAGACCTCTCTCGAGCTCCAAATGCGGCTTTTGTTTTAATCAGTTGTGTTGCTGTTTTCGTTACCTCGTATTTGAAGAATAGAGCGTCTTGTTCACGTGCTCCTTTGTTTTCATATCTGAGTTGGAGGTTTGGTTTGCGGCTTTGACACTATTCGATTAGTATTCCGAAATGGCTTTATTCATCAGGAAAACAATATGACTCCTCAAGTCTTTTCACCTGCCGCTGTCCACCCGTGTGCGCGCGCGAGCCCCGCTTTTGACACACAGACAAAGGGCAGCGATAACGCTTATATAAACACAATGGTGATATATTGCATCACCAAAAACTAACAACATCAAGTTTATATATCGTATCGTATCAGTTGATAAATTGACTTGCTACAGGCCTAGGTGCCGTTCATTTTTTCTTTGTTATCACTGTGCCGTATCAACAAATTTATCCAGTATATGTAATCTGCTTACCGTAACATTATAATCATTTTTGAAAAACAATTATATTTTTGAGTAAAAAGCATAATGCATTAAATAGGGTATATAAGAAATAGTGATTAAAGACATTTACAAATTTGTTTGATAACAGTTGTACTATCCTAACAAAGATGAGTCAATGTTGTGGAAGTGTTTTTAGTCATGCTCATTATGTAGTTAACTAATGTTACCAAATAAGCCTTATTGTTTTCTGTGAAGGTACTCACACCAGCTGCGCCATGTGGTGGCGCTCCGCTACAGCTCTGAACTCTGCTCAAACAGAGCGCCACACACATAAATATACATATACACATTTTTGTACAAATAAACTTCATTATAGGGACTGCAAGATATATATTATCTGTTTAGGTATAACAGAAAAAAAACACTGCATTAATACAAAAAGCCTTATTTGTTAATCAGTTCTACCACATTAATAGCAGACACAGAACAACAATAACGGATTTACCAACGTGATATAGAGCCTAATGATTAAATAATGTTTAAACACCACATAGTGATTAATAAAATAACGTAAAATTAAGTTAAAACTGATCCAACTTGCATCATGTGTTTAGACTTTCAACTTGAGCTTGTGCATACAGAATGTACATGTCTGGTGTGTGATAGCTGTTCTAGAGAGGATGCGGCGCATTGCATCTCATGTGCGACCCTCGTTAAAGTGGCCCTAACACCCCTAATCTTGAGTGTCTATAGAGCAGTATTGCATACTTCGCATCTTTGAAGAGTATTTCGTTTGATCACATTTATAAAAGATGGTCACTGCTTTACGATGGTTTCCAAAAACATACGGCGCGCGTGGGGAAGGCTTAACCAAAGCACGTGCGCACCCATTGTCAACAAAACACAAACATCAGTTTCACTCACCGCATGCAGTTCATGTCCGGCATCTTTTAGCGCTGGGACGACTCCATATATCAGTTTCAAATGATCTCCAAATCCAGCGTTATATCCACAGTTTATATAACATCCATCACCCAAATGTAGTGAACAAACCAACACCTGAACTTCGCAAACGTATGCTCGCTCTCCTGCTTACAAGTGAAAGTGACGTCTGCGCATGCTCCTTCTCCTGCTCTCCTTGCGGCTGCGTGCTTTTCCGGGAGAATTGTCCAATAAGGGACTAAGAAAAAATTGTTTCGAAACAAGACGGCACGTTTAACATTGTGAAGAAGTCAGAATGCATATGAAACACCATTGCAGGGCCGCTTTGATGGCAGAACTGAATGTTTCTATCTATTGTAATAGTTGTGTATGAGTCTCTTGATTGTCCTCAATGTAAAAAGAGTTCTGTTTGCACATTCTCTTGCACATTGCTTCTCATGTAAATGGAGCTATAAGCAATATGTCACACAGAAGTAATAATACAATAGGTGCTAATACATAGTTACTAGTTTCAACAAAAGCTAGACCACTACCTGTTGAGAGAAAAAGAGAGGGTCAGTTTTTTTTTCTTCTTTTTTTTCATTTGTCTCTCAAGTATTCACAGAAGAGATGGGTTTTAAGTAGTTTTTTGAATGTTGTGAGAGATGGGGTTGACCGGACAGAGTTGATACGTTGGACTCTCTTCAGTTTGCCTATTGCCCCAATAGATCTACTGAGGATGCCATCTCTCACGTCCTGCACTCCCCCCTCACGCACATTGACAGTTACAATGGGAACTATTCATTGACTACAGCTCAGCTTTCATTACTATAGTTCCCAGTAAGCTAACTTCCAAACTCCTGAATCTTGGCCTGAATCCTTCACTCTGCAATGGGAACCAAGATTTTCTCACTGGCAGACCTCAGGTAGTGAAAGTAGGTCAGTTCACCTCCAACTACATCCAAACTACATTTGCCCAGGCCATCAGGCTCTTAAACTCCGTCTCTTAAAGCGGCCGTGCAACAGTGTTTCATGCATTTGGACTTCTTCACAATGTTAAACGTGCTGTCTTCTCATGCTTAACATGGTCAGCTTGTCAAAAAATAAGTTGGGCGTATTACGTAGTATTTCTGTGCTCGATACACTCCCCCAGCGATGGTACAGGTTTCGGAAAAAGTTTTTTTCGAAGATATAAAACTTATTCATAACAATTTTTTCTTAGTCCCTTATTTCATTGTGCCCTGCACAGATTCAAGGCACCCTGTGCCAGATGCAGCAAAGCAGCTCTAAAACATAACCGAGCCTCCTCCATGTTTCACTGTAGGTATGGTGTTCACTTCTTTGAAAGCTTGATTTTTTCGTCTGTGAACATAGAGCTGATGTGACTTGCCAAAAAGCTCCAGTTTTGGATCATCTGTTCAAAGGACATTCTCCCAGATGGATTGCGGCTTGTCAATGTGAATTTTAGCAAATTCCAGTCTGGCTTTTTTATGTTTTTCTTCCTCCTGGGTCTTCTTCCATGGAGCCCACTTTTGCTTAAAAAGCGAAGGATGGTGCGATCAGAAACTGATGTACCTTCACCTTGAAGTCCAGCTTGTATCTCTTGGGCAGTTATCCTTGGTTCTTTTTCTACCATTCGCACTCTCCTTCTGTTAAATCTGGGGTCGATTTTACTCTTGCGGCCGCTCCCTGGGAGGTTGGCTATAATTCCATGGACCTTAAACTTTTTATGAATAATTAGATTAATAATATCTGCAACTGTTTTCAAAGGAACATCGAGCTGCTTGGAGATGGTCTTGTAGCCTTTACCTTTACCATGCTTATCTATTATTTTCTTTCGGAGGTGCTCAGACAACTCTATCCTTTGCTTTCTCTGGTCCATGTTCAGAAATGTCCATGTAAAAAGTCTGGTTTTCATGAAATGACCCCAGATATGTTTAGAATAAAGTATCATAGAAACATGAAGGAATTAGTGAACGTTATTTGTGATTGGCTGTTTGCTGCCTAGAGTCAAACGTGCCCATCAAGTAGGCACGGGCCGGTATGAGATTTTGATGGTATCATAACTTTAAGCATAAAGACAGACATTTCACGGAATTGCGGCTACAACAATAAAGTGTTTTTTTTTTCAAATGTCTGCATATACAAACAACAACTGGACACGATACATTTTATTAAGTCAAAATTGTTGTCATGACTAATAACAACATACAAAATATTGTTATCATGCTAATTATGTTAAATCTTGTTTATCATTATGTCAATTGTGTTAGTATTATGCTAACAACATGTTGTTCATGATCGAATTATGGTAAAATGTGCTAAAGCTAAAATGTGCTAGCTCTACACTAAAACATGTTATTTGTTACCAACATAATAGAAAATGTCAAACCTAAGTTGTTTTAAACTATTTTAAACGTTTGTCAAGCTAACACAAAGTTTGTCTACAGTTTTAATGTCTACATGTTTTAAAGAAAGTGATCTGATGTTTAGTTACTTCAACTTTAGAAAACCTCTTTATAACAAGACAAGAAATCAAGTGTTTTGGTATTTTTCAGAATAGAAAGTTTATGTTTTATTTAGTTTATTTAGTTGACTGGTACACTGTTGTGTTGAAGATATGTGAACTTTGTGACATTGGTGTAAACTTTATTTTTATCAAATTTATTTTCTCAGATATTCCAGACAGAAGCACTTGGTCATTAAATCCTTCAGCTTTCTTATGTTTACTACTGTTGCAATGAAACCGTGGATGGTGTTGAGTTTGACTTCATTCCTGACACGAAGGAAGTGGTTCTTGTCAGTGATATGTCATCCAACTTCCTCTCACGACCAGTAGATGTGTCAAAGGTTGGTAATGCTTCTTCTTGAACTGAATTAACTAACTAACATGTTTTATTTTGAGGATACTGACATAAAAGTTGCACCATAGGGACAATTTAAAACACTTCCTAGCTGTGTCGCTAACGTAATATCAATTGTTTAACATTATTAGAGTATGTTTTTGTATTTGTTTATTTCCACAGTTTGGGCTGATATTTGCTGGTGCGCAGAAGAATGTTGGTTGTGCTGGTGTGACTGTTGTGATTGTAAGAGAGGATTTGTTGGGCAGAGCATTGAAAGAGTGCCCTATTATAATAGACTACCAGGTGCAGGCCGGGAACAACTCGCTCTACAATACTCCTCCATGTTTCAGGTAATTATTTTGCTTGTTCATTGTTTACAAAGTTGTTAAATATGTGTTATCTCTGTAGTCTGGATACTGATACTGATAGTCACAGGCAGAAAGTGAACAGTAGTTTTAATTGCAGGCAGTGGCTTCTTTTGACCGAAATGCTCATTCAAAACTGGCCTCAATGTCAGTTTTGTAATTTTTTTAAATATTTAGATCTAATAGGCAGTTCAAGATTATAGCAAAAAATCCAGTGAAAAAAATAAATGCTAAACTAAACAATGAAATTTTAGAAAATTTGTGGCATACACACTGTGGGGTCCATGAAGAAATATTTTTTTTATTATTACCGAGAGCTCTGGAATAACTTGGCAGGCCTGCGTCAAGCCCAGAAAATATCTAAATAAATTCAATTACATAACAGAACACTACTGCAAATGCAAATAAGAGACACTTTACATTCAATTTTGTAATACAAATGCATACCTATAATTGTCTTTTTCTCGTGTGTTTTGCAGTACTTGAAAAATGTTTCAAAGTATGGCTTTAACTGGATAGCAGTAATAGCTACACATTCTGTGCAGCTTGGAAAAGCTCTTAATAAGACCGAAGTCTTAACGCTTAACAAACTTAACAAATGTGAAGCAAATGTTTTTCTCCAATTCACACTGGCACAATTATTGGCACCTCTGGAATATACTTGAGAAATTTTTCTCATAAGAATTTCCAGAGTTGGATTATGACTTTGATGTGCCCTGGGCACAGACGTCTCAAAGGTCCCCCTGGCACCACATATTTTTTGACAACAGTGTTGCACCTGTTTGCTCGTCACACAGGATTTACAAATACACTTAAAGCACATAAGTTCGCACAATATTTACTTAAACACCACTGATCGCTTTTTCGCGCCAGTATTCAAAATACATCTTAAATAGCTTCTGACCTCCAAATATTATCACAGTTGGATATTCCTTGTTTTTTTACATTTATCCATTTTACAGACGAGCATTTAGCAAAACAAGCAATATCAACAAAGCATTAAAAAAAATGTTGGTTTTACCTTAGCTGAGGCCCGTCCTTTTTTGGACGCGTGTTTTAATATGCTCGGATAGAAAGGGGTCAAATTGTCAGAGCGGTAGCCCAGTGGTTAGCGCTCCAGGCACATACAGTACAATGAGCTGTTGGCTCACGGGGACCCAGGTTCAAGTCCGACCTGGGTCATGTCCCTATTCCGTCTCTTACCCCCATGTTCCTGTCTGCTTCCACTGTCCTATGGATAAAAGTTATAAAAAGCCCAGAAATGGGTCAAATTGAGATATTAGCTCCAAAATTCCTAGATAGTTTCCAATGTGAGGCGAACCTAGGAGCTCTTCCTCCCCCCTGAACGCCAGTCCGCTTTCGGCTAGAAACTTTAGTACTTATTTCCAGTATTGCTGCTTGCCAGTCCATTGCTTGAGTGTTTTTAGACCTATGAAATAAGGCTTGCATACAAGACATATGACCAGCGCTCCTCTCATGTTCAGAAATCCTTTCTGGGTGCTTCCAGTCACTGAATCCGTCGATAAAGGTGTGTCTTTTGGATGAAGTTTGCAAGAAAAGCAGTACACCTGTCCCGTTGATGGAGAATATAACACCCACTCTTGTGAAACTATCTGGCCGTTTGGAAAACGATTGTGTAATGAATTATTGGTAAGGGAGCGAATATTGCCACTCAAACAAAAATCCCTAAGGGAGGAAGTGTACTTTGAGCATCGGTTATGGAAAGCGGCAGCCCCTCTGATAATGAGAATACTTCTCACCGAATCACTTTATATCTCCCCACAAAGCTGGGTCGTTGTTTGTCTCCCAAAACAGGAGGTCACAGTAAGAGTTAATTTTTACTCTTGCTGCTGTTATGGAGGAGGGTCTTGGAGCTCACAGGCCGGCTCAGAGTGACTGGCGTCATCCTGACTTTGTTGCGGCTGTAATGGAGGGGGGTCTTGGAACTCACTCGAAGCCGCAAAAAGGACGTTGTTGTTAGCATCAAGTGTCAACATGTCCAAAATATTTCCTTGATCTGCCATTGTGGGCGTTGCCCATTTGGAATTTTGTAGTAAAATTCTGTATTAGAAATGCAATGGTGAATCGCTACAAAACTTGCTATGTTTCATCAAGGTCATGTTCTGAGAAGACCTGTAAAGTTATAGGCCAGCGCCCCCTAGAGGTCAAGAGATGTAACAATGTATTGAAATAATTGTAACTAGTGCTGGGCAATGATTAAATGTTTAATCGCATTACTTTTCTGTGATTAATCGTATTTTTAACCGTAAAACAGTATTTTCTTTACATAATACCATTAACAATTCCAACTTAAATATTATGTGATCAAATTAAATATAAAACCAAATCTATCTGCCACTGCCAGGGCATTAATGTTCTGTCTAGTTTGATATAGAAACACAAGTTATAATAATTATTGATTTCATTGCTTATACATTAACTCTCTTTCAACACAGTGTAAAGTGTACTGTATTTATAGTGTATTCAAAGCATATATTTAAACAACTAAATTATTGCATGGTTATTTTTTTTTTATCTTAACAATCCATATAAGAAGAACACAATTACTTTAATATGAGTGTTTTGTGCCCGTCCTTTGTTGTATGATGATGACCATTATAAACCGAGATCTTTATTATGCTGCTGCCCCTTTAAGAGCACTCTTTACAGATATACGGATCAAATATACTGTGACACGTCCGTTTTGTTTCAAAGCTGTTAACGTTCATAAAATGCACTACTTTTACAAGGACCCTTGCTAATATGGGAACTTTTACGCAATTTTGTGTTTATTTGTCTGTTTCAGAGTAAGAAGACGTGAAAGAGAACTCGGTTTAGTAGTTTGGCTCTGACTCTCTAGGCGCGCATGTTTAAACATGTTTTCTGCATTAGCCTCACACTGCATACAATACACGACACACAATTCGTTATCGTTGCCGTTTTGTACCTACACAAGCCTCTTACACCCGTCACCCGCACATATTACGTCTTTGTGGGGCGAGGCCACTGATAGATAAATGCGTGGCTGAAGGAGGGGAGACGATATGACCCCGGAATTGCTGCTTGCATGTATAATTAAATGATAAAGATGTTCGTTTAGCACAGGGGTGTCAAACTCAGTTCCTGGAGGGCCGCAGCTCTGCTCTAAACCAGCTCTAAACACCACCTGCTTGGGAGTTTCTAGTAATCCTGAAGATGTTGATTATCTGAATCAGGTGTGTTTGAGGAGGGTTGGAGCTAAACTGTGCAGAGCTGCGGCCCTCCAGGAACTGAGTTTGACACCTGTGCTTAAGCATTTTGATTCAGTCATAAATGTTTTTCTTTTCGAATATTTGTATAGTATTAAAAAAAACTGAAACAAAGTTCATCTGGACCAGCGTTGGGTCAGCTTTGCTTATGTTTTCCGGAGTGGTCTATATGTATAACGAGTTAGAAATCAAAATATGAAGTAAGTTTAAGAAGTACATTTATTTTAATTAACATTTAAAAATTCTATTTTTTACAGTATTTACATCATGGGCTTGGTTCTGGAGTGGATCAGGAACAGTGGAGGGGCAGATGCCATGGAACAGCTGAACAAACAGAAATCTGCCATAATAAAATGACATCATCAACCACTCTAATGGGTTCTACTCGTCAGTTAGATTACGTGTCTAAACATCTTAACATTTTAGAGCAAAGTCTTGTACAAAATATTAACAAGGCAACTTGTTTTATTAAATGATTACCAATCTAAAATAAATGAACATGGTTAATGTGTTTATTTGTTTGGACGGCAAAAGCTTGTTCTGTGTTACTGAAAACTAATTGCAATCATTTGCAAGTTTTTAGAGCTGCAGTGGAAGTCTTTCACACAAAGGCACATAAGTCATAACCATTTATTAGTGAATGGTGGAGTAAGACCCACTTTAAATAAAATTATTTTATAAATGAAATGTTTTTGGAAAGTTTAACAAATGGAAAGTCATTTGCATTCTTTGCATGGTAACATATAATCATCAAAGGCCAAGTAAAATATGTACACTACCAGTTAGAAATTTTAGAACACTTCATATTTTTCACATTTTAGAATAAATTTAAGATAATCAGAATGTGGAATAACACAAAGGGTACTATGACAACTATGTTGTGACTAAAATATACAAACAAAACACTTGAAGAAAAAAGAATTTGAAAAAGAAATGTTCTCTTGCCATTTTCTCAAGCAGCTTCTATTCTGTGCTTTTATTGGCTGCTCTTTTTTTTTCATTATTTAGTCAATCATCCATTTGAAAAGTATGTTTAATAAATATTTCCGTTTGTAATAAAAAGAAATGTTCATATTTTCCCAATTATATTTTTGTCTACAAAACTAATTTCAGACATTCAGGCATACACGTTCGGATCAAAACTATTAAAGATAATGTGAAACATTCCACTGAAGTGTTCTAAAACTTTGGACCAAAACTATGGATTGTGCATATACTACTCAACTTTTTCCAAAGAGAATTTAGAAGCACAATTTTACAAGCAAATATAAATTTGTACACTACCTGCATTTACTTTTTCAGATGTCCTGTTGATGCAGTCTATCGAAGCCGTATGAACATTCCATTCCGCATTGGAAAGAAGGAAGGAGATGAAGACCTTGAAAAGCAATTTTTGGACGGTGCCTTGGCACTTGGGATGATTTGTTTGAAAGGACACCGGTACTGTTTTACTGTTTAAAATAAGAAATTGTTTTGAATGATTTTTGTAATTCATGCTATTTTATAGTCAATTCAAAATGTTGTGCATGCCGTGCCTGATTACTTTAACTATTGACAATAAAACCTATTAATTATACTTACAAAGCTAAATCCATAGATTAGATTATCATGGAAAGTTTATGGACAGCTCTTTTTAGTTTGATCACTAAGTAACAATGTAGACCACCATGACAACGGCATAGTAATGTGGTAAAAAGTCTTGTGTGGTCAGATGTAATTTGGCCATCCACGTAGACAGTAAGTGATGTGTGACTGATGAACATTAGATTTTTTTATTCGGCAGACTTTACTAACATTGCAGAAATATGTAGTTACAGAACATTAACTATCAGCCATGAATATTTGTAAAAAAAAACATATTTTTCTACTTCTAGTCATTTCACAAATTTTGAAACCAGAAGTTCCTGCTTCTCTTCCTTTAATGTATTCATTTGCTCTGACAAATATATAAAGGCTATAAAAGCATATTTATTTATTTATACAGACCAGTTAATGAACAAATTGTGGTTCAAGCACAATCCTGCCTCACATTTAATTGTTTTTTTATTCAGGTCTGTTGGTGGCATCCGGGTTTCCTTGTACAACGCAGTGACTGTTGAAGATGCAAAGACTCTTGGCATCTATATGGAACAATTTCTTAGAGATCACCAGTAGTCTGAAGGTTATTTTTACTAGTAGTAGTTTGTGTTCACACTTAAAAGGGTTTATTGGTCAAAGTTATCCTAACAGCAATGTAGGGACATAACAAAAAGTAAATCCTTTGCTTTTGTGTTTGATTTAATTAAATATTGTTGGGTCTTTTTATACAACTAACCATTTAATGTTTGTTCTAGTGCACCTTATTGCTTGTAATAATGGTTAAAGTGTATGCTAAAGTAATGGTTTACTAAAAACGTGCATTATTTGTGAATACACAGAGTGTGGTGATGCAAAAAATAAAGTAAAACTAAGAAAATGTGCTATAATCTCTGCAATGCTTTTGGGGGTAAAGATGGAATTTTTAAGGTATTGTAATGGGCAGTAGGATATATTGTTGAGCTCAAAATTATTCATACCCTAGGTAAATATGTTCAATAAAGGCTATAAAATAACACTGCATCATTAAGCCTTAAGGTCTTTTAATAAAACAATTACGAAAATCTAACCTTTCATTAGAGAACAGGAATTTTACATAGGGAGAGGAATGTCATTATGAAATATATGCTTTTCTCTAATACACACTGCTCATAATAATTCATACCCTTTTATTCAATACTTTTTGCAACCTTCTTTTTGCCAAGCATACAGCTCTGAGTCTTCACCTAAAATGCCTAATGAGTTTCGAGAACACCTGAGGAAAGACCAGAGACTATTCCTTCACCTAGAATCACTCCAGACCCTTCAGATGTCCATGTTGGTGCTTCTCTTCAGTTCTCCCCATTCATTTTCTATAGGGTTCAGGTCAGGGAACTGGGGTGACCATGGCAGAAGCTTTGTCTTGTGCTCAGTGACCCATTCTGTTTTGATTTTGATGCTTGTTTTTAGATCATTGTCCTGTTGGCAGATCGAAACTTGGCCTATTACGTAACTCCTAGTAGGGGCAGTCAGGTTTTTTTTTTCTATCTGTTGGTATGTGATAGAATTCATGATGCCATCTATCTGAAAAAGATATCCAGGACCTCCAGCAGAGAATTAAACCCAAAACGTAAAAGATACTGCAGTGCAGGGCTGGGCAGTATTTATGAAACATTTAAAATACAAAATAATATTTTGTAATTTATATTTGATTAGGTTGATGAAAATGGATTCATATTTTCTATATCCTGTCTTTCGTTTAGCTCTGCCCCCTTGTTCCTCCGTTAGTGTTTCATCTCCCTCACCTGTCCATTCATCTTCCCGCCAGTCTCCCTTAATGTTAAGTCTTGTCACCTGTCCTTCACCGTCCCTGTATTATTATCCCTCATCAGTTATTCCCTTTATATGGTCCTGTTCCTTCCCCAGTCTTTGCCGGTTCATTTCAATTCGTTATTATGTATGTTTCCCTTTGCAGTCGTCTTGTGGATTTTTCGTGTGCCTGTGGACTTTCCCTTTTTCGTGTTGGACTCATCATTTGGATTATTCATTGTTTGTTGTATTCCCCTTGTGGGTAGTTTTGGGGTTTTAAGTCTTATATTATTTATCGTGCTTTTCCCCCCATCCAGGGTGTTTGATTTCTTGTTTTATATTAAAGTCTTTTGGTTTGGTAAAGTCCACTGTTCCTGACAGGTGCCTACTCTGTAGTTTGCCCGGACTTGTTGTTGAGAGCCCAGCAGCCCCCTCAACATCATTTGCTTCCTGTAGATTATGTCAGCCCACAGTGTTTTAAAGCATATTGCCAACAATCTTACAATACAATATGTCATGATATAATGGACACGTTTATTTCGAATAGTGACCATGTCCTACACAGTTTACAATAACAGCTGTTATTATGTATAACCGAGAGGAACCCTTAAATGGACAGTTCACACAAAAAATGTAATTATATAATCATGTACTCGCCCTCAGATTGTTTCAAACCTGTATACATTTCTTTGTTCTGCTAAACACAAAGAAAGATATTTCAAAGACTGTAAGTAGCCAAACAGATCTCATCTCCCATTGACTCCCATAGTATTTATTTTCCCTCCTATGGCAGTAAATGGGGGATGACATCTGTTTGGTTACTGATATTCTTCCAAATCTTTTCTATTGTGTTCAACAGAACAAAGAAATGTACACAGGTTTGGCATAATCTGAGGGTGAGTAAAGTTGACAGAATTATCATTTTTGGGTAAACTATTCCTTTAAGGTTTGGACAACTTAATTCACCTCAGTTTCAAAGCACAGACTTATGATATCACGTTTGCCACCACTTTTATCTTATATTATATGGGTTTGTTGTAAGTTTCTGCAACAAACCCTTATACTGCAATATAAGATAAACGTAGAGATGAGGGCTAAAAATGCCTGGCCATTGGACGGTCAGTATAGTCCTACCTCTTTGTTGCTTACCTCATGTGGTGACAACTGAAGAGTTGTTGTCGAGAGGGGGAAGAGAGCTTTATGTTTTTGATTAAAGATTACTAGTGCAAATGAATTTGAGCTCTGTTGTCAAGCATTGCATATTGAGAATGCTATAAACGATAATGTCTAACTTCCGTTATCCCTCGGCCGCAGTGGCGGAGCCAGAGGGGTGTCCAATGTGGCACTGAACACCCCTGACATCCTATTGACCACCCTGGGTGTCACCCCAAAAGTTGCTTCACTACTTATGTTGATTGACATCAGATTTCACCTCTCATTGAACAAAGCTTTCAGGCTTGATCGACTTGATGCGGTGCCGCAAGATCTGACAGGCGGATGACATCAAAGTACCATGAGAGCGATTTGAAAAACCATAAAACTTTGCTTTCGAATCGCTCTCGTGGTATTTTGATGTCATCCGCCTTTCGGATCTTGCGGCGCGGCATCAAGTCGAACAAGCCTGTCGGTACACGATCCGGGATGACTGCACGATCCTTTCTGCGCATGCGCGTAATGATGTAGTAGAAAACGTCACAGTTTCCCTACACTATTGGTATCACGCATGCGATGAAACGCTTGACGGCCAGGCGGCACAACTGGCGGCATATTTTTGTAGGCTACATTGTGTTTTTCATTTAACAGTTCACGGCGGGTCTATTTTCATGTTTTAAAATATAGCTTACGCTACGCATTACGCTGTGTTAACGTGGTTGCCAATCCAAAAATAAAGGAGTTGTTACATGAACGTACACGATTTTGGTTACATGAGGATAAAGTCTGAGTCTTTCTGTCACTGCAAACCTTCAGTTTCCTCCGTACTCCCCTTTGCGATTCATTGCTGTATGGCATTAGGCCTACTTAACTTAACTTGCCATGTTTCGATCTGGGGTCAGTATTGTCAAAGACGTGTTGTTTTTTTTATTTAAAAGCTGCTAACATTAGTTAACTTTAAATTGAGTAATGTTGTATATGATTGGTCTATATAGGCTAATATAAATATCTATATAATCTAATTGAGGAAAATAATCCCTTCAATGGTGTTGTGCACACAGAAGTGACATGAGACCAGAGGTGGACAGTCCATTTTCTTTCGCTGTGAGTGAATGAAAGTCTCGCGGTACAAAGGTGCGCAAGCGTGGAACAGATCATGCAGTGTCGTAAATCGCCGCAAAAAAGAGTTATCATTTGCGCAAGCGCGTTTTCTACTACGTCATTATGTGCATACGCGGACGGATCGTGTACCTACGAAGCCTATTATTTTGGAGTGTGGTGGCAGTCATCACAGCGCGCAGAAAAGTCAAGCGAGTCGGCATTTGCTATCTTTACTTTGTGTAGAACGGAAAAAAGTTGTTGTGTGATGGATTTTAAAAGCGCAAAATCAGAGATTTTTTTAAGACTGACGAAAGATATAAAAGATGCAAATGGATGCTGCAACTTGCTAGAAAGATTGAATATTAAAGGGGGCATTCTTTTGCTGTTTTTGAGGCTTTGATTATGTTTTTTGGGTGTTTAACAGTGGATGTTCATGTTTCTAATAAAAAAAAAAAACTTTATATTTCACATATTTCAAGTCTATTGTTCACCGCTGTCCCTCTTCAAACAAAACGACTGGATTTCTTCCTTTATATATAAAATCCCTCCTTCCGAAACGCTCTGATTGGTAAAGCTGACCAGATCTGTAATGATTGGTTCCCTGCTTAGAGTGTGTGTGACGGCCCCTGCTTTATCGTTGCTCTAATAACTGATGGTTCCCGGATGGGTTTATTAAAGACACCTACAGCTGATTTCCGGTCATGCCTTTAAAAAGGGCAATTTGCCATTGAACGGGAGCGCGGCCCTTTTGGACTTGGTTTTCTTTGTTTTGCTTGATTTGACTTTGGTTACGTTATACATTTAACACCTTCATTCATACACTTCCCCACTGACTCCTGACTATTTCAGGCGCTTTTGTTTTTCTTACGTATAATTTCATTTCGTTAATAAATTCTATACATTATTTGCACTTTCTTGTGTGTCCCCGTTTTTGTGTTGCGTCCTTTTCGAGCCATAGGGCGTAACAGTGTGTGTCTGAAGATGTCCCACCCATACCATATCAGCGAGCTTCCGCTACTCAGGCTGTTGTGATTGGTCGGTCCCCCTCTCAGTGCACATATATAGGCTTTGGCTTTTTACATATATAGGCTTTGGCAGTAACAATGGCGTCAACTTCACTTCATCAGTTTAACACATGCGGATCGATCGAAGTGTAACAGAGATCTGCTAGTGCATGTGCAAACGTCAATCTTTGTTAGAGATCACAATTTGTTCTACTATGGCGAGTGAAATAACACTGGACCGAATGGCGTCAGACCGTTTATATGAACACTAATGACAGATGCATTAGTTTTGCCTTTTTATATTGGACCCGAGTTGGATAATAAAAACAAGCAGATTGACCAGGAGACATTTCCAAGCGGGACTTCAAAGGATGTTTCATAGAAGTGTTTTAGAGATATGCGCACACACACAATATCAGTGTATTACACAGAACAGCTTTTACAGCCGATGTTAAAGTCATGGAAGCTGTTATTTGACTGTTGGTTATCTTAGAATGTGTGTAGTGGAATTCTTATTACCAGCTGTAGGACTGTGATGAAAGTAATTAAGCGCACAGCTCAGTCAAATGTTTACAATCTCTTATAACCAAACACTACTCTTCCTCTTCTCTAAGGAAGGCCTCGCCCCTTTTTTGGCGTACTCCTATGGGCGGAGGTTTTTAAGAAAACTCGGAATTGTGACATCATGTACCCGGGAAGTAAAGGGCTGTAGTCCGATCCAGCAGTACTCTGTTAAAGACAATATCTCGCTTGGCATTGAACTGTGAGCTTTATCGTTTTGCAGATATTGTTTATGCTCTAACAGCAACATTACACGCTAACTAAAGTTTGAAAATGGGCATCACGAGGAAGGGCACCTTTAAAACGTACACGCTTCAGCCATTTCAAGTTTAAGTCAGACTCAACCGGATACGTTTTTTTTTTGTTGAAACAAACCATTATAGTGTTACCTACCTACTTTCTAACGTTACAATTCTTATGTTAAATATTGCGTAAATGTAAAGTTTTCCCAGCTTTTTCTAACCTTAGATAAATATAAAGAGTGTTGGTAGATGTGTCCCCTATTTCTTTTAACATTCCAAGCAGGTGTGCTTCATACAAACTTTAGAAATACACAAGGAAGCATCGTGTTTTAAATAAGTTTCACTCTTTATCCTTGGATTTAGGATTCCTTAACAACTTTTTATTGTGTAAGTTAACGTTAGGCTCCATTAACAGATCGTATCGGTTCCCAACATACATTATATACATCAGGGTCAGAAATTAACAGAGGCTTTGGAAAAAATGACAACAAGGTGAAAGAACTGCCCTCCAAATTTAAGATAAAAAAGGAAACAGTCCCCGCATAATAAAAAACTAATCCTAGTTGGAAGATTAAATTTAAAATAAACTGTAAACTTATTTCTGAAATCAGATTGGTTGATTTAAATGTTGTCTCAGGGTCAACATGATGTTATCCTAAGGATATCAACCACTTGGCAAAAACAGGAGAGCCATACTTCCCGCTGCTTGTTATGTTCCTTAGAGAATCAAAACAGCAATAAAATAATTCATAATCATAATAAATAATGCTTCTTAGCTTGTTTTGTAGCGTCATGTAATCTAATATCTGAAAGTAATAATCAAGATGACAACATCAAGGACAATAATCAGCATAAATGATTTTGTTTTAATCTTGTTGTCCTATGGAATGAGTATATGTGTTTTATCAGATAACATTATATGCTGCTCTGATCCACATCCGTTTTAAGACAAGTTATCTGGGTTAATCTATGTTTTCAACATTTTCATGATTTAGATTTTTTTATTTATTTAATCTACATAAATTTAGAATTACATTGATCTGATTACGTTTTGTAATTGTTTTGTATACACAACTCTGGGAAGTAAATGATCAATTGTACCTCTAATCAGAAATCCTAGGATTTATTTATAATTCGATGGCAGGTCAGGGTTACACACACATTATCTGTCATGGTCCGTGGACCCCCCGAAGTAGCCTTGGACACCCCATATATAAAACTCAAGCTCCTCCACTGCTTCAAAGTACGCAAGCGGTCAGGATAAGATGGCACAGCAATGGAAAACATAAAAACATCAATCAAAAGGTAGTATGACGTGGAGATTTTAATTCCAATAATACAATAAGTGGGAGTATGAAAACGGATTTCAATGGTCAGATTGTGGAAGAAAAGCTTGATTGGGGTCAGTAAGTATGTCTAAACAATGACAGTATAACAAGAACGGATGTGAATCGTGGGTGAAATTCAGTGATAAATACTCTGGTGTCTAAAATCATACCAGTAAACGCATTCCTGTGGCTCCGTGGTTAGAGCATGGCCCTAGCAACACCAAGGTCTTGGGTTCGATCCCAGGGGATTGCACATACACGGATACAATGTAAAGTATAATGCAATGTAGGTTGCTTTGGATAAAAGCGTCTACCAAATGCGTAAATGTTAATGGAATTTTAATAATCAAGGTTCAATGGGAACCTTTGGGTTCCTCGCCACAGCAGGGCAATGTTGGCTTGCTCACTGGGAGACTGCATCTATTTATTTATCAGATATTATGTATTAGAATGATCTTGCTTGTTCTATAAAGACCATGCACTGCTGTGTTTTAGCTTTCTGTTTTTTTCTGTTTTTCTTATTTGCTCCTGTAAAGCTGCTTTGGAACAATGCACATTGTGAAAAACGCTATATAAATAAATTGAATCGAAGTGATCACTATTCCATTTGGTGTCAAATTGGTGTGTAATTTTGTGCAAACCTTGGTGGAAAGAATTCCAAGGTCGAAATTTGAAATTGATTTTCAAATAGTAGTGCAATAACAATATGTGTAAAATGTTTGAGGTGGAAGATTTTAAGAAGTTAAGTTAGAAAATAAGAGATGTATTGAAAATGCGGCATGGGAAGTAATTGGTAAGAAGAATTTAAAAAGCAGTAGAAAGGCAGTCCCGTGATGGAATGAAAACCAGTAAAGCAGTTTGGAAAATAAATAAAGCGATGAAGAAAGCTAAAAAATCTTTATTGTTTAGGGATTTTATAGGCATTGGTCAGGAAGGAAGTAAAAGTAGCAAAAAGAATGTAATTTTGAAAAATAAATCTTAGCTTCGTATACTGTGGAGGCTAACTGAGACCAGTTGCTGCACCTATGCATTATTGTTCTTTTGTTGGACAAATTGCTTCTATTGTTTTTTCCCTACTTTGTATGTCGCTTTGGATAAAAGCGTCTGCTAATAGAGTAAATGTAAGTGTAAAGAGAGCACTGACAGGGATCTAACATACCTCTCCAGGAATGGATGTTATTTGCTATGAGATGATTAATTCAGAAAAAGATCATTCGCAACGGAGTGATTACAGACCTATTTCTCTGACATCTAATATTTGTAAAATTAATGGAACGAATGGTAATGATCAGGCTGAATTTCGTGATTGAGAGTAAAAACATTAAGGCTGCATGCAAGAGTGGTTCTAGAAAAGGACTCAATTTTGTGTCTGGAAGTAAAAATTCGGAAAGCTCAAATCAATAAAGAGGTGTTGTTAGAAGTTTTATTTTCGATGTAGAAAAGGCTTACGATATGTTGTGGAAAGGGACTTTTAATGTAACTGGAAAGCTTAGGAATTGAGGGAAATATGTACAGACGTGCTCAAATTTTTTGGTACCCTTACAGCTCATTGAAATAATCCTTCATTCCTCCTGAAGAGTGATGAAATTAAAAGCTATTGTATCATGTATACTTGCATGCCTTTGTCATAGAATAAAGCAAAGAAGCTGTGGAAAGAGATGAATTATTGCTTATTCTACAAGGATATTGTAAAATGGCCCGGACACATTTGCTGGTATCCCTTATAAAAGATAATACATAAATGGATTATAGTGATATTTTAAACTTATTATTTTCTTTAATTAGTATCACACATGTATTCAATCTTGTAATCAGTCATTCAGCTTATTTCAACGGAAGAAAAGTAGTCACTGTGCTGTTTGGTATCATTGTGTGAACCACACTGAACATGGACCAGAGAAAGCAAAGGATAGAGTTGTCTGAGGAGCTCAGAAAGAAAATAATAGACAAGCATGGTAAAGGTAAATGCTACAAGACCATCTCCAAGCAGCTCGATGTTCCCGTGACAACAGTTGCAAATATTATTAAGAAGTTTAAGGTCCATGGAATTGTAGCCAACCTCCCAGGGCTGCAAAAGGCTAATCGGGCCCAGATTGAACAGAAGGACGGTGCGAATGGTAGAAAAAGAACCAAGGATAACTTGGATACAATAAAGAGATACAATATGGACTTGAAGGTGAAGGTACATCAGTTTCTGATCGCACCATCAGTCGCTTTTTGAGCTAAAGTGGGCTCCATGGAACAAGACCAAGGAGGAAGAAAAACTGATAAAATTCATATTGACTCAAATTGACGCATATAATATTAGGAGATATGCATTTTTAAATATGTAGCCTAGTAACTAAATATGGCAGAGTTTCGGGAGAGACAACCAAGAGTGAAACCACTCAATTATTGTTAGCTAGTAGCTATATTTGATTAGTGATTTAGGCAAAATGTGATTGTGGCGAGGGGGAAAAATTGTCCTATTTTAAATATTTAAATGTATGGACATCAGCTGGAACAAGTAAAAGTAGTGACATTTCTGGGTATGTGGATGGATTCTAAGCAAAATTTTGGAATACCTTTTCAAAAATTTATAAAAATGCAAGAACGTTGAAGAATGTTTTAAGGTGTTTGTCCGGAATTGATTGGGGGCAAGTTGTCAGTCACTGAAAATAATATATTGTGCTGTGATTAGGTGAAAATAGACTGGTAATATGGTTAATACAGTTCTGCAAACAAACCATTAATTGAATTTCAGGCCAGACAGTATGAGTAATTTATCTCTTAATTTGCACTACACACTCATCCAGCAAAATCCCTAGATCACAACACAAAGAAAACATCACCACAAAAAGTGGAGATTAATCAAACAATACCAAATAACACTAACAAAAAAATGAACAACCCCAAAATGGAAATAACCCAATAAGCACAAACTAAAACATACATAAAAGAAAATGGCACAAACATCAAATGAACACTCCCTACCCCCCAGCAATGAAACAACAAAGTTTAAGCCGAGCCCACGCATAATAGCAACACATGAAATCTTGACATAAATCCAGCCAAAACAAGACAGTGGTGGTGTCACTACAAAAATATCAGCCATGGGACCCTGGATATAGCAAAACACTTACCTGTCAGCATATGTAGGATAGTAATATGGTAGGATAGTCAACACCCAGCTTCAACAGAGGTCATCCACGCTGGCACAACTCATTATTAGCTGAAGAAAGACATTTTCGTGAGCCAAGCCCAGCCACAAAGAAAACACAAGATACAACTAAAGTAAATAGAACCGAATGAACCGGAAGTGAAATGATATCCCAGGAAGTGAAATGATATCCCAATGATATCCCAGGAAGTGAAGCTACCCTACACAATATGTAACTTATGCCAAAAATACTTAAAGGCCACCATACACTATACAGCCATTTAATATATGATCCATGGACTACTTAATTTAGACAGATGTTATTTTTCCCATCGTCTACACCAAGATCTTATTTGATGTTGTTCTGCTATAGACAAGAGGGAGAAACTTACAGTAACACAGATTTGTAATTGCATTTCTTGTTCTCTTTTGAACTCGGATTCTTAAAGCCAACCTAAAAGCCTGTCTCAATTCTAAAGCAGCAATGTTCTCTCTTTTTCTCTCTTAAAGAAACCTATTTAAAAAAAACCTTTGATTTTGTTTAAATCAACATAGAAATAGAAAATACAATGACACTGACCTGGACTTATTTGGTGGGATTTTAAGTGCCACTCACCTATATTCAGAAGGCTTCCTTCATGATTGGATTGGTACACTGGCAATCTCAGCTTCCAAAAAGGCTAAAGAAGACACTTAAATGAAAAGACTTTCTGTTCAATGCTTTCTGCATGGGCACTGCATTGAACATTCACCCTTGATTACAACATACAGAGAAATCTTGCCAGCAAAAATGAAGTGGCATACACTTTCAATACATCATAGCTGTGCACCTGCTGCTAAGTGTTTTGTGTTGAACCTCAAGGATCTGCTAATTGGAGCTTATCAAAACAGTTGCATTCATTGCAGGACATCACCAATACATAAAGGTTATTTTGATCATTATGTTACAAACATCGCTGTCTGACCAAAAGATAGCAGTAATTTACAATGGACAAATCTGAAGTATGTATACTAATGCCAATAGATTGACTTAAAATCTAAGGTTTTTCAAACTGTGAATGGGAAGCCTTGTGTGCTATCATTTCTCTCTCCTCATTTTATGTCAATTCCCATGGCACATCTCAATTATTTCCACATTTTGACATCCATCCATATTTTTTAGTTGAAATATATGTCACTCCAAACTGATATGATGAATGTTTTGTAAGGAACATAAATTCTTAAGACTACATCCTTACACATGTCTGTTTAGAGGCTGACCTGTCTTCCATTCCACCAGTCATTTTAGAGTGGGTGTTTATCTAAAGCAGTATCTTTTTAACAGAAATAATTAAGAGACCACTCCAGTTTTGCCTTTAAACAGAAACAAACCTCAAGAATGATGAAGTCACCCAACAGCAACGTGAAAGACTAAGGGAATGCAAAAAACAGTCCATCATATATTTATTTTTAACTGATCTTAAAATAAAATTAATAACATTAGGATTGTGTTGATTAAACAAATGAACTTTTCTTTTTGCAGTATTCAGGATCTACAAGATCTTTTTTCGCCACAAAGAACGGTGTAAAAAAACAACAGATAGAATCTACTGAGTAAAATTGAGGTAACAATTTATAAGGGTAAATTCTATCCAATATTTTTGAGTAAAGAGTTTCTAAATGTATACAGTGCTGTGAAAAAGTATTTGCCCCCTTCCTGTTTTTTTCTTTTATTGCATATTTGTCGCATTTAAATGATGCAGATCATCAAACAAATTATAAAAAATATATAAAATTATAAAAAAGCTACCCAAGCCTACCTGGCCCTGTGTGAAAAAATACATGCCCCCCCTGCTTCAGTAAAGTCAGTGTTCATGATTAAATAATAGGAAAGAGACTGAGCAAAAATGTCATCCATCCATGGTAGAGTTCCAAGGTGAAATACACTGCTGACCATAAGGAGCACAATGGTTCAGCTCATATTTGCCAAAATATATCTTGATGATCCCCAACACATCCGGGCAAATATTCTGTGGACTGATGAGACAAAAGTATAATTTTTGGAAGGTGTGTGTATCATTATATCTGGCAAAAAATGTAAACAGTATTTCATAAAATGAACCTCATACCAACAGTCAAACATTGTGGTTGACAGCTCCAGGACCTGGACAACTTGCCATAATTGTGGAACCATTAATTCTGTGTCTACCAGAAAATCCTGAAGGATAATGTCCAGCCGTCAGTTTGTGACCTCAAGCACACTTGAGTTATGTAGCAGGAGAATGATCTAAAATTATCTTAAGGGTGCTTGAGCACCAGCCTCTTTGGCCCTAAATGCCGAAAGTGCCCTTTTATCAAGACAAAAAAATATTTTTTGTTATTAAAGGCCCTTTTGTGAAGGCCTGCTTAATCTAACTATTAGTAAAATTAATTCATAATAATTTAACCCTACAAGAAATGACCCACGTGATGACCCTTCACCTGAAGACCTCATCTGGGAAAACCCCATTCAGATGCCTTCAGCAGTTTAGCGTATTTCCAGGATACAAACCGTTCACAGCTGCCTGGAAGTTGTGGTTTCAGTTCGGCGGTGTGCTTGTTTACTTATTATTGTAATTATTATAATAAGTAATTGTAGTAGTATTTTACAAGAACGCAGTGAAGAGAGAATGCATGGCTGTTGTGTGTGTGCACTGAAAAGACATTAGCTGCAGCTAATGTTACTTCTAAATACAGCAATATAAGGGCAATTCTTAGGAATTGGTGCAAAATCAGAGTTGGAAACATCTTGAATCTTTTTTCAAAGGTACACCTTTCTAGTAATTGTACCATTCATATTCATATTGTAATATCAGAAAGTTTTTGATTTCAAGTATTCCTCTCCCAAAATGTTGTAACTACCGAAACACAATAATATATCATTTAATAAGAAGGATTATATTTACGTATTAAGATTTTGTTTAAATCTACTTAAATATATTTTTTGCTATTTAAAAAATATGTTTCCCCATGTAAATCAATAACTGTAAAAATGTTAATAAAAAAATAAAAATAATAATAAAAATGCAAGAACTTTGAAGAATGTAATTGATGAGATTTGTTGTATTTTGAATCCAATCTTTCTTTGTAAAAGGCATAAAAAAAGTTAACCATTCATTAGTTTATATATACATTGAACCAAACACTATCATAAAATCTTAGTTGATAATTTAATATATATAATTTTTGACAAAACATCGTCGGTCGTGACTCACACTGTTTCAGTAGTAATGATAATGTTTTGGTAGTGATCACACTATTTAATTTGGACAGCTGAATCAGACTTTCAACATTTATGTTAATACAAATAACTGACTATTTTGCACATTCGCAGCCAGCACATATAGCAGACACACATCTGCCAGTAAAACTCTAATAGAAAGCCTACAGCTCCCATACTATATCACTAATAAAACATACTAAATTACAAATTATTTGCATAACTGTTCAGAGTTTTGTTTATTTGCCCAAATAAAGGATTAATTGTCTCTTTTTCTCACTACCGAAAAATTTTGTCACTACCGAAAAAAATTATACCCACTGATACATTTCAGTCGTGAGTGTTTTGGTTGTGAACATTTTTGAAAACTTTTGACCCTTGCTCAAAGATGCTAATCAGCACATGGTTTGCAAGCACAGTTCTGAACAGATTTATACACATAAAAACTAAATTTTATGGAATAACGCCCACAAAAGTTTGCTTAATTTGCAGAAAAAAAGATGTTTGGTAGTGACATTGCTTAAAGTTACACACAGATTTTCAGACTTTTTAACACATTTACTTCAAAATGATAAGACCAATCTACTCACCATGTAGCTATTAGAGAGAGACACAGTAATGATTATTGGTCAAAAATGTAGGTGTGTGGCTAAAATCTGTCTCAGCCAATTGACTTAAACATACACTGTTTTGGTAGTGACATGAAAATCCGGGACACATTGTTTTTACATAAAGTTTAATAATTTACAAATACAATATAATATTAATATTTTTTATTATATATTTTTTATTATATTAATAAAAATATATTTTTGAAAACAACACTGGAAAAAATGATGTTGAAATTAAGGGGTTTGGGTTCGGGACACCCATCTCCTAGTCTCAGCCTGACGCCCACGGACCGTTGGCTAAACGTCTGATGCATAAGGCACACTTTTCTGGAAACACTTCAGCACGTTCAAAGTCATCATCTGATTGGTAGAATTTCACAGGATTTCCGGGAGAAATGCGTGTCATGTTTGTTAACGGCCTGCTTGGAACAATACGAAGCTATGAGGGGGGTATTCCAGAAAGCTGGTTATGTGACATACGCGGGTAAGTTTAAGTTTTAGTTAGCTGATAACTTCAACCATAGCAGGTTATTTTCCAGGGTTAGTTCATTTTAAGGAAATGTTACTAAGCTTTAGGGGTTGTCTGCGCATGTGTGCGTTTTTGATGAGCGTCAAGTGGGCGTGAAAGCACAGATTACGTATAATATATGGATAGTGGTGCAGGAGGAAGGGACAGTGGAGATGGCACATTGTACATGCATGGCGGGGTTGGGAGAGGTTTGTTTGTTTTCTTTCTTCTCTTGTGCTTATAACTGGTTGGTCTGATTGTGACAGGTGCTGACGGTTGGCAGGTAAACTGGGTTGATTGCTGTGAGTGCGCCGTACTGGTACGGCGGATGCATATGTGAGATTACCTGACCGAGATGTCGACCCTGACCACATCCTCGACAGACCATCGGCATTGTCATGAGAGGCTCCAGCCCGAAGTTACATTTTAAGTGGAAGTCTTGGAGTCCGAGGAACCACCTGGAAACTTGAGCATTGGTGTCCTTTGACTTGGCAATCCACTGTAACCGAGCGTGATCTGTTATCAGGGTGAAGCTTCTACCCAGCAGATAGTATTGCAACTCTAGGACAGCCAATTTAATGGCCAGAGTCTTTTTCTCAACTGTGGTGTACCTAGATTCAGCCGTAGTGAGCTTCCAACTGATGTACACGGTTGGATGCTCTTCTCCTTCTTTTACCTGTGATAGCACCGTACCCAAGCCGGTGTCAGAAGCATCAGTCTGGAGGGTAAAGGGGCAGCCGGAGCAGAAGCAGCCGGAGCAGGTGGTCGATTACAACCTTTTCAGCCACCTGGGAGGCGGTGGGATCTCAGGTTAGCTGCCGGAGATGGGCGAGGCGCGTCAGCTGTGTGGCCTGAACTCAGATTGGTGTATGTTCATCATAATTTCACTGATATAATTGTTGTGCAGCTTACACTGGAGAGACCCCAACTCTCACTAGTATCTCACGTTTCAGAGCATCATAATCTTTGTTTTCTGGCTGTGAAGAGAGGATCCTCACTGCTGTGAATGGCAGAACTGGTACACACATACACATTTACACATACACACTTACCGTATTTCTGCCTGGTCGTTTAGCCATTGGGAGGCGGGTGCACACGCAACCTAAATGGTACATGGACATATTACACATATTTCGTTTCCTTGACAGTATGCAAACTCAGGACAAACTACACAGAGACATCGTTAGAGTTTAAGGATGTTTTATTTTATTCCGTCTGAGGTGGGTAGCGGACATTGAGGTCACGCTGGCTTAACCGAACGATCGAGTTGCGCCGGAATATGATGTCACAGTTCACGCCACGCTGACGCAGCTCGACGTGAGCCGAATCCATTCCTGGTTTATGTGGGGAACTGTGGTCTTTCCTGGGAAGAGAAGTTTTTAAAGGTTACTGTTTTGTAACATGGATGTATGCTACCATAATCGTTATTAGTATGGTGGTTATATGATGTATAAAGTTTCAGATGAGGTTTATAAGACAGGCGGAGAGTGTTTGGTTAAAATACTTACCTGCTAATGGTACCTTCTAAGTAAGAGAGGAGCCTGGCCTATAAGAAGAGAGGCCAGCCTCACATGCGGGGTTGGGGGTGTCCGTGTCAGCAGACGGGCTATTGTGGAGCCGTGAAGTATACCCTAACCTTTCGGGTATATTGTGGATGCTCAATTTTGAACGAAAAGTGTTTGATCATTTTTTTCTTTTATTTTTTTCTTGTTTTGATAGTTTGATACATTTGGTTTTGAGCATCTGTATAAATACTCTTACCACTGGATTGTGGGATTTATAGGCACATTGTAAATAAAAGTCACACTTTATTTACTACTACAGGTTAAGCCATCATTTGTTTTGTTCTTTTTACCTGAAAACGTCTCACAGTAGATCTGCAAAGGTCCACAGCATCACACTGGCGATTATAGAGAAAAATAGGCACGCTGCGCTTCCCCATTCTCACAGCATTCTCGGGTGTCAATAACCTCAAAGGTATGGAGGTACACCTCAATGTCATCCAGGCCGCTGAGCTTCGTGAGATGATGGTGGGCCTGCTAAGCATGCAATCAGGTAATGGTACCCGTGAGGCGGTGGCTTCTCGCAGCTTGCTGTCCTATCCTGCCTTGTGGCTAGCTGTTCAGTGAAGTGCTGCTGCCGAGTGGTGATTTCCGTGAGCCGGAGGATGATCTCTTCCATATAGAACGCCTTCAGGCGGGTGGTAGAGAGAGCGGTTCACTGCAGATGAAAAACAGTAGATATATGTGTCTTGTCCCATAACAATCACTCTCCTAATCTGTCCGCGTTCTCCACCACTTTTGGCAGTAGTGATACGGACACAAAATATGCAGAACAAGGCCCCGGAGGGTGATTTACTGACAATTGTCAGTGCAAAGCCAAGAACAAGGTGAATACGTGATTCAGCAGTGCTAGGAGATTGTCCAAGTGAACGCTCCAGGGCGTGTGGGTGCCGGTGAGACTTTAGGTGTGTATGCTGACCGTCTGCCGCTGGTTTCTACATGAACAGAGCAATCAACACGTTAGTGTCTTGAGTCGGAGACTCAAGTATAAGTAAATACTAGTCACATTGAAAATAAGTACTAGTAGCCTAACTAATGATTAAATACTAGTTAATCATGAATAAGTACTAGTATCTAATGATTAAGTTCTAGTATCTATTGAATAAGTACTAGTATCTAATATTTAAGTACTAGTATCTAATGAATAAGTACTAGTGTCTGATGGAATAGTTGCTAGTTACAAAAAAAATAAGTACAAGTACATTTACATTACATTTACATTTAGTCATTTGGCAGACGCTTTTATCCAAAGCGACTTACAGATGGGGTAAACAATTGAAGCAATTCGGACAACGCAAGTACAACAAAAAGCAAAAGTGCAATCAATAAAACTGGCTTCATAAAGCCTACCACAGTATACAGTGCTAAGTTAAGTTAGATTTTTTTTAGTAGAAAAGAGTAGAAAAGAGATAGAAGTCAGGACTAATCGGTAAGGTGTTGACGGAAGAGATGTGTTTTTCAGACGATTCTTAAAGATGGCTACAGAATCTGCAGATCTTGTTGCCGCGGGCAGATCGTTCCACAAAAGTGGTACCGATCCAGAGAAGGTTTGTGAGATCGATTTTTTACCTTTTTGGGATGGCACCACAAGACGTCGTTCGTTTGCAGAGCGCAGAGATCTGGTGGGTACATACGTCTGCATTAGCGAAAGAAGATAAGGGGGAGCCAAACCAGTGGTGGACTTGTAGGCCAGGAGGAGGGGATTTGAATTTGATGCGAGCCGCAATAGGGAGCCAATGTAACTTTAAGAAGAGAGGAGTGACGTGTGCTCTCTTCGGTTCATTGAAGACCACTCTTGCCGCTGCATTCTGGATCATCTGTAGAGGTCTGGTTGTGCAAGCAGGGAGTCCAGCCATTAGCGCATTGCAGTAGTCCAGTCTGGACAGAACAAGGGCCTGGACTAGGACTTGCGTAGCATGCTCTGATAGGAAGGGTCTAATTTTTCGAATATTGTAGAGGATGAATCTACAGGACCTTGCGGTGCTGGCAACCTGATCTGTGAAGTTAAGCTGATCATCGATGACCACTCCCAGGTTTAGCCTAAGAATAGATACATCTAAATGATTGAATGACAAAATCGTTTGCCATAGTGTAAAAGCAAAAGTGTATTCTCTCAGATTTTGAATCTGCACCGAATTGTCTGCGCTATACGCGATCTACAATTAAACTCGCATTTAAAATTAAAAACACAACAACACATTGATGAGAAGATTAATGGTAGTAATGGCTGTGCGCTGCATGAGACAAACAAGAAGGCTGATATAGCCAAAATCACCTCATATATTCGCTCTTCAATGTAAATGTATGGTGATTTTGTCAGGCGATGTCGCGTTTATAATCAGGATTTTTTTTAATCAGCTAATTAACAGCTGATAGGATTAAACACGAAAAATTGGGTCGTGTTTAGTCACTATTTAATACTCGTTTTATGTCTGACAACAGAACAGTTTATATGGGAAAATAGCATTCAGTTGTGTCAAAATACAATAAAATGTGATCAGAGAGTAGAAGCGAAACAGATTTCAAGAGCCAAAGCTAGACCAAACGTAAACACAAATCACAAATATGCTAATTAGTTTGTCTCGCGACACAGTCTCTCAAAATCCTGTGGGACACAATGCTATTAATACTTTGAAGTATTATTATTATAGTATTTACAGTAGAGTGCCATCAAAACACTGATAAAACAGTCTTATTCTGATTCTCTCATCGTCCGAATTATAGTTATTGTTACACAGAGTAAGTGATGCACACCTCACTGGGACACCTGTGGAATACTATTACCTATGGGAAAATACTTCGAACAGAATCAGAAAGTAAGATTTGTCTCGCTAGAGCAAACGTTAGCAAAATATAGTGACTACTCCGACCACAGATATGAATTTAACCAGAGAGAAGGAATATGTATTGTTCTGATATTTTAATTTATTATAATTATTTGAGATAACTTGCAACAATATAAAAATAAAGGTTATAAGCAAACAACCCCAGATAAGTAAAATTCAATGTGTGAAACAATGGATTAAACAATCAGGACAAAAAAAATCAGAATTAAAAATTATTCCAAATTCCAAAATTACTTCCCAATATTCCAAACCAGTGTTTTGAAATACAAAATGAGTTTCTAAATGTCGCTAATTTTCAGTAGCAGATTTCAAATTCAATTCAGTTTCAAAATTCAATGTCCCATTTCCAGAGAGTATACATTTCAAAGGAAAAAAATATAATCATATTGTCTCTTAGTGGTGAAGGACAAAAAAAAAAACGTTCATGTCCAGAGAAATCCAGGAAACTTGAGAAAAAAAGCTCAAGATATAAGCAACTCTTTGTCCTACCAGATCATAAAACGTGTGTTCTCTGTTCTAGGTACTGGTGGCATGGCTCGCCAGTCTGAAACAGGAATTAAATCCACAGCACGGACAACTTTCAGGATCACAGCAGCAGGGATGGAAAGTCAAAGCCAAAACAATCATCAGTATCTCATTGCAATAAACTATTTTATGAACTAAAATGTATTTTTTCTATCAATCTGCACATATGCAACACACAATGCGATTAACCATGTGCTCAATTTACATTCAGATCTTTGCATAGCGCTAGTAAAGCTAGCATCCCATGATGCTCGTTTTTTTCAGCAGAAAAATATTACATCTGATGAAATTATACATCTCTTAAACATTCTCATAACTAAATACACACACAATGATCGTATTAGGATGCAAACAAAGCATTTTTTTAAACATTTTCTGTCATCCACTGTAACTTTTAAACTCACTATTTTCCCATTCACTCCTAAATAGTGACATCCAGCTTTCAGATTCAATAACACATTTCTTATAAAGAAAATGGTACTCACCAAGGAGAAATGTAATACAAAAATGAAAAGAAATGAAGTATTTCCCCCCACAAAATGCAGGTTAGGTTCTTCTCACTCTTCATACAATTGTAAGCGTGGACTAAAGGTTTGACAAAAACTAGATTTGGCCTTATCGCTTAGGGTTCCCAACATTTGAGGGAGTATCCAGTTGAAACGTTCTACTTGATTGCCTCTTGGGTGATATGGGGTGGTTCTGACCATGGACATTCCAGGGATTTTGCACAGCTCCTTAATGGTGTGTGACTCGAAGTCCGTACCTCGATCACTGTGGAGTCTTTCTGGAAATCCATAATGTACTAGAAATTGTCCCATAGGCACTTGGCTACTCTCTGGGCTTTCTGATTCCACTTCGGTACAGCCACAGCATATTTAGTGTAATGATATGTTATCACCAATACTGTATGTCCTTCGTGTTACTCTTGTCAGGCTCTAGTGACAAGAAATCCATGCAGACTAACTCCAGTGGTCTGCTGGTTCAGATGTTCACCAATGGGGCAGCTTTATCTGGCAAAGTCTTTCGTCGAACACGATCCTCACAGGTTTTAACCTTCTTTTCAACTGACAAAGACATCTTAGGCCAGAAAAATCTTGATCGAACAAGGTCGAGAGTTCGCTCGATGCCTAAGTGACCCATGTCATCATGAAGCTTGTTCAGAATAATAGCAAGGAGATCAGCAGGCAATGCCAATTGGTAGGACTGGTTTCCTTGTTCTTGTCACTTCTAAACAACACTCCATTCCTCAGTTCCAGACGATTCCATTCTCAAAGTCAAAGTCTGCTTTATTGTGAATTCTGCCCCATGTACAGTACATACTTAGTATATTTTGCCCCCATTTTTCATGAGCTAAATTGTTCATGAAAGTTGCTGGATATTGGCAGGAACTGGAACATGCTGTTGTATAACCTGATCTAGAGCATCCCAAACATGCTCAATGGGTGACATGTCCGGTGAGTATGCTGGCCAAGCAAGAACTGGGATGTTTTCAGCTTCCAGGAATTGTGTACAGATCCTTGCAACATGCGGCCGTGCATTATCATGCTTCAACATGAGGTGATGGTCGTGGATGAATGGCACAACAATGGGCATCAGGATCTCGTCACAGTATCTTTGTGCATTCAAAATGCCATCAATAAAATGCACGTTGTCCATAACATATGCCTGCCCATACCATAACCCCACTATGGGCTCTCGATCCACAACGTTGACATCAGCAAACCGCTCACCCACACGACGCCATACACGCTGTCTGCCATCTACCCTGTACAGTGAAAACCGAGATTCATGCGTGAAGAGAACACCTCTCTGTGGTGGAGTAGGCGGGGCGAGACCGTGAGTCGAGCTGTGCACGTACCGGCCTCATATCACGAAGGAGATCGGGAGCATAAGAGAACGAGCGACCGGACCGTCACTAAGAGAGGACCGGGCCCGGACACATGTTAAGTTGATTTATGTTTATGTTGCCGGCAGTCGTCCGTGAGGGGCTGCCGGCTGTTTATTTAAGTTGTTATTATTTGATTAAATGTTTAAATGTTTGCCGGTTCCCGCCTCCTTCCTTCCTTTTATTGAACCTTATTACATTGGTGCCGAAACCCGGGAGGAAGGAGAGACATGCTGTCGGAGAGTCCTTGCCGCCGAGTGGCCTCGCGGTGCCGGAGAGTTCGGGCAGCGCGGACGAAGGGCGTCCGCCAGTGGCTGCCCGAAGCGGTGGTTCTGGAGAAGAGGAGGAGCCATTGTGGGCCGCCGGAGCTTCGGTGGGACGGCGACCTTTGCTGCCGCGCCCCTGGGTCGAGGTGGGGTGGCTATCGTCCAAAGCGGGAGTAGGGGAGTTGCCACCGTCCGCCAGAGGCCGGAGCCTGCGTCCGTCTGCCCAAGGGGGAGGAGCAGGGGGCGGAAGCGCCTAGGACGGCCACCGCCTGCCAGAGGCCGGAGCCTGCGTCCGTCCGCCCAAGGGAGAGGAGCAGGGGACGGGGAACTCGCCGCCAACTTCCCGCAAAAGGAGGAGCCACCGCCAGCCGCCAGGGGGCGGACGGTCGAGCCGTCCACCAAGCGCCCAGCGCCACCGCAAGGCACCGCGAAGGAGAGAACCCCGGCTGGTTGAGGACCGAGCGGCAGCATGTCGGGGAACCGGACTATTTTTTTACTCCCCTCTCTCTTTCCGGTCGCTCCGAGGGCTCCCGTCTCCGTTGTCTCGTCTCGTCGCTACATACCCCCAGGGGAAAGGTACTCCGAGACTGGGAGACCCCCCGAGGAAGGGGGAGGGAGCAAGCACAGTCTCGGGGGTACCCCCCGGCCTGTGTGGGGCGATGGGGGTATGTGGTGGAGTAGGCGGGGCGAGACCGTGAGTCGAGGTATCAGGAAGGAGATCGGGAGCATAAGAGAACGAGCGACCGGACCGTCACTGAGAGAGGACCGGGCCCGGACACATGTTAAATTTATATTTATGTTTGTGTTGCCGGCAGTCGTCCGTGAGGGGCTGCCGGCTGTTTACTTCCGTGCTTTGTTTGGTTATTATAATTAAAGTTGGTTTTGAATGTTCACGGGTTCCCGCCTCCTTCCTTCCTTTTATTGAACCTTATTACACTCTCCAAAGTGCCAGACGCAATCGGATGTGAGCATTTGCCCACTCAAGTCGGTTACGACGACGAACTGCAGTCAGGTCGAGACCCCGATGAGGACGACGAGCATGCAGATGAGCTTCCCTGAGATGGTTTCTGACAGTTTGTGCAGAAATTATTTGGTTATGCAAACCGATTGTTGCAGCAGCTGTCCGGGTTGCTGGTCTCAGACGACCTTGGAGGTGAAGATGCTGGATGTGGAAGTCCTGGGCTGGTCTCACACTGTGGTGGTTACATGTGTACATGTTTACAATCTTTGATTTTAGTCAAGTATTTTAGAACTATTAAACGGCAGTGTATTTTTTGCCCTCCAAATCATGCATAAAAACATATGCATTTAAGAGATGGCTTCACAAGTCTATGGTATTACTATGTGTTTCACAATAGAAACCATAACAGTAACAATCTTGTATATAATGATTTTAATGGCCTCTTTGGGTTTTTACTGGTAGTTTATTGGCTTCAACAGGTGGCATGTTATCTGGTATATAGGAACCAGTGAAATACCTTCCAGCAGCTCATAGATCTTTTGTTGATACGCATTGAATTTGGGTCATAAAACCCAATATTTTATAATTGTTTGGCTGTGGAGTCCTTCAGGTTCCTGGGGTCCACCATCTAACATGATCTGAAGTGGAAGACCAACATAGGGCCCAACAAAGGTTGTTCTGTGCGCTTTAATCACTGTCAGGTTTGCCTTGGCTACTCAGTTGATCACAAGTGGACAAGAACAGATAGTCCAGACTGCTAAAAAGATCATTTGTGCTTTCACAGGTGGGCAAACCCTTGTAAAGTGTATGGAAAATCATTACAGACTTGATACACCCTGGACACAATATCTTTGAACTGTTGCCCTCTGGCAGGTTATTCAGAAGGAGTTCTTGAGCATCTGGGCATATTGCTTTTTATATATTTGAATATTCACTATTTCAATCTATTTTACATATTACTTCTATTCAATTGTCTACTTACAATTGTATTTTTATATATTTTCCACTGGATGTCTGCACTTGAAGCTTCAATTCCCAAATAAAAAAGTCCTTGTGTGTGCAGGCACACCAGGCAATAAATTGCTTTCTTATTTAGACTTATTGTGGCCAACAAATTTTTGAACTTTAATTTACTATTTGTGTTTCAAAGACAAGAAGAAATGATAATTTCCAACATTCAAACCTATGGATCGGTTTCTTTGTCAGTGATTTCCTAAGTCTCTAAAAACTGAAAAATAATTACTATATAATATATAACCAATCGCAATATATATAACCAATCGTGGTTTGTTAAACCACTAAGTTGCATTTACACCATTTTAACCAGCGGATGTCTACTTTGTATCTCATAATTATGACTTTATTTCTCATAATTCCGTATTTTTAACTCACAATTATGACTTTCAATCTCATAATTTCGAGCCTGATTTGTTTATCCACGTGGCAGAAATGGGCTTCCGTATTAAACAGGAAATCCTTTAATGAGAATAAAATCTTGAGTCGAGTTTAAAGTGATGTAGCAACAGGATTAAATGTTTTCTATGTTTAAATAGCTAAAATATTTTTAATCTAACTCTTATTTTTTAAATGCACTTGAATTATTAAATAAACATTAATTTGATCTACATTTAAGCCTAATGAGAAAAAAAAATTGTTGATACAACTGCATCTAAACGAGGTAAGCTTGTAGGCTGTAAGACTATCATTTGAGGGATTTTCACAATAATTTGTAAGTGCTATTTATTATTGACTAATTATTTGCCGTGATTATAAAGTCATTAAAGATGCATAATACGAGGGTGTTGCAATCATTTACACTTCCAATGATTAGAGATTTATGGACATTTCATCGTTTTAGGGATTTTAGTGGCTGGCTGGCTGACTGGCATTTTTCAACCCCCGATCCTGATTGGCTACCATTTGTTGCAGTTCAGAGGTTCCTTCAATTATTATGCGCCGCCCAATATATCTGTATAACAGTATAATACACGAAACCGCATTTTTAAATGCACTGACTACTTTCCTTCATTTGAACTTTATGTACTTTGTAAAAGGGTTAAAGTTGTATAGGGTAGTTTTGGAAGCACTAGTTACTTCAGCAGTGCGCAATGCTTTCTAATGTCGACTTCTTGGATACTCGCATTGGTGAGTTATCGCCACCAAATTCCTGTCTTCAACTTCAGTGTAAGCTTAACCTTTTCTTACTTTTCAAAGTGGTTAACTACCGTGATAGACAAAATTGTATGAATTGTAAAATGCATAATTTTTCTATGTAACATTATTTAATTACTAAATATTAATATTTAGTAAAATATTAATTCAGTGATGTAGTTAAACAGTGATTGTTTTGTAATTTATTTTGTTTTGTAATGTATTTTATAATTTAACCTAAAACCTCGAAATATCGATTTGCCTGTTATTATTTTTACACATTTGGTTTTGCCTATAACGTTGATATTTGTATGTTCCTTGTCTTATTATTTTTTACACATTTCGTTTTGCCTTTAATGTTGATATTTGTATGCTACTTGTCTCATTATTTTTACACATTTCGTTTTGCCTAAAATGTATTTGTATGTTCCTTGTCTTTGGAAAAAAGCTAAATAGCTAACGTGTGCAACAGGGATGAATGATGCTGCAGCCGAGCTTCTCAGACACCCCGGGGATCTTCCCCGGGAAGACATAAGTAGTGTTGGATCCAATTCTAAAGACCAAGAAATGCAGCAACAACAGAACTGTAATCAGTCAGTTGGGAAACGGAATCAACAAAAACAGAAACGCCATAGGACCAGATTTACTCCAGCACAACTTAACGAACTAGAAAGGAGCTTTGCTAAAACCCACTACCCAGATATCTTCATGAGAGAAGAACTTGCATTACGGATTGGTTTAACGGAGTCACGAGTTCAGGTGAGGTATAAAGGACCTGCTCAGATCGCCTCCAAACATTCCAAGTTTGCATGTTTTTTTTCAAAACAAACATATGACTTACAATTGAATGCATAGAATTGCTAGGAGATGCACATTAAATAATAAATCTCTACACTTTGTCTAAACAGTATGTATTTGACATTTGAAACATATCGGCGCCTTGGAGTTATAACGATTTTTTTGCATTCCATTTGACTTTGTACATAATTAATTATATGTTTTTTTTTAAGGAAAAAAATGTACACAACGTAAAGAAAACAGATCACATGATGTTAATAAGTTGTCACAGAATAAAAAATGTGAATAACTTCACATTGACAAAAATGTCCTTATATTTCCAATGAGACGATTTGAAGTTGCAGTTGCATTGCCAGGAATCTACACAAATACAACGAAAAAGTGTGTTTTGTAGAGATTAAACTATACTGTTGATAAATGCAGTCAGTCAGAATATAAATTAATACAAATATTAAACATTTCCGAAATTGAGATTTTTACATCACATGAAAGCTGAATAAACAAACTTTCTTTTGATGTATGGTTTGTTAGGATAAGACAATATCTGGTGGAGATAAAGCCGTTTCAATCTCTGGAATCTGAGGGTGCAAAAAAATCTAAATATTGAGAAAATTGTCTTTGAAGTTGTTAATCAGAGACACTCTAGCAGGCCATCCACTCACAAAAGTTTGTATATATGTAGTGTAGGACATTTTCAAAATATCTTCATGGAACATGATCTTTACTTAATATCCTAGTGGTTTTTGGCATAAAAGAAAAATCGATAATTTTGACCCATGCATGTATTTTTGGCTTTTTATAAAAATGTTCCTGTGCTATAAGACTGGTTTTGTGATCCAGAGTCACATATAGTAAGGCACTTCTTAAACCCCGTTTAGTAATTCGCAATAACCGCTAAATGTTCATAGAATGTGATAGCATTAGGATGCTTTTTTATTTTTATGTCTATTTTTTTTGTCTCCAAGAATGTGTCATCGATTATAACCACTTCATCGCTACAGTTGTAAGGGAAAATACATTTTTAAACAGTTTTTAATATGAAATCCGCCTCTTTTATTTAACTTCGGGTATAGAGTGGTGTAACTAATAGATTTTAGAATTTTACTTGATTTGAGCAATAAACGAGCACATGGTTCATATAATTAAATTGTGCATTTTAAACATCAACACTATTTATGGAGATCCAGAATAATTCAACACAGCTGTACATAAAAAATACCTCAAATACAGATTTCTGAAATCACAGTGGCTTGTTAATTCAAAATGCCTTTACACGATGCTATCTAATCTTGATATAGGTTTAATTCATAGATGTTCGGAATAATTGGTGGTATTTAAATTCAAATGTTTTCGTGGCTTTACTTTCTAAACTACTTTAAGCCATTATATTTAACAACAACGAAAATATGTTTAAATCCAGGTGTGGTTTCAAAATCGGCGTGCAAAATGGAAGAAACGCAAGAAGACCACCAGCGTTTTCCGGGCGCCAGGGACTCTGCTACCAACACACGGTTTGTCCCAGTTTCCGTCTGCTGCTGCTATGAGTGATAGTCTTTGCTCTTTTCATGCCAACGACACTCCCTGGGCCGCGGCTGGAATGCCCGGAGTATCACAGCTGCAAATACCGCCCGCACTGGGCCGACAGCAGGCAATGGCACAATCACTGTCCCAGTGCAGTCTCGGAGTTGGCCCTCCACCAAACTCCATGGACCTTTCCAGCCGCTTATCATCAAATAGTTCGGGTCTTCATTCACATCTATACCAACACACACTTACTGGGATGGGGTCCTCTTCCACGTGTGTGACCGGCCCACCACAGCCGTGTAGCTCTCGGACAGTGACATATGGAGAGGATCTAGTATAGCGTCACTGCGCCGTAAAGCACTAGAGCACACTGTAGCCACGTACACACTGCAAAATTTCAGAAGTGACAACCGCATTTAAATGCGGGAGTGAATCGCTTAAATGGTCGTTCCATGTGTTTACAGGGAGTCACTCCCGTATTTGTGATGATTGACACCATAAGCAGATCTGCTATTTTCAGCTCAAGGCTCGTTTTTCTTCAATTTAAACTGAACTACCACTGACTGAAGGCTGCTTCCCAGAGCGCTCGTGTAGTGTTTCCATGTTCTCTTCAGCTCTTAAAGCTCGACACCTTGGGACTTAGTGGTTAGTTGCGGATATTTGAGGTACATGAGCTCTTTGTTTGTTTGTTTATCAAATGTAAAGCATTTTAAGTTTATTTTGACCTTGTCTTTGTTTGCTGTTTTTCCTATCTCGATCGGGCAACAGTGTCACTTTACCGCAATGCTCGTGGGCAGCCAGTCCGTACCTAAATATTATTGATATCCCTGAATTGGGTTTTGACCTTAGGCTTTTGTGAAATTTACTTTATGTTCATGTTTGTAACATAAAGATGGAGTAAAGACATTTAATGACAAACATACTTCAAAAAAAAAATATGTAACAGTAAAAGATTCAACAAACAGACGTAAATACGCTATAGCCTGATTGTTACAGAAATAAATAGCAAATTATTTAACACTGTACATTTTACTTTTGGTCCAATTTTTAATACTTTCATAGACTTTATGTCTTCCCTGAATAGGCTACAGTCGTGGCCAAAATTATTGGCAGTGACATACATTTTTTGATTTGCAAAGTTTGCTGCTTCTGTGATGGCGAGCGATCCTTTCATGCCTTTTGCAAAACAAAATCTACAGAGTGTTATTGCCAAACCTGCTGCAAAATTACAGCAAACCTTTACAGTGTAATGTTGTCGGTCTTGTATGTGGCATTGCTTATTAATGAAGAATTTTGAGTGGTCAAAAGCAGTCTAGCTGTCTGGATTGTCTGTTGTTGTGTTCCTTAGTTCAACATCAGAACCAATATATAAAAACTTTCCATGAACTTTCCATGCTCTTCTTATTATTGTTCTGAGTTGATCACAATTTGTGGGCTTCTGCTTATCCACTCGCTTTTTGAGGACTGACCACAGGTTCTCTAAATGGGACTAACATTAGGGGAGCTTTCTTTGCAATTATTTAAAATGTATCTGATCACTCTGCATAATAATCTATAAACAATGTGAATGAACACCACTACACCCTAAGCAAAACTTTGCAAAACACAGCATATGTCACTGCCAATACTTTTGGCCATGACTGTAAAAAGAAATATACTCTACCTCTCTGAACTGTAGCCACTGAAAAATGCATCACACATATAAAGTTTTACAAAGCCAGTAAAAACTAAAGTACTAACATACCATAAACAAGAACTATTACAGAACAGAAAAATACACACACACTTCATTGCAAACTAGTCTTTTTACAAAACAATACCTTCAAATTCATCGATTTTTTTTATTTTCATTATTTTTAATAATTTTTTTGAATGCGGTTGTCACTACCTGCATTTTTGGTAGTTAGATTCAATATTAGAATGCGGTTTGTCACTCCCGTAAATTAGTGAGAAGTTACATGACGATGCGCTGTGTGGTAGGAAGTAAAAAGACCGTTATATGACTTAACTCAGCTGGTTACAAAAAGGATCTTGCAGTAATCAGACTTTAGTTGTAGATTATAGTGGTTTTATTTTAGGGTACAGCAATTGTATAAAACTACACATTGAGTAAACACAGCTTAAAAAGGGGTCTTAAAAATGACTCCGAACCAATAATGTGTTAATATAACACTGACCTGTTGGTTTACACAAATACTATTTAGTTGGATTATTTGGGCAAAATATTGCATTATCCAGTAGGTTATTGTATTGTTGTTGTTATTATTACTGTGAATAAGGTGTAATGGGCTGTGTAAGAGAAGACACATTTGCTGTAGTTTTGCAGCAGGTTTGCCAGAACCTTACTGTAGATTTAATTACTACTTAATACTACTTTCCTATTAGTACTATTTTCAAAATGAGCAAGAAGAGACTAGTCGCATCACTGGCATTAGCACAGCAACACTGCATAAAATGACATTCTTCCTACGCATTTTGTCTGGTTTTCTAGTAAAACCATTTAAAACTTCTTAAATTAGGATATATTTACATAACAAGAAAAGTGACCTCAGATATTTGTTCTTGTTTTATGAAAGAAAATATGAGAACTAGGTAAGTTTATGTTCAAAACAAATTTGTTAATGAAATCTATAGAGTGTTACTGGCAGACGTTTTTCAGTGTAAAGTTGTCTGTCTTTCATGTCGCATTGCATTATTGCTGAATTTTGAGTGGTCACAAAGCAGTCTAGCTGTATAAAAACATTGTGATATTACTGTTGCTTGTATGATATTGCTTTAAATGTGTTTGCCTGTTGTTGTGTTTGTTAGTACAACATCAAAACCAACATATTAAAACTTTCCATGAAATATCCAATGAACTTTCCATGCTCTTCTGTCTTGTGGTTTGTGTGTCTACATCAGCTCTGAAGAACATGAAGGTACGATCCTATGGATTTATGAAGGAACTTCTCGTTTTAAAATCTTCTGTTATGACATCCACTTAAAACATTACAATGCTAATGAAAACAATTGTTATATCTACACATTTACCAAATCCACTTGCCCAGCTAAATACTCTTCAGCCATGCCATAGAAGTATACAGAGCGACAATACAAAGACAATTCTAAGGGCCGATTTTCCAGACAGGGCCAGGCCTTACATTTGAGCAGTTTTTATAAAAATGCCTAAAAAACTTTAGGACTGTATACTGTATTTATGTAGTATCGCTGCTTAAGAGAGCTGGTGAAATGAATTTACTTATTAGAGAGTTTACAAGGATATCAGGTGCATTGAAATGCTTTAAGTGGATACCATAACAAATGCTAGTAGAAATGGAAAATTTGATAAAGGAGAGGTTCAGGCCTAAATAAATTAATACAATCATACCTATATGCTGTGGAAATAGACCTGCAGCCGCAGAACCGGAAGTGGCTTAAAACGGTCATAGTTGAACATATACGGCTTCTTCCTGGTTTTAAATTGCCAGCCTGTGTGTTTCCTGTTACAGTCAGCTGTCATTCAACAACATGAGTGATGTACACCGCCTGATCTAGAAAGACTTCGGATTGCATTTAACAAACATTAACAAACTTTTAAAATGCATCATCAAGGCTTAAGGACACAAAAATAAAGAATACATGTTTTATTCCTATTTAAATGCAATTATCACAATTACCTAATTACCAAAACACGCATGCAGTGCTATGCGCAAGCGTCACGACATTAATCAACGGCAAACACATTTTCTATGGTAACCACTCACACCCGCAGCCCAGATTCAAGCTTTCCAGAGCGCGAGGAGTTTAGAAGAGTCAGCGTCGTGCTTTTATTGAAAGTTCTCTGATGTCAGACATTCGCCAATCAGTCTGCAACATATCAAGAAGTAAAACATACCTAATGCACAGTCAGAAGACACATATGCAGTATTTTGTGAGTGTCAGTACTATAGGAATGTGCACATTTTCTAATTGTTATATGTTAGATATAATGAAGTTTAATTGAATGGAGGCCTAATGTAAACCTGTAATTTGTTTATAAGTAATGGAAATCATTTTTGGAGACCCAGAAGTATGCACTGTTTCTTTGTTTGACTGTTTTTGATTTGTCTGTCGACATGTTATCTTATTGAAGGAAAAGAACAATTTATCCCCACAGGTACCATTAGTGAGACTGTGGTCTGTGGACAAAAATCAAGTTATTAGTATTGCAGTCATTGAAAATGTTATTTATTTATACTAATATTATATATTATATATATATATATATATATATATAATAGTAGTTTTGGCAATGGCACTTTTGCAAAAATTAATTAACCAAACTGGAAAAATGGCTCTTTGGTTAAAAAAGGTTCCCGACCCTTGGACTAGAGGGTAATAGGAACACACCCGCACTTAAAATTTTATTTTAATGTTATGTTATTGCAATATTTTAATATACTCAATCAACTCATCACCTCTTCAATGGAGACTGCAATTCATAAAGCAGTCACATGAGGGGCACATCAAAAACGTGCACTGTTGTTGTGGGAAGAGAATTAGGAATACAGGGAGGTTCAGAAAGTGTTTAGTGGCAAGACCAAGAAAATGTTTCTTCTATGCTTTTAGAAGAGGTGGAAATGTATACAATTACATTACATTCAAATACAGTGTTGTACATTGCCCTGCATATTTATTTTAGACTTTATATCCTTCTTCCTGGGCTGACGCAGTATAGAACGGACACCACACATTTTGTATGAAACAGCCAATTCAAGTCTTGAAGTCCATATTAATGAGCTGATCTAAATCAGATGGTTTGCTTGAGGAGACATGCAGAACAGACAGAGAAACCTTTAAAACACTGCATTTAATTGGTATGTTAAAATCTGTCTAGGACCAGTAAAAATAAATAAAATATAAATTAATTCATACTTTTAAACCTTTCTTCTGGTTTTGATTGACCTATGCAGCAATATCACCTTTAAAGGGGTCATATGGCACGATTACATGTTTTTCTGTGTCTTTGGGTGTGTTATAAGTTGCCCATACATGTATTAGACACGTAAAATTGCTAAAATTAAAGTGTCGGAGCAAGAGATGCATTCTATCTAACAGCGAATGCTCACCCAGACCTGCCTGAAACGCCTCGTGTAACCACACCCCCACAAATCTACGTCATTTCGTGGTATGACTTAACTAAGACCGCCCAAATCTATACTCGAGTAAGGTGGGCGTACTTTGTAACTCATTTCTCTCAAAATCTCATTGTATCGTCGCCGCCGCAGCCATGTCGTGGAGACATTGTGTTTTTCGTTTGCCCTTTTAAAGGATGAGACAACTAAAAACGAATGGTTACGTTTTATTTACAATACTGTTCCAGAACAGTACAATCAGAATATTCAAGTGTGTGCAGCGCATTTCATAGTTAACTAAAACTAGCTTTGCTATTGGTTGATACATAATAATAATATATGCAATATTGTGATCTGAGCGCTGTTACATATCGCTAGCTAACGTATATGCATCTATAAGCTAACACTGGTCTCTCACAACAACACCTGCCCTGTTCTCCGCTGATTCTCCTCATACCTCGATCTGTCTTCTCCGGACGATTTTTCTTAGCCGTTCTGTCCCTGCTTTCTTGTCCGCATAGCAGGCTCATAATTGTATGGCAGTGGTCCGTCATACGAATCTGAATAAACATTTATAATATCCTCAGAACTCTTATTGTCATCGCGATCCATTGTTTTCCTATCGTCTACATCGACCGCGCTCCCTCTTGTGACGTCACTTCTGGTTTTGGCGGTTTTCAGATGCGGAATAGAAAATTATCTCAAAAAATTCTTCCAGAAGCCTAATTAGCGTATTTATGAGTATATTTTAAAGAACATCTAATTATTAGGCTTTTTTTCTATACATTTACTCTCTGGGGTCTCCAACTTGCAATATGCACTTTAAGAATGTTTTGTGAATCCGGCCCCTGTTGTATAAATTACTATAATATATAGTATGCTGCAGTTTACTATAGTAAATGCTGTAATACACTATATTATATGGTCACACTAAACTCTTGCATGTCATGTTGTCGAAGCACAATGTTACTGCGGCTTACTTTAGTTTTCCTGTCTACAGCACTCCGTGCTCGACTGCTATGTGTGAAGCAAGACACCATAAGGACAAAGACATATAGAAAAAGAAAAAAAAAAGTTTAGAAATAAATCAATGAGAAAATGTGGAAATACGTAAATGTTTAAAATAAATACAAAAATGTATAAATAAATGCATGTTTAAATAAATACGTTTAATTAATGCATTTTCATTAATCAAAAAATCCATAGTCAAACACAACGCATCATATTAGTGTGCTCTAAAATGATACATAATTTTAGTCTGCCGGTTAATATTATGCCACCCACAGGCTTTGGGCAAAATCACTAGCGCTCTGACAAAAGTGTTCGGTAAGTGTTCAGTCATTTAAATGTAAAACTTAGGCTCCCAGCAGTTAATCATAAGTTTGTCAAATAGCCTACAATATGACCCTAGATATATGGTCAGGAGCAGACACTGCTTTCAGAGCCGTTTATATGGTCACTTGAGTGACAGAACATTTTCCTCAACATTAAAGCTTTGTTGTGTAGTGAGCCTGTTTTCCATACGGTTTAAGTTTGAAGTAGATGCTAGCGAGGTGGGACCCGGAAACAGTATTCCTTACGTAATCGCTTAACAAGCGGCTTAAACATTTGAAAAGTAACTGACACTACTGGAACTGTAAACAGGATGGGTTCCTTGGTCAGATGAAAGTACAAAAAAATGGCTTTTTGACCGCAAAATCTTAAATTGGGTTAGGGATTTAAAATGTGTAAAATGACATACACTGCTGAGATCCCCCTGAGATTCACCAATAAAAGGATAGCTTTTTGTAAACAAAAAATAAGCTTAATAATGCAGATATTTTTCTTCTTCACAGTCTTCTTTGGTCATATTGACCAAGGATGTGAATATCTTTGAGCACAACTTTACTTAATACGAAATTATATTTAAACCTGCAGCCAGGACTATTTGTAATTGTTTTGGTAGTTTTCTAAGAAATGTTTTTCTTTTTATTCTTTTTAAATTTTATCTTACACTTTTCAGTGTTATTTCTTATCTATAACTTATAGTACTGTTTACCATAGGTAAATAGATCCATACAAAGAGATATTTTTGTATTGTTAGATATTTTCTCAGTCTATTAACATTTAATATATTTAATGATTAAGTATTGTTCCTTTGATATTGAATGAAGATTTTAAACACCTGTTACAAAGTTGGCAGCTTTTTGCATTTTGCTAATAAAAAAATAATAAATGGGTTAACAGTGAATGGATATTGACCTTTAATTAAGAACTTTAGACATTTATGCATTAAGTTTATTTATTTGTTAAGAGAAAAGAGTTAAAATGATTTGCATTATGTACACAGTCATACAACAACATCAACTTACATGTTACACAGCAGCTTATAACTTTTCTGATAGGTAGATCAACTGACCAGAAATTAAAATCTCTTTCTTACATTTTAATCTACATATTACTTAGATTATTACTAAACAACACTGTTTCACAATTCATTAAATGTGCGCAATTGAAGCTTTGCATTATACGGTCACACATATAATACTACTTTCAGCAGCTATTCAGGAAAAGCCTCATTATCTGGGTTACAACATCTGAATGTCAACTCCTATGTGCCATAAGCAAACTTGACATAGTAGTTTATTTTAAAAAAACTATTTCAAAGCTGTATCTCAGGGGACACTTCTAGTAAATAACAGCTTAAAATGTTGACTGTTAACGGGACAGACCACCCAAATTTATTTTCATTTACTCGCCCTTATGTCATTCCAAACTTGTATGACCTTTCTTCTGTGGATCACAAAATATTGTACACCAAACAATATTGTCCTTCCTTGTTTTCCCTGTATAGACATTGTAGGTCTCAGCCACCTCATTTCTCAAAATATCCTCTTTTGTGTTTAAAAGAAGAGAGAAAGTCATACAGGTTTTGAAATGACAAAAAAAGTGAGTAAATGAAGATTTTGGTTTTATTCAGAAACATATTTATAGTTTGAGATATAGAATATCTAACCAATGGTGATTTAGCTGGAGGTAACGCCAAAATGCTCCACAAAACATAAGCCACTTTCTTTTAATCTCTGTGCTTTACCCACAAATTCACAGGATCTCTAAAATGAGATCCTTATTCTGCTAGTGTATATCACTTAGTTCAGGGCAGAGGTTCATATGTTAAAGCTTTCCCCACAACCACATGTTCCTTTAATGTTGGGATTGTTGAAGACAAACTCGCTGGAAAGTTTAGTTTCAACAAAATCCATCTCTGTGCCCAGCAATGTCAACTGTGCCTTCTTCTCAATAAAAACTCTTACACCTACAAAAATATAAACACAAAAGTAATGTTTACATGGGAATCTAGCGATTTTAAATTTTTAAACATTGTTAATTATCCACTGAAAATATCAGTTCATTTACTCACCATCTTGCAATACCTCCTCATCTGATTTGTCTTTCTCTTTGGTGTAGTCAAGAGTGTAGGTGAGGCCATTGCATCCTCTGGTTCGAACACCAACCTTGAGGCCCATCTGTTTTAAACAAAGAAAGTAATGTTGACAAACAATGCACAGTAAAAAATATATGAATACAAATATATATATAAAGTTGAATGTAAACTGAATGTAAAAAAGTCTCACATATTCTGGCTTGTCCTGTAAAAGTTGTTTGACTTTACTCACAGCTGAAGGCGTCTGAGAATGAATGAAAAAGTAAATGAAATTAGCATCACTTGATAAGCATAATATATGATCAATTAAAAATGCTCTAAGGCAAGGCTAGTCAACTGGCGGCCCGCCAATCATCTTTAGTTGGCCCGCCTTAACATTTCAAGTAAGTGGAAAGACTTTAAGAAAAGTGTGAAAAGTAAGAAATACTACATCTTTGAAATTCCAAAACGGTGCTACATTCATACGAATACGAATGTAATTCCCACGGCTCATAAAGATTGACGTCTAATAAAGCGATTTGATCGGTCTGTCCAAGAAACTTAATGTTATTTACAACGTTATAATCGGCAATACACAACCACAGGCAGTCGATTTCTGCACGCGATAGGTCAAGTTCCAAAACGCGTCTTGTTCCCATGAAAGTAACTGCAGGAAGGGTACTACACCACGATGACTGAATTTTCGTCATCAGGCGGGTCCGCGGTCGTCCGCACATCCCGTCGGCCTACAGCACATTCCCAAGACAAATGTTGACAGCCGAGTCCACAGTATGACATTCTGCGCATGTGTCGAGCTCGTCCCTTCATGCTTATCCGCAGTTGAGTATGATTTGGAAGCTGTGCGACGTGTGTGTCCGGAAAGTGAACGGAAACAGTGAATCGTAGTAATGCTGTGTGTGTGTAAACTTGTCAATGACAACCTGAACTGTGCGCGTCTGCAATGGCAGCGGGAAACATCAGTGCCGCGTGACCCGGGCTGTTGACTTATAACACACACACACAGCCTACACTGGTCCCGCCCCCCGATGTCATCGCACATCGCGATGTTTCAATGTAGGCATCGTCTGATGCCAATTTGGTAGACATCGCCAAGCCCTTATGTAAGGCATTCTGTTTCTAAGACGGGCTGCTCTCAGGGCTCTAGACTCATTTTTCCCACTGGTCGCACTGGTGTGTATAATAAGTAGGCGTGGTAAACTCGGGGCTCTGCAAGTTGGCAGTTATGATGAGAAAAAAAACATGTGAATTGAATTGTAATAAATAAATAAATTAAATCAGTCTAAGAAAAATGAGTAATAAGATATAAAATTATAATAGGAAATTCTTACCGTGAAATATACTGTTACCGTGAAATAAAATTACTCATTCCGTGAAATAGATTTTTTAGCCGACCCCTACTTACGAGCCCAATTAATTCAAAATAAATGCAAAGAAACTTTGTATTTGTAAGTTTATACAGTTGTTATTATTTCGTTTTATATTCAAGTTATATATTGGCTATGCAATTATCTGACACAAATATAACCTGTCACTCTTCACAATCCTCCTTTATGGCCCTCTTTACAAAAAGCTGTAATTCTGCCACTGGCCTTCTTAGGGCTGGGCGATATGGCAAAAATGTAAACTCGATAGTTTTTTTTCTATATTGATCGATATATAATTCATTAAAAAAAAGTATTTAAATCTATAATAATCTATGTAAAATAATCTATTTTAAATACAGATAATTAACAAAACAGTCTAACAAAAGTTTACTTTAAACCAGTTAAAATTAAATTAAACCAAGTCATTGATATTACCTAATCAGACATGTAGTGTTGCAACAAAGAGGATATTAGGCCATAAACAACATGTACCAGTTCATTCAGTCTCATTTTGACTCGTTTAGTAAAGTGAGTGTTCATTCAATACATTCAACCAATGAAAGCGCACATACATTGAGAGCTTGCGCTCTCCTGGTGTTTGCCGTTGCAAAGTAACCCGGAATATAGAGGAAACACTATAGTATTTGTTGTGTGTATCCGAGTGCGATTGTTCTGACGCCCCTCGCAGCATTGGTTTGTGTCTCAGGCTCAGCTTGATTCTATCAAATATTTGCATTCATCTTGAACAGAACACGGGTCAATTTATTGTGTTTTTGAATGACTTTATGCTATTATGTGCAGCGCAGAGTAAACAACACTTGATTTTCGTTCGCTTACAGGGCTTTCTGCTGCTTGCAAACAGACTAATCAGGCCTATTTTTTTATCTGGAAACAACATACATTTGGCGCTCTGGTTGCACTAGCAACGCACAAAACAAGGCTCACTCTTCCAGTTAAAAGTTGTCCTTCCACTAAAATCATTTTAGAGACTTTAATTTAAGGTCAAAAAGTTGCTTGTTATCGCTTTAAAAATCTCCTTTTTTGTCTTTTGGTCTCTTCTCCTAAACTGCCTTTTAGCTGCCAGGAAAACACATAAACAACACCTCTCCGCTGCTCATTGTTCTTTTCAATTGGACATGAAAGCTGCCTGTTCAACTTCATCTTAAACGCTATTGGCCTACATCTGAAGTCACTTTTTCACTGTGGTGTTTTTGTATCGAAGATTTTAAAAATGAAACCGACATTCTGCAATTGATTTATAAAGATACTAGAGCCTATTTTAAAATTGGTCCGGGCTGTTAGCGCCGCCAAGAACAGCTTGATGGCAGCAAATACACCTCAAATTGGCTGCTGCCTCTAATATCACTTTAGTGGTAATATAATTATTAGCCTAGTTTTGGTTACATTTCATAATGGGCAATCATTGGTCTGATGAATCTATTAGTTTCGAGACTAATCCTTTTGAGTGAGGCAAGGCAAGGCAAGGCAAGGCAAGGCAAGGCAAGGCAAGGCAAGGCAAGGCAAGTTTATTTATATAGCACATTTCATACACAGAGCAATTCAAAGTGCTTAACATAAAATGATTGACAGAAAGAAATAAGACGTATCTTTAAAATGCAAATGATTTAAGATCACAAATACTTCAGATTTTAAGAAACAATAAAACAGCAATAAAATTGATTAAAAATGTGAGTGTATATATAAAAAGAATAAGAGCAGAATAAAAATAAATTAGAAATAAAAGTGCAGTTGATGTAAACCAGCACAGTGCTCAGGTTGTGAATGCACAGCTAAACAAGTGTGTTTTTAAATCTGGATTTAAAAGTAGCTTGTTGGTGAACGTCTGATGTCTTCTGGAAGCAGATTCCAGCTACGGGTGGCGTAATGACTAAACGCTGACTCGCCATGTTTTGAGTGAACCCTTGTTATCTCTAACTGATTTGATCCTGATGATCTGAGAAGTCTGTTTGGTTTATATTCAATGAGCATATCTGAGATGTATTTAGGTCCTTGACCATTAAGTGATTTATAGACAATTAATAATACTTTGAAGTTGATTCTAAAAGTGACTGGTAACCAGTGTAAGGACCTGAGGATTGGAGTGATATGCTCAGATTTTTTGGTTCTGGTCAGAATCCTGGCAGCAGCATTCTGTATGAGCTGCAGCTGTCTGATGGTCTTTTTGGGAAGACCTGTAAGGAGTCCATTACAGTAATCCACCCTGCTGGTGATGAAAGCATGGACTAGTTTTTCTAAATCTTGGCTTGAGACAAAACATCTGATTCTGGCTATGTTTCTGAGATGGTAGTAGGCTGATTTGCTTATTGCTTTGACATGACTGCTGAAACTAAGGTCAGACTCCAAAATGACCCCAAGATTTTTTACCTTGCTTTGTGTCTTTAGACCTCTTAAGTCAAGGTATGTGTTTACCTTGTTAGTTTCATCCTTGTTACCAAAAACAATGACTTCATTTTTGTTTTTATTTAACTGAAGGAAGTTTTGACACATCCAGCTGTTAATTTCATCAATGCATTGGCAAAGAGAGTCAATAGGCCTGTAGTCATTGGTGAGAGGGCTAGGTAGATCTGAGTATCGTCTGCATAGCTGTGGTAAATTTGGTACTTTTTCATTATTTGGCCAAGTGGGAGCAAGTACAAATTGAAGAGGAGCGGAGCAAGAATCGAGCCCTGTGGAACACCACAAGTCATGGGTGTCCAGTCAGATTTATGGTTGCCTATGTTCACATGGTAACCTCTCCCTTTAAGGTATGACCCAAACCATTTAAGTACCAACCCAGAAAGCCCTACCCAGTTTTCCAGCCTATGTAGGAGTATGGTGTGATCTACCGTGTCAAATGCAGCACTGAGATCTAGTAAAACCAGAACTGATATTTTGCCTGAATCAGAATTCAATCGAATATCATTCATTATCTTTATGAGCACTGTCTCTGTGCTATGATGCTGACGGAAACCAGACTGATAATTGTCCAGGTAGCCATTTGAGTTTAAGAATTTGGTCAGCTGATTGATTGAAACAACCTTTTCAATGATCTTCCCTATAAAAGGAAGATTTGATATTGGTCTGTAGTTAGATAGTAAGGTTTTGTCTAGATTGCCCTTTTTTAGAAGAGGTTTGACAACTGCATTTTTTAGGGACTCTGGGAAAGTTCCTGAGAGCAGTGAGGTATTAACTATTTTTAGGAGGTCTGCTTCCAACAGTTAAACACTCTTTTGAAAAAGGATGTGGGAAGTGTGTCAAGGCTGCAAGTTGACGCCTTAAGATGCTGAGTGAGGTCAGTCAGAGTTTCTTAACTATACACAGTCTGGCTGTATGTATTTATTGAATTGTTTTTCCCTATTGTGCAAAGTACTTCTTATACTTTACAGTAAAATGTGTTTTGTATTTGATTAAAAATGAAAATAATCACATTACCTTAACCATATTTAAAATGAAAACGAAAAGAAGCAGGTATGTCATATCGCGTTTTATTGTAAATGTAAAATGAATGTACAGGGGACGCACAAATTGGATTTGACCTATTTAAAAATAAGGATATTTAAGGAACAGCTGATAAGTGTCACAATCAAATGTGAATTACAATTATTATTTAAATGGTGGTAAAATGTCTCTAAAATAATAACACGACTGCACAAGCGTTTTATAAATTCAAAATAATTTACTTTCCTTGGTGTCATGATAGAATAACAACATGTCATACCGTAAAAGGCCTTTCTACCGTTTGAGTACAACAAGGATTTAGTATATGAAAACAAAAACATGCAGAAAAAGACTGAAATACTCATAAAACATAACGACAGCTACTTCTAGATGAGTAATAGCTATTTACTTAGGACTACCTTCTGTAATTTATTACTAAGCAATTTAGCAAAAAATACAGAATTTTATTTCGTTGTTAAGGATTTATGATCACAAATTCACAATTTGAAACCTTTGCATTACACACCTTATTGCGATCTTCTTCCGGTCCAAAATAAATTACGTATGTGTGTGGTTAACGCCGATTGGTGAACTACGTTGGGAAGAAAGAGCACCGTTTGACCAATTTAGTTAACCTAAATCCTTTTGACACCCCCACCTTTCGACACGCTCATTTCTCCGACCTGCAGAGACCCCTAAATTACTAGGAATATTACACAACACCGGTGTCCTGAAATGTCATCCTACCCTTCAGATCGTCCTACCAGGCATGCGCACATCAATGTTACGTCATTTCTTTGCGCTATAAAATTAGCCTACCTGTTTATTGTATAATGCTACGGGAATCTGGTTTATTTCTGTTTTATTATCGTTGTTAAATCATTCTTAATATGAATATAATATTGGTAGTACAATTTGATAGGGTATTACGCAGTAAATGAATTGTACATGTTCCTTCTGAGTATTTACACTGTAAACTTATTTTTAACTGTATATTTATTCTAAGATGGTAATTAAGAACTATCTTGACAGGGTATTTTGCATTGTAAAATAAATCCTACCTATTTATTTTGTCGATGTGGTTTATATTATATAAAATTTTGCCCTGCGGTAGGAAAAACCGATAGGGTACAACTGGACAGAACAACGGCCCCAGATTACGTTGACGTTGCGTAACGGCAACGTATTTTGGCTATTGCTGATAAGACACCCCTGATCTAGACGCCTCTCTTAAATACGTTTGATACACAATAGCTAACCACTCGATTCGCAATCTTCAAGCATGTGATAACGGAAAACTCCTCAAAAGTGTCACATTTAACCCTACACAACTCAATCGCTGTGTAAACGAATTATGTTCTCTTTCCTTAATTTGACAGCACGGGTAACGTATGACCCAGAAAGAGCGACACTGTGTATCATTTGCCAGTAACTGATCAGATGACTGGGTCCAGTTGCTAATAAACTCATCCGCTCGTTTGGGGTAATTTATGGAACAAAAACAATGTATCTTTATCGCTTACTCACCAGCGTTAAAGCGGCTCTTGTTGCCAAAATAGTCCGTTTGCTAACCGCCCTTACTGTCGCTCGTGCTATGGAGGCTGACATGTTGAGATTACTTCCACATCTCTTGTTGGTTGAGAATAACACCAAACAAACAGTGGACGTGTTGTTCTCCTTATTTTTGTTTTACGTCAGTTGGAATCCATTCTCTTGGTGCATACTGCCACCTTCTGCTCCGGAGTGCGCATTCCATTTGGCCGTAAATGGACTGCGAAGTGGATTTAACAGGGTATTAGGCCATTTTTAAATTATATCAATCCGGTGGGAGCGAACATGTTCAGTTGGAAGATCAATGCGAACGGCGTAGGGAATAAGGGAAGATCGATCCCTCACTTCGCCGGTGTTGTGAGATACTCGGTGCCTGAGATTTTCAAGTGATCTGGGCGAAGCAAACACGAATATTCATGAGTTTCTTGTTTCATTTTGAAGCGCCAGTCAGTGCAGGTCTAGTACTGGTCTCTGCAGGTCGGAGAAAAGGGCGTGGGGCGTGCCGAAAGGTTTCTCATTGGTCAAAGGTGCTCTTTCTTGCCTGCTGAGTTGACAAATCAGCGTTAACCACACACATACGTAATTTATTTTAAACAGGACGAAGGTCGCGAAAAGGTGTATAATGCAAAGGTTTCAAACTTGTGAATTTTTTATCATAAGCCCTTAAAAACTAAATAAAATGTATCAGACAAGTCTGTATTTTTGCTTAATTGCTTAATAATAAATTACACAAGGTATGCCTAGCTAAATAGCTCTTACTCGTCTAGAAGCAGCTGTCGTATTTAAGTCGTTTTTCTGCATGTTTTAGTTTAACTTACAAATACTAAATTATAGTTGTACTAAAACGGTATAAATGCATTTTACAGCATGATATGTTATTCTATCATGACACCAAGGAAAGCTAATTATTTAGAACTTTTTAACTGAAACGGTGCAGTTGTGTTATTTTAGAGACATTTGTATAATTGTAATTCACTTTTGATTGTGACACTTATCAGCTGTTAATTAAGTATAAGTTATTTTTTAAATAGTTCAAATCCAATATGTGCATCCCACGTACCTTAATTTTACATTTACAATAAAACGCAATATCATATTAAAACCTGCTTCTTTTCGTTTTCATTTTAAATATATGTATATGGTTTGGGTAATCTGATGAGATTATTTTAATTTTTAATCAAATAAAATATGATACAAAACATATTTTATTGTAAACTATAAGAAGTACTTTGCACAATAGGGAAAAACAATTCTGTCAAAAGTACACTACTAGTGCTCCAAGACTACATATAACTAATAAATACAGAGCTAGGCTGTGAATATAAAACTCTGAATGTCAAAGTCTGCTTTATTGTCAATTCTGCCACATGTACAGTACGTACATAGCCTATAGAGGATTGAAATTGCGTTACTCTCAGACCCATGGTGCATACAAATAACACTAACACAGAATAAAATATATATATATGAAAAAATACATATAAATACAGTCAAATACAACTATTACAAGCAGGGATATTTAAAAACAAATACGAAGATAGGTAATGGGAGATAGAGTGCAAGCCAGTGAAATGTACAACAGTTTATTAGTCTGTTTAAAGTGACAAAAGAGCAGGTTGACCTCAGTCAAAATTTGCCCATTGAGACACACGATTGCCCATTGTGAAATGTATGCAAAACTAGACTATTAATCCTATTACCATTTAAGTGATCTTTATAAATCAACTGCAGATTATTGGATTCATACACCAATTACACCACAGTGAAAAAGTGGCTTTAGATGTGGGCCAATAGCGTTAAAGCTTATGTGTAACAGGCAGTTTTCGCGACCAATTGAAAAGACCTTTCGGCATTCCCTTACCTTTCTGCACGCCTCCGCCTTTAGGCGTGCCCATTTCTCCGACCTGCAGAAACCCGTCTCACCCAGCAGTGCACATTCCACGGATCACTACGGAAATGTTTTCAGAGTTGTAGTTAGGCTCAGCAGTTAAACACGCGTTTCTACTGTTATGTCGATTGTGTTGTGTTGTGTTGTGTTGTGTTGTGTTGTGTTTTGTGTTAATGTTAATGTATGTTTGTTGGGTCAATAAAGTTTAAGACGTGATGCTTCTGTGCCAATCCTTTATGCTATAAACTTCAACAAGAGGCTAATGTTATTGATTGTAATGAAGTCAAATGTAAACATTCTAAACATGTGTTCCCAAAACACAGTGTTTTCCATATGGTTACACATGATTGTGAATTTAACACAAACTTTTAAAATGTAGACCTACATTGTACCAATATTCCACAAACTTTACAATTCAAAACAAATGAAAGAATATTTTATGAATTAAATGGTTACAATAATCACCTAGTAATTGTTAAACATACAGATCACCATGTGGCTGTGTTGCATATGTGAACAGAATGAGGACAACAACATATGTGTGGAAGATATATTCCCAAATGTGTATATGGCATGACATGGTCTATCCCTAACTAAGTAGATAATAGGCTTAAATAAAAAAAAAATGATGCAATAACCTTTTCTGGTCATTTTCTTGAGTTTATCTGGATAACAATCATATGTACATTATATATAAAACATAATGTGCCTTTATGTAACCGTGATCACAAGATAAATTGCACTTACCTTTTACATACTAAAAACTGGAGCACAAAAGTTCAAATTGCCAATGAGTTTTTCCCTAAAATGTATTTGAACCATGATTACCACAATTAATTACAATCAAATCACATACTTCAATGTCGTGATTACACAGCAGAGAACAGTGGTGCACAATTATGTAATCTGATGTAAAACACATCAACATATGAGGTAATATTACGAGGTAATGACCAATGTATTACATTGGAAAAGATGGCACTTTGGCAAAAGTGGTAATGCTTTTATTGGCCCGGCATGTCTGTGGACATAAAGACATGGGTGAGTTTATATATGTCAGGTCCTTCCTCTAATGTTGTACACTTGTCCTTGTTACTAAGCAAACTGCTTTCTCCAATGTTTTTGGTCACAGACTGTGCTGCCTTGTCAGATAAAACAACGTTCTCTGAAATATGTAACTGATTACACCTCTGTTGTGGTAAGTAACGTTTATGTTAAAAATGCTAGGAATATGTTTGATTTCTAATAGCAGAGTAATATTGAACATTATGATGTTTTTTAGGTTGCACAGCCATGGGACATTATGAGGATGGATTTAGTTGTAAAGCTCACACCAAGGAAAGAAGGTAACACGTACATATCGTCTCCTTAGAATTATAAGGTTCTATCTGACACATTTTGTCAAAATTGAGTTATTTCAACGTATTTACATAATGCCATGTTTTTAATTTTTTTATTTAAAGGCGCTGTTCTTCATTTACAGCGGCCACTAGCGTTGTATTGTAGATTTTCCATGAATCGCTCAGTCCAAACACCAACGGTGGCCACCACAGTACAAAAAGATGTCGTTCTCATGTTGACGCAGGGAAGAGATCATGCGTGCATTAGAAACACTGTAGAAAGAGCGATGTCTTATTTATTACATAAAATAAAAGGTCTGTGGATTTTTAGTATAAAAAGAAGGATAAAAGTCAGGCAGCAGCTAGGACCTGCGTTAATATTATAAAGTCTTTCCAGCAGAGACGCGTTAGGACTAAGGCTTTACTCACAGAATCGTTTTTTGACAAGTTGACCATGTTAAGCATGAGAAGACAGCACTGCTGGTTAACCCCTCTGGTTATATTTTAGTTAGGCCAATTCCAGAATGAAAGGTAAAAAAGATTTTCATAGTGAGGAACCTATACAGAACTAGGTAAGAATTTATGCAGAATCCACATGATGCAGCAGACCTATGTGAGTAACATAACAGTTCATATTGATTATTTTAATTATCAGTATGTATATTTATACATTTTATACTATTATTAATTGATATAATACATTAATATCATATTGTTTTGTTTCAGGACAATAATGGTGAAGTTAATCAACCTTGCAGAGCACACAGTAATCTAGTCTCCAGATACTCCAGATCTCCATATTTAGCTCAACACCACACTTAACATGCAAGCATACAAGACCACACACAAACATTATATAAATAACATAACTGAATACAACACCACAAATATAAAAAAAACACTAGCCTTAGGCATGTTGATGGTAACTGTTGATATAATATTGTCATCACGTCTACGTTGTTTAGTATTATTTATTTTGTTTTTGTTGTACAATGAAATTGTAAACAACTTTGTCAATCTTTTTCTGGAAGTTTTTAGTCGTTACCTCAGTCAGTGATCAGCTCTGCCAGTTAAAACAAGGCAAATTGTCTGTACAGTTCCGTGTGCTGGAAGCAGCCAGCGGGTAGAATGAACAAGCTCTGCTCACTACCTACCCTCATGGTCTCAACCCTCAGCTCAAACTTCATCTCGCCAGTTGCAGTGAAACCATTGGTCTAGAAAAGTTTATTCAACCCTCCCTTCAGATCTCACAACGGGTTCAGATGTGTAACAGTCAGCTCCGCCACACTCAACCCCGCCAGCCAGAGTTTGGTTTCTCACCTGCTCCAGACTAGAGACCTCTGATGAACCCAAGGAATTGGGCGACACCTGTCTACCTTGGGCCATGGAAGTGTTATTGTCCAATTCTGATGTGACTCTTCCAGTTACAGCTCTCATCGACTCTGGGTCAGCCGGCAACTTCATCTCCGGCGCCCTCTGCCACCAGCTCAACCTCCAGAAAATGAACCTCCCCATCCAATATGAAGTCCAGCTGTGACAATCATATCATCAGCTACGATATGCAACCTTTCAATGTCACCGAACAATGAATTATTGTACTGCTGGAAAAATTGCAGACTTGACACCGAATGACAAACGTTTGAATCTGTATCTACCCCGTGGTGTATTGAATGTGCATAGCAGGGAGGATTTCGTGTTGAGTTTGATTTGCCAGCAGTGGTGGACAGTAACGAAGTAAATTTACTTGAGTACTGTACTTAAGTACACTTTTTGAGTACTTGTACTTTAACTTCACTACATTTGAACGACAAATATCATACTTTTTACTCCACTACATTTATAAAAAGGTCCAAAAGTAGAAATTGGTTTCTATGCAGCGGGTTTTCCTGTGTGCGCAATTTATCTGGCTTGCAATCTGCCAGGACCTTTTACTGTTGCCAAGTATTTCCGTTTTTCTAAGCTCGCGGGTTTCCGGCAAGCTTTGAATGGCCATTTGGCAGATTGTTTTACGCAAATCTGGCAACTCTGGGATCTTCCCCACTAAACTAATGTAAACGAAGGAGCTGCTACACCATTGATAGCGCTCTAAAAAGGCAAATAGAACAATTAAAGACGAAAACGGCACATGTTAAAGTGTGGTGTAATCATCCGTGGGTTACAATCAGTCAAATATCGTAGAAACATTGTCATGAAAATGATCGGCATAACGGCTAAACGGTAAATAAGCATCACATACACCTTGAGCTACACGTGCGTGTTAACTCCTGATCTGCTGCTATATCATTTAAAGCGATTTGGAAAATGAATGATGTTTTTACTGAGTAACTATAGTTGAAGTATTTATGTTAAAATATAAACAATAGAACCCTGCCCAAAATACAACATCAAATTGTAGTATGGATACTTGTTGTCTACTTGTATGTGATGGATTCTATTGGTGGGATGATAAATCCTATTGGAACAAAACACACTACAAAGAGGAATTTAATAAAAAAATTCTCAGCAGGGATGTTATTTGCAGTTAAACCACAGTATACACAAATTTTACATTTTCTATATATAGGAAACATACTCTAATTAATAATCTTTAGTAAAACCACAGCAACTAAAAATACCATAGTTTCATTATACTAGCTGTAGTTTATGTTTGTAGTTAAATTATGGTAATAAATCCAGCAAACACATGGCTTCTACACTTTACTATTTACGAGAACCTTACTCCTTACTGGTAAATTATTGCTAAAACTGGTAAAGGGAATATAAAAAATAAAAAACACTGCTCATAAATACATATAGGCCTAGGGGGCTAATGAGGATAATTAGGCTACATTAGTATACAGGATTATGTATAAACTAAAGATATATGTGTTTAACATATAAAGCTCTTAAAGGAGTTCCTCGCTGCAAAATTTGCCCCCATTGACTTTCCATTGTAGGAATAAAAATTACTATGGAAAGTCAATGGGGGCAAATTTTGGAGTGAACTACTCCTTTAATACAACTGATACTGTGAGCTACTCAGTGTATTCAGTAGGTTGCTTCAGAGGCATAAGATATGGGACAATAAAACAATGCACGACTGACATAGAGGAAATTTACTTTTAATACTTGAGTACTTTTAAAAGCACGTACTTCTGTACTTTTACTTAAGTAAGAATCTGACTTTACAACTTTTACTTGTAGTGGAGTAATATTTGACCAGTAGTATCTGTACTTTTACTTAAGTAGGGAAGTTGTGTACTTCGTCCACCACTGTTTGCCAGTAATCATCCTTTCATCTAAAATGGAGAACATTTTCTTTACTTACTCAGTAAATCTATGGTTGTTGTGTTGAAGTGTTGACAAAGAACATTTAGGTTACGAGGATTTAGGCATACTCGTAATGACCCATTATTTTATCTGTGACAAGGCTGTTAACCCAAGGAATAGGTTGGGATGCTTTTGAGTTTACCCATCTAATGGATTTTTTCTGCAACTATGGAAGAAAGGGTTTACTTTGGGATTCACATATGTATGCTGTTCACCAGGAAACTGACCAAGTCCTTCAAAAACTCTTGGATATTGAGATATCAGCTCTTCTTTAGAGTAGTGTGCTTGATGACAACAGTTTCAACTTTTTTCAGAAGCCGCATCCATTCACAAGCTTCCTTATCAAGTATTGGAATCGATAAATGTCTGGTGATGAATAAAGGTAAGCAAACCTGCACTCTGGATGTGCTGCACTGCAGCTTGGCCACAGCTTCTGGCTTTAGTTTTGTCCCTTCATATGCCACCAGCATGGTCGAGATAGGCTGCCTTTAAGGATTGGTAAATGTCCAATGGTAGAATGTTCGCTTCTGCCTCCGAGTCCAATGTAAACTTCACGGTATCATTTCCAATGTCTTTGTCTGTGTACCATGCTTTTTTTGCAGAGTAAGTGGTCTCTTTTAGTTCTACTAACCAGATGAACATGACCAGCTTGCCCCCACCTTTACCAGGATCTTTAACCTCTACCTGGCCTAGGCAGTTATCCCGCCGTGCCTAAAATCAGCTACAATAATCCCAGTGCCAAAGAAGTCTCCCATCACCAGCCTGAACGATTACCGTCCGGTGGCCCTTACTCCGGTAATCATGAAGTGCTTCGAGAGACTGGTCCTTCAGCACATCAAGGATCATCTCCCCCCAGACTTCGACCCTCACAAGTTTGCATATCGTGCGAACAGATCCACAGAGGACGCCATTTCCGTAGCTCTCCACTCTGCGCTGAACCAAAACTACAAACTAAAGCCAGAGTACTGAAGTGAAGAGTGAAGTTGCCTTCAGCCAATAGAAAATACAACCATTTTTGGTGTTCTCATTGGGTGGGCACGACAGACGTGTAGGTGGGTTCAGCCCACCCCTGCCCATGCCTTGAGCCGGCCCTGATATAAACACAAGATTATGTCAAAATTCCCTTATAAGAAAGTATCCTTGTAAATGAAGTGTGTTTTGTGAACGTAAACAAGAACGAGAGAATGAGATGGGGTGGAACAAAGCAAATGCATCCAGTTTATTTGTATATTAAAACCAATGCATTATTCATTATTTATTATTAAGAACAGCAACTGATTATTATTAACAGTTTCAATACATTTCATGAGACTAACTGAATAAAACTTGATGAATGAAATTAATTCAGTTTCTGACACTGGCAAGGGTGGCATGCAAAAGGTAATGTTCATGGCTTCTTGCACATGCATCTGTGAGAAATTCTGCACGATCCCATAATGTGAGAAAATCTGGAAGTCACATTTGTGAGAAAATCAAGCTGAGAGAATATCATAAAAAGGTGAGACTTAAACACAGTAAATGTATATGTTACACCTTTGCATTTTCTCTCGAATTGCATTATACATTCTCTTAAAACGCTTACTGTTTGTTTCAGAGTTCAGTTTCTTTTGCAAAAAAGGTTGCGTTTGTTTGCAATGGGCTGGATTTGTTTGTTACGTTTTGGCACAATTTTCGCATCTTAATATATCTCTGCCTTTATTTATTTATTTTTACACTGTTTCAGTTTTTCTTTCGTTCGACGCAAGGGGGTGCTGCAGCATCCCCCACTTCCCGCGGCTATCTTAAACAAGACAAAAAATATTACAAAAAACTAAGGCCGTCAACAGAGAAGTAACTATAAGCCACTGTCTATGTTTAGGGCACGTTGCAATAAACCAAATGATAAAAGATTAAAATACTAGATTATTGTAACGCACTAGTTCAAAACGAAGCACCTCCCGTTCTTACACAAACTAAAAAGTATTGCCACAATCACATCGAAATAACGAATCAATTCCACCCTTTTTGAAATATTGCAGTATGGTAAAACAAACAGAATCCTAATGTTAGGCAAAATAATTAAGCCATTTAAATAATACACCATTCATCACTGAAAAATCAATAACATTCATGACACCTTCCTCAATACTTAACCATATCAGCTTTCCGAATAAAATTGCATATTTGTTCTTCCAGATAAGTTGAGATTTATTTTATTGATCGGTTTAATCATGTTAAATCATGTTATCAGAAATGTCTGGTGAAAAAGCAGGGTAAATAGCTCTTGATAAACTCTCTGTCTTGGACAAATCCTGCCAAATATTGTGATGTCCCTTTGAAGCCATGAATTCAATATTATTTTTAATGAATCAATATCTCTTAAGGATATTTATCTTTCCCTTATTTATTTATTCTGAGTAATCGTAAAAATCAATTTACACGTGGACATATTAGGATGCAGGGATAGATTCTGACTGAGCGGAACTTTTATTTTGAAGAGTCATTGTATGAATGACGTACAATTGATGCGCGACTCATAGTTGCGCATATGTAACGTTCAGCCAATTTAGAGAAGTTTTATTAAGGGCAGATAGGTTTTCAACAGTTTTAAAGACTTATTTACCAGGGTTGATGTGTCCATTTAGCTCTTAAAGTATAACTCCGGCTAGGTTTGTTTTTTGTAATATGTGCAAATACAGTCTGCACTTTGGGTAATATGCTAAATATGATGCTGCAAGTAACGTTAACGTTAGTATAGCGCTGCATGCGTGAGTTACTGGTGTTGCAAAATAGATTTTTCTTCGCCTGACAACGGCTGTCGTATCAAATGTAACGTAGGACAATGCATTGTAGAAAAGTCTTTATGCCCGCAATTTAAAGGTAAAGCTTATTTTTATCGACTAAAACTTATCGAAAGTTATCTAAAACTCATTTCGTTTTTCGGTGTAACGTTAGTTGGCATTTTTTTATTAAAATACAGATTTTTTTAGAAAGCTATTTTGTTGGCGAAGTAATCTGTAAAGAAGATATTCTATATTAAGGTTCATGTTTTAATGCAATTCGAAATCCTTTTTAGGTTCCGCCTTGGCTATCATGGCGTCGAATAAATTACTTGCCCAGAGAGATAAAATCCAGGAGGAGATCTTTGGCTCTTGAGAACACTCTGCGTGCAGATAATAACATCACAGACGTACTGCCATCGGACAGCGGTAGTGGTAAGAATAGATGTGACTAGCTGTAAAAACAAAAGCAGTGACTTGCCTACTTGGTCATTTAAACTTTCATATTATGTCCAGAAATGCTTATTGGGTTAGCGGCACACTAGTTTTTGAGACACAACTTGTTTTTAGAACAGTTTCCTTACATTATTATTCACTGTGTTTAAACTTTTACACAGATGATGAATCTGATGGCAGTGGACCTGCAGCTGTTGGAGTGGTAAGAATCTGGAAATCCAAGGATAATATATTGGGGTCAATGACAAACACAGCCCTTAATTATATATTTTTAAATCTTTTCAAATGGATTTACTGCACATTCTTGAGAAAGTGTGTTTAAAAAAAGTTTCGTCAAAAAGGGTCAGGCTGTAGTCAGGAGTGTCAAACTCAGTTCATGGAGGGCCACAGTTTTGCAGTGTCATACAGGGCTCTTGACCAGGGGTTTTCAAACTTCATGATGCCAAGGACCCCCAAATATGATTAACCTTTTGTGAGGGACCCCCTTTTCTAAAATATATATCAATCTACATTTTGTTTCTGTGTAAAGAAACGTTAAGAATTTGTTAGATAAATAGTGAATAGGATATTAAAAAGAAAACACACTGTTTCTAAACCTATATGGTCGGCAACAATTTCACTTTGAGTCCCAAAAAAGAAACTTAAATGAGAAAAACTCACTTGAAAGATTCAAATATAAACAATTCTGGAAACTATCAATAGCAAAAAAAGCAGATCAACACTTTTATCATTTTTCTGGAGGACACCTTGCAACCTTTTGGAGGTCCCTTGGGGGTACCTGGACCCCAGTTTGAAAACCCCTGCTCTAGACTAACATTTGAGAGGGTTGGCACTGGTGCTACCAAGTTATAGACCAGGGGCCGGTTACACCAGCTCTGCGTAAGTTACAAGTTAGCATAGTTTTGACTTAAATCGTCAGTAAGTAACAACTTACGCACTACTAAATATTTTTGATTTGCACCTTTTATCTTCGTTGTAATATATATGAAAGGCGATCTACGTCAGCACGCAAAGACTCTTTCTACAGCGTTGTTGGCATGGTGGCCGAGTCTGCAATCTATAGTAGTTAGGCCTATATGGACTTAATGCAGCCAGAAAACAAGTTTCACTTAACAAAAAAGTTAAATAGCGGCGAGACGTTGATTAAAATCACACACAGACAAGCACAATGACAAACGGACTTCACACAAACACGCAGCTCTGTCACGGCACCTGTCAAACTGTATCGCACTCGTGCTACACTGTGAACATTATTCTTTGCACAGACCAATTTTTTTGTAGCACGTTCTACATATATGTCACACTGTATGAGTATTGTCAAAAATATTGATATTTCGATATCGATACTGAAAAATCTGAAATGGTTCCAATATGCATGTCCCACGTATCGATACCAGCTGCGCCTTCCCGCACTCTCTCTTTTTTCCGAAAGTGAGTTAATGCTAGAAAAGATTTCCAGTTCAGATTCTCAGTAAAGCATCTGGTGCTTGGTGCACGCTCATTTACATTTACCATGTTTACCATAGAGCTCTATGTATGTTCACTGATCAATAATTTCATCCACTCGTTTCATTTGCCCTGGTTAAACGTTGTCTATGTTAGAAAGATGGCTAGTACAGGGTCTCCGCAACAGTTCTCATGTTTAATGCACGCGATTCGGTCTTTATGTGCGCTCATCAATGATTTCATCTTCTCGTCACAATTGATGTCTTGAAGCGTGTAGAAATACATGTGGATAAGTAAATATGAAAATATTTAGATTTTTGGCCAAACTTTCCCTTCAAGAAAATAGTTTAGATATAGTAAGCTACATCTGACATGTTGCTGTAGCTTAGCTTGCTATATTTCCCAGGGTGGTAGCTTTAGTGTAGGGTTAGTTTAATGTAGAGTAACTGTTAGCTTAGATCACTACATTTACCAAGTAGCTTGCCCAACCCTGTATATATACATTGGCATCTAAACTGACATTTCCTACTGACACTCTAAAGCAAATGATGTAAATAACTTATTGGTTGAAAATGTTAACGTGCCTATAACTTACACAGTACTGTACATATATAAAATATACATTCTTTGGCTTTGGTCCAGAATTTTCATTTCTAATTGTTTCTTTAAAAAAAAAATTCACTTCTAAATGTTTTAAACTTCAAGGAACTTGATGACCTAGTGGCCGCCCGCCATCGGATTCAGAGGGAGATAGAGGAAATAGAGAATACACTTGGTGTGAACGCAGACCTTGCTGACATATTGACAGGTAAATACTTGTGTTATTACTTTGCTTGTTTCTAACATTTGGATCCTTGAGAACAATAGAGGGCATATGCACACAAGGCTTATTACTGTTTTTGATCAACATTATTAATGTATACATTTGCATGGGTATATGAGTCTTTTTTTTTACATGGGTTGGAAGTTTGGAATTCTGGAAAGGGCTTTTCACACTTGATATAGTTAACCTTGAGTTATTCTAAACCCTGGTGTAAATGAAAATTGCTCATTATTTACCCAAAACCTAAATGTTTATTTATTAAAGGGGCGATGAATCCAGACCTCAATTTGAACCCAAGCTTTTGTTAAATAAGAGGGAATCGTATTCAAGCGAACATCCTTTAAGTGTCAGAACTGAAAACGCTCTTGTTACTGAAATTACAACTGTTATTGACATCAGGCTCAGCGAACGCCACGTCTTTGATCCACCGCCTCCACAAAAAAATATCAACGACTACTTCTCTAGCCCTGCCCACTGGTTCGACAGTACTGAAGTAACACAAGTTGCGTGGAACCAGATAGAACGAGCAAGCAATAAACATGCCGTTAAAGATCGCAAAATATTGTGGAATCAGTGCCTTGGTTGTGGAAGAACACAGTCGCTGCATAACCTTCCTTCGGATTCCGACATTAGTAATGCGTGGTTGAAGTTTATTTTTGAACTATATTCAACGACAATGTATATCAAGTATTAAAATGTCAAAAAGAGAAAGTATCTTGAATTGACCATTGAATTTTGGCAAGTAACATATTAACATAAAACATAGCAGCCTGTGACATGAGGCGCAGAAACCCTACGTCTTCCACAATATATAGTGGCTGATAATCAAACCAAATGTATTCTATTATTTTATCTGATATTTCTTTATGCTTCTTACTTTCCTTGCAGTAGGGTTGATGCTTTTGAAACGTCTCCGTTCGCAACAGCTGAGCAGAGGTTGCGCTACACTTTCATTTTAGAGTTTTCATTTATATATTTAATGTTTCTCTGATGTCAGACATAAGATAATAGGCTAATTACAGACAAATGTTCAAATGTCCAATCAGTAACAATGACAGGTGCCTGTAAAAGGTGTTTAGTACTAAAACATAAAAAAAAAAAATCCACTCACTAAAAGCTAATATTTATTTAAAAAGACGCTATTTTATGAGGGAAAAACTCTGTTAAGACCACCACTGCGTGCCTATGTGTATGAGTGCACGGGACGCGTGGAGTGATGGATGGATATGCACCTTGAGTCTATGCTGCCCACGTGCTCTGTACACCCAATAAAGTTGATGTCGTAAACATATTTAATGTTTCTGTTGTCAGACATAAAATAATAATTACAGACAAATGTTTACAATCATATGTCCAGTCAGTAACATAAAATAATAATTACAGACAAATGTTTACAATCATATGTCCAGACAGTAACATAAAATAATAATTACAGACAAATGTTTACAATCATATGTCCAGTCAGTAACAATGACAGGTGCTTGTAAACGCTGTTTTGTAACTTTAAGCTGCTGTTTGGTTATGAGTGTGCTGCTTCTGCCGCTCATTGAATGGAAAAGATGCAGAGAGACATTTTTCCACTTACTTAAAGTTAAGGTTTATCCAAAATGACGCTAGTCGCTATTGCTCTCTGAAGGAAAAAAGTCTGTAAACAACACTGTGAGCAACTATATGTGAGCACGCTACGCGGGGGTCTGATAAGATGACAGATGCATGCATTGCAGAATCAGATCCAGAAACAATGCCTCAAAAAACGTTATCGCTGTGTTATTATGAAAAGTGTAAAAAGATTTTCAGTTTGTTTTGAAACTATAGTGAAACAAATTAGAAGGTGGTGAGCCGTCATAGTCTAATGGCTTGTTTATACATGGCCTGGCTTCGCACCGTGAGTCTCCAATGATCCCTCGTGGGTTTTCGGAATGGGCGAGGCATTTATGAGTAATGGATGGGAAACATGTGTCCATTACTCCGGTCACTTACTCACACCACATTCTGTAAAATTGCCAGACCAGTTATGCCATTTTCGTTGCGTGTAAAAAAAAATGTCTCGCGAATTTGCTTTATCTGATCAGCTTTTTTGGATTGGCCTATATATAGACTGCCGATCATACTACCCAAAGTGATTATCGGCAGTTTATGATCGACGACTGATCAATCGGAGCACCTCTTATGTATATATTAGGGCTGTCAAAATTAATCGCGATTAATCGCATCCAGAATAAAAGTTTGTGTTTACATAAAATATGTCTATGTTCTGTGCATATTAATTATGTTTTTATAAATACAAACACATACACATGTATGCATTTACATGTGTATGTAAATGCACATGTACATTTATTTACATGTATTTATTTATATTTACCAACAATTGAAATTATATATAAATGTTTAATCATTTTTAGATTTTTCTTAAATATATGCATGGATGTGTATGTGTTAATAAATACAAAATTATTCTGCACAGCACACAGATATATATTATGTTAACACAAACTTTTATTCTGGATGCGATTAATCGCGATTAATCTTTTGACAGCCCTAGTATATATATATTATTGGTGTCCATGAAAAGTCGAAGATTCAATGCTTCAATAGGAGGAGCCTGATTCGACTACCAATCTCACAGTCGAATCTTCGCAGAGGTGTTATGCAAATGGTTAGTGGCGTAGCAGACGGACATGCATGGCGCCGCCAAAAATATTATTTAAAGAAATGGGAAATTTTTGGGGTTTGGTACCAACCCCCCCCCCCCCGGCGCACATGAGCGTGAGGTCTGGCTATGACCCAACGCAGCATCGCGTCTCTCCGCGTCTTCTGTGCTGTGAGACCGCTAAAGAGAAGCAGCATGCACCACACGCACCCGCAGATGACTAAAATGAATTTGTACACCGTTTCCAATCATTTGTCAATTACTGAATGTTTGGGCATATAAATATGAATGAACACTTTGTTTCTAAATGCACGTAGTTTGTTAAGATCGTAGGATCTTTGCGCTGTCATCAGTGTCGCGTCTTTAACTGCCGAGCACTCGCGTCTTTGATAACTGTATCAAAGTATGATAACTGTACACATAATTAAGTAATCAATTATGTCTTATAGGAACAAAACGCATGTGGAAACAAAACACGTGTGTTACATTATATTTGATCCATGCATCTCTTAAAGGGGCAGCAGCATAATAAACGTCTCAGTTTTGTTCATCAAACAACAAGGAACGAAGACAAAAACACTCACCGCTCTTCACAGGTTAAATCAATATTATATTTAATACAGCGAAGACTATAAAGCATTTACATGATTTAATTTCTGTACCTGATAACTGCTATTATTAGACCAACCTAAAACACCTGAATTGCACTGATTATTTGTATGTTTGCTTTATTACATTAATCTGTGCTAATGCACATACTTTGATTACTTGATATTTTACTTTATTACTTACTGATTAGTTGTCTCCAAAAATATTTGACATTTTGAGTTATAATAGTTTTTATGGTATCATTCCCTTATTTTTACTTTCACTTATTTATAAAAATGACATAGGTAAAAAAAACAACAAACAAATAACTAAATATTATTTAATACTTTTTTGTGGTGAGGCCAGTGAAGATTTTTGCATTTTTACAACGATACTTTTTCGATCTTCTTTTGCATCTTCTTGGGAATATTTAAATAGTCAAGTTTTAAAAACGTACAAATTAAAATTTTCCATGACGGGACAGCACTGGCCCGATCAGGCAAGTGACAGTTCTCTCAACTGGCCCGAGGATCTCCCATGCTGACCCCGGGCCATCGCGCAGTCCTTTATCTCGAGCCCTGCCTAGTAAAAACCCAGTGTGAAAAGCCCTGTTGTGTGTATTGTTATTATATTGAGCTCTTTTATGTCAGTAAATCATTGAAACTGTGATTTCTTATGGTTGCCCTTTTAAAATATTTTGGTCTTAATTATTTGCTTGTTTGTTTATTTGTGAACCAGAGAGTGAACAGGACAGTGATTCTGTGAGTTACATCTTCATGTTGATTCACATTTTTAAATAGTATTTGGTCTAAATACTAAAAATGCTAAAATTGTAATATTTTTCTCTCTTCCTCAGAGTGATGAGGACAGCGATAATGTTGAGTTGGATCTTCCTCAAAATGTTGAGACTTGCCTACAAATGAATTTGGTCTATCAGGAGGTGCTTAAAGAAAAACTAGATGAGCTGGAGAAGCTCCTAAGTGAAAATCGGCAGCAACAGGTGAAGAACAAGCATCCATGGTGTAGATCTGCAGAGATCTAATGCCACTGGTTGCAACTGTTAATTGCTTAAAGAAATGCTGAATTAAAGTATTAGTTAACCAAAAACAGAAAAATTGGATTCAAGATCTATAGGTGACATTGTTTCTTCAGCAGAACAAAACAGGTTTTTCGGAAAATAGGTTAAAGGGGCTTTTTGACTGTTTAAATGGTAAAATGCTTTATTGCATTCCTCCTATACATGCGGTAAATAAAGTAACTTTATTGGTAGTTCATTGGTAATGAACGTGCTGTATTCTCGTTTGTAAAACATAATGAATTATTATTGAGTAGGTCTAGTTTTAAAAATAGTTTTGAGGCGAGATCTGGTCTATTGTATGGCACAGCATTGTTAATTGACGTTTGAGGAAAATTTATTTTAATATTTGTGGCTGGTGTTTTCAAAATGATGTTCCCCTGCATTTCAGGCATTTTGCCTAAACACATTTATTTTGCACATTGTGACTTGATTCTGGCTTATTTCGTTTATTTATTATTAAGGTATATTCTGTTCTAAACAAATTCTGTAAATTAATGTTTGATTGTTTTTTGGTGCATCAATCTTGCGCTGTACCCTTAACCACCTGGTGTTGTCCACACATGCACGGGCGCGTGCGCACACACGCATACGTCTGATTCGACTATAGGCAAGACGTGACAATTCTGATTCGACTATGTAAATTTTTAGTCGGGGATACCCCTAGAATATACACAAATGTAAGTGGATGGTGAACTTGGAGAAAAATACGGAGCTTTACAGTTGCTTACATGTGTTTTGAATAAAACACATCGGACAAATTATATTTAAGTGTATCGTTATTGCCGCTTCCATATACATTAGTGTATTTGACAAAACATTTTTTGCTTGTACGCACATGTATTTAAATGTCTAAAGCCTAAATTATGTGGTTGAAAGTACTGCATAGTTGTGATGCGTGGCAGGATTGAGTATGGTGTGGTTGCACACGTCAAGGGGTTAAACACGTGCAAAGGATGTTTAGCGGATACTGCAGATGACTGGTTATGAGGTTCTTAATAATGCTCAATTTCTTAAACGGACTGATCGGTTGGCTAAAGGATCAAGATCCACGAGGCATTTTAACGCTGCTAAGAGAACTACAGCCAAGCACCCGCAGCCGCCGTTTTCAGTCAGCGCTTGCGTGTGCTTTGCTGACGTTTTCTTTCACTGAGGTGCATTGGTTACTATGATATAGTGAGCATGGAAAGCGTGTTTGTGAACTGTTGGTGCTTTCAAAAAATACGGTGATTCCGTTGGAAGCAATTGAAAAAACACGCCGGCCACAGGCAGAAATGCCTCAATGGACACAGCCCCTTAAACAGCATCTTTAATGTTCTACTGAAGAAACTATGTCACCTACACATAGGCCCGAGTATACTAAGAGCAAATTTATGCTGAACTAACCTATAAGCTTCACCCCCATAGAAAGAGATTGAGGCTCAGTTCTCTGGTCCATCTACATCTTGCTCCTCCTCACCAGGACTCCCTTCTCAGAAGCTTTTTCTTGGATACTTCATGAAGCCTTATTTCAAAGACAAACTCACTAGTCTGGTATGAAATAAAAAATAACATAATTAAAAGTTGTTTGATAAACACACATAGGATGGGATAGCTGGATTATGACTGTCAGTGAAGATATTTAATATCTGAGGAGAATTGCTTGGTTACTGACTTTTTAGGAGGCCATATTTTTTTGCTTTTTAAATGTTTATCTTTATTTCAAGGGTCCTCCAGCAAATGAAGAAACCAAAGAAAGGATGAGTCATGGCACAAGGTCCATTGATGAGCTAAAAATAAAAAGATGTATGTTTTGAGAGAACATGCTTGCTTGACAATACTTGTATGAATGGATTTTTTTTTTAATGCAAATAAAGCTTGTGTTTGTGGATTTGTCTTTCAGGGGAGGTTTGGCAGAAGGCTTTACTGACCAATGCAGTAGCCACAGATACTATAAAACGGATGCTGCAGCCCAAACTTTCCAAGTTAGTTGGTGGGAGAAACAGAAAAATGAATCCTCAAAATGTTTTTATGACTTTCTTTTAAAACTATTAAATACATATTTACAGTTTAAACATTTGTTTTTCAACAAAAATGAGGATTTATTTGATTACATTTTTAAACAGTGTTTCTTGTCTTTTCATAGGTTAGATTATCTGAATAGCAAGATGTGTAGAGTGGAAAATGAGGAAAAGGAGGAGCTGAAAAAACAAATTGAGTTGATAGAGAAAGATATTGCATATATTAGGTAAGGCCATTTATCCACCTTGCATCAGAGGAACGTTTTGCTCAAAGTGTAATGTGAGTTCAAATTCAAATTTCATTGCCCGATTAACCCTTAGTGCAATGAGAGAAGAACAGCTGGCAGGTGGTCGCAACGACGACCACGACTGGGAGAAAATATCGAACATTGATGTAAGTTCCGCAGTAAACTTATTACTACACAATTGATTTGCACCTTAGTGTGTTCATTGCTGTTTTATCCAGTGACATGTTGATTTTTGAAGTGTAAAAGTACCTTTTGTGGTTAATAGTTTGAAGGTTTGCGGCATGCTGATGATTTGAAAAGATTCTGGCAAAACTATTTGCACCCCTGCATTAACAAGACAGTATGGACACAGGAGGAAATCGATGAACTGGGGAAAATTGTACAAGAGTACAAAATTTGTCATTGGGACAGAATTGCTGAAGCTCTTGGGGTAAGGACAAGTAACGTTTTTCATACACAATGAATGCTGTTCACTGTAGGGCTCCAGACTGTCTTTTTTACTAGGAGCGCAGTAGCCCCTTACTGAGAACTTTTCAATTATTTCCAACTTAAGTGTCATGCGTAAAAAAAACAGGCAGTCAGTCGGGAATTTTTCATAGACACAAAAGACTTGAAGAACAGTGAAGCTGAAGCTTTGAATCAACATAAAATATGCACAGAGTAAAGTACTTTAGATTTAAAGAGTAAGTAACGTATGATTTTTAAGGTCCTACTTTGGTTTATGGAGTGTCCAACAACAAGTTTATGTACATAGAAGATGTAAAAACACTATTATGTCGTAATAAAAGGGAGTTATTGTTACCCTACTTCTTGACTGACTCTCAAATGATTTGTTCAGCTATACCTATACGTTAGCCTAGTGTCATGTGATTGGTCAGATGGTGTAGTCTGTTGTGATTGGTCAAACGCGTTCAGCATGTGACGCAAATGGAACGCCTACCATCATTATATACAGTGTGTAGTTAGAGATGGCGGGGATTTTACCTTACCAGTTTGAGCCCGAGTCTGACGAAGAAACATCCGAAGACGATAATAGATTGAACACTTTGTAACTAGCAAGGCGGGACAAAGCCGTGAGGGAACGACAGCAGTGCGCTACACCGGTCTCGCATCTCTTACAGAGGAAATCGGAAGCATAAAAGGACCTGAAGGTCTTTGCACATACAGTCGGAAATGTTTGTATGTTTTTTTTGTATTTTTGGCGGTCGTTTGTATGGTGTGCGTTACACCAATTTTGTATGGTGGGAGAAAAAATTTGGTTCCCATATGAATCGCGATTCAGTCTTCTAGCAATTCAAATCGATTCACAAATAAAACAATTTGAAATATAAAAACGTGATGTCATCAGAACTAAAAAGGTGGAAGTCAACCGCGAGAGAGGTGCAGCACCTGGTCCAGCACACCTCACGCTGAGATGCAGCAGAGCATACACGAGCAGTAGAGAGAGAGAAAACCATTCAGCCCCGTTGTTCTAAACTTCAATATAAACCAAATACATTTCAGGATGGTCTTTCTCTGCATCTAGTCTGTGCAGTAAGAGGCAAGGAGAAACAGCGGTTCAATTCACCATACCCCAGCTGAGTTGTCAATGAGTGCAATACAGCGTTTCCCAAAACCTGTCATTGTTTAGACTTAAGAACATGATCATACTTCTGTAAATATGCGCCATTTGTTAGCCAGCTCAATGCACGAGTTTATGTGTATGATGATTTTGTCAGAGGATGTGTCAACTTGTAAAAGTGACTGCCGTTTAACATGTGGGAGTAATGAATCTTGTTTATCTAATATTATACACTTGTTTTAATATCTGACAACAGAAAATGTCAATGAGAATGGCTTTATTGGGCACTCTGTTACATTCAGCTGTACTCTCACTACTCAATCTGAACTGTGCCCGAGCATATTTGACCCCCAAAGCCCGGTTCAGTTGACTTGTGCTATCGCTCCGTATTGCGCCCGGGCATGGTTCGTTTAGCAGTCCCTGACTCGCTTGGAAGAGGTGGGCCAGAGCACGGTGCGGTTGAGCTCGGTCGTGGTACACATGCTGTGTGAGCGCAAATCACGGCGGAGCGCAGAACTGAAAGCATGACGTAATTATGCGACTGTTTAAATTCCTCTCAGAGATTCAGCTGTCACCGTAAAAAACTCATAAACCGCGCACTTACATGTGCAGGCGTGTGTCATCGCAGCCAAAAGTACTCCAGGTTAGTCAAACATAATCCAACGTGTGTAACGATAGGCTTTACGATAATAAAGTACGAGAGGGTGATTTAATGGCATAATGACCCGTTTACTCTCGTTTGACAATGACATCATTTAAGCAGATCGGTCTGTGCAGCGCACACATGAAGCCCCAAAGCCCCAAACTGAACATTGCGATGGATTGGACACTGGTAGACTCTCTCCCTTACAAAGTTCAACATAAAACAATTGCAGGATGAATATGCATGACTAGTTGTAAAAATGCCCAAAGTCTGGAGCCCTCAAGTTGGTAGGCCAAACCTTTTTATACTGAAATGTTTAACAACGGTACCCACGTCAATATGATAACATTGCCTTATTTGTGTTGTTTCTTTATTACCCAGACCAACAGAACAGCTTTCATGTGCTTCCAGACTTATCAGCGCTACATTTCAAAGACCTTCAGAAGGAAAGAGTGGACTAAGGATGAAGACAAGATCCTTAGAGATCTTGTTGAAAAAATGAGAATTGGCAACTTTATCCCTTACATGCAGAGTGCGAAAACAATGCCATATAATGTTTTTGTATAGGATGTTGTATATTTAGCCTTTATTCAGAAATCTGATCCATTTGATTAGTTGTAATGCTGGAGTGAAATTATGCACCTGGGGGCGTATTACAGAAAGATTGTTACTTGAAAATCTTATGGTAACTGTTTGGTTACAATGGTCATTTCAGTTAGGACCACATTTAGGTCAAAATCTATGGACTCTGTGCACAATCGTTCTTTGTTGTCAGAGGTCGGGATATCAGGTTCCGGTTTAATTTCTAAAACGACTTAACATACTTAAACAACGACTGGGGAAACCAAGTAAAATGTGACAGTAATGTGGGTTTCCCCAGTCGTTGTTTAATGACTTTAACAAACAACAACAAAACACTCACAATACAGACTATAGACATAATATGATTCCACATAGCTTATTAAAACTTGATTTTCTGTCGCATTGAAATAGAAAGGACTATAGGTTTGTGTTTTAATTGAATATTACATCACGCAGAAGCTCGCACATTGTCGGTTGCTCGGAAACAGACCTGAGAGTAGGTCATCAAACTCGATTGAGCAATTAAAGATTTCCTAGCTAGAGATAAAATAAGAATCCTAAATCAATGTAATATTTGCTTCCGTAATGGCACTTTGCGAGAAACTCTTACTAAATATATGAACTCTAAAGTAAATACCTAAGACACTTTGTGTAATACGCCCCCAGGTCTGCATATCTGATATAGGTCTACTCATTCATTAAGCTGATGAATTTAGTTTTTTGGATGAAATGTTTATTGTGCTTATTGTTAGTCATCGTTTTCACTGCTGAAAACCAAGCTAATATAACATATGTATTATTTTGCCCTCCATAGTGTCATTTTTCATGGCGGGTCGTGATGCATCACAGCTGACATATCGCTGGACATCTGTTCTTGATCCCTCTATAAAGAAAGGCCCTTGGTCCAAGGAGGAAGACCAGGTATGGTGCACCCTAGTTTTCTCCTATTTGAATCTGCAAATGTAAAATGAGAAAATTATCACAACTTTAACAAAATCTCTTATTTCAGTTGTTACGAAATGCTGTTGCGAAGTATGGCATGAAAGAATGGGGAAAAATCAGAGTGGAAGTGCCAGGCAGGACAGATGGCGCTTGTCGTGACAGGTATTTCATTTCAACCTAAAATTATATATACCCTGAAGCATTCTTGTTTAAAGAACAGGTGTAAAGGGCATGCCGAAAATGCACTTAGGCCATTTGGTACTTGGTGTGTAATTCACATACCTACGAATTAGAGTTTTTGCGAAATTTGCCGTTTTGAATCAAAATATGACATTCTTGTGAATTGTGTGGATCCAAAGAGTTTTTTTTGGGAGAGTGTGTGGGGGGGTGATCTATAAAATGCAAGTTTTCAGGTGCCATATTTTGAAAATTCAAATCACAGAAACAGGCAACGCAACATCACAGTGTAAGGCAATCGGTCCGTGGATGTGTCGGGAAGAGCGCATTCCAAATGACATTTTTGCGCCCCTGAAAGGCACTGAACGGTACGCAACGCAGTGTTGTCTCGATAAAGAGAAAATGTCGATTTTTAGGGCACATGTGCGACATGGGTGCGATTGATATTCCTCCAAAGTTTCAAACACAGAAGCTGTAGATTACCGCTAATACTAAATAATAATGCAAAAAACGAACGATTCGCTTCAAAAGACATTAATATGTTGGTAGGAGCCGCGTGGATTACTTTTATGTTGCTTGTATCTGCTTTTTAATCTTTTATTTACATATGGTATGTAAAAGTTGATGGCCTCTTATCTCAAGAAGGTCCGAGGGTAAGTTAATTCACAACAAATCGTCACCTTAGAATAATAAGGTTCTATCTGATATTTTTGTCAAGTTGAGTTATTTACATATTCTTATTCTGTGACAATTTATTTACAGTAAGCCATGTTTTTTTTTCAATGTTTACATTTTGGGGACACAGTGCAACGCAAAACAATATTTAAAAGAAACCTCGAGTTTGATCAGAGCGGCACAAACTACAGTATTTTATGTTTTGTTTTAGGTTTTGTTGAGGAGTTTATTTTCATATTTAGCTGTAGACACAACAATAGCCTGCAGCGCTAACGGTTAGCTTCTTGATTCCCATGTTTACATACACCCTCATGATGCGATTAATGTCTTACATTTTTACTAAATTAAACCCTAAATGCCAAATAGTCAACAATGTCAACAGTCTTAATTACAACAATAAACATTATTATGTTATTTCGGCCATACTCATCTCTAGAAAGTAATTTTACCTGCTCCACCTTCTGTGGAATAAAGTCTAGGTTAGATTACAGTAGCTGCTGTAATAATGTGTAGAATTACCCACCATATACACTATAGATAAAACAATCAGCAAGGCCTTTTATGAACAAGAAAAAGTTATAAATCCTAAAATATGAAATTTCATTCAAATGTCAACACATTACATCACTAATTTCATGTTTTAACAAAAATTATAAGTAAATTGTTTGTGTTGCTTGAAAATGTATTGCTTCAATGAATGTTTTACAGATAACCTTATAATTCTAAACAGAAAGTGATTTTTCAGAATCTGAAGATTCTATCAGCGCTTGACCTATTCTAAAAAAACACATTTACAAATTTCCAAAAATGTTGCTATTGTACAGTTAGAATACATTCATTTAATGTCGTTTTAATATATGAAAGAGATTTGTTCCCAATATCATTTTTACAATTTAAGGCAAAAAAGCTTTTTGCACTTCATATAGTATAGTCTCTAACTTTTCAGATCAAGTACCACCTTTTATAAAATTAGTTTTTGCAAGTTCCACCTAATGACCGCCATAGAAAATTACATGAATAAACACTCAAAATGAATAGAAGAGCTGTGAATATTTACACCTTGTTCTCCAATTCTAATGTATTAATAATCTGTTTTCAAACTAAAGAACATGTTTTGTTTTTCAATTTAGTCAGCAGTTCCAGTGGACACAAAACACTTTTCTGTTGTGCACTTTAAACAGGGCTCTGTAAATTACTTTCCTGTAGCTCAGTGGTAAGAGCATGGCGCTAACAACGCCAAGGTCGTGGGTTCGATCCCAGGGGATTGCATTAGTACTCGCTTTAAAAGCGTCTGCCAAATGCATAAATGTAAATGGAGGATTTATTAACTTTTGTTGGGACTTGCAGAAAGACTACAAACTTATATTAAAGACAGACAATGTGGAAAGAATATTTAACTTATAATAATAAATAAATATACGTATACTCAAACATCAAGAGAACAGCTATATATATAACAAACAGAGACGTCCACTTTACTTGTCAAAACGGCGTGTGAAAACTAAATCGCTACGTGCTTCATTCATTTAACCTCGAGTAGATGCAGACGCGTGTTGAATAAGCACTTATCTCTGTTTCATACTGCACGCGTGAGCAGCACGTAGGAAAAGCCTCAGCAGTGCGTGCCCATTGTCCTTTCACACCGGAAGGGTATGCACCCCGCTGACATGGGTACCACAGCACAACAATGCAATTTCTCATTACGTTATTTACAAACATCAATGTGCAAAATATCTTCCAGAATATCTTGCGCGCGTGTCTGCATTTGCTGATCACAAACACATGACAAACTCAACCCGCACAAGTCCGTAGAAAAGTCTTTTACAATGAAAATATACTTACGGGCTGGGAATCTGAAGAGCCAGACTGTCATCACGAATGGCCCCACTTTTTAACCAAAGCTTTCGTGCATAGCCGGTCTTAATCTCTCTCCTACGTTCGTGAAGCAATCGTCGGTGAAATGCGCTGAACAAACTTGAACATTTGGATTGTACTTTTCTGGAATAGTGTTGTTAATAAAATGTAACCATTCGTTTTTAGTTGTCTCATCTTTTGGCAGGGCAAACAAAGAGTCTTTCTTTTCGCTACAAAACACAGCGTCTCCGTGACATGGCTGCGGCGGTGACGATACAATGAGATTAAAGTATGCCCACTTGCGTTTAGATTTGTCAGTCAAGTGTACGAAGTGACGTACATTCGCCGGGGTGTGGTTACACGAGGCGTTTCAGGCAGGTCTGGGTGAGCATTTGCTTTTAGATAGAATGCATCTTTTGTTTTCCGACACTTTTTTTTGCAATTTCCCACAATTTTTGCAATTTGACGTGTTTTATACATGCATGGGTAATTTATAACACACCAAAGACACATTAAAGCACGTATTCACGCCATATGACCATTAATTCCAAGAATTACCCTGACTGGGCAAGTCAACCAGCTGCTTGACTTGTGTATCCGCTAAGTGAATGGGTCGACTGATAAAAAATAACCTCAAGAAGTTGCTCAATGTCGTGCCAGAAACACAATTTTAAAAACAAAATTGGAAATGTATTTCTTAGTGTGCTCTTTAAAGGGTTAAGTAGGTTTCCATTTACCTAAGGGCCTACTCACATTTTCCCAGTCGAACCGCGTCCAGGTGCGTTTGACCCCTAAAGCCTGGTTGACTAGTGTGAGTGCTTGCAACCATGCTTGGGCGGTTCACCCTGGCCTGGTTGGAAGAGGTGGGCTCGAGCGCAGTTTGGTTTGGAAAGGGGGCAGTATGAGCGCAAATCGCGCCAGAGCATGGAATTGAAAGCATGAATTAAATGATGCGACTGTCAATTCCTCCCCGAGAGTCAGCTGTCAACGTAAAAAACATCTGATACACAGCACACTTACACTGGGTAACTTTAAGCATTATGAAAAGGTGTATAGGGTGAGTGTGTACAACAATGTTCAACTTGTAAAAATTAATTTAGCATTTTTTTTCTCAGATATCTAGATTGTCTTCAAGAGAATGTGAAAAAGGGTCCTTGGAGCACAGAGGAGGTGGAACTGCTAAAACAAAAAGTTGAAATATGGTGTTGGTAAGTCATATTTTTAAAATGTATTTGTTGGTCTACTCACCTTCACATGTTTTGTTGGGTTCCGGTAAAAGCAGGATGTTTTTGTCGACTTCATATTTCAACACACAGGTTTGACATCTTAATAACAGATGCCCTATTTTCCTCTAAGGTTAAAAAATACTGTAGTATCTAAGGCTTTTACTATGGTTTTTAAGGATGCTCGATCAGGATTTTTGCAGCTGATACAGAGTACCAGTTGCGTGATATCGGGAAGTTCCAATGCTTGAAGTTTTATATAACTGATATGTAAGCTCTCTGGTCAATAAAGAGATGTGATCTTTAGATAAAGTGATAACATGTGATCCCAGTGTTTTCCTGGGTCAGAAATTCTCTTTGGTGTTGGCTGACGAACATGGTCATCCAGAATTAAAAGTATCCTATTGGGAACTGCGAGCTTAATACTGACAATAAATCCAAAATAAATGCAAAAAAACATTTAATTTCTAATTTTATTTAGTTATTTACTTTTACAACCTCTTCCAAATTACAGTATACGTATATTGGCTATGAAATTATCTGAGACCTATATTACCTGTCATTCTCACTATCCTTCTTTCTTGCCCAGTAGTTTTTCCACTGGCCTTTTCATTTGCCAGACCTGATCATTATTTTGATATAATCATATCAGGGCATTTAAAAGTAAACTTCCTTTTTAAAAGTAAACCATCCCTTTTCAAAAACTGCAGGTCTTATTTTGACCACATGCAATTAAATTACTTGCAACAATTTGTGCTTTGTTACAGGTAGTGGTCTAGCTTTTGTTAAAACCAGTAACTTTGTATTGGCACTTAATGTATTATGGCTCCTGTATGACATATCGCTTATTGCTCCTAAACTCTTTGCAAGTCGCTTTGGATAAAAGCGTCTGCTAAATGACTAAATGTAAATGTACTGCTTAATGTGATAAACGCTTAATATAACGCTTAACATGTTTCCCCATTACCCGGCTCCTCTCCATCACAGATTCAGGTTTACAAACCAATTTTTCCTGTTTTTCAGTCAATACATTTTCCCCCTTCATGAATAACAACTTTTGCTACACAAAAACGACTTGTGGTTTCATGGTTTGATCGATATGAACAACCATAAGCAACGGAAAACATAGGTATTGTGAGTTTGTGATAGAGAATTTCTATGTAGAAAATCACTTGCTGTACTTCGCGCATCATCAAAACCACATCATTGCAAACAAACTATTGGGATTAGGCCTAAAACTCATGTAGATAAAGGTGGCATTCCACCTACTTACATGGGCAGTATGAAACAGGCCTAAGCCTTACTTGACAAAAAAAAAATTGTTTAGACATTTCAATTGTTTCAGAATATAGTTTCTATTATTAACTCTTGATTTCTTTCTCTATTTTGTATCTTCCCTAGGCAAGTGGACTAAAATTGCTTCAGAGATCCCGAACCGTGTTGACTGCCAGTGCCTAAACAAGTGGAAGCAATTAAATCTAGCTGTACGCTCATTTTGGTAGTTTGTCTGTTACCTTTTAAAGATCACAGTATAATAAATAACCTCTACAATGTTGTTATATATTAAGGGGCAAGGCAAAAAGAGAGAAAGACAACCAAAAACAGTTCAAGAAAAAGCAAAGAGACGAAAGGTAATCCAGCATAAAATTAAACTGAAGATTGAAGTCACTTCAAGCTCAGAGGATGAAACGCAAAGAAAAATTGAATATATGGATAGTGATGCTGAAACAGAGGTGCCTTCAGATGAAGATATGCCACAGGAAACACTTAACAAGGGCTACACACAGCCAGACATGAAGGAATGGATTCCTGCAAATGCAACACTCCTGGATTGTCCTACAGGAACTGTCAGAACTATGTGGGTCAATTTTGTCATCAATGAAGATGATCCAAAGGGATCTAACAGTGGCCACAATTTATCTGAGAACAGCATCTGTTCTCCAACGACGTCGAGTCCAGTCCGAAGCACCATCCTAGACTGTTTTGGAAACCTAAAGAGGATATATGTGGGTCTAGATAATACAGTATTGCTGAACCAGGTAGGTATTTTTCATTCCTTTTTTAAATTAGATCAGTTTCAAGTATATTTCAGTGTTCTAACACTAAATCTTATTTTATGCATGTAGGCTGCCAATGAAAATGCCATGATAAAGGTGCCTGTGAGTGATGTTAAACACTTAATTCAATGGAAGGGAGCCTCTGTAATGAAAAAGGTACTGTACATTTTTCCCTATTTATCAATGACTAAGTTTACATGCGCATCAATGATGCGATTATTTCCAATAATCAGAGTATTTTTTGAGTTGAATTAACTTTAAAAAAAAAGTTTAACTAATTCCATTTAGTGATTTTCACTTTTTTTACAGGTTTTACAGTGTAAGAATGAAATACTTCTATATATGTAGTTATTTTATTGTTTTGTGTTTTATATATTGATGACATAAACATTTTCAATCCTTTTCACAAAAGGACAAAATGAAATCTCCAGAAGAGAAAAGAAAAAGAAGGCAGGTACGGGACGGGTCAAGCCTTAACTATGAACTCCTTAATGCAATCACCCCATGGATTGGTAACGTGATACTGCCTGTGCCAGCAAATAAAAAGACCATATATGAAGGTACATACCTTGTTTCATATGTCACGGCCCACATACCTGAACATGTTTTTCTTGTTTATTATTGGCAGGCCTGCAGAGAATCTGATTTTTTTTGTTAAAACGTAATGTTTTTATTGTTTGTTATGATCGTTTTAATTGTTCCATGCTTTAACCCTTTGATGCACAAGTTATGGAAACCTCTTCTACTGCACAACATAGGTCTAAAATTACCCATACTCATTTTCCATGTTATTCAAGCGTGGCTTGGCGTTTTTTGTTTCTTTTGAAATAAATTTAGCAGCGGTTCTCAATCCTGGTCCTCGCGAGAGATTTTACATTTGGATAGTCACGATTTGTGCCCTATGAATGGAACATTTCATTTTGGAACTGGAATTATCGCAGAATATCCGATGATGTTCGTTTCGCACGGACCTTGCGGTCGTGTTGAACAAACCTCCGAACCATCTCCAATTGACCCATAAGACTGGTTTTGTTGTCCAGGGTCACATATGTATAGCTAGGATGGCATTAGGGTGAGAAAAGTATTGCTTAAATTTCATTTTTTGATGTAAAACGGTTAAAAATATAAGACACCACATAATTTAATTGTCCTCATACCATCCTAGTTGTATGACTAACTTTATTCAGCCAATTTAAATGAAATAATTTCCTGGATGTTTCTCCATTTAGCTCATATTTCCATATTGAAGTTTGTTTCTCCGAATTCTGATAACCGTTTCTTTTTATTTCATTTTACAGCTGATTCCATTGGAATGAAAGGGTCAAAAATCTCTCTCCTGAAGACACCAGTGTTTTCATTCTTAATCAAAGTAAATAATTTAATTGTTGACATTTGTTTTGCAAAATTGTTCCTTTTAATTTTATTGTAGTTGTGATCACACTACAATAAAATTGTGTTTTCTCAAACAGGCTCTATACATTGATGCTGAAGGTTGCAAGAATGTCATTAAAGCTCGCGAAAAGAGAAGACCCAGGGTATTTATTTATTTACCATTTAACATTGTATCCGGAGCAGGTTAATTGTGATTGGGTAACTCAAATCTTTTGTTTTTTTTACAGGTATCAAATGCTGAACCTAAACCAAAAACAGGTGTTTGGCCATTTTATACTTTTACATCCATGAATACTTTTATATTCAGTTGTTTCTCATTGTCTGCCAAAAGATAAAACATGTTATTTCTTCTTTATTAATGAAATATTCTATGGTCGTTTAGTTCTTCCTAACACAGTGTTAGCGGCACTTCGTGAAAGGAAAGGTCTGAAAAGTGGGATTACGGAACCAGCAGAACCTCTTCAACATCCATTACCTCCGCAGCCTGTTCACCCTCAGGGGATGATTACACCTGCTTTGATTCATCCCAACACTCTTGTTATTATGCAGCCAAACATACAAGGGCCAGTGCAGTCTTTTCTGCTTAATGGACAGAAAATATCTCTACCACCACAAGCTATTCCTCTTCCACTAATACAGTTGACAGCACCGGTGCAACCTGTCACAACCTTAACATCAAGCTCCAACTCACTAAGCACAGAGAGCTCAAAAAGATTCAGAGCGGCTCACCGTACCCGTAAACCCACGAAGAAAGCACAAGCCCTAAAAGAAGAAGCTGAAGCTAAAGTTTCCAAAAGACAGACAGTAAAAGAAAACTGGGTTCAACAGAGTTCTGGGCTACCTACTATTACATTAGAGACACAGCCAATAAATTGGATTCGTACCCCTAGTGGGTTGATACAGGTGACGGGAGTGCTCTCTGCTAATATTCCAGGCAACCAGATGTTGAGAGTGCCAGATGACTCTCCTGTAATTATCAGCACTCTTCAAGGCACCTCAACCAATCCAAGTCAAAACCCATTATATACACCCTTTGTCACTGCTTCCTCTGTCTCAACAGATCACCTAATGCAGTCTTCCTCTATGAACAGTACACCTGTACAAAGGGGGGTGGATATCCAGACACCACTTTCTAATATCTTAGCAGATAACAAAAGTATGTCGCCGCAAGCATCTATCATAGTGCAGCAGAATGATTCAGTTGTACACACTGAAGTGCTCGGACCCACTTTCTGTACAAAGACCTTCTCAGATGCTGCTGTAGCTCTGCCTTTTTCATCCTCGTCTATGGAAACCGTTTTATGGCAACATCCGTCTTGCTCTTCAAGACATTCCAGTGTGTCTCCTGCAACCAACACCATTTGTGTTGTGCCATCAACCTCTGTCTCAAGTGTACCAACTTCGGTTGGTGGGCCACCGGATGAGGTTTTTATGGAAAAAGCTCAAGTTTTTTCTCAGAATATCTGTGTCCCTGAAACAGCTATTCAATCAACTGTCATCCAAAAGAAGCCATCTGCTAACAGACCTCTTCACAATGTAGCTCAGTCTGACCTTCCCTCTGACAGTTCGAGCTTTGATAGTAGGTTATTATTTTCTGACCATCAATCTAAAGTTGATGTCTGGATTAATGGGAAAGGTGGGGTTTCACTGCCACATCTAGAGATCACGTTGCCTTACCTCCCACCATCTGCCTTTAGTATCAAACAGCTAACTTCTTTGCTCAAGGCTAAACCGTCTCTGGTTAGAGCCTCTGCTAAAATCCTAACCCATGAACTGCAAAATGGCAGCGGAGAAAAAGAACAAGTAGATGCCACCCGCAAACTGGTTGCCGAAAGGTTTGCCACAAATCCAGCATACCTGCGTTTAAAAGCTCGTTTCTTGTCGTGCTTTACCTTTCCTGCCCTTTTAGCCACTATAAATCCATCCGAGGATTGTGGGATGCCTGGGTTACCTTTGTGTAACAACAAAGATGAAGTTGCGGGCAAAAATGCAGGAAGAAATGATCAGCCGCCAGCTGCAGTAAGTTCATTTTACATCTTTTCACTTTCACCCTTGTGTCATTCAAACCCCTTATGGATTTTTTTCTTCAGAACCAAAACAAGAGATATTTTTAAATGTGGTTGTGTTAAGATGAGAAGTTGCTAACAAATAGTCACATATATGTAAATTGGTATTTTATACAAAAATACATTGAAAGATACAAACAATTAGTATATATTTACTTTTGGTGGAAATTTTCATTCATTTAAATGAGTCGATCTTTTTCAGTTCACCAAAATGATTCATTCAGATTTTTTCACTGATTCGTTCAGTGACCATTTATTCATATAGCATACATATGCCAGTAGGTGGCAAAAATGTGTGTCTTATATATTATGTCAGTTGTACTTGGCCCTCTGCGCACACACAACCCCCCCAACACACATACTTACCACAGTACAGTAAGGTATTTTACCTTCCTATAGAAGTGCGCATACATCATTATACCATCACACTAACCACATGATGCATTTACAATGTTACTCCAGACTCCAACGCAACAAGCAGAACAGCACAGCAAGAGAGTTATCACCAAAATAACACGCAATACAAATCATTATTACATGGCCAGTTGACTGGCATCCCAGTACAAACCAATGCAGTTTAATGCAGCGCTCAGTGTTTTGAAATCAACATAGCGGCAGGCTAAATGAGGTCTATTTGACCAATCAAAATTAAGGTCTGGAATTAGACTTTTTAAAAGCCTTCAGAACAATTGCACTGAACAGTAAAGGTCAGAGTTTCTTGTGTTCTTTTGAATCTTGAGAAAAGGCTGTCACAATCCACGATTTTTTTTACTAAAGGTTGGTTGGTTGTTTTTAATGGTATATTTTTTTATTTCTCTTTCAGAGGACTGAGCTTAACACCAGTGAAAAGGCATTGGCAGTGCATTTCTCAGAATTCCACACCAAAAAAAGGCTACCTACAGTAACATAAGATTCATCACTTAGTTTTCTTGTCAGGGTGTTGGTTACAGTTAATGTACGATTTATTTCTATAAACACTTTTTTTTTTTAAATTGAAATGTTGCACAGAGAAATTGTTAAGCAATCTCATATTTCATGTTTTGATGAGGAAATTCAAAATATGTTCTAGCATTCCTGAAGCTCATAACCACTGTTTAATTATTAATAAATCATTGTGTATATGAGTTATTGTTATTGTTCCTGTTATGATAATTAGTGATCATTTTTTGAATAAAATGTTTTCTTAATAAAAAGAAAGTCATTTTATTTTGAATGATTTATATTCATAATGATTATGTTAATCCAGAGGATTATAAAGGCTATATATTCTGTGACAACGAAGCACTGCAGGTTACTGATTTTTACCAGGGATTCAAAGATAATGATATTTGCACAACCTTACATAGGTATCCTATTGGACTCCTACACAGAAATGTCCTTGTTATTGTTTTTAAAAGCATAAGAAAATTAACAAATGTTGTTCATGTGCTCATTTTGTTGCCAAACATGTAGGTTTACAAGTGCGTTGAAATGCAACAGTTTATTGTGAAATAGAGGAAATTTTTACAACTGGAAAGGGAACTTCTGAAACCACCTGGTATAGTGAACTTCCTTTTTAGGGTTTAGGCAGTGTTCATGAAGCCTTAAACGTACCATTAAACAACACATCTAATCAAAAGCCAGTACTAGTCATGTCTGACGGCCCTGGGCTTTTTGATTTGGAGGATGATGATGAGTGCTGGGCACGGCTGGAAGACTACAGAATGCTCCTCATTAAGACCATTGAGCCATCAAGGATTACACCTTATTTGAGACAGTGTAAAGTGCTGAGTGGAGAGGACGAGGAACAGATCTACAATGACCCCAGTCTGGTAATAAGACGTCGGAAAGTTGGTAAGAGATGTTACTGCCTGAAGTTCTGGTGTTACAGTTTCAAAGAATATAGGCTATGTGGGAAATAGCAATGGATATTGTACAACCTGAAGTATATTTTAATATGTGAACGTCAATGGATAGGGTGTTCTTTGATTTTAATATGGGTTACTTGAGGAATTACTGTTTGAACTGTTATTTGGTCACAGGGGTATTGCTGGACATTTTGCAAAGAACTGGTCTCAAAGGATACGAGGCATTTTTAGAAAGCTTGGAGCTAGACTATCCAGAGATTTATCGCAAAATCACCGGCAAAGAGCCTGCTCGGGTTTTTTCTGTGCTTATTGGTGAGTTGTAATACATAAATGACACGTTTTAAAACCTTTGCTAATAATCTAAATGTATGTTACACTCATATACACCTTATTCAAACGTTTGTTTCACATGGCCATGATTCCGTCTACCCACTCTGACCCATTCAGACACCGCAGGCGAATGTGGCCTCACTCAGTTCCTCATGAACGAAGTGTCTCGTCTACAGAAGCTCGTGAAGGACGAGCGAAGGGCGAGGCTTGAGGTGTCTGTGCAGGCAACGGAGCAGCTTGACACCATTCGCCAGCTGCAACATTGCGAGAGTGAGCTTCGCAAACAGCAGGAGCGAGTTCAGCGCATCAGAGAGGAGCGCGAGCATGTGTGCGAGGAGGCGCGTCAGTTGCGAGACGAGAATTATAGTTTGATGCACGATCTGACTCGACTGAGTGAGGAGAAAAACTGCGTGCACATGCGCAACAGAGACCTCCAGCTGGAGGTGATGTATACTGTCTTCCCAGTTGACACAGTTACGGGCACGTTGAGTAGGAAAGGGAGGCTGCAATCCAGATCACTACTAAACCTTATAGGCTAGTCCTGCTAAACGCTAGAATGAGGCGGTCCAGTAACCCTTTCGAAAACTGAGCAGTTTTTTTAAAGTGTACTGATCAGACTACACATTTTACATTATTTATGGTCACGCATATAAGTTAAAAACATCATTAGAAACTCCAAAGGGTCTACTTCTATCTGTGTACACTTATAATAACAACAAAACATGCTTTTGCAAAACAATCACTTTTAGCATAAACATCTCCACAAACATCTCTGACACTCATCACTAAAATGAGCCAAAACTCGGTAAATATTTGTCACAAACATTGAATATAAAAAAGTCTAAAAACTACTTTTAAATAAACAAATAGACAGTTTTGAATGTGCTGAAGTGTTGCTCACATATTTCATTGCGTAATATACAACATCAGATATAAATATTCTACTATATCCATTGTTAAAAATTAATACTGGTGGTTATTACTTTCTGTCATAAAATACTGTTTACCTAGTAAAATCTAAATTTAATTTCCAACAAAAAAATTTCAGTTTAAAGCATGTTGAAGACATGCTGTTGATTCATTACATGATTCGATATTTCCTCACAAACGCAGTTTATTCAGCGTAGTGAAGCTTGTCTTCTATAAAAAAAATATTACTGCTTTATGCTTTTTTGCCACAGGCTCATGTTGTGTTCAGACCAAACGCGAATGGCGCGAATGAATCGCGCTATTCGCGTGTAGTTGGACGCTTGAACATTTTGAGTTTACTCGCTTCATTCGCGCGTCAAATTCGCGTCATGGGAGGGGCTTCTGGCAGGCGGCTCCAGTCTCATTTCGAAATGGCGGACATGGATTTTGTTGAGAGGGTATCTGCGCTTTATGTGCTATGGAAGGCTGAAAAACGGCGTAAACTCGTTCGGCGCCGTGTCTGGGTCCATCCGATCCTTTTTATATTCCTGTTAATATAAAAGTAAGAAAAAGAATCATACAGCTCCGGGTGTCCACAAACAGCAACGATTTTGTCCTCCAGTTTCGGATTTCTGCCTCCGCTCGCTACGTCGTCTAATCACCTCACTAGTAGAGCAAGCTCCTGATTGGTTAACGCGGCGCGAATTTTCGCCAAAATTTAGAGTTTTCAACTCGCGTGATTCGCGTCATTCTCGCAATTCGCGTCGCAAGTAGGTATCGCGTCTTTGCATTGACTTAACATGTAAATCACTCGCGCTTGACGCGCCATTCGCGTTTGGTCTGAACACAACATTAGCCTTTGATGGCTTTGGTGTGGCCCGCTAATATCCGGGTTTGCCTACAAAAGTACATCATCTCTACATCACTCTTTCGTATCCGCTTGTTGTGACGTAAGGAATACAGTTTCGTGATCCAAGCCTCCACTTGTTTTACGTGAGGCTACTTTTAAACAACCATCTATGAACAGTGTTGATTTATGTTACACGCTTAGGCTGAGTTAAAGAAGGGCGATTGTAGTTTTTCGGAAGGTTTACAGCCTGCCATGAGTGCACATTAGCGTTATTTGTTAATTTAATTCAAACTGGTGCCATCTAAAGGCCTTTTTATGCATAACAGGCACATTCACAGCAACTCGTGAGCACGCAAAACGTTTCTTGTGAGCAAACTTTATTTTCACCAATATCCCTTCCACGGCTCCGTAGTAAATAGTTCATATAATGAAACAAAAATTATAAAATGTTTACCTAAACAAATACCTATAAATAGTAAATTTTAAGATCTCTTAATTCCCCCCTGGCTGTATACATATTCATTTGATTCTCCACTTCCCTCTCGTTTTGTTTGTCCTTTCCATAAGATTGAGAGACTCAAGCACAGCTTAATGAATGCAGAGAGCGATTCAAAGATCCAGCGGAAGAAGACAATAACCCTGAAAAATGCCATGGAGCAGAGGCCAAGTCAAGAGATGATTTGGCAGCTGCAGAGAGAAAACGACCTCCTTACAGCACGTATTCAAGAGCTTGAAAGTGCTTCCAAAGTAAATCAGTGTCACTATTTCACAGACTCTTGTGGATAACATAGACCAGTGAATCATGTATAAAACATATTTTTCCCCAGGCCCAAACTCTAGAGTGTGAAAAGCTTGATCAAGAGTCAGTGGAAGATGTCAAGCAGCAAAGCAATGCACAATACCAGGAGCTGGTGAATGATCTCTACAATATACGCAACGATCTCCACGATACACAAGAGCTTTGTGATAAGGTATCTGTCATTTCATAAATAAAATTTCATGGTATGTATCTTTTTCGGTACAGTAAATATCAAATCATGGCATAAAAATAAGATTTTTTTCTGTTCATTTTGATTGGAATTTTAGCATCAAGAGGAGAAGGATGAGTTAGCTTTGATGTGCACCATGCTAAAAAAAGACTCCACAATGTATCGAGACCGAATGGAAGACATCTTGAAGCAGTTGGAAGATGTCATTAAAGAAAGAGACAAGGTATCAAACTACTTTGTCTATGCATGACAAAACAAACAAACAAAAAACATTTGTGGAGTTTAGATGCAAAACCCTCTATGTGCCGCTGACATGTTTTCTTGTAAACAAGCATTTTTTTTATGTTTAGGTTCAGTAATTTCACTTTAAATCGCAATGAAAAGATTACTAGTCAGTACTTAAAATGTCTTATTTTCACAAATGTGTCTAACAAATTTGACAGTCTCGAGCTGCAAAACGCTCTGAGTGCATGCAAGCTTTTTGGCAAAAACCGTAATTTTCTCCGAAAATTCACTTATTTGGACAAGACATAGTAAACAGTTACACAACCACTAAAGATGCAATTAAAAACAATGCAAATAGTGACGATCCCCGAAATTTTGCCTGCCGAATAGTTTCTGACGAAAAGGGTATTATCAGTTTTGGCCGAAAGAAGAAAATAGGCCGAAATAAAAGCCGAAATATTTGGCGGGGTGCCAGATATTTCTGCTTTTATTTACCTCTCCCTTCAGTGCTCGCGCTCATTCACACTCTAGCTGTTATCAATGGACGGTCGTGTAAGTCGAACTTTAAACACAACAAACTTTTCATGTGAATGATCAGCGGAAGGATCTGTCAGTAAGTGATGATGTAGCTCACGTGGACTTTCATCCGGCAGGTATTTATATCACTGAATCTCATTTAAAGCCTGTTTTTGCGTGTTGTTGTCATTCGAACGAGTCTGCACCATAACTTCTTGTATTAGCAAGAGCTGCTGAGTTTGACTATAACTTGAATAGTGTTATGCATATAATAATTCTACAGTAATTCTAGAACTACAATGTTTAGATGATTGGTAAAAAAGTTATATTTCAGTGTGTTGCAATGACCAAGGAAGAATGATATATTTAGTATTGTTTTCAAATATGGTCTCTTTGATTATTGTGGTTTTAGTGTGTATAATTAATAGTTATATAAAAACATTTTAAACAAGTTTTTTCGGCGAAGTGCATCCTGAATTTTCTGCATCGGTTTCGGCCCAGAATTTTAATTTCGGTGGATCACTAATTGCAAATAGTCAAAGTCAGAATGTAAAAATTCTGAAACTGAAGGGGGTGCTGTATTTCTGGGATTAAGTGGATTTGAAGCGAATGTATTTGATGAACATATAATAGATGCCTAGAGCATTTGGTCAATATCATGATCTCATTTTTGACAGAGGTGGCATTTAGCTGCTTTTGCAACTGAGCTCCTCATTTGTATATGCTGTTGTCATATTATAATAAAATATATTTTATATAAACTTTATAAAAAACGTTTCCCTAAGAAATGGGGCACCACTACTAAACTGTTCTTTGTTGCGTTTGTCATTGCTTGCTGTGTCAAAGGAGACGCACCGATTTTTATCACAAACATCAAAGATGTCACCATCAGCGACTTAAAATCCAAGACTGTTGGATCATGTTGCAATTAGCACAAAAAATTTGAGCAATGTCCGTATACATCATGTTTACATATGGATGTAAGCACAGGAAACAATATGTTGATACCAGCAAATTTTCTTTCCAATTGACTTTCATTTCTGACATGCAGTCCATTCACTGGGTTTGAGACACGAAAATATGTTATGGTAATATCATATAATTAGTAATGATGTAACGTTAGCGAATAGCGATTTCTCCTATTTTTACTCCTTCATATGAATGCGTTAAATCGAGGGGTAGGGAAAGTTCAAGGGTAAGTGTTAGAAATGTGATTGGCCCTTCTGCTACAATTATATGACATTTCTTTTAAAAGGCTATTGCTACAAGAGAGGAGTACCATTTGGAGAGCTCAAAAAATCTCCAAGACAAGGACCATTACCGCAAACAGATCAGAGAGATGGGAGAACGTTATGATGAACTTCAAGTTCAGTTGTTCGAACTCAGGGAGAAGTTCTTTCTCTTCAGCAAAACTCCGCAAACAGAACAATCCAGTTCAGTTGGTACGTACAACACACAGGGTGCGTTATATTAATGGCACAGATTGATAAATAGCTTTTTAGTAGGATATAACTTTTCAAACTCTATTTTCTGTGAAAGTGAATATCATTTAAAGCCATACAATATTTATACATAATGTGAATTTCTATTATATGAATTGTTTTTATTTTTTAGAACTCTGAAGACAGCTCATTAGTGAGTTCATTTGAGGTAATTATATTCATAAAATACTTTAGAAAATGACTACAAATATAGATCAGATTCTTTGGTGTTATTGTTGATCTTGAAGAGACATTATCCTGCTGACTTGTATTATTTTTAGTCCTCAACAGGGTTGCTTCCAATATTTCCAGAGATGAAAGTCAAACAAGTGAGGCAAAGTCTAGGGAGAGGTGTAAAAGGGGTAACACTTACTTTTCCATTCTTTTTTTTTTACTATGGTCTAAAACAATCATGATTGTTTAGACTGGCAAAGAGTGTTAGATGTTAAACTATTGTGGTGTTTACATTAGCCCGTTGTCGTACAAAAACTGTGTTTTAAAAAACGAAAACGATCCTTGTTTATACTGCCGTTTACACATGCGTTTACACTTCACTACCGAAAATGAATGTCACGTGACCGTTCAGACTCGCTGGACATGCGCACATAAATGTAAACAGTTTTATGGGCATACATAAGTTGGCGGTTGATGACAGTTGGTTACTAGTCACAGACGTAAACATGATTCAAGGACGCCTTAGATGAGGTAATCCATGTTATAAGGCTGGTTTGATTTCATTCGGAGCCACGCAGATCGATCGACGGATGACATGGCAGTACTGGGTGAGCTATTTAAAAGCACACGGCTCTCGATTCTGTCTCGTGTTGCTGTTATGTCGATCGTGTTGATTCGTGTATGCAGAGCAGCTTGAAGCTAAACAAGCCTGTTGTTTAAACGGTCCTTGCGAGACTGGCCATTGTCGCCTTCAGGTATCGTAATGGCTCATATCACAGAGGCTTGACGAATCAGAGAAGCAAACGCAATGATACAGACGACCCAATCAATAAGCGAAGGTGGGCAACCACGCCTGCGTATTCTAATGTCTCCGCTTTCGTCAGTTTACACAAAAATGCAAGGAATTTCAAACTAAAACGGGGTATGCAGTGTTTCCAAAAGTCTCAGTTTTCGGGGGTCAAAAACTCCAGAGTAGTGTAAATGCCAGGCGTAACCGTAGCAAGAATGATGCGTTTTTAAAGGGAAACACAGTAGTATAAATGCCGGCTAAGCTTTGCAGCAATTACCATTGATAATATTACTATTACAAATGTGTGTATTCAGATTCAATTTCAATAGTAAATCTCCTGTCTGATTATCAAAAATGGAATTAATAAATTGGCACATTAATTGTTATTAAGTTGAATTGCTTAGATATTAACTTAACTTATTCAACTCACCCTCAAAATTGGGTGACCACTTTTATTTGATCCTGTGCTATAGTTCATGAGTCTTCAACCGGGGTTCTTGACCCCGTGGGGGTCCACAGCAGTCCTGCTAATTAATGTGTGATTATTAAACATTTTTAATTAAAGATATATCTACGGAAAAAATAATATTTGATTTTTAAAATGGTTATTACATTAGCAGCTTTAATAAATCCTATGCATACAGCTGTTAACAGTGAAGTCACACTTCTTCATCAGCGCTTCTTCATTAGGGCAATAGGGCAACACCACCAAGGTGCAAAAATTAGGTATTTTATCTGTCACATTCAATCACAGTGTTACACGAGCTGTCACCGTTGTAGACTGTTTGTTCTGCTTCTGGAAATACAGTACAATCTGCACCAAGTCACATTCTGTGGAGTACCACCACTTTTTGGGACGATTTCGATCTCCTCAGTCAAACCAAGTCTTCTCATTGACTTCCATACAAAGTTTTGTGATCTAAAATTATGTGAGACGCAGAAAGATAGAGTATAGAGTAAAAGAACCACATATAGAGGCGGAAATAAAAATACCACTGACACCACGTGACGTTTATTTGGAAACGTGAGCCTACACTCCACGGCATACATAAAATGCTGATTTAAAAATTGGACAGTGACAAGGTAGAGAAAATTGCAGTACAAATTTTATTTTATAAAGTTACAATTTTTGACTAGATGCTGTATTAGTTGAGAAAAGCAGTATTTTTGCCGACGTGCGTGCCTACGTACGTCTGTTTGTTCGTTCGTCCGAGCGTGTGTGTACATGTGTGTGCGAGCCCTGCCTCCAAAAGAGAAAACAGATACAGAGATGAAAGAAGGTTACATGATCGGCTAAAATGTTGAGAACATGTGAGATTTTTTTATGTAAACAAATATGTATATAAATACGACAGTTTATCAAACTGCCAGAAAACCTTGCGTGATAGGTTGATAGTAATAATCTACAGACCATGATTAAACTAAATCCATCTCCTCCATGATTTAAACTAAATTGGCGGCAGATGTCTTGAAATCTGTGTGACGCAAGTTTTCTATGCGTGATTTAAGTGGACGGGGTCACGTGACGGGACTGATTATTCCCCTTAGCCAATCACATGAAAATTAAATATATAAAGCAGCGACGAGAATGTGAGGAAAAATAGCCCAGTAAAAGTACCGATACAGCACTAAAAATTTACTCAAGTAAAAGTAAAACTACACTGTTTTTAAACTACTTAAAAGAGTACATTTCGTAAAAAAAAACTACTCAACTACAGTTATTTGAGTATTTGTAATTCGTTACGTTACACCACTGCTGAAGACACAATTTGAAATAAGGAGTTTTCATTTCTCTGATAGATTTTTTCTAGCAAAAAGACAACTTTGCTTAAAGTGAACTCTCTTCTTTATTCTTTATTCAGACACAAGTGAGGAGTCACAGAGTCAGTCTGGAGAGTACAATGTAGGTGTCTCTAAATAGCCCCGTTCTTGTTTTTATTTTTCATGTACATCAATAAAACTTTTTCTACATTAATGACGGTGCCTTCCTTTTTTTATTTTTTTTTATTTGTCAGCCATCTATCTATTCAAGGAGGGTTTTTTCTGCTGAGGACGTTCCAAAAAACTGCAGACTTAAAGGACATTACAACATCTATGACGGGAGGTGGGGATTGTTTTAATTTACATCCAAACTGAATGTTACTATTACAATAAGAGCACAGATCACTGAATTAAATAATCATGTATATTTTAGTATTTTATTTTATTCTAATTCTAGACAAAATAAAAAAAATGACTTGTTTTAAAGCAATGCTTTCACTATGGTCTGACAGGAAGCGTGCTGTAAGAACAAAAATGTTAACAGGTAAAGAGAATGTGCAGTGCATCCTGGACAACACCACTGGGAGTGATACAGATGGGATTTGACACACAACACGGCAGAGATTTGTAGGTTTCAGGTATTATATAATAGTTGAGACTGTATTTTGGTAAACTATCTGTATTAATATGAAACTTGGTATTGACAATCATGAAATGAGATATGACTTTGTGATTACTTGCAACTTTTTTGCTTTCAACTTTTTTTTTGCTCTAAAATCACGAGGGTTGTCTAGTTGGACCCCTTGGGGCATACCAAATTGATAATACCCAACATTCCCTAGTCAGCCATTTTGAATTTGATCAAAAAAGGCAGTAGGGTATAAGCACAGTACATTAATATATGAAACATAGTACAAACAGTATCCCAATCATAACTTAAGGGTACATGCACACTTTTGTCACAGCATCACCCACTGTTTCATATTTTGCAAGTAACTAAAACTGCTAACACTTTACAATAAGCTTTTTTATTAAAGTGATAGTTCACCCAAAAATAAAAATTCTGTCATCATTTACTCTCCCTCAGATTGTTCCAACCCTGTATACATGTCTTTCTTCTGCTAAACACAAAGGGAGATATTTGGAAAAATGTCACTAATCAAGCAGATCTCGTCCCCATTTACTGCCATAGTAGGAAAAATATAAACTATGGGATGAGAGTCAATGCTTGGTTACTGACATTCTCTTTCTTTATATTTAGCAGAACAAAGACAGGTTTGGAACAATCTGAGGGTGATTAAAGGCAGTTCACAATGTCTGCGGTGGGCCTCCCTTGGCTGAGGGTGTCTTGTGATAAAGGGCCGAAACACCCCATGAGGCTGAGGTGCACAACTGACGATGGGAACCATACAAACGGCATTTTCAAGCATCACCTCACCAAAAGGCATCTTTCACCCAGGATAATGGATGTGATGAAAGTGCAGTGTTTCCCCTAGGTTTACGGCTTTGGGGGGTCTCTATATTTTTTGGGGTGGAGGTCCGGACAATACTTTTTTTAATAAATAATGTTTAATCAATCAATCAGGCCATATCCTGTATATTCTGATAGCCACAGTCTATATGAAACATAGAAGGTCTGGTAACTGAGAAAATGTGTTGTAGGCTCTGGTGCTGAAGCGAAGTCCTAGTGGTCTAGCGGAAAGTGTTTAAATGAAGCGCGTTTGGCGCTTAATAAAGATACTCGAAGATATATAGGAAAAATATAAGCAACATAAATGTCCATGAGTGCGCGTGATGTGTACATCTCAGTTATGTAGACGCGCTGCTCAATTTAAACCACAGAAATAGTCCCATTTTTTTTATGGTTCATTATGTCTTGTGGTCGGAATGGAAGGAAGGATAAGCTGGGTGAAAACCTGTCATACATTTTCACCACCCTGGGAGCGTTTAAAAAGGCTATTTTTATCTGCTTTTCAGGTGGTTGACGCGACATATTTTTCCACACGGGCTCTCTGTCCGCTGGTGAAAGTGTGGTTACCTGTGTATGTGTGCGCACGTGTCTGTGTGTGCGGGCGCATCGGGTCGGAACTCGATCAAGAGAGCAGAGGAGAATTGTCAAGGCGCGACGACAAAGAATCAGAAATGACATGCCTGTAAGACATGTAAATATGATAAATAACATAATGCTATTTAGTTGGTTTAATACGAGAACAAGGTATAGACATAATATATAGGAAAGGTAACCTTAAATTACTTCTTTTGTGATCTGACACCACATAAAAAATGTAATTAACTTGACCTTCAAGGGGGGGCGGGAAGTGCCATTGGAGGGGCGCCCCCCTAAGGTAGGGGAAATATTGAAGTGGGATCAGGCACACAACTCATGAGATGTCTCTCTGATAATAGCAAGGAAAGGCAAGGAATCTTTTGAAACTATTGGGCCAATTAATGTTTTCATTATTAATAGCAGCCTGGCTTCCGGAGATGTACCAAAGTCTTTTAAACATGCAGTGGTGGAACCAGTGATCCAAAAACATTAATCTAGATGCAACAGTTATTGCCAATTTCATGCCATCTCGATTTCAAATCCTAGTCCGGTTTCAAATCTTCGCATAGTACAGAAACTGCATTGCTAAAGGTTAATAATGACTTGTTACTTGCTACTGATTCGGGGGATTATGTGATTTTATCTCTCCCTTATTAGAACAATATGTTGTTATTAAGGGTTGGGATGGTTTAGATCCTATTTGTCTGATAGATCTTTCTCGGTTCGGGTCTGAGAGTTCGTCTCCTCAACTGCCTCTCTCACGTGTGGGGTCCCCCAGGGCTCTATTTTGGGGCCTATTCTGTTCTACCTGTATATGCTTCCCTTAGTTTTTTTTTTTTAGGAAATTTGGTATTTCGTTTCACCGTTATGCTGATGACACGCAAATGTATCTGCGTTTGAATCGGAAAGATATTGGCTCTTTAGCGCCACTGCTGCATTGCCTTGAGGAATCAAGGCCTGGATGGCACTAAATTTCCTACATTTTAACGAAAACAAAACGGAAGTTATGTTGTTTACGCCAGGTGGTAACTTTCAATTCAATTTATTTATATAGCGCTTTTCACAATGTGCATTGTTCCAAACAGTTTTACAGGAGAAAATAAGGAAAACACAAAATGGTAAAACACAGCACAGTGCATGGTGTTTATAGAACAAGCAAGATCATTCTATAAATAATATCTAATAAATAATTCAATTAATTAATAAATGCAGTCTCCCGGTGAGCAAGCCAACATTGCCCTGCTGTGGCCAGGAACCCAAACTCCAATGATGGACTGTGAGTATGGAGGACGAGAAATGACTTAAGTATAAATACATAAATGAATATATTAATACACGCATAAATGCATAAATAAATAAATAAACACACGCATAAATGCAGGAATAAATAATTAAAAAAATACATGCAAAATTAAATCAATAAATTGATAAATACATGCATAAATGTATAAATAATTAAATTCTGTATTTCTACATTTACTTCTGTATTTCTACATTTATTTATGCATTTCTACATACATCAGCTCTAGAACCGCTGCAGCTACTACTAGCCCTGTTTAAGATGGCGGGTGTTTTAAGAACGATTGCTATTGATTAACGATCATTAGCAAATATCATTGATCCTCAACCTAGCGACTACTTTCTGTTTCGTTTGGAACGAAGATGGTTTAGTTCAGTTAAGTGATGATATGGATTTTGACCTTGATCCAGCTATGCTAGCCTTTCTTCAAGAGGCAGCAGGCCAACTTTATGATGGACGTCCCATGTTCGCCTTCGTACGCATGTGGTGGACGTCCCATGTTCGCCTTCGTACCCATGTAAAGTTGGCCTGCTGCCTCTTGAAGAACGGCTAACCAGAGGTTGCGCTAGACTTTTTCATTGTCCGTCATTTTTATGGACAGGCTCATAAAAAATCCATCATAATCAATTTTTACACGTCACTATGGTGCAATGTGATATTACGGGCTAATTAGCATGTTTTTGACATCATCGCAACGTACATGCGTTCTTTGAACTTACTGTGAATAAAATTGTAAAAAATGTACAGTGTAATAAAATACTTTATTTATTTTAAAAAGTGCAGGGGATGGGGATGCTGTGAGGGGACCCCAAAATAATTTTGCCTAGGGCCTCCAAACGCTAACGTCTTGGTCATGTTAAGAGTTGATAAAAATCAATAATCCATGGCAATCGAATATTATTAAATTTCATCATTATTTCATCATGGTTTTAATATTTAAAAACGGGTGACACAAGTACTGGACACCTGCACGTTGCAGCTAATGAGCCTTCCTGAGCAACCTGGTCACGCTGTAAGTTACAGGACAAGCAGGAGAGAGAGGATTCAAATAACACAAAGACAACGTATCTCCCCAATATCATATGCCTTTTTGATGTGTGGATTTTGATTCGTATATCTCTGTACATTTATGATTTTGTTGATTGTTAATTTTGATTCATTACATTAAAGGCAATACAATGGCACAACAAAATAATATTTTCTCTTTATCTCTGTACCACTTTTCTGTGCAGACCCAGCAGATGTATGCCTTTCAGATTATGTGGACTCCTGCAACTGCTACTGAGTTTATCCAAATTTAGAAATGTTATTGAAATGGAAAGTCCTCCAGACACTTACTTCGCATTACAAGTGCTTAAAAATGTAATAAATCTCCCTGAAAGTAATCTGTCTGTGCATCTTTTGAAGTGTTCTTGACATTTTAATAAGGTTTTAAAATTTGTCATAATCTTCAAGCAGCGGTAAAAAATATGGACTGCCTTTCCAAACAGTGCGTGAGTATGAGATTGTCGCTACCCGATCCGTCCGGGTCTCATGATGTATCGAGTCCTCTCTCGAAATCGGTCCCCTTTAGGACCCAACTGGTAGCTACACTGTTAGACTTTTCATTGTATTTTTGCTGTGTAGTGCTGCCAGTGATTTACTGTAAGTGCCCCTTTACAGCAGCTTAACTGTATATGTAACTTACAGTAATATGACTTTACTGCAACTTTGTGTACAGTATAATACTCTTACCACAATTTGGCTTCACAGTATTGTAACTCTACAGTAACTTAATTATACTGTAACTTGCTAAATAGTATTGTAAAATGCATTCCTTCATAATAATTGTATTTCATATTATTTATCAATATGTGACACTGGCAGTACAAAATCTCTGATTAGTTTACATAAATACTGTTAAATTTTATAAATTAAAAATAAGTGACATAAGTCAATGTACAACAATATTTTTATTCAGTACATCATTATTTGTTACATCCATTAAAACTGGCTTTTTGAACAATGTGATACAACAATGCCTGATGAAATCATAACAATATAACCGTATCTTTAAGAATAATCTAACAATAGGTTGAACACTGTAAATGTAGCCAGTGTTTTGGTTTTAAATCTTTGTAACAAAACACACCAGGATGATGTTAATGAGCCTACAGGCACAAAGCTTACAAGATCCAATCTAGGCTTGTCTGTGTTCTGGCGTTGAACTGGCAACGATACATTGCTAGACAGATGATCTAAAGAGAAACAAAAAAAACAATGTGTGAGAAATGGTCATGGTCATGGAACTCATTTAAACTGTCGATGAACAGACAGGCTAACAATTTATGCAAAAGCATAAAATCTAACAATCAAAAATAGTCTTTTATTTTCTTCAAACCACCAACTTTATACAGTTTATACAATTAGTTGGAATATGAACCAAACTTGTGTTATTCTGTAAATCAAAACATTGCATATTTTCTTTGTCATCACCATTTCACACAAATAACCTAAAAAAATAATGATGTGTGCAAAATAGAGTCTCACAGGGATGATGTTTTTAGTTAGTGCCACACTGGTTACCTCGACCTAAAGCCAATTGATTTTTTTTCCATAGACATTTAAAAGATTGCAAAAAATAAGTTGGTTAACAAAGGTTTGACACTTACATGCTTTGTCTATCAAGATAATCTTTACAAGTTAACATCACATGTATGAAGCCTAAATACAATCGGCAGAAATAAAAATGTAACATGAAGATATGCGGGTACTGTAGTTGACGAATAAATTGTACATGTGTCCTATGGTGTGACATAGCAACATTTCGAAAACAAACAATGTCGTATAATAAGATGTGAAATTATTTACAGGTTTTGTTAACCACATACCTTATATATAAAAACCTTGAATTTGGGGCAATGGAACCAGAGGTACTAAAATGTTAACCTCAGGTTTTGTATACAACAACACGTCATCCCTGTGACACTTGATATGGAGGCCATAGGAGACATGTGCAATACACTTAAATCTGAATGTTGTCTATTTATTTGTCAATGTATGGATTGCTCATATATATATATATTATATGTACCGTTACCTATAAAATAGCTTATGCATTGAATTACTCACCTCTGTACCATTACCCGCATAGTGCATGCTGATTTTTGCATGAAGACAGATAAAGCAAAACAGCAGGTGTGGAATTACTATGATATATTTTACATGGATATTTATTAAAAAAGTTCACATAGTTAAAAAGAAAAACACAATTTTTTTTATTTCTCTTCATTGTTAACATGAATTTGAAGTGTTGAAATTCTTAGTGGTCATAATTATGAATGCTGAACTGGATAATTATGAATGCTGAACTGGATGTGTTATTGTTGTAGAACATGGTCAGACATTTACTGTATTACTTTGGATCCACTCAGAAAAGGCTATTTAAAAAAAAAAAACAGCAAACATCACCATTGAGGTGCGAGATGAACTTCATGAGGTTAGTTCCTTAAAAGGAGTGATAAAATAAATGGATTAAAAATAATTAGAATAGAATATACAACGGATAAAAAATGCTCTGTAAATTGGTATGACATCTATTAACTTGTTTGATTCTATTACAAAACCCTTTGTTGTGCTGTTAAGTGCTTTCATTGACTCAGGACAGTAAAAAAAAATTACAACACGGCAATTATCACAAAGGCTGTTTTGTGAAAGATTGATTCCTAAAAAGTTTTATGAAATGAAGTACATTTAATGCAGTGCAATAAAAACTGTTTTAATTTTCTATGTTAAACAGCGTGGGATCTCACTGCAGGGAATTTATATGGTTGGGGTGAAAGAAACCATTTTTTTACTCTCTGGATGGCTCGAACTTTATTATAAAAAGATGCTGCAAGGTTCAATTATTTCATAAACAGGAGACATTGTTGCATCAACATCTTCGTAGGAGAATATCCTAGTTCTCTTTCCAACTCCGTGCACCCAGCTCTTCTGATGTTGACGGTGACTGACCATAAGTAAGAGGACTCAATTGACGATAGCACACAAACACTGAACAAAGAACTGCAAGAATAACACCAACAAATGACTTCCGTTGAGCTGGGGACCTGAGAAACAGCATAGAAGAGAGAATAGTTTATTTAAACAGACTTATTTAACAAAAATAATACTGGTTTAAAGCCATTTATTTATAAAGTGCAACGAATGAAAAACAAATCTGACTCTAGCTTCACCATGTCTTTTACCTCAAAACATAGATGTACAGGTGCTCTACAACTATAGGTATCTGCAAGATCTTGAAGGTAAGTGCTGGAAGATAGTGGTACAGAAACAGAGTCTTCTCCATTAGAAAGAAAGGCACGTAATTAACTGCCCAGCCTCCACCACACACTACACCAGCCAAAACCAGCTTTTCCCAAGAGTCTAGATAAAAAACAAAATTGGGGTGGTTGAAACAGATATTTGTTGGTATCATTTTTGTTCTGTACATAGAGTGAGCTTTGATTTACCACCTAAGCTGATTTGTCATTTTTAGAAAGTTCAAAAGAAAAGTAAAGATTTCTATGATTAGAAAAAAAAAAAAATGAATATCAACACACCAAAGCTGTTTCCCAGTTTAAAAACTGCATTTCAAAACTGTTTGCACCAGAGGCTGGTATGCACCATACATATCATGTTTATTAATATTACAGCTGCATTATTTTGTATTTAATTCCGTGTCCTTCTAAGCTTGGTTAATTAGAAAAATTGGTAGGCAGCTGTTCTCTAAAATTAACATATATGACTCCATATTTGTTTGAAAAAGTCAGCAATGTCTCTGCTGTGTACTGCTGCTGTCATCAGGCAACAGGAGCAGCAGGTGACACAACTAGGGCTGTGTCCGAAAAAGCCGCCTATACCCTAATATAGTGCACTATTTGAAGGGACATCCACTTTTACTGGACATTATTAAGTGCACTCATTCAATCACATGATGCATCATAATGTTGAGGCTCGCGCTGAATTAATTCCTGCATTTCGGCAGAAGATGCCGTCCGCAGCGCTTCCAGTGTCTGAAATTAGTCACTCGTTTTCACCTGCTCCCTAAAGTGAACTAATGTAGGGAATAGTGAATGAGGGTATAGGGAGCGATTTCAGACAGAGCCTTGGAATCCTCCGTAGGCTAGAACGTCTCATTTTAGTTTGTTTTTCACTTCGGAGTCTGTGTCCTTTGAGGATCAAGTCTTTTGTCTTCAAAGGCTGCATCCTTCATAGGTTGCAGGGTTCGAATTATGATGCAGCTCAAGTCACTCCAAATGGACAAGCAACCACAAAACTGTACTTTTTTTGCATCTGTTCTAAAACTCCTGTCACATTAGCGTATTAAACTTACAAAAATAATCCGTTTCTCAAGCACATACCTTCAGGAATGTCCATAACTTTTCGTCGTCGTCTTAATAAGTAGGTTAAAAACAGAAGAAAATACACAGCCAGTGCAATTTTTGCGACAGTCCATGTAACAATATTTCCAATCAACTGAATTTGTGCCTGTATTAAAGGGTAAAGGGTTAATAACTTCTACAGCCTTTTCACAGCAAAGACAATAATAATAATAATAATTCATTAATTAAATATATGTTGACATACATTACTTGAAGTATGTAGCCAGTATGCAATGTTCGTATCCAAGGTGATCCATTCTAGAGGTGATGAGCTATATCTGTGTTCGGACTCTTCATTCTTCACTGTTAGCATCTTCCACTGTAAATCAAACATACATTAAGTGAATTCATTTTCTGACACAGGCTCTAAATGTCTTTTCTGTCAATTGTCAATAACATAAGATTGTGTTTTATATTTTATATTTACCTGCAGCTCAAGAAATTTAGTCAAGAAAGTGATGTTTCTATTGATGTGATTGTGAGTAGGTGTCTTCAGCTCTAACTCCCTTTCCTTTTGTTCCTGACCTGCAGAAAAGTTGAATTAAAAATACAGATATAAGAAATATGTGAAATATGTGGTGCATGTTCTAACTTTTTCCATAGCGATGCTCTTCCACATTCCATATGCCACTCTGCTGGTAGCCTTTATTAATCTTATCTCCAACCACCTCCAACTGTTTGAAACCCCACTCTGGCAGAGAAGTGCCACTGAGCTGGAAAATATTACACAATTGTTAAAAGTACATTTATTTTCTTTGAGTCATCTTTTTATACTTCAACTAGTATTCTTGAAACAATCACTATTGATGTGTATAGTTGAAAGAATGCAAACCCTTGGACTTAACATTTTTGTGTAAATCCAAAGACATAAGGGTGGGTACTGGGTACACATCAAGCCAATGCCGACAAAATAGCTGCAACAAGAAACTGACTGTGGAGTTTTCTCACATTGACTGCATCTGGATCCCTGACACACCAAGCCAAATGACAGCCAAGTAGCACGTCAGCTAACTTTCCATACCAGTGGTTGGCAGTAGTTGGTATTTGTTACTAAAAACTAATGACTGGTGGTATACAAAACGACAACAAAGCAGTGACTTGCTCACCAGTTTTACACAAATCTAGCTCTCCATAGAAGAACTTGTGAGATATCTATAATGTATGATGAGTTTACAACATTTGCATATTGGAATATGTAATGCAAATAATGAGAAGAGCGTTCTGTGGCAGTCCAAGACTTGGTTTCTGGTCACTTTCAAATGCAGAGAAGTTCATTCATGCAGTCACAGCGTCAACACTAGATTATTTTGATGCACTTTTAGGCTACGTCCACATTTGACTTTTTTTAAGCTGCCAACATCTGTTTTACATTATAATACTATGGAGTAAACCGTGTTTTCATGAGCCAGCGCCGGCGTCTTTTTCTGCAGCTCAGAGCATCTTTGAGTTGAAAAAAGTTATTTTCTGAAAAAAACACTACGTCAAACACATGTTTAACAGCTAAACACAGTCCTTCACATTCACTATACTCTCAGGGCTCTGGCCAGTTGGTAATACCTAGAATTTCAAAATCAAGTGCAGGTAGTAGATCCTATTCCTATATAGTGCCTAAACTTTGGAACAGTCTTCTGAGTGCTGTGAGGGAGGCAGACACACTGTCAGTTTAAATCTAGATTAAAGACGCATCTATTCAACCTTGCATACACAACACTTCTATAATAAAAATTCCCTAAGCATTGTTAGGCTGGATTAAATAGATCAAACGGAACCAGGAACACTTCACATAACAACTGATTTCCATGTTGCTTCAAAGAGTGTAGTATGGTATTCTGCTCTCAGTTTGTCTATTTTAATTTTTCCGAGGTTACCATAGTGAGCAAGATGCTGTCCGTTACCGGACCAGATAGTAGAGCTGAAAGAGAGAGGCGCAAATCCGACAAGTACTCACTACAAAACCGCAACTGCAATTAGCTATTAAAATTTTTAGGAATTCTTAAATCTATTATCTACCTTTATACGTGGTTTATTTTCCTTTAATTTAGCTAGTTGTGCAAGCACTGTCAAGCTTGTAGAGGTGCAGCAGTATTGCCAGAGGAGAACTGGTTCCCCTGGTTGGGTCTGGGTTCTCCCAAGGTATTTTATTCTCCACTGGAGGTTTGGGTTCCTCACCACTGTTTGCAATTTTTAATATGACTTTAAATGTAATCTCTAACATTTCTATTGTGTTTAGAAACAATTCTTAAAATGTTTCTTTACCCAGACTTTAAGATTCAACCTAACCCCAATCTCTTCTATTTCCTATTAACTAAACTAAAAACACTGACAAAAGTTGTTTACAAGAAGCACTTATAATTTCTTTATGCACATGTTCAAGGATACACATATTTCTCTTACATAATACTATCTGCTACAACACACCTTCAGAACAGCTGAAGTGTTGACGTGAACTAGTCGCACCGATGATAAAATCGTCTTCCAGGTCTCTCTGTCAGCCTCCCTGTTCAGTATGTCCTAAAGTGCAGAATGCATCATGCAGTCATTTCTAGATGGTGATATAAAAACATAACATAGTCTTGTGAGTCAAAAGCCTTACCACTCTCCATAAATTCTGAGCTGGCATAGACACATTAAAATCAATATAACCAGAGACTTCCTGCGAGTGAGGGGTCATGGGAGCCGCAACATCATGCCTTGAAAACAAAGCACAGTCACTGATTGGTGCTACCAACATCTACAGAGTTATACAGTATCTCACAGAAGTGAGTACACCCTTCACATTTTTGTAAATATTTTATTATATCTTTTCATGTGACAACAGTGAAGAAATGACACTTTGCTACAATGTAAAGTAGTGAGTGTACAGCTTGTACAACAGTGTAAATTTGCTGTCCCCTCAAAATAACTCAACACACAGCCATTAATGTCTAAACCGCTGGCAACAAAAGTGTGTACACCCCTAAGTGAAAATGTCCAAACTGGGCATGGAGTTCACCAGAGCTTTACAGGTCGCCACTGGATATTATTTATTTTTAATCACTGCATAATTCCCACAGTTACAACTGTATTATTCCATTGTTTTAATGAGTTAAACACTGTATGGTCCGCCGAACACTGTATGGCCCGATTCACATTTCGCGTCTAAAACCACGCCGCGCCACTTTCTCTCTTCAAGTGACCCGCGGTGCGTGCGCGGCACTCCGAAAAGTAGAACTATTTCAATCTAGGAAAATGTGCGCACGTCGCCCCCTATTAGCGCGCGCCTGCGCAAATGATGGGATTTATTAACTTTAGGGGAAACCTGTAGAAATACTATGAGGCTATTGGATATAATATTGAATATTTATTATTAATATAATTAATGATAGACAATATCTATTCAATATATGAATATACTGTATGTATGAATATGGAACTGCTGAAAATGAGGTCATAAATATGACAGGTACTGCTAAGTTTTGAATAGCTCTATATTTAAACTTTATATAAGACATGCGCGTTTACTGCTGCTGCTCTCTCGTGCGTGTGTGTGTGTGTTGCTGTATTATGAGCCATTCTTTGACGTTCAACTTAAGTGATAGTTTTTCATAGATTGTGTATAGTGCATACCACTCAGCATATGGGAGAATACACTAGGTCTTTTTCTGACCGGATAAGTTTAGGAACAAAGTTCCAGAACGAGTAAAGAGGGCTGTCATTCGTGAACTAGGTTTTCCCTCAGGTCATTTCCCCAAACGCGTTCGAACCGGCAAAATAAATATTTAGTGACGTAAGCAGGTGGACAGCAACGTCATTTAAGCGCATCCGTTGAACAACGACAAACAACCGAACAACAGAAGAGCAGCCAATCAGCGTTTGTTTACGTCACGGGTCGTTCCTATCCTGCTGGTTTAGACCCTGCATCGGAGAGGAAGCTAAAGTGTTCCACCAAAAAGGTTCTCTCTAACTAAAATTCTGGCCGGTTCCTGAGGACGCGACACGCCGGACACAGGGAAAGAGAAATACGCAAATGCCCAAGTAAAGTCAAGTAAAGAACACTGGACGCGTTCATGCACAAGCTCAAGTTCAAAGTTTTTTACCTTTATTTTTTGTGTATTTTGGGGTAAAAATGTGTGCATTTGAGTTGTTAATCAATGAATATAACATTGGTAAATCTGTTATTGCTTTCTTTTAAGGTTCTTCTGTATAAATGCGATGCTTTTTTCATTTTAAACGTGGTGTGACGCAGCGCTTCTCATCAGATCTGCACAACGCAGACCACAGGACTCACAATGTGGAAAACACTGATTGTAAACAAGGTTCAGCAAAGTTCTAAAAATGAAGACAGACTGTTCCACTTCGTTTATTGGGTCTGTGGCTTTACGGAGTGATGATGGTGTATTGTATTACGTGTTCAGGTAGCGAGATGTCATTCCGTGTAGCAGCTGAATTACATCACCATGTCTGACTGGTTTGGGAGGGCTGTTTACCACTAGACTGGAACTGAGATTAAAATGTTAAATTAATCAAAAAATCGATATAACTGTGATTACTAATTGGTAGTACAAAATAATGTTATAGTTACCCGACCACACCTTTCAGGGTCTTTAATAATCCACCAGTTGTTGACATCTTTGAAAGCATAACAGGTCACCTGCTGTTGGTGGGAGCTGCCACGGCCATTTTCATACCTTCAGGCACAGATAAACAGAATCAGAATCAGAAGGAGCTTTATTGCCAAGTATGTTTACAAACACAAGGAATTTGACTTGGCGACAGGAGCTTAGTGCACACAGTTATGATCTGTATAGAAATGTACAGATGGTACTCAACCAGAATAATCCTTCTGAAATAGTTTTTCGGGGTGTGAGGCTTTGTATAATGTTTATATTGAAATTGTTCATACAGATAGTTGCCGGCCTCTGTCACTGTTTTTATGTACTTGATTGTATTTGATTCCCTTGTGAAGTATTGCACATTTGCACAAGAGGATTTTGGGAGTGAGACATCGCATGTTGTTAACCCACTACCCAAAAACCCTGTTTAGGCTTGAAGTTTTACCACTATCTGTGGATCTGCAATAAATTATTATAAGCAAAGACAATTAAGTTGCAGGTTCTTTAAAGTGTGGCATAACTGGGTATTACAGTTTGGCGTCTACGAACAGGATTCTTTTTTTTTGTTTGTTTTTATTGGTAGTGGGTTGCTTTAAAACAGTGACATTGGCTGAAGAACTGAGGATTGTGATGTCAGAGACAAGGAAACTCATCAGAACTACTGGAGACATTGAAGCTGTTACATTACGTCTGACTTAAGAACTATGGAGAAAGAACTTGCTGCATTGCGGGAAAGGTTGGCCAAGGAAAAGGCTGTAATGGAAGAATGTAAACAACAGAATGAAGCATTGACTGATCAGTTATAACAAGTAACAACCAGACTCTTTGGACACTGCATGTTCTCTTTCAGATGCAGGTTTAGCTGATTCAGCTGCCTCTTTAGTCCCTACATGTGAAGAAATGATATCTGTTGAAGTGATTTAAGTTCCTAAAGATAAGTAGATTTTCATGTTTTCTGGGGACCCAGGTACTATCTCTTAATATGATTGGGTGGATGAAGTGCAGAACTCTATGCATTTTCGTCAATTTAAAGAAAGGGAACAGGCTGCATTTTTGCATGTTCATTTGTTAACTTATTTAAGTTTGACTCGACCAATCAGAGTTGAGCAGGGAAGAAGTTCTTTGTCCACTCAACAACTCATTTGCATTTTTATGACCTCCCAGCAACTTTACAAGATACCAGTCCAGATAATTACATAAGTATTCTAGGGTCACACAACATATGTCAACAATGAGGAAATCAAAAGGCAAACATTTCGGTACCAAATATGTCAGGTTTGAATCGCATTAAGTCGTGATTCATTCGGATGTACGAATACAAACAAAGCCTGAATCAAACGTGCATATTTACCAGTTACAGATGATTAAAAATGGCAAGAGCGCCCACATATAACAGAGATAATTACATATATGTACAAAAAAGGACAGTTTAGTGTAGTTTTGTCACAGAGGTTTCTCTGGATAAACTAAAGGTCTTAAGTTCCAAGTGGGCCCTAACAGATAGACTTCTCACACCTCATTTACTTGCTTCGAAGCTTAGTAGTAAATATTCCATGGAAAAACAAAAGGTTATCAACACTTTCGGGAGGAGAACCAATCAAACTCCAGGCCCCCCTGGAGCCAGGTTTTGCTCTGGTCTTTTTATGATAGTATAAAAAAACCAGGACAAAAGGTGGTGGGGGGGATTATGGCTCTTCCTTTAATGATCCAGACACAAGAGCCAACAATTTGGCTATGCCAGGCTCTACATATGTGACACTCAGTTTGGCCGGGAAGCCAGCTCTAGGAAGAGTCCTGGAGGTTCCAAACTTCTTCCATTACACAGCGTTCATACAAGGCAAACATATGGAAAAGGTTTGGCTGAATTACACAGCATTTATACAAGGCAAAACCTATGGAAAACGGTCCACTCATTGTTACCGCTTTTCCATAGAAATGAATATGAACTGGGACTGACATAGAGGGTTTTGCTCCCTTTCAGTGGAAACACGAGACGGTTCTGAATGGTGCCATCCTTGGCCGAGAACCAGCTCCAGCACCAACCCCTGTGGAAAAGCGGCGGTAACAATGAGTTGACCCTTTTCCAAAGCTTTTCCCTTTGCATAAGGTACCATGTAAGAGCAGTTGCGTTGTGTTACTACTCCCCTATTCCCCTATCTGATTAAATTCATTGCTTCTCTATAGCCGTTCCAACTGGGAACACCCCAACACCGAGCTGTACACCGGCATGTGTAGGTGGTGTGTTGGAACGAAGACGTTGGTCTCATTGTCGCGTCATGTGTTGGATGCACTATGGAGCAGTGAGCGCCTCTAGGAGGTGTTTTTATGCTCTTAATTGGATAGAGTGTATGTATGGCGACCTGGAGCGCTGACCCGTGTCGGACATTCTAGTCATTTTGACTGCGATGGCGAGAGTACTGCAGCATACTGTCTTTTCTATGGCTGTCGCCGTGGCTATCACTGCTTTTTATGTAAGGACGTTCAGTAGGAAGCACAATCTGGTTTTCAGATCTGTGAGGGTAACAGAACGGCGGAGACCCTTCACCCTCTGTCATCGCTGCGGCCTGAGATTTTGCTTTGGGAGTTCTGGCTCGATCCGCTGCAGGCGGTTTGTTCGAGGACGCTTCCGTTTAAATACCCTGCTTTCTGTTTTGCGCATAGGGGATTTACAATGCACTCTGGTTATGAGTTTGGGCTCGATGATAGTATGTCACACATAGACCGCATGGTTATGCGCCCATTCCTCTAAATGCCATTTAGTGCACAAATGGTATGCTCTCTGCCTTTCGATTGAGCCAGTGGCCTCTTCGGACACCGTTGCTCAGCATGCACCATATACAGTGCCTTGCAAAAGTTTTCACTTCCCTTCATTTTATTCACATTTTGTTATGCTGCTGCATAAGTATTCATAGCCTTAACTCAGAAGAAGGTTAAAGCACCTTTACGGACTCTTTTTGGGTATGATGTGACAAGCTTTAGACAACTGCATTTGGCCATTCTTCTCCTCAGATCCTCTCAAACTCTGTCAGGTTGGATGGAGATCATCAGTAGACAGACATTTTCAGGTTTATACAGAGATGTTCAGTTGGGTTCAAGACCAAGCACTAGCTGGGCCACTCAAGAGTTGTCCATAAGCCACTCTTGCATTGTTTTAGCTGTGTGCTTAGGATCATCGTCATGTTGGAGAATGAACCTTCTGCCTTTTTTCACGATCATTATCTCTTTATTTTGTGCCGTTGAGCTTTTCTTCTACTCTGACAAATGCCCCAGTCCCTGTAGCTGAAAAACACCCCCACATCATTATGCTTTTCCACCACACTTTACTGTTGAGATGGTATTGTACAGGTGTTGAGCAGTGCCTGGTTTTCTCCAGACATGATGCATGAAACTGAGATTGATCAGACCAGAGAATCTCGTTTCTGACAAGATTTGTTGAAGTATGTTTTTGCATTTTTTTAGTTTTCATGTGTCTTCACTGAGCAAAGGCTCGAGTCTGGCCACATCCATAAAGCCCAGATAGGTGGAGTGTTGCAGTGATGTTTTTCCTTCTGTAAGTTTCTTCCATCTCCATATATGATCATGAAGCTCAACCAGAGTGATCATCAGCTTCTTGGTCACCGCTCTTACTGGGGTTACGTAATGCGAGGCTGGTTGCGTCTGTTTCATTCCTTGCCATGTTCACTGGGTTGCCTCAGCCCTTACTGCTGTGTATTGTGGCTGTTTTATTCTGCTTAGTTACTTGCTACCCTGCTCAGTATAACAACATAGTGTTCTTGTGAAACTGTGGTGGTATGAAATTCTCCAGAGTTCTGAGTGTAGCCGAATTTTGGTATCCAATCATCTTAAAGCCTATGTAAGGAGTACGCCGATTGATGGGGGTTGTGCTTTGTGCTACTGCCTAGAGTTGTGCAGTGCACATTTATGTGTTCACTCCGTTAAGGTTGAGCTATTCTTCACTGTTCTCACAGCGTGATTGAATACAACTACCCCCTGCGTCAGCAGGAAGTGACACAATGTTGAGAGACCGCTCTCGAAAGGGAACTTCTTCGGTTACTTTCGTAACCTCGGTTCTATGAGAAGCAGGAACGAGACATTATCATATAAAAGCATATTGATGCTGCTAGCTGTCTCTAACATTTGACTAAAACTGAAATCTTCTTTTGGTTTTGTGTGAATGTTTATTCATGTGCTGTAAAATAGGCCTTCAACTGACACAGATGAGTCCAGTCCTAAGCAATAGAAGAGACCACGGCAGTCATCATAACCATCTGCATCTTCGTCTCCATTTTTTGACATCTAAGATGCAGCTGCATGAGGTTGAGGTAGTGGTAAAGGAGGAGATGGGAACGTTTTTGAAAGTGTTTCTAGATTGGAACTTCTCTTGTGGAATGTCTATACCTCCAGTGACATTGTAAAGTTTTTGTTTCACTGTTTAAATTATCTGAATTGTTCAAAATAAAGAGTGTTTTATTAAAATGTACGAATGTTGTTCTGAAAATTGTTTTCTTCTTGTGTGGTTTGGTGGGCTCAATTGATATGTAGTGTGTATTATTCAAATCTTATGTCATTTGGTTACCAGGTGTCTTTCTGGAGTCTCCAAGTGAACTTTTTGAAAGGACACCTGAAATAAAAGCTTAGAGAAACGAAAAATTTGAGAGTATTGTTAAGGAATGTGATCGACAGTCGATTGCTTTTGTCTGCCAGTTCCGGGCTACGGAGTTGGATAGTAAATACAGCTGCTGAAATGCCACAATTTGAATCTCACAGTATGCAACAAGGGGACGTTAAAGCAATTCTGGACGCATTGGGAGCAACGTAAAATTACGTCTTTATTCAGACGAGTTGCTGGACCCTATGGGTGTTTTTGATACTGCATGTGTCATCAAAGGAGTAAAATACCAACTGTCATTTGAGATAGTAGAGACAAGTCAGAGTCCAATTCTGTCAGGGTCAACTTGTGAACATCTAAACCTGAGGCAATTTACAATCCCAGACAAAGTGCTCAAAACGGAACAAGTAAGGTCTGAGCCTCTAACTAAGGAAGAGCTAATTGAGAAGTACAGTGATGTGTTCAACCTGCCTGTGGAATCTCTGCCTGGCGTGGTCCATTTTGAACTGGATCCCAACGTTGCACCGGTACAGTGTGCCCTGCGGAATGTTCCAAACGCTATGAAAGCCGATGTCAAAGCCCAACTGGACGTGTATCAGGCAGAAGGTCATAATACAGATGTTACAGGGCCAAGTGGCACATAAGGTGGCACATAATTGTGCGGTGGAAGGAAAATGATAAATGGTATCCAACATGTTTGTCAAAGAAATATCTGAAAAGTGTTGCAAGCATTTATATTCAGCCCCCTGAGTCAATACTTTGTAGAACCTCATTTCGCAGCAATTACAGTTGCAAGTATTTTGGGGTATGTCTGTACCAGCATTGCACATCTAGAGAGTTAAATTTTTCCCCATTCTTCTTTGCAAAATAGCTCAAGCTCAGACAGATTGTATGGAGAGCGTCTGTGAACAGCAATTTTCAATTGAATCCACAGATTCTTAATTGGATTTAGGTTTGGACTTTGACTGGGCCATTCTAACACATGAATATGCTTTGATCTAAACATTGTAGCTTTGGATGTATGTTTAGGGTCGTTGTCTTGCTCGAAGCCTCAGAGTCTACCTCCGCCCCAGTCTCAAGTCTTTTGCAGACTCTAACAGGTTTTCATCTAAGATTGCCCTGAATTTGGCTCCATCCATCTTCCTGTCAACTCCATCTTTCTTCCCTGTCCCTGCTGAAGAAAAGCATCCCCAAAACATGATGCTGCCACCACCATGTTTCACGGTGGGGATGGTGTGTTCAGGGTGATGTGCAGTGTTAGCTTTCCGCCACACATAGCGTTTTGCATTTAGGCCAAAAAATTCAATTTTGGTCTCATCTGACCAGAGCACCTTCTTCCACATGCTTGCTGTCCCCCCCACATGGCTTGTCGCAAACTGCAAACGGGACTTCCTATGGCTTTCTTTAAGCAATGGCTTTCTTCTTGCCACTCTTCCATAAAGGCCAGATTAGAGGAGTCTACGACTAATAGTTGTCCTGTGGACAGATTCTCCCACCTGAGGTGTGGATCTCTGCAGCTCCTCCAGAGTTACCATTGGCCTCTTGGCTGCTTCTCTGATTAATGCTCTCCTTGCACAGCCTGTCAGTTTAGGTGGGCGGCCATGTCTTGGTAGGTTTGCAGTTGTGCCATACTCTTTCCATTTCCGGATGATTGATTGTACACTGTGTGAGAAGTTTTAAGGCTTGGGATATTGATTTGTAACCTAACCCTGCTCTAAACTTCTCCAGAACTTTATCCTTGACCTGTCTGGTGTGTCTTTGGTCTTCATGATGCTGTTTGATCACTAATGTTCTCTAACAAACTTTTGAGGGCTTCACAGAACAGCTGTATTTATCCTGAGATTAAATTACAAACAAGTGGACTCCATTTACTAATTAGGTGACTTCTAAAGGCAATTTGTTTCACTGGATTTTAGTTGAGGGTATCAGAGTAGAGGGGGCTGAATACAAATGCACCCAACCTTTTTCAGATATGTATTTGTAAAATTTGGACACCATTTATAATTTTCCTTCCACTTCACAATTATGTGCCACTTTGTGTTGGTCTATCTCATAAAATCCCAATAAAAAACATTTTTGTTTGTGGTTGTAATGTGTGAAAATGTGGGAGTGGGAATTAATACTTTTGCAAGGCACTGTATTTCCAGGCTCTTGACATCAACATTTCAAAAAATTTGCTCTAAGTGAAATTCATTCAAAGCAAGTGGAAGTTACTTTCATGTATGCTATCTCAAGCTATTATGACTCTTGGGCAACGCAATTTCAAGTATCTAGTTAAAAAAAACATAGTTATGAATATAGACCATAGGGTTTAAGAGCTGCAGTCATTTTAATTTGGGTATGTCATTTTCAGAAAATGCTCAACAATAGGGGCGCTTGTTAAGATGTTAAACTTAGTAAAGAAACATCTAAAGAAATATTTCAAAACGGAAAAATCATGGAGCGCTACTTGCATTAGGGAGCTTGTAGAGTAATTCCAGAAGGTGCTCTTTGGTCAGGTCTCAGAATTATACTATAAAAAGGAATTCAAGGCACCTCTTCTGGTATAAATATACAAGTTTCTGGTGAGTTTAAAAAAGTCTTTATTCACATCATGGGTAATCCCAGAAACACAGAAAAAAACTGAATTTTAGTTCTGTCAGGTTTACTACCATCTAAAATGGTTGAAAATTAGCAATCAGTTAAGATTGGCGGTAAGGTTCTATTCTGGGCAAAAACTCCCTGCCAATCCATGTAGCCAGCATGAATATAAGAAGGGAGTGCAGCAATACCCCCCCTTTGGGTAAACAGAACAGAACAACATATGTCATTAGTTCTTAATGACATGTAAGTGTAACACATTATTTAAATTAATTGAGACTTATGAAAAGGAATAACAGAAGTGAAGTCCCGGTTGGAAATGTGAGGTGGAGCTGGGGATGGTGGAGGGTAATTTGCTCCTGAGCAACACGATTAGCTGCTGTTAACGGGATGAATTTTAAAACGGAAGCTGTGATAGTCATATTTCTATAGGTAGATGATGATAAGCTGATGCGAGCTTGACTCAAGTGATCTGCCAGAACTAACGCTATCCGCGTGATTTGTTTAAGTGTTTCTGTGATAAGCTATGATGTCTCCCTTGGATTCCTTTTTAAAGTATACATCTAAAGAAATGTTGTTTAGCGTGTCACGACGCTTTAATATCACTGAATTAATGCTTAAAACAACATTAAGCACCTTTTTACTTCTAGTTATATACTTTTCTGTGTACCTAGGGTTTGCTCTCAATTTGGTTAAAGGGCCTTTGCTTGAGCTGTCTTGTAAAAATCTCTAGAATACGCCACATCTTGATCATGTAGTTAGCATGGGAGAGTTCAAAGCACTGCTGAAAACGTTTGTTTGTAGGGAATCACAAAATGGATTTGCAATAAGGAATCCATCACTATCCCTTTGCACAAACTGTCCTTTTGCGCCTACTAGCAGTAATTTTACACAAGTTTTACATGTAAATGTTTTTACCTTCCCACTTTGCATTTCTGCTGCACTCAATGCAATGAAATATGGCATTCTGGTTGAATACCTACTGTGACTTTTAGGACTACCTTCTGTAACGAACCTACCACTTTGTGAAAGGCTGCTGGATGACGATGACTTACCTGACTGGATAGTTAGCTTTATGAGAATGGAGCCAGCACGGAACAGGTTTGCTGGACATAGTGCGGAGAGTAACCTGGGAACCAAATGCAACCTCCAAAGGCTGCCCCTGAGTGATCCTGGCTAGACCACCCTTAATGACGTAAAAAGGGGTAAAAAAGCAGCCAGACTATTCCCATAAGATACATTTAGTCCTGTGTAAAGCTTTCCTGTTCAGGTACATAACTAAATCATTGTATAGTTAGGTAATTCAAACAAGTAAATGGGACATTATATAAATGCTTACCTCCAGGCTTGCCTGGAAAGCACAACTCATCATTTGGTCATGTGGTCCACTGCGGTAAAGTATGGTAAGATGGACGTAGAAAAATCCAATGTACATGAGTACAGGTAAAACCACAAGGGCCAAAAAACGAACCAACACTTGAACTGCTGCCGTGGCCTTAATGCAGAGATGCAATAAACACTACACATATTAGAGCCTCAATAGTTTGTAAAATACACTAGAATTAGATATATGTTACTCACAGTGCTTATTGTTTGATCTCCAAGAAGTTTCCAGGTGTGTACAACTGCCAGACCAAGCAGTAAAAAGTATGTGAACATACCCATATACTTTACTCTACATAAAAAAAAGAAAAGAAAAACATATCAGTGCCAAAACTCTCAGTGCCTCTAATGTTTATTTTAATACTGACAAGTTAAACTGGACTTTTACACGTTAAATGTTACATGTTAAAAAACTCTCAACATAAACTTTAGTTCTGACTGTACATACCCAACTGAAAATGCACAACTGACCCCACACATCACAAGCCAAAACCACCTAAAAAACGAACTAGAAGCAAAGACAGGACATGACAAACAGCATCGTTAAAGTCACTGCATGATGACAAGATCAGAGACTGACAAAGCAGTAATTTGCCTACACATCTTACTTGGGTGTGTGGTGAAAGCGAAGATAGGACAGTACAGCTAGCATTAAAAAAAATATTAAAACAGACTCCAGCAGCATGAAACGTGACTGTACGATCAAGGAATTTTCTGTAAGAATAAAACAGCAGCATTTAACAATTAATATATGTCACATGTTATGTAGGGGTGTAACGATATTTGAACGCAACCGAGATACACCACCCATGATACGAATTATCTACTTAAAAAAATCATAACTAATATTATTTTCATAGAAGAAGAAGAAAGTATGAAACATTATTAACAATATCTCAAAATGTTTCTAAATGCAGTTTTCCCATTTTAATAACTAAATAACCATGCCTTTACTTTTTGAAATGTAGAATAAATGGTCTTTTCTTAAGTCTGCAGTATTACAAGAAGTTGTCTTATCATTTCCCTGTGATTTTAGGGGTATGTTATGGTTAGGGTTGAGGTTTGGTGTGGGTTTAGGTTTTATTAATAAAAATGTTGTCCTCAGGTAAACAAAATATGTTGCCTGTATTTAATACATTTGTAAATGTATTTAAAATTATGTAATGCAAATTGTTATTGTTGTATGTGGCAGGCAGAGTGATGTACACTGCAAATGCTCTCCCTATGCGATGCTCACGTCACTTGAAGCTTTGTTTTGCCTTATATCATGAAACTATTTTTTCCCTTTACATATGATTGAAGGAAAAACTATTTTTTTAATGTTGTCATAATTATATCATCAGGTTTGAAATGACAAGAAGGTGAGTAGATGACACAATTTTTGGATGAACTATCACTTCAAATAACATGGCTCCAGACTGCAAACCAAATTTGTCACATATGCAACCGTTTTTTGAGAATGTGCGAATTTTGACGTTTGTGTGCAAATGCAAATTATCGCATCATCATGCACGCATTATGTAATGTACACTCACATGACGCACTGATGACAATACACAAAAATGAAGAGTTGAGTCATATAAAAACAAAGTACTCAATAGCTGATTACTTTCAAAAACAAGGAGTGGATGGCAAGGATGTTGGTGGAAAGGAAATAACCATATAGAAAACTTTATAAACTCTTCCGTTGCCCATCAGAGACTTTTAACTGTAAAAAGTTGTCAAAATGGATATTTCTCTTATACAAACACGTCGCTTCCGTTTAGTTAGTCTGGAGCCCTGAATAAGAACACTTTTTACAACTAATAAGAGCTGTCATTTTTTTCGAAATATTATACATGTAAATGACTGTCGTCCAAAGAGAAATGTGAAAGTTATTAAGTTAAATTGATGTTGTTGATCTAATATTATTTAGCATTGCTGGTGCCATGCCACACACCCTGCACCCACATCGAACCAAACCGAACTGTGGCTTAAAAAGCGTGAAGTTAACCAAAGAAAAATGTGGAATTGGTGTATTGTTACACCCCTAATTCTATGTATAACAAATACAGAAAACAACTTCAAAGAATGAATCTGACATATAAGGAGATTACCCATAAGGAAGAGCATTGATGCCCCTAATGCTGTGAAATGGGAATATCCAAGCTCTACCACCAGAAGATAACCTAGTGGCAAACACAATGAGCCTGCAATGGCAGGTATGACCCGCAGGCTCCAAACAGGAACATTACTGGTGTATTCTACAATGGACATAAATAAAAGCATTAGGAAAGATAAATGCAAACAGTTAAGCTGCAAAAAACAGTCAGCAATTTGTTGTATAATAATGTAGACTTAAAATAACATCTGAAATGACTTAAAAGATGAAGACGTAAAATAATAACTAATTAATAAAGTTGATCACCTGCTCCAATTCTATTCCAAACAAAGTTGCCATCAAATCCTCCTAAATATGCTGCCCAGAAAACAACAAAAACACGTACATTAATATGCATGGTGTGTAAACATGTTTTTTTGTCATTGATCAAAATATAATTTAAAGTTTCTCACCTCCTAAAGCTAATATCATGTGGCCTAAGGGTGGACCACTCTCATCAAAAAAAAATTCTTGTTTCATGTATAGTGACAAAAACTGCCCATAATAGACTTCATCAAATCTTTAACATAAAACACATTGAAACATTTGTAAATTAATTCAAATAAACAGTTAATAAGTTTAAAATAAGAAGTAAATAGAGACTTACACAACAGCTTTAGGGAACTGAATACCGTACAGTCTAGTCAACAGTGCAAGGGCAGTTACTGCCACCAGCAGCAGATTGATCTCCACTTTCACAGTGATGGGCAGTTTGACAAACTGCATTCTGCATCTGGTAAATCATACATGTCAAAACATTTTGTTAGACTATAAAAATGAAAACAGCTGCTGCGATATGTCAAGGGTGCTGTCATTACAGTACTGGCAAAAAAACACTACATACACATACAAGTGAACGGTGGGGTGCACTTTTTCAGTATTAAAGCAGTGGTCTCACAGGATTTCACTTTTTCCAACTTTAGTTGAGTGTGCAATGTAACTGTTTGAGCATGAACAACATCTGTTAAGTCGAAGTGTGTGAATTGTCAATCAGGAGGATAAAGGTGTTGTTTAAAGCTAAATTGACCTATATAGAGGGTATGGACGTGTAGTCACTTTACCACATAAACAGCGTGTCCCAATGGCATCTCCATACATGTTCACGGGGGAATGTGATGTCAATGCATACCCTCTATTAACACTCAAACAGTGTCAGTGTGCTATTCACAAGCAGCATTAGCTAATGTGAGCCATGCCTTGCAAAAAAGAGATTGCAGAAGACCTTCGATCAAGTTGTTGATATGCATATAGCTGGAAAAGGTTACAGAGTAATTTCAAAGACATTAGATATTTATCAGTCCACAGTTAGACACACTGGAGATGATATGGCACTGTGGCTACTCTCCATAGAGGTGGGCGCCCAGCCAAGATGACTCCAAAGGCACAACGCAGAATGCAGAGGACAGCTTAAGATTTATAGGATTCATTAATGATCGTTAACATCTCCGTTCATTAGTCATGTAAAACATTGAACAGGCATGGTATTCAGAAGGGCACCATAAAGGAAGTCATTGCTCTCCAAACAAAACATTGCAGCATGCCAAAGTTTGCCAAAGTCCACCATGACACTCCACAACACTACTGGGAAAATGTCTTGCGGACAGATAGAACAAAATAAGAATACTGAAACTACAGTCTGAAAAATGAATTTAAGGTAAACGTACCTATTAAGCTTAACATAATCTACATTAAGACATTTTTAATGCACAACTTATTGATTTCAGTACAAAAAGTTCTGTTAAAGCAAAAAGTTACTCTCTCATACACAAATATTAACTTTATTTGAAATGACTAAAGCATTTTAAATAGAATACACATCATTAAACCCAAAAAGTCTGGCTGTGCTTATTGGGTACATGTATGTACCCTTTAAGCACACCCCGGTCCCAGTAAGCTAACAAATTGTTCTTATGAAAAGATTCTTGTTTATTTTTAACAACATTTTTAAGAAATAATATGTTTTATTTGAAGCTACATAGTCAATCACAAAAAAACAGACCACTAAAATAATTTGTATTTTTAATTATATATTTTAACAGAATGGTCTTTACATTAAGATGCAGAGAACAGTAAATCACAAAAAATGACTTTGTGTTTTCACAGGCAGGATCACAATTATGTAGCCTCTTATTAAATGTATGTGAACTTTATATTTACAGTATATTTTCTGGACAGGCATAACATATATGCGATGAGTTCTGATGGAAAACCTTACAAATGTAGATCCTAAAGAAAAGTTGGTCAAGTACATGAATAAAAAGTTTGAGCTGGGAAAATGTCCAAAATTTGGTTGATTTGACACGGAATGACCTTGCTTTGAAAGCTATTCTGTGTTATATACCTATACTGTGTGTCTGCACATACAGTATATCTAAAACACTACATTGTTTAAAGTCCTCTTGCAATTGTCTCCTGGTCGATCTGTTAGTTTTATTATCCAACTCGGGCCAAATTGATAAGGCAGAAATGACGCTTCTGTGATTACATTTTATGAAACCAGTCTGACACACAAAACCGCTCCGAGTGAGAGGCCAGTTTACCATTGGTCAGTTTACCATCCCTCAACATAGTAGGAGTAACACGGGAATCACAACCCTGCAATAGTAGGAAAAAGATCCTCAAACAAGGATTGAGTTTTCATGGCTCGAATTTCAGAGCAGTATTGCGCATAATTTTAACCATTCCTGCAAGTCTAGATTTAATAATGCGAGAAATTCCAGCACAATTCAAGACGCACATGAAATGAAAACAATACACGAACAGTGAGTTTTTATTCCAGAATTTATAAATATTTTCAAGTAAAATATGTCAAGAACAGAGAAAAGCTCCTGTGGGTGCACCACTTCATCCGTGGGAGTGGCCAAGGAAGCCCTAGAGACGTGTGCACATGGATTATGCGGGTCCGTTCATGGGGAAGATGTTTCTGATCTTACTCGATTCACATTCTAAGTGGATAGACGCATATTCCCTGAATTCAGCTTCGACAACTGTCCCCCTGGGGTGCCTGAGGAATAGTTTCAGTATTCATGGCATTCCGGAAGTTATGGTGACGGACAACGCTCAGTGTTTCATGAGTGAAGCATGTAAAAAATTCTTCTCCCGCAATGGAAAAACACACGTTACCTCTGCTCTGTATCATCCGTCATCAAATGGCCTGGCTGAACAGCCAGTAAAGACGCTCGAGGAACTTTTAAAGAAAAGCTCAGGGGATACCATGTAGGCCAAGCTTCATAGAGCATTGTTTATTTATCGGATAACACCTCAGTCTACAACGGGTTTGTCACCTGCAGAAATGATGATGGGACGAAAAAACGACAGAATTCACCCTGACCTTACCAGAAAAATGGAAAGGAAAGCTGTTCCTTGGAAAGGAAATGGAAAGAGTCAGACAGAGCACCATGATCAACATGTAAAGCCAGATATTTTGAAGGGGGAGACCCTGTGTATACCAGGAATAAAATAAATGTAATGTTCCTGATGTCAGACATAAAATAATAGGGTAATTACAGACAAATGTTTATGTCCAAATGTCCAATCAGTAACAATAAGCGGGTTTTCATCACTCCGGTTTTGCTTCAAGTTTTGCATCAGAAACGAGTGATGGAAACGCTAAATTTCTAATTAAAAACCCTTAATTCGCAAAAATGTTTTTACGCTCACTTGAGGTGGTTTTCATTTTTGCGAAAAAGGGTTAATGCGAATATTGGGAGATGGAAACGCATTTGCCGAATAAATTCCTCCAAAGTCACAAAACTGCACTATGAGACAGCGTAACCCGACTAACGAGAGTACTGATCTTGTTACAGAGCATCAGAAATGTTGTTATGCTCATTCCTAACTGCCTGAGCAAAGTCGTAAAAGTATTGCCTCCTAGAACTCTCACGACTGCATTTCCCAAACAGCAGGCATTCACAAAAGCACCGCATTTATTGTGTTTCGTAATCGTCTGCTTGTGCAAGTATTATTATGTATGAAAATTAATATATTTGGTGGCTTCTCTTACTTTTCTTACTGATATTAAGGGCAGGTTACTTATGAAGTGACGGTTGACTAGTTGAATGGAAATGATGCTTATTCGCAAATGTTTTATGCGATATTCCAATTTTGCGCATAGGCTAAATTCGCAACTTTGGTTGGAAACTCGGCTAGTGACAGGTGCCTGTTTTCTACTCACAAGTAAGCTGTGGTTTGGTCATACATGTGCTGCTTCTGCCGCTCACTGAACAGAGAAAACGCAGAGAGAGACATGTTTCCACTCACTGAATGCTATTATTCTCATGCATTTTGCGTCATCTGATCATCTTTTTTGGATCGGCCTTTATAGAGACCGCCGATCATACTTCTCAAAGTGATTATCGACTGATTAAGATCGGCGACCGATCAGTCGGAGCACCTCTCAAAGGACTGTAGACTCTGATACGACAGAACCAGAATCTATAATTGCACAAACAAGACCAGAGTTGAACCCGACTGAAGAGACAAAGCAACCTGAGTTCACAGATAGGAGATGTAAGACGTTCAGGAAGGAACAAAAAAGCACCAGCATATCTTAAGACTTTGTGAAATAATTAAATATTGTGTTAACCTGCTTTGTGGAATGTTATATCTAAATGTGTGTTTGGAAGACTAAAGAGGAAGCTTTAAAGTAAGGGGGCGGATGTTGTATAGGTAATGGGAGGTGCTATAACTAGGAATAACCAGCAGAGGTCAGTGGTGGCAAGGGGTGTTAAAGGCACTGTTAGAGAGAGTCGGTATGGGTATGTGAAAGTGCTGTACTGAATGGACGTGTCTGTTATGTGTTGCTACGCTTAATAAGTAAAGTGATAAGACGGAACGTCGTCTTCTTTTCCTTAATACAAGATACAACTTCTCTCTTTGAAGTATTCCCTAGGACGTATGGCTGCTCGATTATGATACAAATCATAATCCAGGTTATTTTTATTAATATATCATCACTTAGTCTCCTGCCTGCTGTTCTTCCCTCTTCATCTCTGGTAGAACGATAGTAAGATTTATTATTTTTGGTTTCATTATAACAGGATGGAATAACACTGCGGTATCGTTTTAAACAATAAAAAGGTAACGTTAGTATAATCTATCAGATGTGTGTCATTAAACTGTGTTCAAATGACCATTATACCGTTATGTTTAAAACACTTTTATATAAACCACCTTGTGAAATCAAACATTTTATTTGTACTGTTTTTAGCATACAGCCACCCGGTTAGCCTGCTAGCTTAGCTGTGTAACTACCGTTGCACTTACCCTAACTGTATATATTCACAAAAATCGGTAACGTGCTTACATAGGCGTTATATGTCCAAAAAATAATGGTGTAAATAATCAGTTATTCGTATAATTATTAGTAGTAGTAGTAACGTAAGCAATATTATCGTAGCCCAACATTACAAGTGCTCAACACAATACCAAATTCACGTGTTAGCTAACGCGACACAGAAAATTACCATAATTTGTCCTATTCAATTTTAATAGATAAAACAACATATTCTCACCTGTGAAAGGTTATCCCACTTTTATTTCTTTAAAAACTCGGATTTTAGAACCAGGCCATACTGGAAAAAAGTTGAGTGACGTAAGCAACTGAAATGTGGACCCGTGGAAGGCCAACAGGGACAAAACGTGTAAAACTAGCGCGTTAACTCGTATTACGCGTTAACACGCAATTTACGCGTTAATGCGTGGATACGTAATTGCGTGGTAACGCGTTGTTTAAAACGACGTTAACCCGTAAATTACGAGTTAACACGTCATTTTGTGCATGCACATTGTACCACGGAGGTTTACTACCACCTACTGGTGTGGCGGTATCATTCAGACAAAATGAAGCAAGAGACCAGGCTTGTAAATTGCAACATTTGATCTAAAATATATTCTGAACAATGTATTTTGAGAGCATAAGAAGTCTACAACTATATAGTTTTCAACTATATATGATTACAAGATAATTAAAAATCAAGTATTTTGACCCATTAAACGCTGAAAGGCATGGCCATATTCAGAATATCAGGCTAATGAAGTGCAAGTTTATTTGAAATGAAATTAGCTCTTTTGCACCCTGCATGGTGTTCCACTGTTTACATAGATTGCTGGTACTCCCTCTAGCTGGCTGTTCGGAGGATTCCCCCGAGGTGGATAGAGACCCTCGTTCTCACCACCGTTTTCCCGCTTCGGGGACTCTGGATCCGACCAGGACTCTCCCGACGTGTTTGTTGAAGCGGAGTCTTCACCTCTCCATACGTGGTTTTTCAAGCGGAGTATTCATCTCTCCCTACGGCAGGGGGGGACCTTGATCCTGGATGGCCACTGTCCTGCAGAGTTTAGCTCCAACCAGCTCAAACACACACCTGTCGTGAAGTTTCTAGTATTCCTGAAGACTCTAATGAGCTGGTTCAGGTATGTTTGATTAGGTTGGAGATAAACACTGCAGGACAGTGGCCCTCCAGGATCAAGGTTCCCCACCCCTGCCCTACGGGATTGTTCAAGCGAATCTTTCTGCTCTCCCTATGGGGTTATTCTACAAAACTTTTCACTGCTCTCCCTATGGGGTTTAACATCTGTCTCTCTGGATTCTTACGGACTCATTCCAGTATGTCAAGGACTGTTTATAGAATTCTTTTTTTTCAGGCCACATTCCCCATCTCCATCCTGGCAGAGCGCTCGAGCCCTGTTTATATTTTGACCTTTGAGCTTTTGACCTTTTGTGTTGTGGCTGCTATTATTTGAATACAATTATTATTTTTGTAAACCTGCATCTGACTCCTGCCTTTCCATCACGACTGAAAGATGTTATAGTTTTTGCAATGGCTCATTTGCCAAAATAATGGCTCTTGGTAAAAAAGGTTCCTGACCCCTGGTCTATGGTATTAAGATACATGGTATTATTGCAAGTTTTTCTCTTTGTAATGTACACTGATGAAACTTAACTGAAATAAATGCTATGATTGTCAGAAACTCAATATTTAATCTAGGTATATTATTACTTTAAATATTGGTATCAGGACTGGGAACCTAAAATTACAATATACCAGAACAATTGGCAACAATACCAAAACGCGCGGAAAGAATATATTTGTCAAAGAATGTTAACGTGCATGTATGTTGTTGAACTCAAGTTATTTATATTTATGGATTAAACAAAATCCACAGTCTCCTAGTGAGTAAGCAACTCCCAGTGAGTGGCAAGGAACAAAAAACTCCACCATAGATGTACATGTGTATAAGAGTGGAGAAAAAATACCTCCGTAGAGGCCAGACGGTTGAGTCTGGGAGAGCCAGTTCTTCTCTGGAATATTAAAATGGCGCTGCTGCAGCTACAGAGAGAATAATTACTGTAAACTGTAAGATTAGACGGAAATTACCGTTTGTCATCAGGTGGATTGCCCATCATCATGAGCGTCTGGCTGGACTGGACTGGACTGGACTGCCCAGAACCAGAGCTTGGACTGACGACCTCTGGTGTCTTTAGGAACCTGAGGATGGGACATTAAAAACATAACAAAATGATGTTAGCGTAGAGGCCACTCATAAAAAGTGTAAGAAAGTTGCACATTATGATGGGTGTCTGTTCGGTTACGACAAGCTAACTATATTGCGGCATAGACTGCTTAAGGTGAGTTAACAGTGTTAATGGTGAGTAAGTAAAAGCTATATTAAGGAGATGAGACTTTAGTTTAGTTTTAAACTGAGTGTGTCAAAATACAATGGCTGCGCCTTTCGCTGTGGGTGTGCCGGTGCCGGAGTGAAGTTCGCCTGCTGGGCTGGTCGCGTTCTCTAAGCCGGGCCTAACGTAGAGTAGAAGTAAAATGAGTATTACTTACCATGGATTTGCGAGCATCAGCCCGGGATGTTTCCAGTGCTGTTTTACGTTCTCGCAGCCGTGCCTGCTTCTCCACAGCCTCCAGTTCAGACTGCACCCACTGAAGCTCGAACGTTTCCTCATCAAACATTAGCCATTAGTAATGTGATAGGCCTGAGGGCTAATAGCGAATGATCGGATAAAAAGTATTATCAGTGATTGTCATTTTGATATGGGATACACTTAATGATAAGTTTTACCCTTGGTAAAATAACTATTTAAAACACAAATCTTAAAATAAAGAATAAACGATATATTAAGAATACGTTTGGAGCTCTCAAACTATCAACCCTATCCACCTTTGCAGTCTAGAGAACATGGCTCAGTGTGCATTAGGATAGGTTGGTCCAAGTATGTTTAGCCAAACAACTATTTTATGTATGCGGCCCCTCAACAAGCAGACTCAGCTTTTGGGTTATTGATCATTATTTTGTCATCCAAATCAGCATCTGTCAAGCTTGTGAAACAACACAGGGCGAACAATCTGTTGGCATGGCAAAAATGTAAAGAAAATTGTTAACAAGAGTGGCATGTATTAGTAATACCTGAAATAAGATAATTATTTTCCTAGATCAACAAGGAAATAATATATAGTCTAAAAATAGTAAATGGAATACAACATTATTTAATGTTACATAATTTTGGAGCATTGCAAAACCCTTTACCTTCACTCACCTTGCTGGCTTCTACGTCAGTGCAAGTGCGGTTGCACTTAAAAAGTGTGTTGCCCAAAGCCATTTTCCCAACTAAACTATTTCTCATTATCTTCTTCTGCGGTTTCTCTTCTTGTAGTTCTCGGAGGTAGTTTTTGCCTCTTCCATGTGCGTTTACCTTGCGTCAATGTCCGTGTCCGTGGTCAATGTTATGATGGCTAAAGAGGTTAACTCACTATAAGCTTAAAGTAGTGTTTGGGTCACAACATCATGAATAATTCAAATAAAACTAAGGTATGTTGTCATGTTGACATGATGACTATCAATGCAGTGATGTGCGCCTTTGTTTTATTGTTAATATTCATTAATATGTAGAAGTGCACTGACCTAACGGTTACGACAGGCCAGCTCACCAACTTCGTAACTTCCTTTAGATGAGGAGCCCTAAACAGTGGTGGCGAGGAAGAACGTCATTCCTTATATGCTTGTGCTATCTCGTGGTTATTCATGGTAACAATTACATTTAGTCAATTAGCAGATGCTTTTATGCAAAGCGACTTGCAGAGATTTCAGGGAGCAATAAGCTATAGCTGTGTCCCAATTCGGGGGCTACAAACTTCTTATGTCGCGGACCTAAAAACGAGGACTTGTTTTTCAAAGCACGTAGCCTCAAAAGTCCAAGAACGGAACTGAAATGAGACGGTCTAGCCTCGCAGTGGATTTCCTAATTGCGTCACCTGCTGTTCATGTTACGTGGCGACAGCAGCAGGACACAGCAGAGACATTTAAGACTTTTTTAAACAAATACGTAGCCAGGAAAATTATATTTTATTTTAGAGAATATGACACGTTTATGTAGATTAAAACAGCCCAACAGTATATTAAATGAACCAATCTTACAAATGTAAAACACAACAATGCACCATAATGTTAATGAACAACATAATATGTAATATTAAAACACTGAAATGGACTGTTTTTGTGAATTACATACTTTTATTTAACTAAAGTTTCGAATGATTATTTAAAAATTTTAAGCCGTTACAGGCGCCCAATGAATCTCGGGATAGCCGAGGCTGTAAGGGATACATTCGTTCTATCCTTAAAAACCCATGGAGATAAGGTTGCATTTTGGGGTTGCATTTACTGCAACCTTTGGATCGGGACAGCCTTACCAGCCTTCAGTCACGCTGCTGTGATGCAATCGGTCTTAAAGTGCAGCCTTCAAGAGAACGTAGCCCTGGAATTGGGACACAGCCTATATGTCATACAGGAGCAATAATACAATAGGTGCTAATACAAAGTTACTAGTTTCAACAAAAGCCAGTAGTCCTGTAGGCAAGCATCAGTGACTTGAATCTGATTAAGGCTTCAACCGGTAGCCAGTGGAGAGAGATGAAAAGGGGTGTCACATGAGCCCTTTTGGGCTGTTGGAAGACAAGGCATGCTGCTGCATTCTGAACCAGCTGGAGTGGCTTGATAGCCTTTGCAGGAAGACCAGCAAGGAGAGCCTTGCAGTAGTCTAACCTTGAGATTACCAGGGCCTGGACAAGGTGTTGGGCCGCATGCTCAGTGAGATAGGGTCTAACCTTTCTAATGTTGAATAAGGCATATCGGCATGACCGCGTTGTCTTTGCAATGTGATCATTGAAGGACAGCTGTTCATCAAATATGACTCTGAGGTTACTGGCTGTTTTGGAAGGATTGAGTGTGGTATTGCCAAGTTAGAAGTGTTGCACCGTGGGGTGTGCCGGAAATACGAGTAGGTCTGTCTTGGAAGGGTTCAGCTGGAGGTGATCCTCTTTCATCCAAGCTGAGATGTCTTCTATGCAGGCTGTAATACGCGTTGCTACAGTGGTATCGTCTGGGTGAGGTCCGGTTTTGGCTATGTGGAATTTATAAAAAGGATATTCTATTCCAAAAATGTAATTCATTTAGATTTATTACTAATGCACTTTTCATAATTTAGCATAGTTGCAAAGCAGCTTTACAGTGAATACATATTAGTACAGACAGTAAAGGTAAAAGAAAAGATATAGAAATATAGGAAAAACATGACCATTACCTATAGCCAAGACTATTATTATGTCTAGCTGTAGCCTATCTATTGATGCTATTTATTTTGCACGTGTATGGCTGAAATCATTGATTTTCTAGTACACAATAGGGACACACCCCAGCACCTGAAAACAGTATTTAATAATACACTATTATTTATTGTGATTACATTTGAAAAAAAGGTGTTATGTGTCTTTAATGCGTCTGATGATAAAGCACAATACTGAATTATGTTAATGAATCCACTGAACCTTGAAAAACATTGCAGAACAATGCACAAAGATATCTCAGTATACCAGCTTCCAATACCAATAACTTAAGAAACGGGAGATCTTTTGTACACGGACCCTGGTTCGAGCCCCGTCTGGGACAGAAAGCCTCCACTCTGTGTGGAGTTTCCACGTTCTCCCTGTGTCATTTTGGATTTTGTACACCTAGAAAATTATACAAAACTGTTGCTTTCTTTTTTGTTTATTTAACAAGCAAACAAGTCATAAGTTACTTTAGCTGTATGGTCATCAGAAAGTTGGCCATCCTGTTGCTCAACCCCTCTCCATATCTAAACAACTAACACACTGGAAATAAAGAAGACGAAGGTGAATGTCAATATGTAATAACAAATAACCAATAACATTATTGACTTAAGGCTATTACACCCAGGTTGCCTTTTTAAGTCTTAAGGGTGTTATGAAAGAGGCTCAATATAAAAAAATGAATGTATTGGGGTTAACATATGAATATTGATATTCATTTACTTTTTAACATGTCAGTAAACAAACTTGTCTATAGAAATGTGCTACATTATAAGTGTTTTTGAAAATGTTATTTGGATAAAAAATGCAATTAAACTTTCACAATTGATATAGTGATTCTGAAAATGGTCATGCCATTCAGCGTTTAAGTGGTCCATTTAAACAATATTTGATTTTCAAATTATTGTGTAATCATTCTATATAGTTGTAGACTACGTATGCTGTGAAAATACATTGTTTAGAATATATTTTAGATCAAATCTTGCAATTTACAAGCCTACTCTGTTGGTTCTGTTTGTTTGAGCAATACCGCCACGCCAGTAGATGGTGGTAACGCTCCGTGGTCCAATGTGCTAACGCGTTAGTTTCTCACGTTTTGTCCCTGTTGGCCTTCCATAACAGAATACAATGGTTTGGACTACCATCGGATATCTGTGACATGAATAAACAAATAACGCATTTAAAACCAACGTTAGAGTAGCTGTGTGTACGAATGAAACCCGCTTAGGGCAGCTTAAACAGTCAAAGTAAAACAGCTTGTGTGACATGCATCTGCTTATATTTTCACATTTAAGATCATAAATCGTTTTAATATTTTCAGGTTAGTTGTCCGAACCATTGCAGTACATCTGCACTTCGGGTTTTCTTCCCAACTCTGCCTCTCATAATGATGTAGTAGAAGACGCTCTTGCGCATATGATAATTCTGGTTATAGAATAACAAGAAAAAAATTACAACTTCACAGGTCAATTTACAACCAGTGAGGTGCCAGTCATCACCTGCTGAAAACACCTTTATTGGGCATTTGCAAACCAAAACCGTGACGTTTTCTAGAACGTATCGTATCGTGCAGGCATCCCGGATCGTTTACCGACAGGCAGTAGCAAACACGTGACGTCAAAAAACGTGACGTCACCGCGCTACAGTCTGCAGCGGGGTCCATTGAATAATCTGGCAACCCTGGTTTGTATCCACCAATCACATTAACAATCAGGGTTGCCAGAGTTGTGCTGCTCTTAAACTGTTGCCATAGATTAGGTGGAAGGATGTTGTTCATCAGCTGTCAAAAGGTAAGAAGTTATTTATGAAAACAAACTGTTTATGTTTACTATAGTGATTCTCAAGAAGAAATGGTCTGTTATGTATACCATGTATTTTAGATATAGGAGTAGCATATTTTGTCGATGGGCTAGTTTTCAGTTAAGGGTCCCAAAACTCTGAACACTGAACATCAGAGTTTAGATCCAACCCTAATCAAGCACAACTGAACCAGCTAATCGAGGGTTTACTACTACTAGGCATAGTCGAAACTTCCAAGCAGGTGTGTTAAGAAAAGTTTGAACTAAATTCTGCAAGTTCGGAGTTCGAACACCCCTTGTTTTGGTGGCCGATTTCGCAGATTTATACGCGTATCTGGCAACCCTAATAGCAACCTTAAGCATGCGCACATGATGTTTCTTGCTGTTTGTATCGCGTCGCAGGTGTCAGTCAAGCTGAATATTATTCGGATACATCAGTGCTTTAAAGTGTGTACCAGTACAGACTGAGCGACCTAAACATGATTTAATAAATTCTTGAGCTCGCCTTTGTTGCCATTGCAGGTTTAAGCGAGGAAGAGGACAGCTGGCTGGAGTTTTCCGGGCTGTACACAGCGTTGCATTTACTTAATCTTTATCTTACTTCGTTGCATTTCTGGTGCTGCTGCTATAATGTTCGTGCAGGAGGAGAAGATCTTCGCTGGCAAAGTCCTAAAGGTCCATGTCTGTACCCTGGAAGGCACGGAGTGGATTGAGGAGGTTACAGACGACACCACTATAGAGAAACTCAAAGAAAAATGCTTGAAGCATGTATGTATTAAAAACTTGCCACTTTGCCCAGCGGTAACGGTTAGCTGGCACTGTTATCCGACCCGATCAGGACAGGCCCGGCTAGATTGTGAGAGTCATCGCCAAGTATTTTTAGTAACTAGCAGACTGTGTTATTTATAATTTAGCAACATGGCTCGTCCCCTTAGGTTCTCTGGATCTACTATAACTCCCACTGTCGTTGACTTCACCTGCTGACTGTGTCAGTGTATACAGTATATGCATATGCGTCTGTTAGAGCAAGATGGCATATTTAAATGTTGACTGCTAAAGCATTTGGTTTGCAAATCCCCAATAAAGGTGTTTTCAGCAGGTGATGACTGACACCTCACTGGTTGTAAATTGACCTGTGAAGTTGTTATTTTAAATTTAAATTCGTATTACCCATTTGTCTGTACAACTAAATAACCTAAACGATACAAATGATGCTCCTATTTCTGTAGTTAGGCTACTTTTTTAACCTTTTGTTTTTAACCTCATCACAACTGCAAGTGTGATGTTATTTTTCCTCCTCAACAGTATGTCCATGGAAGTCTAGAGGACCCTAAAACCCTTACACATCATAAACTCATTCATGCTGCCACTGAGAGAATTCTCACAGAATCCAAAACAGTTGCTGAGGAGAATCTCAAAGATAACGGTATTTAAACTTTCTGACGTTTTAAGAGTTTACATTGAGTTTTGCATGCGCTTTCTTCCAAATCAGATGTTGGAAGATAGAAACATATATTTACATCTTTCAACGTCTATTTATTTGCTTGTTGTTTAATTGTTATTGTTATATTTAGATTGTTTGTTATTGATAAAGAAAAGACCTCCACTGGCTCCACAAAAAATGACTGACGTATCTGCTGAAGAGAAGGTATCTGACTACTCTATAAATACTCTTCAAAAATGACATGCTATTCATTTAGAGTCTGTGTTGATGTGTTTCAACACATTTAAAAGAATAATGCTGTGACTACAGCATTTTTAGAATTCTAAACGATTATGAAATCTGATTGGATTTACACGCATAAGGAGAATCTTGACAGATTTTCCTCTTTATTTTATTTTTCTAACTTTATTATTTTATAAGTGTTTCCTTCATCAAAAAATAAGAACAAAGAATTCACAAACAGCTCCTAACTTGGTGATTTAGGAGAAACTCTTAAAAATAATTGCCGTGTCAGTCCTAAATGTAGAACTTTCAAGGTGTCATGAACTGGCCTTGTTTATTGTTTTAAACTGTTGTATGAGGTCTACTTATGACGTTTGCGGGGTTTTTACGTTCAAAAACATCAAAATCAATAAGTAATAGGCTATTTTCTACCCGGGTTTTGAGGCCGGCTTGACAAACGCTCGGTTATATCGCAGAGATGCCGATTCAAACGGGACTAATATTATCACAGGACCTCGGTTTTTGTAAAAATATGGTAGGTAATTTGTGGGGGAATTTTTACTTTAAAAATGACAGACATGGCCGATTCGCACGGGATTAAGATCACAGACAACCTCTGCAATTATTACAAACGACTAGAGGTCCCCAGGTAATACTAATCCCGTGCGAATAGGGCTATCAGGGCATATCAAGCGATCTCTAACAAAGCAATAGTGACGCATAGTACAAAAATGTTTTACTCGCATAAGATTGCTGTTCCATGCGTCGACCTGTGCCTTGTTCACAAAGGAGTTCGCGGTGAAATGAAGCAAACAAATGCTCAATGTTTCACCCACGTGAGCTTGAACGTCTTTAAAAATTAACTTCAACCATTACTAATGTCTTAATCGGAAGGAATGTTATGCCGCGACCACAACCGTTCTTCCACAACCAGGCACTGCACAATATTTCTTTATCTTTAACTGCATGTTTATTGCTTGCTCGCTCTATCTGGTTCCGTGCAACTTGTGTTACTTTAGTACTGTCATTCGCGAACCAGTGGGCGGTGCTAGAGAAGTGGTCGTAGATATTCTTCTGTCTATAGATAGGTGCATTCAAGGACCTGGCGTTAGCTGGACCTGGTATTAATAACTGTTGTAATTTCAGTAAAAAGGGCGTTTTCAGTTTTAACACTTACAGGATGTTCACTTGGATACGATTCCCTCTTATATAACAAAAGCTCGGGTTAAAATTGATGTCTTAATTCATTTGCGTTAAGAGTATTTAAAAAAGCTAAAGCTAAAGTTGGGAGTAGTGAAGAAGACTCCTAAGTCACTAAGACCAACTCGCAACAATCCTAAAATCACTATAAAACCGACAGTTTGCCATTGAACATACGCAAGTATGTAACAGGGATCCTATTCCTTTTATTAAAGGAGTCATATGACATGACTAAAATGAATATTATGGTTTGTTTTAGATGTAATGCAATGTGTATTCACTATTTAAGGTTAGAAAACGCAGTGTTTTTCACATACCGTGCATGTTTGTATCTCCTCTTTGCCCCGCCTCTCTGAAACAAGCAGATTTTTTACAAAGCTCATCGCTCTGAAAAGCGAGGTGTGCTATGATTGGCCAATTAACCAGAATACTGAAAGCGTGGGACGGAAATGTAAAGCCTCTTACCATATGCGTCTTTTGAAAAAAAGAAAAGAAAAACAACCTACGTCAAGCACCTTTTTCACAGCTAATCAACAAAAGAGACCCGTTGTTTCCATGCAAGGAAGGTGCTTGGTCAAGGATCAAGCTCGAAAAAAATAAAATGGCGGACGAAACGCCTGTCTCTGAACATTGGCGGCTGCTATTTGTAACCACAACGCTGCAAGCTTTTTTTTTTTTTTTACAAAAATACACCATTGTCACCTTTTCTTGTTAAAAAAAGAAGTAAAATGTGAACATAGCCTTAAACTGTGTTTTGCTTGCAGAAGCAGGAGAACAAAGCTCCGGATAAGGATGCTATCCTTAAAGCCACAGCAAATTTGTCAACTCGTAACACTGACCGTACAGTAACTCAGCACAACATCAGAGATGTGAGTACTTGCAATCTGTTGAGTTTGTTTCTGAACTGCAATGTCTCGAGTTCCAAATGGGTCATTGCGTGTCGAATCAACCAACTTTTGAATATTTCCCTGGCTCAAACTTTTTACAGAAGCAAGACCAACATCAGTAGTGATGAAAGCCAATATTACACAGATGAATAATTTTTAAGTAAACAATTGATTTGTAGAGGGAGATAATAATGATAATTTTCAGCTTAAATTTGGAGCCATATTACAGGATGCCAGCATCATAATTGTTTTTATTAGCATAATTCCTGAATTTGCATACATGTCAGAGGTGGAGAAAATTTACATCTGATATGGGTTTCAGAATTAAATGATTCTATAGCGCCACCTACAAAATTTCAATATAGCAGGATCGTGCTATGTTTCATGTAAATATATGAAATTTGGGAGGCCCGTGTAACATTCCAACGGCTACCAAAAAAGTATCTTACAGTATCCTCAACCCACCAGGAAGTCTGCTATTTTAAATTTTATCTGTAATTCTCGTAGAGATTTCATCATATGAACATTATATTCGTTCAGTCTAATCTACAGGCCTTTGCCATGTTTAATTGCATCATCTTTAGGTTTTTGTTTAATGGCGTTCATTGTGGCCCTGAAAAAGTTTGATGTTTTCCCATGAAATATGAAGAACTTGTTGTGAGGTAAGGGATGTTAACACTTCACAGCAGCATCCCCAAATACGCAGTATCATAGTTAAGTTTCGTGCCTGTTAGGGCAGTGTGGAAGGTCTTTTTACTGTTTAATTCTTAGAACTTTCCCTGCTTTCAAAATGTGAAGCACAGCCAGACATACTAGATAAAACAGTATCACCGCCTCTGACATGTATGCAAACTTTCATGAGTTTTTGAGCATGTTTAGCTAATTTTGAGCAAATTAATTTTGAAGATTATAACGAACGGATTATAACAAATTCCTCACATCATCTGTGCTCGGGCCATAATTAACAACATCCCTTTATCCAAATGTCCCTGTTACTCACAGAAAGATAGAATGTTATAAATAAACTATTCAGAAGTTAATGTGCTTCAACCTAATAATGTTTAACAGTAACTCGGTGTCAAAAAACACTGAAATGGTTGTTCAATGCAGTTGTTTTGATAAAAGGAAAAAAGATACATTTCTAGTTTTAACATTTGTTCTTCAGACATTCCTGAAGTACCAGATTTTTGAAAAATTACCCACATTAGGTTTTTGATGACTGAAAATGTGTACATTTTAACAGTTTTCTCACAAAGCCATATTTAGATCCCCTTATCTCTAGGACGGAAGCATATAGGGCTTTAAAAATGTAGTTCCCAAAAGAAAGGTTGGTCAAGTACAAGAATCTAAAATGACATTAAGGTATCTCTTAAGGTTCTGGATGGTTCTAAGGCATGCCCATTTTCTAAAAAGAACAAAAAAAGCCCTTTCTTCATTTTTGAGCTTTCACCATCGCATAAAATGCATCAAGGACTGCTTAAATTAACATATTTTACTAACAGATATACCAATCTCTGCAAAAATAAAATTATGATGCTGGCATATTTCTAATGTCATTTTTTACCCCCTGTAATATGGCTCCAAATTTCAGCTGAAAATTGTCAGTTTTACCTCCCTCTACAAATTAATTAATTACTTGACTATTCATCTGTGGGATTCAATATTTTGCCTTTCATCACTACTGATGTTGGTCTTGCTTGTATGAAATTAGAAAAAAAAAAAAAAAAACTGGGGACCTCTGGTTGAGTTGACATGGAATTACCTAAATGTATTTGTTTTACAATTGTTTTTCCCATCAGTTTCAGACAGAACTGAGAAAAATTCTGGTCTCACTTATTGAGGTGGCTCAGAAGCTACTGGCTTTGAATCCAGATGCTGTTGATCTCTTCAAAAAGGCCAACGGTAAGTTTTGAATGTACATACACTAAATAATAAAGTAATTGCTGCAATGAAAATTAAATTTCTGTTACTGATTTTCGTAGTGCTTTGTATCAATACAGATTTGGTTCAGTTCCAATTTGTCAGATCTCGATTCAATTCTTAACTCATTCGTAATTTTATTTCAGTCAATTAATGTAGATTTAATACAAAATGTTTGACACCGGACCGATTGGGTCAGCCTGGTTATATTAATTAACACTAATAACAGAAGCCTTAGTTTTGCCTTTTTATATTGGACCTCAGTTGGATAAATAAACATGCAGATTGTCCAGGAGACATTTACAAGCAGGACTTCAAAGGACGTTTCATAGAAGTGTTTTAGAGCTATGAGCACACACACACACAATATCAGTGTATTGCACAGAACACTCAATTCAAGATTATTTTTCTTACCCCATTGGCAGATTTTTTTGCTTGTTTTAACCACACATTTTCTGAAATTTCATATTTGTTTACTAAAAACAAGTGTTTACAAAGTAATTTTGCTCATCAAGAAAATGCCTCTTGATTCAAGAATTTATAGACAATTTTACTGGAAAACAAGAAAAAAAGACCAAGTAAGAAAGTCATTTTTTGCAGTGCGGACACTACGTCCATGTTTTATACAGTCTATGATGTAGACGCGCGTTTACCGCGCTCAAATAAGGAGTGAGGCGGTTGTGACGTGCTTTTGGTGCGGTGTGCTGCTTTTTCTAGGCATTGAGATGAAAATATTAAACTTTTCAGAATGCTGCACGAGCACCGCAGATCATGTGACAATAACCAACCAATTAGCTTCACCTTTTGTGGACCGTTTCTCAATATGCATTCTTTAGTGGTCTTGTGTCCTCGTGTTCTCGCTCTACGTCATCAATAACCATCAAAGTCAGGTTCCAATACTCAAAAACACAAGAACAGAGAACTCATGAAAGTATCCGGATGTGTTCTCGATATCAAGGATGCATCGAATGCAGCCTTGATCACACAGAGGATCACAGCATTAATAAATATATTAGCAGTGTTATTGCAAGGTATTTTCAGTGCATATAATATCCTATGTAAATACCTCCTCATCTTAATGGCAAACGTGGCCCATGGTTGCTTAGCAATGACAGACGCCAGGAGAGCGAAAAGTCCTCGGCACTTTGAAAAAAAAGGAGAAAGCAGTATAGCTTGCGTCTTCTGCATGGTTTTAGACAAGAAAGCGTAAATCGCCCCATGCGCAAAGGAGCCACACATTTTACCTTTTCATTTAAAACAAACTTAATTAAAATGCCTTGCGTTACAGAAAGTAATAAAAACTCAATCAAACTGAGTAAAGTCAACAGAGCAGAAACAAAAACTAAGCTGAACATATTTTAACTAAGTTAACAGTGCATCATCTTTTACAAAAAGTAAAGTGTCAGAGAAAGACACAGCACGGGACTTTGCATCATGTTCGGCTTCGGCCAAGAATTTTGTTTCGGTGCATCCCTATCCAGGATTGGACATCATATTTTCTGTGTATCTCTCCTTTGTTAGCTATGCTGGATGAGGATGAGGAGGACCGAGTGGATGAAACAGCCCTGCAGCAGCTGACTGAGATGGGTTTCCCTGAGAGTCGTGCTGTGAAGGCTCTACGCTTAAACCAGTAAATACAGCAATTTTATGTTTTTAATCATGATTAATTGAATCAGCAAATATGATTTAAAGTATGATGTTTGAGTTCTTTATATGTGTATGTATAGGTTCTCAAAGTGGGGTCTGCAGTCCATAGCCAGGGGGTCACAAAAATTAATTTGTGACCCCTAAGAAGCATAAGTTGGAATCAGCTCGGTTTAGTTTTGAGCTACGAGGAAAAAAGTATTTTTTTTACTTTCCTTATAATTCCTAATACAAAGGAAGCATAGTACTTGCACGTCTGATGTTTTGGTTTGCAGGAATGAGAAATAAAGTGTGGGTCAAAAGAGGTATAAAGAGAGATAAGGTGCGGGACCTGATTGAGGTCAAAACAGTAATTAAGAGCGATGTGCTGCTAAAGATCATCGTCTTGTGGTGCTGTCCCAAAAAAGAAAAATTCACTCTCAGGTACCTCTCTGGATCTGTTCCACGATGGTGGAATGATCTGCTTTTTGCTCCAAGATCAGCAGATTCCATAGCCATCTTTATAATTCGGCTAAAAATATCTTCCGTCAACACCTGACCCATAAATACAGACCTCTATTTCTTATCTACTTATTTTTCTATTCTTAGACTTACACGTATGTTGCTTTGTATACTGTGTTAGGTAACTGAGACCAGTTTTATTGCACTTATGCTTTGTTTCTCTTGTGTTGTACTAATTGCTTCTATTGTTTACCTCATTTGTAAGTCACTTAATAACAAAAGCGTCTGCTAAATTAATTAATATAATGTAAATGTCAGCAAGAGGAAGATCGTTTTCATAACACAGACACATCTGAAGCCTGCACACAAAGCTCTCAGACAGGTTGTTACCCCGACATACACATATAAACAAAATTAAAGTATTTTAAAACATCTGTTTCTACATAGAGGAATCTTAAGTGGACATATCTTGAGAACTATCTTCAGTCCACACACAGAGCTCGCTTGCGAGTCACATTCATAATCAAAGAGAGACACATTTTCATCACATATAACATCATCCACCACACTAGTATCGTTAACGTGACACATCTCTCTCAGAGTTATTTCCTAACAACCTGCAGCCTCCTTACTAGAACTGGCCCTGTACATCAACATTATCAGCGTCTTCATTCACATTAATATCAGTATCATTGTTGACAGTAGCAACGTTCTCTTGAACTATTATAGCGGACAGCGCCACATCAGAGTCACTCCTGTCAGGTGAAATTTATTTTCCCTCATGAACAGCGTTCTGTGCCACCCGTCCATCATCCAAATGAACAGGCCACTCCTCTGTTACGTGCTCTAGGTGTGGACATGTTAACTTTTGGTGACCCAAGTCACAACATTCAAAACACATCAAATTGCCGGTTGTCGCATACATCATATACATTCTTCCTTCATTTCCCACACAAAAGGAAAATCCAACGTTTTCTCAGGGGAATCCAAAAACATAAACATCTGTCTCCTAAAACACTCAAGGTGTTTCAGAGATGGGTGATTACATTCAAGAGGAATCGTTTTAAAACTACTGACAAATTTGGCAAATCGTGCCATTTCTCGACTAGACATGTTGCAAATCAGCCTGAAAGACAATTGGCCGACAGAAAACTGGGGGTACGGTCGTTTCCACGCAAAACTTGGCATTTATCAATATGGACGTGAGCGGTTGCTACGATCAAATCTCACGACAGGTCTCAGTTTGTGTACGCTTTACCATTTTAATAACTGAAAAGGAATAATGACAAATGGAAAGATTCGTTTTTTTTTCGTTTAGTATGACAAATGTAAAAATAGATTCCTTTGTGATATTTTATTTTAATTACATTAATAAAGTATTTTCCTTTCTAGCCTAATTATATGATGATACAATTGTTTGAAATTACAAGGTTAATGGGTGCTTTGGCGTAAAAATAGTTCACAATTAAAAGTAAAACATTTAAAAACCTACAATAATCATTTACAATGAGCAAGTCTACCTATTTGTAAGATGATAGCTCTTTGTTTGACAAATATGCATTTTAATGAAAACAGAAAACACGCATGCGTTGATGGTTTTTTATTTGTGCGATGTTCGATGAGGTGGAAGACGCGCACTGGGTCGACTGGCTTTGTGTGTTGCAGGTTCCAGGCTGGTTTGTGGGGGCTGAAGAACACTGGTCCTGCCTCTGACAGATCTGAAAAGATCAAATAAATGAAGCAAACATAAAACTTTGTGTGCTTGATTTAAGCAGCCTAAAATGCAAGGTTAGCAGCATTAGATTTAAAACCTTTATCCTGCTTAGAAACATGAATTTGTCTCCTCCGCCACAGACCATTTTCTCTTCACCTAAATGAAGGGAACTGTATAAAAGCATTTACATATTAACATTATTCTATAATTGTACCGTAAAAATGATCAGTAATTAACATTCGTTTTTACGATAACACATTAATGGAACTTAAACAACGTTTTTCAAGACTAAAGTCAGATTAATTTTGTTTATATTGAAATGCATCATACAACCAAAGTAATTTAAAGCAACAACAATACTTTCAGTGTTAAAATAATCGTGAAACACTAATAATAAACAAAAGATCTGTGGTCATATTTAAGACCACAGAGCCGCCTCCAAGAGCCGCCTCCAAATCATCTGTACTTATCCTACTAGACCTATCTGCTGCCTTTGACACTGTCAACCACCACATACTCCTGTCGACCCTCAAGGCTAGGGATGTCTCTGGAGTGGTGCTACAATGGTTCAGGTCTTACCTCACAGGTAGGTCATTTAGAGTATCCTGGAGAGGTAAGGTCTCTGAGTCCCAACATCTCGACAGAGGGTTGCCTCAGTGCTCAGGTCTTGGTCCGTTGCTATTTTCTATATACATGACATCCCTAGGCTCTGTCATTCAGAAACATGGCTTTTCCTATTACTGCTATGGGGATGATGCATAACTCCACCTGTCATTTCAGCCTGACGATCCAACTGTTTATGCACACATTTCAGCTTGCCTAGCTGATATTTCTTTCTGGATGAACGACCATCACCTGTAGCTGAACCTTGCAAAAACAGAACTACTGTTAATCTCGGCCGACGCAAAGATTCATCACAACTTCTGCATTCAGCAGGGCTCATCAACCATCACATCTTCCAGAATGGCCAGAAACCTGGGAGTGGTTATCGACGATAAGCTTAAATTCACTGATCAGGTTACCAGCACCCACCATGTCCTGTAGATGCATCCTCTACAATATTCGGAAAATTAGACCTTTCCTATCCGAGTATGCTAAGCAAGTCCTAGTCTAGGCTCTTGTTCTGTCCAGACTGGACTACTGCAATGCGCTACTTGCACAACCAAACCTCTACATATGATCCAGAATGCAGCGGCAAGAGTGGTCTTCAATGAACTGAAGAGTGCGCAGGTCATTCCTCTCTCAATTTCAAGACTCTACTCCTGGCCTACAAGACCACCGCTGATTTGGCACCCCCTTATCATCACTCGCTACTGCAGACTTATATACCCGCCAGATCCCTACGCTCTGCAAACAAACATCTCTCTTCTCGAGGATCTGCCTGCTGCTACAAGATCAGCAGATTCTGTAGCCATCTTTAAGAATCGTCTGAAAACTAATCTCTTCTGTCAACACCTAACTGATCAGTTCTGACTTCTATCTCTTTTCTACTTTTTTAAATAAAGTAGCTCTGTCTACTGTGGTAGGCTATATGAGACCAGTTTTCATTTATTGCACTTTTTGTTGTCCTTATGTTGTTCCAATTGCTTCCATTGTTTCCCTCATTTGTAAGTTGCTTTGGATAAAAGCGTCTGCTAAATGACTAAATGTTAAATGTAATATCAAATACCAAGAGATTTAAAAATCAAGACCTGACTCTCTTATATACATATTATAATGGGTCGTGGTTAGATCTTCCATCAGCACATTGGTTCAAAACAAACATCCAAATTAACAAAAAATTTGTCACCGAACACAAAATCAAGATCTTGCCATAGCCAGCCCAGTTCCCTGACCTGAACCCTTTAGAAAATGAGTGGGATGAACTAAAGAAGCACCAGCATTTGAAGGATCTGGATACATTCTTTATGGAGGAATGGACTCGGATGACTCTCAATGTGTTCTCAAACACTGTGTCTACACCGGGTGCGACATGACAACCTGCTTGTTTTAATGGGTTTGTCGTGCCACATCCAGTGTGGACAAAATGTAAAATTATAATGGGTTCTAATGTGGTTTGTTGTGTCGCTTCGCATCTGCTCTACCATCAGGTCTGGACATGAACTGCATCCTGCTCGCTGTGGTAACCTTGGAACAATGAGACAAGACTGGCTGAGAGTAGAGTACTGTTCAGCACTCTTTGATGCAACAATACATCAGTTGTTGTTGGAAGTGTTCCTGGTTCCGTTTGATCTAACTTATATTATGGAAGTGTAGTATATGCAAGATTAAAAAGATGCGTCTTTTTTAACTGTAAATAGTCTAGATTTAAACTGACTGAGTTTTTCTGACTCCTGGACAGTGCAGGGAAGACTATTCCAAAGTTTAGTCGCTAGATAGGAAAAGGATCTACCACCTGCACTTGATTTTGAGATTCTAGGTATTACCAACTGACAGGGAGCCTGAGAGCGTAATGCACGTGAAGGACTGTAATACAATAGAAGTTTGCTCAAATACTGCGGAGCTAAACCATATAGGGCTTTATAGGTAATAAGCAAGATCTTAAAGTTAATGCGATGCTTTATAAATAATCAGTGCAAGGTTGACAACCGGGCTAATATGCTCATACTTTTTTGTACGTGTAAGAACTTATACCTCTAATTTAGTTTTCTTAAAGTTGGGCTCCATTTTTCGGGCCGCTTTCTTAAGAGCCTGAGTGTGTTCATTATACCACGGTGTGAAACCTGAAAACACAATATCAACACCTCTACACATCCTCCATCATACAGGATTTATACCACATGATTGCAACAATGCTTTCCTGGACCAACAGGAACAATTCAGCAAAAATAGCAAAAATTAGACATTTCCCAGCATACTGTAACTCATTGGCATATGTAAGCAGCACACACCACCACACCTCTACCAATTCAGTTCTATCGGATTCTTCCATAATTCACACACAAACACACCGGATACACAAAACTGTTCTTAAGAGAAAATAAGAACTTTCTTAAGATAAATTATAGGACGTTCTTAAGAATATTCCTAAATGCAAATTTCAAATATTTTCTTATTAAAATCTTAATTTTTTCTGAGAATAAAAGGGCAGTCTTTGTCAATGTTTATTCTATAAAAGTAATTTGTCCATTTGTTAAACTTTATTTGTGTAACAAGCACCTTGAGACTCACATTCTTATGCAAGCGAGTAATGTGTTAAACGGCATTAACAAGCATTATAAGTATACTACTTCTTTAGCCTCTACTGTATATAATGACAATTATATTATTTGTGTATATGTCAACATTTTGCAATGTATGTAGAAGCACTGTGAATTATCTAAGGATTAATGCTAAATATTGGTAAAGTAAGGCAGTTAGACCTGATCATCATTATACAGGGATGCCAACGTGTCACCTTTCGGAAAAATTCCTGACTTCTACGTTCAGATTGGTTTCTGCCGAAGTTAACCTGATTTCAACTCTCCTCGATGCCCTCAATGGCCAAAACGCGCCTTGCCGCCGGCTCACATTGAAAATGAATGACTTCCGGCCACTTTGACGCTCTCGAAGGCGGCAGTCTGAACAAACTAAAAGTCTACAAGCGTTCATAGACGCCACATTGCAATTCCTGATTTCTTGTACAACATACTGCACACATGTGAGTGTTGCGTTTGTTTTTTAGTACAACATTGCTGATAGTATCACACCTAACGTTATTGTTACAATACAACCTCTTCTACAATTTTAATCTGTCACTATGGTTACAGGAAAGCTGTGCAAATAGTATAACGTTACGAGTTTGACGGGTCATTCATGTTTAGACTAGAGCTGTAACTGTAAGCTATTAAGTGAACAGAGCACCTTGAAGTAAATGTGAAGAGTTCATTTGCAGAAACAGAACTCTGTTTTTGTTAATGTTCACGTATTATGTTTTTTATTCTGCATTTTAAGAAAGAACATTTAAACAGTTGGATTGTTTTGATTGTGTTTAACTAAAAAAATAAGTAACACAGTAAAAACACTATAAACATGATTTATGAAAATGAACAAAAACGGAGTTATCTGGTTTTGCAAATTAACTCTTCATGTGGTTGCCTATTCTAGACACGTTTAGCAGACATGTCCACTGAATAATATGATATACAAATTGTAATAATTATATATATATATATATATATAACTTACGGCTGTGGATATATCGTACGATTCTTATGCTCTCAGTTTCTCAATGACGTACGGTAAAATGTTGCCACATCCGAAAGCCAGAGGGCGCTCTTGCGTAAAATCTCTGAATATGGGAAACAGAAGAAGAACAGTTAGTTCCAGGAAATGCCAGTGGTCATATTCTATCGCTGTTCTTCAAACCTTTTCAGGTATTTTTTATGATAATAAAGTTGATCTATAGTAATGATGATAGACGAGTGTTGCTTTTTCAAACACACGTTATAAACGACTCAATCTCGTAGTGATTTTAGATCGAGCAGCACTTCCTACTTCCCGCTGGTCCAAAACAAACATCAAGTTCAACACAAGAATGAGCCACTTACAGGGCTGCCAAATCCGTTAATTTATTACATGGGTTGGAGATTTGACATATTCATAAGTTATAGTTGACTATAGCACGTTTTGAACTAATTTACATCACCAAATGTATATTTTAAAAATAATGAAACTGTGGCGCAATATGAATATGGTTTTCATTTCAAGAATGGCTCCAGATCACTTGACATGTATTCTCCAACCTCAACAGGCATTATGTGGTTTTCCTTGCAAATGGATGTTGCAGAGTATTGAATAAAAGTGATAAATAAAACGTGTATTGGAGAAAAACTCTTTTCATGATGTAATGTTCTCTCTTTTTTTTTACTTTGTTTAATTTATAATGAATCACTCCTCCTGCAGCATGTCTGTGACCCAGGCTATGGAATGGCTGATTGAGCACATAGATGACCCCATGATTGACGAGCCTCTGCCAGGACAGGACACCCCAGGGGCAACTGCCGCATCTGAAGCCCCAGGTCTTTCTACTACAACTTTAAGAGCCCAAGCCCGTCTCCCTTACCAGTCCAGCACAGAGGTGGCCAGACATGATGAGTTGACAGAGATCTTCCAAAGGATTAGAAGAAAAAGAGAATTCAGACCTGACTCGAGGGTTAGTGTCAATTGGATGCCATAAAAATATTATACTATATTATAAAACAATATTCAATATAGCAACAGCGATGAGGGGGCCAATGCACCACTATGCCACATTTACATGGTGTATCTTAGAAAACAATAATTTTTGCTCTGTGCTCCTATGGCTCCAGACAGTGCTTTCGTGTGCAGCTAAGTGGTGTAATAGGTTAAACCCCGTGCTTGAAGACCTTGAGGTTGGTGGTTCAAACCGTGTGTGAAGCACGTGTAATGTTTATATGTGAAGCCTTTGATTTGATTTCATTCTCACCTTCTCTTCCGAACCTATTTGTTTCTCACGTACATTCCATATCTGCTGTTATTTTCTCTAGTTGCTCGGGCTATGTGCTACTATTGCTCTAGACAGTGTTTATTTGTCCAGCTGGGTGGCTTAGCTTGTTAATGCCCACACTGTGAGACATCAAGGTTGTGGGTTCAAGTCCTGTGAGAAATGTGTAATCATTTATATATTAAGTATTTTTTTCGTTCTCAATCTTTTCCATGTACGTTCCATTTCTGCAGTTTCCGCTCTCGTTGCTCTGCCCCGGCATGACAAACAGCTTTAACTGTTGAACCCATTGATCTACGGAAATTCTACTCGGCACATGGCATGCACTCGTCAGGCTCATCGCATTCCATGTGTTACATATCTTTTGAATCTAATTATTTATCTGCAGCAAATTTGGTACATGTCATTGAATTTTTGTCCCGGACGTACCTGTGAAGTATTAAGACAGTGCCACCTAGCCTTCAAGGGAATGGTTAGAACTCTTGAATGCTCTTCAAATTCGTTTTCTGACTTCCATTTTTCTTCGTCATTATTTCTTCTGGTCTGTGTTAATTCCATTGATGCCTCCTTTGTCATTTTCTAACAATCTGTTTATAGCATGTGAACATTTTTTTGCTGCTCATTTGACAAATATGTCCTATTTTTTCAAAGTTCAGCTCGTATGATCTTTGGACAGAGCTGCACAGAATTGGCCAAATCGTTTTTATTGTTGGGCAATTTTTTTGAGAAATACCTCTTCAAAGTTGACTGTGCCGTTGTAACTTTCTCATATTAATCTATTCGTAAACCGTATGCCTTGGGTACTAGAGGTCACGGGTTAGAAGCCCTAAATGCATGTGTGTTGCTTATATATATAAAGTTAACGTTGTTATTACATTCTCTGCTGTTCTTTAAACATATCGGTTTTTCACATGCATATTGTTCTTGTGACTGTTTGCTGTCATAGCTGTAACTTTGGTTATTTTTGACATATCGCTAGTTACACCTCTATCAGCTCAGCAGCTCTGTTGTGGGATGTCGGCCCAGTGGCGAGACTTGCTAAGTCTTTGGGGTCAGCAGTAGGGGTGGGCGATATAGCAAAAAATTCTAATCACGATTTGTTCTGGATAAATCACGATTCACAATTTTATCCTGATTCTTTTTCAAGTTGGTTTTAAGACTATTTTGCAAATTACAGAGTTACAATACAGCCAAACTAATGTCCCCATATAAAAACATACTCTTTACCATTTATATTTTCAAGAATATTTTAATCAAGTTAAGATTGGAAGTGCAATTCTGAAAGTATGAACATTTAACAAGACTTGCATTACAATTAACATCTCAAAATGAACATTCGTTTAATAAATCTAACAGTTGTCAGATAGCTTCTTAGACATAGATCCCAGCCAACAGATTCAAAAATGTAAATAGCTTGTTTTTACAAAGTTAAATAATGTTTAAATACAAAATAATAACTTGGTCTAGTTAAATAAATGCAAGTGCACAGACTTTAGCATAACTCCCAAAAAATAAACATTGGCTTCCAAAGGTAATAACAAAAACACACATACAAAATGTAAACTACCTTTCGTAATCCGTTTAGTAGATTTTTCAAAGCGCAACGTGTTTCAGAACCAAAACAATAAAAATATTTCCTGACCTGAGTCTTGTAAACTTAGCAGCTTTGGAACATATCAATTTCTAAAAGAACACACAGTATAACTAATCACAGGCACACATTTTTAGAAAGGAAAACCACCTGATTTACTTTGTCTGGCTTGAGAGTTGTCCTTTGGCAGGTGACAATATTGCCACCAGTGCTGAAGGCTCTTTCTGAGGGAGCACTTGTTGCTGGAATGCATAAATACATTCTAGCAAGTTGGCTAACTCTTGGAAAGTTTGCCTCATGGACTTTCCACCATTCCAGCGGATCCACCTCACTTTCAGCATTTGGTGTGGACAAGTATCCCTTCAGTTCTCCTACTATTGCCTCTTTTAGAGATGAGGAAGATGATGTTGTGGCTGCAGATGCACTTACAACATCTGAGGCTTTAAAAAAGCTGGCAAGTGATTGTTTTGCTTTCTTGGGTGGTGCCTGACCCTCATCAGGGCTCTGTGATGTGGAGGTTGAGGTACTAGAGGTAGGCTGCTGATCTGATGTTGGATACTGTATGGTCAGCAAAGACTCCAGCTCAGACAAAGCTCTGGTTTGCATTCCCTCTATCTTGTCTTTGTCTATGTATTGTGTTTTAACCCTGGGATCGACAAGCGAATCAAGTAACGATTTTTCCGATAAAGTGGATCGTGCAGTCATTTTAATCGTTCGCGATCAAATATCGTCATATCGCACACCCCTACTATCAACGTCTAAATAGTTTTTAGTTCAATCTGTTGTTAAAGCTTACAAAGTTCTATCTCCCGTTCAATCCCTATCTGCCTAAGCATTCTTGATTCTCTATTAGCCCTCCATTTCTCAATTTCACTCACATTACCTGGCGAGGCACTAGGTTCTCTTAACATCCCTCTGTCAAAAAGTTGCCTTTTAACAGCAATCACAAACGTTTCTTTTAACTTCTTTTTAACTTTGGCATTTTCGAGTTTGGCACAAACGAGACCTTGCATTCAATGCATTAACTAAACACACTTTAATGGACCAAAACTAAGTAAAAAACTTTAAAATAAAGAACTTTGTCGAGGCCTGGAGAGGAGCTCCGACCAAATGTTTCTATAGCTCAGATATATCACCCCATTTTTGAGCACTTTTTAGCCTGTTTTAATGTTAATGTAGAGGTGATATGGACTCTACCTAAAGTATGTATTTAACTTTTTTGTTTATATTTTTTAATTAGCAGTGTGTACAGTCATCATTAATTGACATCTATGTGAAGTGAAGTTCAAGAAAGCGAGGATATGCCATTTAACTTGATTCAATTCCTAAGACGCTAGGGATAAACAAGAATGCAAAAATACGAATTGAGAAGCACCCCAAATATATATAAATGTTATCAGACCCTAGGTCAAGTTTGATCCAAATCACTTTATGTATGCCACGGATATGAGCACTTCCTGTTTGCATGATTTCGGCATAAATGTATTGCCTCAGCATGGCAATACTGTGAAAACTATTAAAAACCTGTTCACAATTTGGGATCAACGCTGAACAGGTGCTACTGCAATCAGTTTATGGCAGTGCATTGTGGGATTTGAAGTCCACTAGAACTCCGGAGATGGATCAGGAATATTCATATTTCCATTAAGAATATTCATAATGGGATAAATCTACAGGCCTCAGAGAATCTGTCAATGATGGTACCTTGGGATGGGGATAAATCGGTTACAAAATAATTAGCAATGTGGGACCAGGGTCTTGGAGTATGGGGAGGGGTTGGAGCAGACCTGAAGGAAATTGTTTTGATGTCTGACAATTCTTAACAAAAGTCTCTACATCACTCTGCATGGTTTGCCACCAAAACTGATTCTTAAAGCGGCCCTGCAACGGTGTTTCATGCATTTGGACTTCTTCACAATGTTAAACGTGTTGTCTTCTCATGCTTAACATGGTCAACTTGTCAAATAACGAGTTGGGCGTATTACGTAGTATTTCTGTGCTCGATACACTCCCCCAGCGATCGTACAGGTTTCGGAAAGTTTTTTTCGAACATATAAAACTGTTTCGTAAGAATGTTTTCTTAGTCCCTTCTTGGACAATTCTCCCGGAAAAGCACGCAGCAGCAAGGAGAGCAGGAGAAGGAGCACGCGCAGACGTCACTTTCACTTGTAAACAGGAGAGCGAGCACACGTTTGCAAAGTTCAGGTGTTGGTTTGTTCACTACATTTGGGTGATGAATGTTAAAAAAACTGTGGATATAACGCTGGATTTGGAGTTCATTTGAAATGATATATGGAGCCGTCCCAGCGCTAAAAGATGCTGGACATGCGGTGAGTGAAACTGATGTCTGTGTTTTGTTGACAATGGGTGCGCACGTGCTTTGGTTAAGCCTACTCCTCCCCCTGCAAGCGCCGTATGTTTTTGGAAATAATCGTAAAGCTGTGTCTATCTTTTATAAATGTGATCAAACTAAATACTCTTCGAAGATACGAAGTATGCAATACTACTCTATAGGTACTCAAGATTAATATGAGATTGGCTGAAACCCTGTGTGTTAGGGCCACTTTAACTAGTTGAGCGGTAGCGTAGATGCCTGGGTGACCTGAACTAGGAGATACATGAACCCATCTCATGACCTTTTCACGTAGGTTGGGGGAACAAATGTCAAATTAGGTGGCAAATCCGAGGGGGTGGGTGTTGAGTATGGGCCTGGGAGATTTCTGTCATAATGTCCAATTGCACTGTGGCTACAATGATCGATTGCGGAATTATGGACTCTGGGTTCATATTGTTAGGTATGAGAATGTTGTCATTATAGACAATTACAAACTGGTTCAATAGGTCACGAAATACTTCGTTGATGAACGATTTAAATACTGAGAGGCTATTGGCAAGGCCGAATGGCATAACTAGATATTCGTAATGACCGGTAATTGTAGAGATAGCAGTTTTCCACTCGTCACCCTCACGGATGCGAATCAGGTTGTAGACCCATCGTAAATCCAGTTTGTATAGATCTTGGCCTATCGTGATTGTTTAAGTGCTGTCGGGATGGGTGGTAGTGGATAACGAAATGTAATCGTTATGTTGCATGGGTTCAGTTGTATCAGGCTGTGATGTATTAGCTATGGGGAAGTTGATATTCCGGTTCTGTCTTCTGGACCGTAAAAGATTGTCTATGCAAATGGCCAACTTGATGAACTGGTTAAGGGTTTCCAGGCGGACTGTTAAAGAATGTGACATGCACCAAAAAGATGACGACTTTGAACGTGCTGAATTGTTTCCAGAGAATTGTGCCTTATGCATCAGAAGTTCAGCTGACGGTCTGTGGGCGTGATGTCTGAGGCTGAGACTAGGGTTAAATAAACCCAACAAGGGGTCGGTGCTATAGTAACCCACAATAATCGGTTTAACTGTTTAACTTTAACCCAACTGTTTTTAGTGAGTAAATATTTGTTGTTTATCACTGCCACCTTTTTTACAGACTTGAATTACCAGTACCTGAATGAATGTGAATTTACTATACCTTAATTTAATATAAAAGGACAACTAGGCAACCATTAGGTTTTCAGATAAAACTATTTGCTTTATACTCATTCACATGCAGAGACTGGATAACTGGTCTGAGGTTTTCATGAGGTTCAGGTATTTTTATGTGATTTAGTAAACACAGAGCTGTTTACTCAAAGTGCCTTCAAAGTAGCTACCAAAGATGAACATAATTGGTGTCCATCATATCCAGATTAATAATATATGAAAGTTCTTTATTTTCTACTGTAAACTGATATTTGAATATTAAATAGAAATAAGCAAATGAGAAAACGACTCGTAAATTTAGCTGCCTCAAAAATCTGTTCGTATCACTCTTAGTTCATACTGCTGTCCACTTTCTCCGAAAAGCGGATGTTTTGTCATGTGACGGATAACTTTTTTGATTGAATATTTTGTAAATGTGATTGAAGGAAATAACCACCACATACATTTTACATTTTTATTTGTCTGAAAATATAAAAATCTAATTTAGGACATTTTTGTGTTTGTTGTAGATGTAAGTTTTTAATTGTAACATTTACAGTATAGTTCACATAAAATACCATTTGTTGTGTTGCTTTAATAACATTTGAATAAACGTTATGTTTGTGTGCAGGCAGTTATTGCGCTGATGGAGATGGGCTTTGATGAAAAGGAGGTTATTGATGCTCTCCGTGTCAATAACAATCAACAGGATGCAGCTGTATGTACACATTAAGATGATCACATTATGCACATATACAGGCACATCTAAAACATGGAATATCATGGACAAGTACTTTTTCTTTTGTAATTTTACTCCAAAATGTAAACTTTTTATATTCTAGATTCACTAAACACAAAGTGAAACATTTCAAGAGTTTTTGGTTTGTTTGTTTTAATTCTAATGGCTATGACTTACAGCTCAAATAAATAAATAAAATCCAGTTTCTCAAAAAATTAGACGACTTAAGGAAATGGGCTACAGCTGTCACATTCCTAGAGCCTTAAGCCACTCCTGAACCAGAAACAACTTCAGAAGCGTCTTACCTGGGCTAAAGACTCGCTTACTGGGTCTAAAGTTCTCTTTTACTTTTCAGATGAAAGTAAATTGTGCAGTTAAGTTGAAAATCAAGGTCCCAGAGTCCAGTGTAAAGTGTCCACAGTCTGTGATGATTTTGGGTACCATGTCATCTGCTGGTGTTGGTCCACTGTGCTTTATCAAGTCAATGCAGCCATTTACCATGAGATTTCAGACTACTTAATGTTTTCGTTTGTTGACAAGATTTTTGGAGATACTGATTTCCTTTTGCAGCCGGACTTAGCACCTGGCCACTACTTCTAAATGGTTTGCTAACCACGATATTGGCTAGCCAGCTCATCTAAGCTGAACCCTATCCAGAATCTATGGTGTATTGTCAAGAGGAAGTTTAGAAATAACCGATTAAAGAAACTGGGCTTCAATAACACCTCAGCACTGCCACAGGCTGATCGCCGCCATGCCACATTAAAGCAGTAATTTGTGCAAAACAAGCCCCAACCAAGTATGAGAGCATGATTTTACGTACTTTGGAGATCTTCAAAAAATCTTGTTTGTAAAAAATTTTTTGAGAAAATATAAACAAAATGGAGAAACTGGATTTTCATGTTGAGCTGCAAGTTGTAGCTATCAGAATTAAAGCCAAAATTTGTGAAATATTACATTTTGTTCATAATGAATGTGGAATATAAGGAAGTTTGCTCTTTGGAATTAAAGTACAAAAGAAAAGCTACTTTTTTTATAAAAAAATTGGACCTCATCTGTATCCTTATATATTTATTTAATTACTTATTTCAAGATGAAACCCATGTTTCCATACAGTGTGAATGGTTGCTAGGTGAAAGGAAGCCCACCCCTGAAGATCTGGACAAGGGCATTGATACCAACAGTCCTCTATTTCAGGCCATCCTTGAGAACCCTGTGGTACAGCTTGGTCTGACAAATCCCAAGACTCTGCTAGGTGAGTTATCAGTCTATTAAGGTTGTACAGTTTATTTTTACTATGGTAGTATTGTGATACTAAAGCTAAAAATACTGACTATGCGACATGAATGAATGAATGAGGCATTTATATATCACTTTATTGTGTATAGCTGTACACCCAAAGCACTTTATAATCATATGAGGGGGTTCTCTCCTCAACCACCACCAGTGTGCAGCATCCACTTGGATGATGCTACGGCAGCCACAGTACAACGGCGCCAGTGCGCTCACTACACACAAGCTATAGGTGGAGACGAGAGGGATATGGAGCCAATTCAGACGGTGGGGATTATTAGGAGGCCATGAATGACAAGGGCTTGTGGAGGGAATCTGGCCAGGACACCGGGGTTACACCCCTACTCTTTACGAGAAGTGTCATGGGATCTTTAATGACCACAGGGACATAGACTTGATCTATCTATCTATGTACTGTAGGTAAATACATGAACATTAATGAGCAATAGCATCTGTCCAGGATATCTACTGCCCACTCGTGCACCACTATCTAAAACGCATAATATATTGCATAATATATAGCTCTAATGAGGTAGAGATTTTTTAGAGATTATATTGATAATTCCTGCCCACGCTTTGAGTGTATTTGGTTTGGTTAATTCTAGCTGTTTAGCACTTCAACATAGAACAGTTTGTTTACATTGAACTTGAAGTCATCCCATAATGCGTGCAAAGCGGCATGGTTTATAAGAAAAAAGTGGATAGGCCAGTTTGCAATTCTTCTACAATCAATTATTAAAGGAACACTCCACTTTTTTGGAAATAGGCTCATTCTTCAACTCCCCCAGAGTTAATAAGTTGAGTTTTGGAGTCTATTTAGCCGATCATTTATTACACTAACTGCAATAAAAGTCACCTTAATGCCTTGTTCATGCTAAACACATTATTTAAGAAAGGCGATTTAAAAACGATGTGTAATACTTATTCCTGAGATGAAGCTTGATCGCAAACAGCTGGCACTGATCCACTCTTTTTTTGCAAAAACCATGCTATACTGAGCTGCGTTGACTCGCCACAACCTCTGGAGCCGGAGATACATTCGGCGGAAGGCGACTGGCCGGAACCTGGTCTTCCAGCGCTGGGCCACCCCCGTTCCCGGAGCTTCGATTTTTCAACCTTTCCGGGGCTCGTCGGAAAGGTCTCCCGGCCTCCTTTTATGTTCCATTTTACATCCAACAACAGCACACATTTGTTGTTTCTTAGACAGTTTTGTCGCTGGCTAGTGGCTACATCTGCTCTTGCCTGGAAATGGCTGGACAGCATGTTTCTGGCGGAATGTGGGGACTACGCGCTCATAAGGCGGAGTCTGTGAACGGTCATGGGCAGGCGTAAACAACCTGTTTTGTGTCAATGTTGTGGTTTAAAGGAGATTACAAAAAGAAGAACATATGGATTTGTATAATTACAGGGTGTTTCTGCACACACGCTGGTAGATAAACATTTAAAAGTACATTTTCTGGGATAGCGGTCCTTGAAGTGTTCCCCCTCTAGATACCTCAAAAAGGTTCCCATGTTTTGGCAAGTTGTTCTCTCTTATCCCTTAAAAGAAGCCGAATACATTCCAGGTGAAGTGTCTTTGTGAGTTTGTTGAGCCAAAGCTGGAAAAGTGGAGGCAATTTATCTTTTAAATAATCTTTTTGGCTGTTAACAGCCCATAAGAAAGAAACTGTTGCTGAGACTAATAGTTTGTCTAATAGTTTTCAATAGTTGGATTAGTGACTTCAGAAATGACCCTAAAAATCTTACTCCAGCATTCTTGAAGACTAGAACATAGTGCATAACTATGAAGCAGGGTTGTGTCAGTCATCTTGCATTCATCACATTTTGGGAGACTTCTGGAAATATTCTGGATACTTTTGTTTTAGAGTAATAGAGTCTATGCAAGATTTTAAAATGAACGAGACAGTGTCTGGAATTTATAGAACACCTGCTAATTTCTTCTAGACTCTGTCCATAATTCGTTAGAAATCTCTAAACCTAATTCTTCTTCCCATAAACTCTTGATTACAGATGTAGTATGTAATTGGGAAGCCTGGAGGGTTTTTGTAAATGCAGGAAATAATTTCCACCGTCTTTGAAGCAAGTATCAAGACAAGTCCAGTTTACTTTTGTAAACCTCTTTGAATAGAATTGTACATAGTTCCTGACTTAAAAATTCCTGACTAAAAATTACTTCCATGAAGTTTATACTTGTGGCCCTCTCTTAGAAGTTTATACTTGTGGCCCTCTCTTATACTTGTGGCCCTCTCTTAAGTAGCACATTTCTTACAATACTTTTCCCAGGGTTTTTCAAAAGAAGTCAATTAACCGTCTTGATAAAGGTCACCTATTGTGAAAATTCCTGCATCTCTTCATTGTCTCCAACTTTGATCTTAATTGGAATGCATAAAAGATGGATTATTGGCTACAGGAATCGTTAAGGGCAGTGGCTCCACCCTAAAATGAGTTCTAATGACAGGACTGTTTTTTGGGGTTTCTTTTTTACAGCGTATTGGTGAAAGAATTATAGCACCAAGATTATAGGGGGTACACTAATCCTGTTCTTCTCTATACCAGTCCAAGTTACCGCTTTTATCATTTAGTATTATTGATATAATTCTAAGGTTAGCTGCCCAATAATAGCAGTGGAGATTTGGGAAGGCTAGACCACCCTCATTTCTCGGTTTGGGAGGTGGTGTTGTTTAATTCTATGATTTTTATCATTCCAGACAAAGGGCAAGATAATTTTGTCAAGTTGCTTAAAAAAATACTTAGGTAAAAATAAAGGGATGTTTTGAAACAGATATAATAGTTGCGGGAGAAAAAAACATTTTAATACCATTTATTCTGCCTATTAACGAGATGGGAAGAGTCTTCCAGAACTGAATTTTTTTTTTTTACATTTTTCTAAGAGAGGGCCATAGTTGGCTTCTCCCAAAGATCTCAAATTTCTGGTTATTACAATACATAAATAGGCAAAGCTGTCTCTAGCTATTTTGAATTGAGCTGGGTAAATTTGCGAAAGATCTTTAAGTCCAACTGGCATGAGTTCACTTTTTTTTAAATTAATTCTGTAGCATGAAAATGAGCCGAACTGTTCAATGACGTTTGATATCGCCGGAATACGAGTCTCAGGTTTGTCACATATAAATAACATTATCCGCATGTAAAGATATTTTATTCATAATGGTTTTTGTACAGAGCCCTTGAAATCTCTCATCAGAGCGAATAGCTTCTGCTAGAGGCTCGATGACTTGGGCAAAGAGAAGGGGAGAAAGCGGGCAACCTTGACATGTACCCCTAGATAAAGCAAAGGGAGGTGACAAGATTTTATTTATGAGTAGTCGCGCTCTCGATTTTTAAGCCAGGAAATGAATCTAGAGTTTTATCCAGGAAGTTAAACCATTTCTCTACTGCCTCAACTTGCACACATTATAAACATGACCCCACCATCTCTGCCCTTGTCTCTGCCTGCCTTCTGGACATCTCTTCTTGGACGAAAGAGCATCACCTCCAACTCAACCTCTCCAAGACAGAACTCCTGGTTATATCGTCCCACACATCAATTGAACACCACCTCACCATTCAGCTCAGATCCTCAACTATAACACCCACCAAGTCTGCAAGGAACCTGGGGGTGATGTTCGACGACCAGCTGAAATTCACCTCTCACATCGCAGCAACCACTCTAGCTTGCAGGTATGTGCTCGACAACATCAGGAAAATCAGGCCGTTCCTGTCAGAGCATGCCTCTCAGCTGCTTGTCAAAGCTCTGGTCAGATCAAGACTGGACTACTGCAATTCTCTACTGGCCGGCCTTCCAACCAATGCAGTTAAGCCCTTGCAAATGATCCAGAATGCAGCTGCAAGTCTAGTTTTCAATCAGCCTAAAAGAACCATGTAACACCCCTCCTGATTGCACTTCACTGGACGCCAGTTGCCGCCCACATCAAGTTTTACGTCCCTTTACCTTAAATCATCCAGGTCTACATCCCTTTCCGTCATCGTCGGTCTGAAAATATCAATGCATGGTTGTTCCATCACAGCGAGGCACCAAATCGCTTGCCAAAACCTTTATTCATTCGGTTCCCCTTTGTTGGATGAACTGCCAGGTTCCACCCGAACTGCAGCATCCTTCACAACTTTCAAAAAACAGCTCAAAACATACCCGTTCCGTATTTATTTGACTGACCAATAACTGTCTTGTGTCTTTAGAAAAAAAATCTTGTCAATGTATTTCCTAACTGAAATTTCTGTAGCAGAGCAAAGAGGTAATGCCTTTTCGGCCTCTAGGGACGAGATCACCAGGTCGGATTGAACAAATCCAGTTAAATCAGATTTCACTATTTTTCCTAACAGTGTGGTCTGTTGGCTAACATCTTAGCTAAAATATTCTGGTCAACATTGATAAGGGAAATAGCCTATACTCCCCAACCTCCTCGGGATCCTTAACTTTCCTGGGTAGGACCGTGATTACAGCTTCGTTAAACGATTGAGGCAGTTGTCCTTCTTCCAAAGCCTGGGTAAACATTTTAAGATAATAAGAGCCCAATAGATTGTTAAATGTTTTATATGGAGCATTTTAGGCCCCTTCTTTTTTCTTCTATACATTAATGATTTAAAGGTGGCATGCTCAGAGGAACTTTTTCTCTACGCGGATAATGCAGCAATTTTGGTAGCTCATCCGGATAAAATGGTAGTAGAGAAAACAATGTCCTCGCAGTTAAAAGAGATTTCAAATTGTTTTACAAAGTTATTTTTGCATTCAGGTAAAACTGAAGCAATACTTTATGCTTTTAGAATGAAATTAACCAAGCAGGATTCTAGTTTTTCTGTCAAAATTTATGATGGGGTTATAGAGTCAAAAAGTATTGTAAATTATCTGGGTTGCCTAAAATAGATAGTAAAACTGGCGACTATATGGCCAGCAAAGTGCTTGCAAAAATATGTGGTAGGATAAAGTTTTTAGCAAGGCAAGCTGACTTATTAGATGTTTATTCTTTATAATTGCTGGCAAATGCCTTGATTCAACCTCATTTTGATTACGCAACGTTTTTTTGGTACAGTAGCTGTTTCCAGAGTATGAAGAAAAAATTACAAACAGCACCAAACAAATTAATTAGAATAATTTAAAACTGCATCCTCGTATGCATTTGCATATCGAATGCTTTAAGGAGCTGGGTTTGTTGCCTGTGGGAAAAAAAGTTTTTGTTTCTTTTTTAAAGTTGTGTATGACTCATAAAATTCTTAAGTGTTGTTCAAGCTTTTAGTGAATTACTTTCATATGGGAAGAAACATTTTTTTTATGACACTAGCAGTAGGGATTTTAACATTTACATTTAGTCATTTAGCAGATGCTTTTATCCAAAGGTAAATACAGGTGGGTAAACAATGGAAGCAATTGGGACAGCATAAGGACAACAAAAAGTATAAGTGCAATCGAAAAAAGGCTGGTCTCATATAGCCTACCACAGTATACAGAGCTAAGTTAGAAGTTTTTTTTTTTTAAAGAGTAGAAAAGAAATATAAGTCGGAACCGATCAGTCAGGTGTTGATGGAAGAGATGCGTTTTTAGACGATTCTTAAAGATGGCTACAGAATCTGCAGATCTTGTAGCAGCGGGCAGATCATCCACATAGGTGGAACCGATCCGGAGAAGGTACGTGAGAGAGATTTTTTTTTTTACCGTTTTGGGATGGCACCACAAGACGTCATTCGTTGGCAGAACGTAGGGATCTGGCGGGTACATACGTCTGCATTAGCGAGTGAAGATAAGGGGGACATTTGCCCTTGTAAATTCAGAAGCTTGATGAGGAAAAAAGATGTTTTTATATACTAGTGCAATAGCATGGAATAAGTTGCCGACATCTATAAAGAGTATAACCGAATTGAGGAGTTTTAAAAGGATATTGAAAAAATGGTTGTTAGAGATGCTAATTAGGTTGTCAATATGGTTGGATTTTGTGTTTATCTTGCATATTTGTTTCTATTATCTAATTTTAATATGTGATTAGGAGGTATGTTTGTTTTAGTCACTTCTGCACGTAGCCTTTAGCCTTTTTTTTATATTAACACCGAGGACCGCAATGGAAATAAGCCTTACAAATTACCCCGCAAATAGAATATACTTTATATGTATTGTCACAGACAGCCAAATATTTTTTTTATAATACTTTTAATGAATGCTAACACAACTACCAGGCAAATGTAGTGAATAAATCTTTAAAGAGCAGAGCAAGGCGAATTTCCCTGGGTGGATGATGATTACATGACCATTGAAATATCAGCTGCATATAATTACAATGGGTAAGTTTACCTATTTGCAAGATGATAGCTCTTTGTTTGACAAATATGCATTTTAATGAAAACAGAAAACATGCATGCTATGATAGTTTTTGATTTGTGCGACCTGTGATGTTCGTGGGGTGGAAGACGCGCACTGGGTCACAGCTCGAGGTTGCCTGGCTTTGTGTGGCATGTTCCTGGCCGGTTTGTGGGGGCTAAAAGGGTCCTGCTGCTTACAGATCCGAAAGAGAAAAAATAAAAAAAGATTCAAGACTGAAGTCAGATTAATTTTGTTAAAATTTAAATCCATTACACAACCAAACTCATTTAAAGCAATCAAAATACTTTCAGTGTGAAAAAAATGTGAAACACTAATATAAATTAAAATATTTGCATATTTACAAAACAAAAATATACAATATAAAAATACAAACCTCAGCTAGAGTCGGTTCATTTCACCAACGCTAATGACCGCAGCAATCTCTTTCCAAACTGTTTTTTTTTGTTACTTCCTTTGGTTCTGCTTTTCAAGGTTAAACTTCAATTTCTTTTTGGCCAGATTTCGTTTCTCCACGTCGCAAAATCTAGGTGCGAGGCGTCTACACCCTGAATTTATAGGGGCGTGATATGTAAATTACGACCGATTTCAGCTGACGGATTTATCAAGGTACGATCATTCGTACGATGGCGGCATATGAATCTTTGATGAATCACACGCAAACCCAGTTAACACGATTTCACATGGATCTGCACTCGTTTCTAGTTTAGATTGATAAATGAGGCCCATAGAGTGCAGAAGGTGGACTAAAAGTTAAATTCCAGGTTTCCTGGACCACAGAATGGGAAGTGTTTGTAGCTCCAATACGTGACTTTGTTCTTTTGGGCCTTGACATTTTGCAAGCTGCAAATGTTATGCTGCAAACGAGTGTTCATTGAGGAAGAGTTGGTTCCACCAAGATAATCAATAGTGAAGGAGCCGACTATCACGTTGCATGAGTAGTCCTGACAGCAGACACAATGTTACTTCCAAAGAGTGAATTTCTTGTCTGGGGAGAGGTTGACAATCTGAGATCTGCTGTCTGTGCTGTGTTGGAACCCTACATAATCACAGAAACTGTGGCTTGTTGAAGTATTGCTTCAACCACGGAGCAATGGTTGATAGTGAGGCTCTGCAATCTTTCCAGCAATAAGACTACCTTGCTTAAAAATGTTTGTTGTGTCAACTAAACTTAAGTTAAGTTGAAAATACTAAGATAAAGTAAAACTAAAAAAGAGTATATAACTAAAACTTAGAAGAAAAACGTAACTGAGTCAAATAAAAGATAACAAAAAAATGAGATTTAAATAAGATTTTTTTTACAGTAAATATGTTAACTGTACATATTTAACGCAGATTTTCTGTTGTTTAATCCTCCCTAAACATTAAACAAAATTCATCCAACAGCACATTTAGAACTCTGAAAGATGTATTTATATTTTTGGGAGAAAACTGAAACATTGAGAACATTGAAAAGTGTTTCCATACACGTGATACTTATGTCTTGCAAAATGGTCTTGTATGACAAATACAGAAATGCAGTACGGGGTAGATATATCACTTCTGTTTATGTTAATAAAAAACTGAACATATTAGAGTCTATTGTTTGATACTCATGAGCATGCATACAGTACGTATTGGATGGTCAAGCCAGTTTGTGTGTGTGTCTGTGTATGTATGTGTGCGTGTGTGTTACATTAAAGAAACACAATAGCCTTCTTGTCAGTTGATATATTTTTTTAAAGTATATTAATGGAACACAGTCTAGACCAGCATCTTTAGATTTCACTTTTCCTGCAAATCAAATAAATAGGAGCTTTACTTGTGTGACTAGAAATAGTTGCCTGCGGTCATAACCAGTACGGCAGCTGCCTTCTCTCTCCCCTCTTGTGTCTCCCTAAATAAACCACCTGATTTAAGTTCGTCCGCTCCCAGAATATACTTGTTCGACTTCTACTCTTGAATCGCTCTCTCGTTGTACTATGAAGTCACAGCAATCATTCTGTGTAATTCTGCTAAATCGAACAAGCTAAATATTGCAGATGTCTTTATAATTAACAGATTAACAAGATGGTAAACTCAATCAGACAACTAAAACATTCTGGGAGTGGGGTGCGCGGACTTTTAAAGGTCTACTTTTGTTTATGTAGTGTCCAACAAGTTTAGGTACATACACTGTGTAAAAACACTTTTTTTCTAATAATAGGCAATTATGTTTACCTCACTTCTTGACTGACTCTCAGTCAGAGAGTGACTTTTTTTCCCCAAGCCAATAACTTTGTTATTGGTTCACGTTTGGCTTTACAACTTGGCAGACTGCTTACATTCACACACAGCAGCATAGCACACTGCATGCAATGTTGTAATAGTTACTCTTTAAAAAACACTGGTGCAAGTTATTGATTAAATGTGGATGTGTTTCCTGCACTCTGCAGCCTTTGAGGACATGCTGGAGAACCCACTAAACAGCACACAGTGGATGAATGATCCTGAGAATCTTTCAGACGCTGAACCGCACGTAAAACACTGCTGTTCAGCAGGCGGAACCACAGCAAAAAGAAAAGTGTGTACATTTATCAGAAAATAATGTATGTAATAACTATTGTTTTAAGTGGAAGAAATAGAAAGAATTTGAAACGCATTGAAATGTTTTAATCATGCAATATAGATGAAAGTACCGGTTTATAACGCTAAAAAAATACAACGAAAACAGTTACTTGCTGACTTCTTGTTTTTTGCTTTATTAAGATGTGTTTTTAATAATATTAAGCACAGTTTGTTTTATATAAATTATTTTATGAATTGTAAGATTTGACATGAAAAGAAAAAGTTATTTAACAATGCTGTTGTTGGTGTCTTGCTCAAAGATTAACTAAATCATTTTACATTATTTGAAACCCCACGTTTGTCATATTATCTATTGGGAGGTGAAAAGTGTGTATGTGGTTGTTTTATTATTGGATCAGAAACTAAACACGTTATGCATTAGTTTATTTGGTCTTTCTCAGAATGTAATTTTGGATGCCAAGGTCATGGGTTCCATCCCAGGGGATTGTACATAGTCAGAAACAAATGTATATTACAATGCAATGCAAGTCGCTTTGGGTAAAAGCGTCTGCCAAATGCATTATTGTAAATGTAAGGCTTTGGGGTTTTGTTAACACTATAGACATTTCTGTAAAATTACAATAAGTGGTGGTGGAATAATTTGAACATTATTTAACTACATTAGTTAACATGAACTCGCAATGAATAGTACTTAAACTGCATTTATAAATCTTAATGTTAATTTTAACACTTACTAATACATGATTAAAATTAAAAGTTGTAACTGTTAACATTAAAGCACAATGACTGAACAATGAATACATGTTTTTGTGTGAACTTACATTAACAGATCAATAAAGGGTGTAAGGGATATACTGCTCATTAATCATTTGTGTTAGCTAATAATGTGGATGACGATATATAATGATAATGAATGGAACCTGTAAGGTGTTTCCAGAGATTTTTCTGAGATATTGTTGAGGTGATGCAATGCCAATTTGCTGTCCCTTATGGAAATGCAATAGATACTGAATGGCAACCTGATCAATTTGTTCTTTTTGTCTCCTTTATTCGTCTGATCTGTAAACATAATGATTCAAATGGATATGTGTCTTTTTTATTTTGTCAGATTAGTGTAATGAGGTATATGATGAAAAGAAAATTGTTAAAATAAAGTACTCAAAAATCTATCTTTGCGCCATGTAGCGCCTGCATCAGGGGTTTTCAAGAGCAGTATTATCTTTCTTTTCACAATTGTGATGTAGTTGCTTACCCTTGTGCATCCCCGCACATTTAATGTAAATTAACTCTTTACGTTTAAGCTGCCTGTAGTGAGCCTCTCTTGGCTGAGGGTGTCTTGTGGTAAAGAGCCAAAACACCCAATGAGGCTGAGGAACACAACTGATGTGTGTCGCATTGTTGGAAACCATACAGAAGTCACCTCCCCAAAAGGCATCTATCACGAACAATAATGAATGGGATGAAGGTGGGATCAGACACAACTCATTAGGTGTTTCACTGATAATATTCAGGAAAGGTAAGTTCGATTCTTGGAGTGCTTCCAGTTCCTGGCTGCCCTTCTGCTTGCGGTTTGTTTGTATCCTTGGATAGCACTTCCCTTTGATATAAATATTTTTGTTATTTGACACTCAGTACTATCGATACCTTAATATATCCGTCTGATATCGCATTCTAAACCAAATAGATAGTTAACTCAAGTCGTTTGTGCACTGTGCAAACATTATTAAACTTACTTGTTAGTTTGCTTGTTCTGTGTGCTAACTCACTCTTTCCTACACGCTACATACTACAATTTAATCAAGAAACTTTGTTAAGTCAGAATTATTCTTCAAACCTGGTGAGTTATGGCTTCCCTGTGGAAAAAACATACTGGTTTGGTATGTTTTGATGCTGGTTTGTAGGGATGAGCGAGTACAGCATTATCTGTATCTGTTAACCATATGAATTATCTGTATCTGTACTCGGACTGGGCGGGGCCTAACCCGGAAGTGGGCGGGATTTAACCTGGAAGTGGGTCGGGTTGTCTTGAGATGGGCGGGGCTTTGACCGGTATGTTATTTTAAGCATGCAATTGATATGGTTGATCAGAAATTGTTATATTTATGCTGATTAGAAACTATTTACATGACAGCATCAGCATTGAGCTTCAGATCCATGGTTTTGATCACGATAACAAACAAACTATATACAGAACAAGTTTTGCAATGAATACAACACATGCGGTTGCAATTATGAAGTAAAATGTAATGAACAAAAGTTTCATCTCAATATAAACTTTCTTTTTTTAACTTTTAATTTTTTTATGATCAGTGTGATTTTTTTTTGTGGTTCTTTTTTTTACACCAGGTATGTGTGTGTGTGTGTGTGTGTGTAGCTAATTAATTCAGTTTTATACCACTACTTCCTTAAAAAACTGGTTAGAGCCAGCTGACGGTTTAAAAAAGAAAAAAAAACTCCGACAGGCAGAGACGCAACGCGAGTCGCGTTCTACCAAGCACCACGTCTGAACAAACCCCACGTTAACCAAAACTCTACTGGTTAAAAAGTAAGTACTACAAACCGAAGTAAAAAACAAACCTGAAGCTGAAGAAACCCTAAACGTTAACGGAAAAGACCCGCGAACCTGAGTGATCCGTACCGGATAAAGCTCAACTCTACTGGTTTGTGTTGGTTTTAACTGGTCCTTAGCTGTTTTGAGCTGGTCAAACCAGCATCAAAACATACCTAATATATGCTGTTTTTTTCAACAAGGTTCCACTCCTATTATTGTTACATGCACCACATGCCATATGTTTAGCTTAGCCTTCTCTGATTTCACATGTGATAAATGCAGAGAAATAGTCAGGCTGACAAAGAAGATTCTAGAATTATGGTCTCGCATCCAAACTTTATTAGAGGATAGTAAGAGTGAAAGGGCCATAGAAAACACTTTGGATGTAAATTGCATAAATACTTTGGTTCCGGTTGAAGATCCCCAGCAGCAGGGAAACTTTGTGAACGTGAGACGGCGTTTTCCCAAGTCAAAACATCACTCAACGGTTCCGATTGCAGTCTCGAACGGGTTTGCCCCACTCAGTGATGCACCGACTGAGAAACCTGCTGAAAGTGCCCTAGTTATTGGTGATTCTATTTATAAAGAGGCACTAGCCACCATAGTCCAATGTTTACAGAGAGCCAGAGCTCCTGAAAATTTTACATTTGCTGGCTAAAGGTAATCGTTAATTCAGTAAGATTGCAATTCATGTCGACACAAATGATGTTTAACTTGCAAGCACAATGTCAGACACTGTAATATTTTCTGGTCTCCCTGCTTATCGTGGTGATGAGATATATAGTAGCATGTCTACACTTAACTGCTGGTTGTCTAAGTGGAGCCTGCAAAATTATGTAGTTTTTATAAATACATTTTTGGGGCAGACCTGACCTGTTGAAAAGAGACGGTCTCCATCCCTCTTGGGCTGGGGCTGCTCTCCTGTCTTGAAATATGGCACATAGTCTTAATGCTAAAACTTGACTCACTGGGGCCCAGGTCAGGGAGCAGACAGAATGGCTTAACCAACCGTCTGCTTGCGATCTCATGTCACAGAAAACATGCATGTTTGCTAGCATGATTATCATGTTGCTAGCATGAAGTTAACACAATTAACATGTTGCTAATATGATGTTTAACATGATGACCATGTTGTTAACATGATGCTAACACGAATAACATGTTTGCTAGCATTATTATTATATTGCTAGTATGATACTCCAAGCCATAAGTGAAAAAAACAACATCCCCCGACTCGGGGCTTTATGCCGTGGCACACTCTTGAGTCGTTTGGCCTTTTTGTCCAACATGCTGTCGAAAAACATCCCACCTGCCATTTGTTCTCATGTTACTAAAATGTTTCATTCATTTCTTTATGTAACACATTGAAAAACAACTCATGTTGACCAAAGTGCTTTCCAACAAACCGCATATAAAGTTACAAAAAAAAAGTTAAGACAACATGACAAGCAGTGAGATATAAGACTATCTCACACAAAATGCCCGGGTAAGTAAATGTCCTATTAAGAGAGCTTTAAAATGGTCTAAAGATGTACAGCATCTGATTTCCAATGGCAGGTTGTTCCAGAGACGAGGTGCGGCTACAGAAAAGGCACGGTCCTCTTTGGACTTTAAACGGATTTTGGGACTATTAATAAAAGTTTGTGCGATGACCTCAGTGGCCATGTCGTGGAATAAAGCTGGATCATGTCGGAAATATATTCAGGTGCTAGACCATACAAAGCTTTAAAAACATACACTTAAACCTTAAATTGAACTCTAAAATGAACAGGCATCCAGTGCAAGGAGACCTGGGCACTGGGCAAACACGGACCTGTTTCTTGGTCCCAGTCAACAATCTAGTTGCTGCATCTTGTAATCGTTGAAGACGGTTCATGAGAACAGCAGGAATTCCCAAGTACAAAAAATTACAATAATCCAGTCTTGACATAATAAAAGCATGTTTAACACGCTTTACAATATCACGTTTAACAATGATTATAGGGAATTTGACCATTTGTAGATTTTTACTGTTCAGCTTTGTTCGGCAACAGAGGTGGAGAGAGAATTAACTTCCTTGTGGATACTATATCTCTACTGAGCCAAATATTGCTTCATTGTATTGTTTTTCACTGTATTAGAGAGATTTTGGTGTTTTGGATTAAACAGCTTTGTGCGGCAAAGGAGGTGGAGAGAGATTCACATCCTTGTGGAAACTTTATCTATATTGAGCCAAATATTGCTCCACTGTACTGTTCGTCACTGTATTGGATAGATTTTGGTTTCTTGGATGAAACTTTGTCTGGCAGCTGAGGCGGAGAGAGAACTGCATTGCTATACACATAGTTAAACACTATATAATAATTATTCTATACATTTGGTGTAACACACACTCAAACACTTATTTTCTACACAATTTCTATTTTTATATAAATTATATATATTTTTTATATTACACATCCACTTTAAATTATGCTTCCACTCCTATGTTGTTTCCAATGCAGGTTTTGCATGTAGTTTCAAAAAAGCAAAAAAAGCACTGTTAATGGTACTCCTGGTTTACTGGGATTGGGTTCGATTCCCTACAGTGTTCTTGCTTTTTGTAGCAACTACACAAAATCAAATATTGTTTCCATTACATATAAATTCATATAATATAGCATGTGAAGTCAATTAATTTATCTCACCATATATATATTTATGTTTGTATGTACGTATATATGTAGGAAGTTCCAAATCTGTATAAATTTAGTAAAGATATTTAGAGGAATGCCAGCAACTGAAGTAGTCAACAATAAAAAATATTTTGGCAAAGATTATTTTACGGTGCCCTTACATGTTACATTATTTACTATAGTATTTAAATTATATAAATCTCCCTACTAAAGTGGAGATGGTGGTCTAGTGGGTTAAACCACTGAACTGGTAAATCAAAAAAGGTTGCTGGTTCGATCCCAGCAGCCACCACCAGTGTATCTTTGAGCAAGACACTTTACTCCACGTTGCTCCAGGGGGATTGTTCCTGTAAGAAGTGCACTGTAAGTCGCTTTGGATAAAAGCGTCTGCCAAATGCCTAAATGTAAATGTAAATGTAAAGGCGACAAAAATCAGTAAATCTGAGGAATTAACCGAGTTTCCACTATGAACATTATTTCCTGTAGCTCAGTGGTAAGAGCATTGCGGTTGTGGGTTCGATCACAGGGGATTGCAAATACCTATGTACAAATGTAAAGGATAATGCAATGTAAGTCGCTTTGGATAAAAGTGTCTGCCAAATGCATAAATGTAATGTAATTGTAAACATGAGCCTCCTAATTATTTTGCCGTCACTGCTTCAGAATCGGGGCTGACGCTCAATAATGATCTGCCGGTCACCATTACTTTGCTCCCACGTTCTCAATACATGCTTTTCTGTTGTCAATAAACAAACACGATGGTGCTGCCACCGACGTTTATGTTCATTGTGCTCTTTGTAGCTGTTTCCCGATTTGGGGGCTGCGGAGGTTGCATTTTAAGAACGATTGCGTCACAGGCTGGTAAGGCTGTCCCGATTCAAAGGTTGCTTCAAAAGCAGCCCCAAAATGCGACCTTATATCCGCGGGGTTTTAAGGATAAGGGAATGTATCCTTCACAGCTCTGGCTATCCCGAGATTCATTGCGCGCCTGTAACGGCTTGAATTTTTTTAATAATCATTCAAAATTTTGATAAAAGTATGGAATTCACAAAACGGTCCATGTCATTGTTTTAATATTATATATGATGTTGTTCATTAACATTATTGGTGCATTATTGTGTTTTAAATTTCTATGGTTGGTTAATTTAACATACTGTTGGGCTGTTTTAATCTACATAAACGTGTCATATTCTTTTAAATAAAATATCATTTTTCTGGCTCCGTATTTGTTAAAAAAAGTCAGAAACGTCACTGCTGTGTCCTGCTGCTGTCGCAACGCAACAGGAGCAGCAGGTGACGCAATTAGGAAATCCTCCTCGAGGCTAGCCGTCTCATTTCATTTCGGTTCTTGGACTTTTGAGGCTGTGTGCTTTAAAGACAAAGTCCTGTTTTAAGTCTGCGACCTTAGAAGGTTGCAGCACCCAAATTGGGACACAGTTTGTGTGTGCTGCTGCTAACCTGCTAAGATTCCAGATCTATGACTATATAGCTGCCTCAATTGTACCTGTAGTAGCGGTAACCATAGTGATCAAATGCCATCGTCTATGACTGATGTGGTGATTTTTGATGAGTTGGTGAACTGAAATAAATGGACTGCATAACTGCAGCACAAGGCAATGAAGAGACAAAAACAATCACCTCGTTTTTTTCAAAAAATTAAGTATCCTCTGCCTGTTGACTTTTCCCAGATGTGGCTGATCAGTTTTGTTATTTATTTGTATAGCTAGTTTTGCACTTAGCAAACACAGCACAATGTGGAGAGCATGACTATGGGTGAGTGGACAGAGGCAAATAGCGAATAAACACAGTTCATATTAGTGCAAAACATTAGTCCAATGACGCAAAGTAAGTACTTGAGCACTAGTTAAAGCCCAAATTATGCAAAATAACTAACCGAGATGAAATCTTGAAAAACAGCTTGGTCCCCCCGTTAAAAAAATCTCATCTGCGCCCCTGCCTGGACCGGACCCATTCGTACACAACAACAGTAGGACAGATTTTGTTCTAAACAGATACTGACAGCGGCATAGATGAAATGTGCATACTTCATATATGTGCGTCTTTATGAAGTGCTGGAGCCCCACATACCCCAACACAACACTGTAGAGTATGTTTACAGGAGAGAGCTGCCATTGTGGCATCTATAAACACTTAAATAATATCGCATTATAGCACAGTTGTAGTCAACACCGTTGTGAACCCCAAAAATGTGCAGGTCAGTTTGGTTATAAAATGCAGTTGTCTCTTCCCTAAGTAACCGAACTGCATGTGAATGAAAACATATTAAGGACTCAAATACAGGGCTGACTGCTGCTGTGTGTGTGACAAAGAACATTTTAGCATATATGTATAAGGGGTTGAACGACCTCATAAAAGTCACGTTGACTAGTCGATGACGTCATTAATAAATAAAAAAGACCTAGGAAATGTTTTGCAACAAGATTTGATAGGTGTTGGCAGAAAGACACTCGTGTGTGCGGGCTCCAGTTCTATTTTTCATCTATTGCACAAGAGCAACAACAACTAAAATAAAATAAAACTATTTTCTTCACAATTTAGCACAAGCACAAGGTCGGTGGTAGCGGGGCTATGCAGTAAAAGAGCAGCAGGTGGATCTCTACAGCAGCCTAACGTTACTTCAGATCTGAAGCGTGTGTACCGACCAAACTTACCTGACATTTACAACAAGTCAACTGAAAGTGTCATGTGCAATAATAGATGAACAACAGAAAAATGAGTCGAGTTTGTTTGTGATGGCTTAGGACTTTAGAACAACGTCAATGTATTCATTAGCCTACTGCAGCAGACGCTTTATCATAGCGCACTTACAAACCGCAGCACCACATGACACAGCAGCCATTATGAGAAACATTTGTTTTTATTCTGTTTCTTTCATGTTTTATTAAACGGGGAACAAGTACAAAAATAGCCTATAATATTAAAAGATCTGCGTAGAAGATAGTGCACTGAAACATACGCCTTTACCTGCGTGCTTTTGTGGTGTGAGAACAACGCGTGAATGTTGCAGATGTTAACAGAATAAGATAACATGTATTATAGTCGGTGAGTGTGACAACCCTGAACCATTGGGGAATCCTTAAAAAGTCAGCCATCTTCTTAAAGGTACAGTGAAAAAAACATAAAGCTTTAAATGTCGCGCCAGAGCATTAATGTCGACTAGTTGTGCAACCCTAAATATGTTTACTTAAAAATGTGTATGCTCTGACTCCTCCCCCTCGGGGGACACGCCCCACACTTTTAAATTTAGATCTAAGATGAGGTTTGCTCGGATAACTGGGTTTCTGATATTATTCAACATTGATGTTTTTGGCTTTAAACCTTGAAACGTGTGGGTTTTATCCTTTATGTTAAAATGTCAAATTAAAACATGTAAACACAAATTAAAAAAGTGTACGCAAAGGCAATTTTTGTGGAAAAGTGGACACAAGAAGATAGTAAGTCTGTATTATTTTTATGTCCTTGAAAACATATTTTGTATAAATATTTTGTGCCTTGAAGGTAAGATCCTCTGTCTATATGGCCTCTGTGCATGGCTGATGCTTGCTCAGGATGGCTTTTGGCACATTCCTGAAGCTTCTTGCAAATTCACTTTTGATCTGCAACCAAAAGAAAGATAAATTATGTAGGTCTCTCAAGATGATCATTTATGTACAAAAGATTTATATAGATTTATGCATTCTTTGAATTGTGTATAGTAAGCTGTTTTACCTATTGTGAGTCATGTGACTTATGACCAGGTGTCCAGCTGCAAGTGCAGACATAAGTGACAGCTCTCCTGCAAGTACGGTGGCACACACAACCTTGGCAAGCTGACGGGCATTCTCACCTGGGCACTCCTGACTGGCACCCATCACACCTAACATCTGGACACAGAAGTAAAAACAACACTACTTTATCAACTTTATGACCTTAAATCTTTCAGAAGCCACTGACTCTTTGACAACGCAGTATAAATACCTGTAAACAGGCCTGCTGGGGAGGAAGGTTAGTGCCCCCACCAACAGTGCCAAGCTCAATAGAGGGCATAGTACAGCTGATATAAAGATCCTCCCCTGTGGACCCTGAGGCTTCCATTATAGTGATGCAGTTGGAGCTCCCTACTGTCTGAGCCAGGTCCTTTAAAATTAAGAGATATTATATAAAATTAGTTTAACAACATAGATACTGTACAATTACTTTAACTCTAGACGAATACAAACAATATTGTTTTTTATCTGCACATTTATTACCTGTCCACAAGCAATATAGATGGCAGCTACAATATTGGCAGCGTGAGCATTAAAACCCCCGATGCTTCCAGCCATAGCTGATCCAATCAAATTTTTGTTGATGTTGACATCTATCAAAGCATTGGTCGCTGTCTTTAAAACCTAAATAAAAAGACACTCATGTAAGACTGTATAAATGTATAAAAGAAACAATGTAATATTAGAAGAAATTAGCATTAAGCTTAGGAAGCATTATCAAATGTAAACAAATACAACATATACAGACAATTAACGATTCGATTTTGTAGTGAACTGCAGACCAAAGAAGGGGTCCAGTTCATGACAGGGCCCCCCTCTAGCTGCTGCAGAGTAGGACGGTTTGCTCCAATAGAGGTAACTTTTGTTCCCTTTCTGTTGGTCTCTCGACGTTGTGTCGAGACAGAATGGGGTTTGAACTTGAGAACCTAACATCTCTGATTGTACTTTTGAAAGGCCAATGAACTTGGCGAATGGCATGGCATGCCAGTCTGTAGCTCAGTGTTTAGAACATGGCGCTACCAATGCCAAGGTCAAAAATCAATAGTATAACAAAAATGTATAGTATAATGCAATGTAAGTCTCTTTGGATAAAGCATCGGCCAAATGCAAAAATGTAAATGTTTCTGAGCGAGAGCACCCTCTGGCTTTCAGACGCAGCAGCATTTAACCATACTTCACTTGCAAAGTATGCAAAAAATGAATCGCAGAAAATGCCAAATCGTGTTTATTTTTCATTCAGCCCTACCACTTATAGCTCCAAAGAGCAAGCTATTATAGTTACCTTTAAATGAACATGTACCATGCACATGTTTATTTTCCTCTTAAATGAATTATACATCATTTCAAAATGTTGATTTTATTTAAATAGAAACAGGTAAATATGAACAAAAATCCACATTACACTGGAGGCTGAATCATCTGTTTGGATATTATGCATAAACTTTTCACAAAACAGAGACCATATACTCCCACCAAACCTTTATCCATTTGAATTTATAGTTTGTTACACACAAGCGTTACCTAAACTCACAACCCCTCTAGTCTCCTGTGTGTGGCATGCTACACAATAGGAGCCCTGTGTAAAGATTAATTAAAGACTACATTAATTGATACCCTGTGTGAGGGTCACTACGGTTTAAGAGATGAGATTCTATACCTCTTTGATGACTTTGGCTGGAATGACAGTCTCACACACCACAGACTTGCCCCTTCCTTCAATCCAGTTAATGGCGGCAGGTTTCTTGTCAGTACAATAGTTTCCACTAAGGGCAAGGACATGCACCTCTGGAAACTCCTCTTTCAGCCTGGCAAGGGCCTGTTCTGTACCCTGTTGTTCAAACATTAAAAGAAACATGTCTGAATTGGGTATCAATTAAAAACACTCATGACTGGTGTTTCACAGTATTTACATTTTTTATATTTAATGAGTTTCACCATACTTTTGAGACCATGTTCATCCCCATTGCATCTCCAGTTCTGGACTGAAATCGAATGTACAGGTTGCGACTTGCAAGACCAATCAGAAGCTTCTCTAATCGGGCAAATCTACACAAACAATACACATATATGTTAAATAATCATATTGTAATACCAACAGTAAATTTACATATTTACAATCAGAAGAATAGCACTAAATGTTGAGACCCAGTCACAGAAATTGATCAATTTAATAACACATACTAAACACAAGAACAGCTTGATACAGCTGCATGCTATCATTTTTTTTTACCGTGGCCACTGGCGAGCATTCATGCTTCACATTTGTGCCATTCGACAACCCCTCCTGTAGCCTGTCAAGCCTTTTTTTTTTCTCTTTCAAAAAATTCCTCTTCAAAACTGTTTCTCTACATAATTATTTTTGTTCGTTTATTAGGGCCCAAGCACTGTGGTGCAGGGCCCTATATATATTTTTATTTTGTTCCAATACCTACAAAATAGTATGTGGCGCAAAGCAGGTGTCATACATTAACTAACTCCTCCTAGAGTTTTAATCCAATCATTATGATATTTGGTCATTCTCATCGAAAACACTTTGCGATTCTAAATTGCTCGTGGGAGAACGTGACCGTGGTGGCTGCCAAAGTTAGGCAAAGTTTGGAGCCCTGCTACACTAAAGATGCAAAATAAATATTCTAATACAAATGTATAAAAAGTAGTTTTGAATACACTGTATTTGTGGACCAAAATGGTTGTGTACCTGCTGGTCTTGTCAAAGGCCTCCTTCATGCAATTAAAGCCCTCAGCGCTCTCCATCCAGGCCTTGACATCAGCTGCCTGACAGGCTGAAGGCAAACGCACGACTGGGCCTCTCGTCATTCCATCTGCAAGAACACGGCTACTAGCGCCACCTGCCAACTTGTGGGGAGAAAATCAGAGCCAAGAATGAAATAGTACATAAATGAAACCGTATACAAAGTACTATACAGTAGTTGAGACAGTTCCTCAGTTTCCCTGAGAACAACACAAATAAACACAGAACAAAACTGTATCTTTAACAGCAACACATTTTTCATGAGAAATATTGCTTACAGCTATGGCTCTGCAGCCTCTATTTGTACTGGCAATGAGGCAGCCCTCCGTTGTTGCCATGGGGACCTGAAACTGCTTCCCATCCAGTAACAGTGGGCCGGCAACCCCCACAGGAATTGGCATATAACCAATAACGTTCTCACAACATGTTCCCATCACCTGAAACATAAAATTCAAAGGTTAACAAATATTATCAAAAGTTCAAAGAATCTTAAAGAGTTGTACATGCCGGGAGGATGATCACACGAGCTTGTTGCAAGCATTTTTCTAAACGTTTTTCGGCGTTCATACCCAAACGATTTTCACTGGCGATGAGCCGATCGAATGTGCAAATTCACTTCTGACATAGATGGGGCTTAATAAAAAATAAGTACACAACTTTATGCTTATTACACTCGCTTGTCACACAGAAGAAGAAATAATCTTGCTTCCTCTTCGTCAATGTGTGCTCAGCAAGACCGTTTTGTGCTTGAGCGCCACCAAGTCATGTTTTACTGTAACTTCAGCAGCTCCAGGCACGTGAACAAAAGTGGCAATCACATTGGTCGGCCAGTTTTTAACGCGGCACGTCAAACAAAAAAAAACGACATTTTAAAGGACCAAGTCTTTTTCTGTTTTAGAGGCATCGTCCCGGTGTGAACAAGCCTTAAGGTCAACTACATTGTGAGTAGTGCTTCTAAGTGCAAAAGTCGCTGCATGGGTAAATTATGGGTATGAATACTTTTGCAAGACTCTGTGTATACAGAAGTATACCACTTACTGTTACAAGATTGTACAAATTTTGATAAGAACTATAATCTTCATGTTTGCCTTATCAAGCACTAGCCTACTAATTTAAAATATATTGTAATATTGTGTCATACCTTAGTGAAGTCATAGTCTTTATAAGGCAAGCAGGACAGTGCTAATGGTTTAGGGAGTTTGGGGGTCAACATTTTTCTCCGGATCATCACGCCTCTCTCAGGTGTCTCCATCATGGCCTCTAGTTTGTAAGATGGGATGTGCTTTGAGTTTACCAACACAATCACCTCTTCATCACTGAGATATCGAACACCCATCTGTGGAGTAAACGGAGGTAAAATAGAAATAATCACACATATGCACTGTTATTATACATGAACTTAAAATAAGTATATTAAATAGCTTTACTAAATGCTTCTGATCATGTCTGACATCATATAGTAGCTAACTGAAGAGTAAAAGTGCAAAGAGTAAGTGGAGAATCTCATTAGAGATTACAGGTAAAAATAATGTAATGATACGCTCAACTACTATTATTATACACAATAATAGTTTCACGGTTATGATAGTATCACAATATTCTGAACAAAATATAAAAAATGAAACTTAAATGACAGATTTACTTCCAAAACATTAACAATATGTGCATTTGTAATATTTTAACCAATATTTGTTATTTTGTTAAAGAATTGACAACATTTATGTGTCGTTTCCCATACAGGTTTTAAGACTAAAATAAATCTTTAAAAACGCATCTGCTAAATGCCTAAATGTTAATGTAAGATAATCCCTGTCTGGGAAACCACCTCTTAAGGTTTAATTTTACCTTCTGTATGTAAATGAATAAAAAATATATATATACCCGTCACTGAAAAATACATAAAACATACAAAGTATGCTAACAATCTTGATACAATCTCTATAGCTCCAGGCTACGTTTCAAGATATGCAATTTATTGTATATCTTTAAAATCTTATTTTTAATATAAAAATTATTTGACCATTGCATATGACAATAAATGGGTCGGCAATTACATCTGGGTTTTTCAGAATGGACAGACAGTCTTCCACAGGTCTGGGTTCAGCAGATAAATTGATCTCAGATTTCCACGTATCTATGTTTTCATGTGCTTCAACCTCTCCTAATATAAAAGTACTTTTTTGTTCATGTTCCTTTGTGGCAGTCAAGGGCCGAATCACTAAATCTGAAAGGGAAAAATATATTCCATCAAAGTGTTGCCTTTGAAATTTAATTTGAAATGAAAACAAAATGATAAAAAAAATGAAGGGGAATACCTCTTTCCTCCTTAGTAACAACCGGTGGTTCTGCAGGTTTGCTAGAACTGGAAACCCCTTTGCTGCAGCACTGGTCAGGAGACCATTTCTGGGTGAGTAAAGAACCTGATGTGGGAACTTTGAGGGAGAGTTTTGACTCCGTCTCCACCTGCTCAAAGAAAATGTACTTCACGGCCAGAAACAGGGCGAGACCCAATGTGATCATCTGCTCAATGTTCATGCTGATCATTCTAAATGCACAGATATAAAATGACAACACATGAATATTAGTGAATTATGTATAATGCTAATTCATAATGTATAAGGGGGGGGATGGCAGTCATATTAGTTAAAACAATCATTAGCATAAATGAAATGATCTTTGAAATGTGCATACCTGGACAGATAAAAATGCCACAGTGGCATGTCTGGTTCAATCTTCTTGGGCATATTGTCATTTAGATTCACTCCAACTTGAGAAATATCAAGAGTTTCATTACTGGATGCAGGATCAGCAACCCAACGGCTATGGGCGTGAACCATCACCAGGCCAAATGACTGCGGAATGTTAAATTGATATAGACTGTTAGAGACAAAATAATCCTTATTCATTTACACTGCAGCAAGGAGTTTGGTGTTTTTAGAAAGAAAATGCTCTTGGATCAGTGCAATCATACCATGATCATTTTAACCCTTTGTGTGACAGGGTTAGGTTTCTTGTCCTGTTCCTCCTCTAGAACTCTAGCAAAGTGACTAAGTTGCCAGATTGGTTGACCCGCTCTGCTCTCTCTGGATAACTGTGAATATAGGCACACACCATATAGAAAACTGGGTCAAATAAGCATCTGGTTTCGTTTCATTCATTAGCCAACTAGGCTAGTAAAAATTTCCAGCCATTATAAAATTAATAAGAAAATAATATAAATAATAATATAAACAGATTAACAGTTACATTTTATTACACTCAAAAAAAAGTTGAGTTATTTCAACCCAGCGATGGGTCAAAAAGGGACAAACCCATTTTTTGGGATATAATTTACTCTATGCTGGGATGTTTCAACCCAAATCCTTGGTTGTTTTAACCCATTGTTGGGTCAAGTATAAACATTCTCTGGGTTCATTTACCCAACAGTTGGGTTTAGGATTTTTGACCCATGTTGGGTTGAAATAACCCAACATTATTTAAAGTGTATATATATATATTATTTCCAAGATAGTAAATCGTATTAATCCAAAATGACAGTCATCCTGTATCTCAACCTTTTCTCTATAATCCTTCATCCTTTTCGCAAAATAAAAATGCATTTTACGTGGACAAATCAAATCAATACATTACACGTTACTAGCTCTAGAAAGTCAGATATGGCTGTGTTTAATATGTCATGATGTATAACAAGTTGACTATTTGTGCAAAATCTTTGCAGGTTTGACTTACACAAACTACACAGAAGTGAGCAAATTTATCAAACATAAACCTGTAAATTGTCTGGTAATTTGACAACATTACTTGCTTCTGTTGCATTTTAGCGCGAGTTCATTTCTAACCCTGTTGTTTCTAAGATGTTCAAGCTTCGAGAGCATTACAAAGAAACGTTTCCACATACCTCCAACACAAGAGAGACACAGGCCGGAAAAAATGTCATGAACACAAAGTAATTAGCCAGGACAGACAGGCAACCAAAGCAGCACATGATCTCCAGCTGTCGCACACCTACGATAAAAGAATGACTTAATAAAGTTTACTTGTGTTAAATTAAACTAACAGGCAAACCACTGTATGGATGCAAATTCAATCAGCCTCTTAAAAGGGTAATTTTTACCTGACATTGTACCCCACACCAATTACAAGGCATTCTACGATGGCATCAAGAGTGAATGTGGGCCCTAGGACAGCCATTCCTTTGGCAATATTCTCTCTTACTTCATCCTGCAGGAAGAAAAGCCAACTTAAAGACTAGTCTAATGCGATTTTATAACAGTTTATAGAAGCGGACACACCTGCATCTGAAGGGAAAATATGACATACCTGTGAGTTCGAACTCAGAGCAAACTTGGCCAGAGTACATGCTTTGGAGAGATCAATCAACAGCAAAAAGAATGGCAATGCCTCACTAGGGATATAAGCAGAAAGTACATTTATATTTATTTGATATGAGCATAAATATTAAAAACACATTAAAAACAACCCATAGGCTGTTGGTACAGACCTTTCATTAATTTTTTTTATATTCAAAAATAAAATGTTAAACTCTCTAAATAGATAATCAGCAGTTTAAAACTCCTCTCTGCATGTGTAATTCAGTTGAGACAGTTTACAAATGTTATAGTGTTTGTGGTGTAAAACAAATTAGATAAATGAATTGCAAAAGGCTGGCGGTGACGGGCTGGAAAGAGTTGTGAGTGCACAGGTGTTGCCAGGTCCAGATTTTACAAGCTGTGCAAAAGTGCACGGCTGTGAAGGAAAGGAATATGCTCTGGATGGAATGCAATACCGTTTTACCTCAAGTATCTTGTTTACATGATGAAAAATCTATGAAAATCAATTTACAATTAATAGCACTGCCCAATTTTAAAATAATTTTTGATTGAAATCACTTGCTATTAAGTAGTCAAGTTTATGGAATATAGCATCTGGTTGGGTGAAAACAACTATAACCATAACTGCGGGAATGTTCAGAGGCAGGCAGAAGGACCTGCATTTAACAGTTAGGTACTCCAGATCAGGACATCAGTGACTATCTACGATGTTGCCGTTGTTTATGGCGATTAATTGTCTGTTTTAAGGCTTTGATAATATAATGATAAATGACAATTAATTTATTTAATGAAGAAAATTATTTGACATAACCGTAAGAGCTGAGTCCAAATCAATAGTTCTCATTCTCTAAAACCTTTCTGCAGCCTTTAACTTGTGTTCACCCTCCAATCATTGGGCATCACTGGAACTTCACTCTCCTGGTTCAAATCCTACGTGTCAAATAGATACTTTATGGTAGATTGGGGAGGGGAGGTATCCAAATCACACCAACTAGTTTCCACCAATCGGTTTTGGGACCTCTGCTCTTCTCCATATACACCACATAACTGGGTCCAATCATACAAGCACATGGTTTCTCCTACCATTGGTAAACTGATGACACTCAACTCTATTTCTCATTTCAACCAAATGACCCCACAGTAGCTCACGAATCTCAGACTGCCTGGTGGACATCTCTGAATGGATGAAATTCCATCACCAACAACTCAACTTAGCCAAGACTGAGCTTCACATCTTTCCAGCCACTCCATAAGAACAGCACCAGCCTACTATCCAGCTTGGTTCATTAAAGATAACCCCATCAACTTCAGTCAGGAATCTTGAAGTAATCATGGATGACCAGCTGACTTTTATGGATGTCAATGTTTCAAAGTATTGCATACAGCCATATGACCCTTTGGCATGCTCACATTCATTGACGATGCTACGAGAACTGTTCTATCAATCAAAAAGCTTTTAATTACCTTGTCAAGAGTGTATGTAAATGCTATATACAAAATGTTGTGTAAATCTGACTAATTTTGTAGAGGAAGTCTTTTTTATAAGATTCAATATGACGCACAGGAAGTATGGAGGAACATGACAAGTTTGATATTGAAGTACTTGGCTTGAGCCAAGGGGAACATTTGGTATTGTTCGATTCATGATGACTCAAGGAATCAAACGAGACCATTTTACACCAAAGTTTTTAAAAGTTATAAACAAAAATAGCCTTTTTTATATCTCTGGACCACTAGGTGGCACTGTTCCAAAACTGTTACGTGATCTTAGGTCCAGGCCTTGATTACGAACACCTGGTATATAATCTTTGGTGAAGATAAAGCATCCAATCCATTTTGGCTTGCTCCTCATCAAATTAATTGACACGCTATACGAGAACGTTTGGGTCAATCCAAAATCTTTTAATACAGAAAGTGACAAGTACGTCCTTAAAAGCTTTCTGTATTCAATTTTTTTGGATCGCTCGCCTGACACAACCGGCCACTCACTGATGCAGAGGTTTTGAAAGAGCTTATGGTTTCAATGCCTCACTGTTAGTTTTTCATAAAAAAAACACTCTCATATACCTTCTCTAGATCTGTTACACATTGTAACACATCGAAACACATCTCTTCCGTCAACACCTTACCGATTAGTACTAACTTTTCTACTCTTTCTATCCCCCCCAAAAAACGTACTTTTGTATACTGTGCTGGATTATATGAGACAATTTTTTACTGCACTTTTGCATTTTGTTGTGTTGTTCCAATTGCTTCTATTGTTTACCTCATTTGTAAGTCGCTTTGGATAAAAGCGTTTGCTAAATGCACGTGGTCACATGACATGAAAAACCTCTGTGTTAAATCAAATGTACCACTTCAATAAATGTTTTTCTATTGATTTTGTCCAATGGTGGTGTAATTTACGCTTAGCCAAACTGAAAAAGAAACATGTACTTTAATGAAATGTTCATCATTTTACTTAGTTTAGTGTTTGCCGTTTTTTCTAAAAAAGAATAATCTGGGAACACTTGGGGATCCCTGGACTCTATTTAGAAAATCTCTGATCTGAAGAATAGAAATGTACATACTTGAGGCCTGTCAGCTCCTTGTCCAGGAAGTGAATGACAACCATGCTAAACACAAAACTGGAGAAAATTGTGAAAAGTCCTGCAATTCCTATAAAAGAAATGTTAAAATACCATCATAATTTGCAATTAATATTATCTTAATAATAAAACCTTAAATAAATACAACTTACCCAATATATATTTGGAACCTAATTGTCGAAGATTTTGAAATTGAAAGTAAATATAAATAATTGCTATGCATCTTGTGATTGTCAGGATAATAATATCGCTGCTTAGGATTTCCTGCAGACGAAACAGGGGAAAAACATAATTAGCAATACAATAATTCTATGAATCACATAAGTCTGATTCTCAGGGAACACAAAAAAAATGGTAAGCATATAGCTTCTGTTAAATATACTGTAAAAATGTTTTTGTGTAACCTTTTTACTTATAAAAATGTAGAAAAAAGTATTTTCAGCTTGACAAATTTAGTTATTTTAACTTGTAAAGATTAATTGGAATAACTTTAAGAAAGTAATGTAAACTTACTTTTTTAAGTGTTCAATAACAAAGTTCATGTTCACTCAAATTTATGATTTACCAATTTCCACTAACTCAGTTAAGTTGTATTTGCTCACAATATTAAAGGAACAATATGTAGTAAGTACCCAAAAACCATTAGTAGAGTATTATCCCAACCATTTTCAACAATGTTTGAATCCAGAGAAAATCGCAGTTAAACAGCATCACCTGTCAATGGAATCATGGCCAGATTACTCTCCGTTTCCGCTTAAAAGCGGCCATGCAACGGTGTTTCATGCATTCTGACTTTTTCACAACGTTAAACGTGCTGTCTTCTCATGCTTAACATGAAGAGATCGTTTGAAACTGATATATGGAGCCGTCCCAGCGCTAAAAGATGCCAGACATGAACCGCATGCGGTGAGTGAAACTTAAAATATGTCAGTGCCATTGTTTTGTCTCAAGAATATCTCCAGTTATCTTTTACAGTAATGTTTTTTAGTTTTTTAAGTGACTCAAGCAGGGAACAAATTTAGATTTTCACTACAATTATAAATGGAATTTGATTATAATCGTGCCCAGTCTCTTCCATTTGTGGTCAGTTTAGCTGTTTAGTGTGTGGCGTTTAAAGATTCTTAAGAAGTCTTATGGTATGTGCACACCAAAAGCGAAGTATCGCATTCCTCACTGTAGAATACTGGCGGGACTATTTGTTTTTCACTTGTGCAAATAAAATCATTGCTCAACGGGGAGTGTCTTCGCGCATCCAGACATGTCAACCCGTATGTGTCAAATAAGCTCTTTGTGTGAATCACGGCTGTACTAAAGACTGCACAGAAAGCACAGGTACGTCTGTAAGACTGTCAAATAATGCAAACTTGCGATTGCTGTAATGGAAGTAAACAGACAAACGTGCGGTGCGCATTTAACACAGCCAACACAAGCGCTCAATGGGCAAGGCCAAACATAATTTATATTAACAAGGTGCACCACTGCCATTACAATACATTAGAAGAAATACAATGCTAAATAGCTGCCCGGGGGCGCTCTTGCTATGACGTAATGTGTGTCATGACTTTCGTTAAATGGACTTTGGTGTTGTACATGTAGACATCTGCATGTGCTGGCTGAGAGCAACGTGAACGTGCTGCTTTCGTATGCAGTGTGAAACGTGTCTTGACTCTTGATGTGCCAAATTCTTACTTTATCACTTTGGTACAAAGGGCATACAATAAAGCCGCTAGGTTCTGATGCTTCCAATGGCCAGCCCGTGTTTGTGATAGCCTACTGATGTAGGCTATATGAGACCAGTTTTATTGCACTTATGCTTTTTGTTGTCCTTATGCTGTTCCAATTGCTTCCATAGAATACCTCTTTTGTAAGTCGCTTTGCATAAAAGTGTCTGCTAAATGACTAAATGTAATGTAAATGCAAATGAATTCCAGTCTGGATTTAGAGTACATGACAGTACAGAGACTGCTTTGATCAGAGTAACAAATAGGGATGCACCGAAACGAAAATTCTTGGCCGAAGCCGAACATGATGTGAAACACTTGGCCGAATAATACAGAACACCGAACATGTTTTTTTGCATTTCTTCTATGTATTAAGCCATTTTTTCCTCTATTGCACAATCTGAATAGTCAAAATGTGCCTTTTATAATTTGTATTGCTTTTCAATAAAATACAATACAACTTAATATAAAATTGAGCAAAACAAAGTAAATTAAAAAAAAATTGAGCCCTCTCCCTTCATGAATAGCCTATATTAATTAGGCCTATAACTGACTGCTAAAAGAATGTAATGTAAGTTACTCTGTACCCCTGCAACAAAACAGTTCATTAAAAAGTGTCATTCAACATTAGGCCTTTAAGCTAAAATACGAATAAATGAACTGTTGATAAACTGTTGAATTATTATAGGCTACATTGCAAACTGATTTTAAGAAAAAAAAAACATCCAATGCAAGCAATTCTGACTGACAACAATATCAGTTCACATCTCTTCTCCAAACTCCACCCTCAAAAGCTGACTGTTCTCTCAGAAGGTGCACTCGCGGCCGGAAGGCACAGAACATACTTTGACAAGTTGTTTAGAACAGGGAACTGTGTGCACACGACCACTGTATGATGTCAAAGGATGTCGCGAGCAGCGGGACTACTGTCAGACAGCCCGCTTCCGTCTGAAGTAAAGTTACCGACCGGTAAAGACGCTTTCATTCAGACATTTACTTCTGTGCGGCAAGTCACGTGCCGTGTCATTCTCGGACACTTTAAAATGCTCCACACACACACTGCCAAAATGTTTGCGGCAGTTATAAAGCGCACGCGTCTCTCTCTCTCTTTCTGCGCTGGTTGCTGCTTGATCGTAGCCTATCACGAGTCATGTTTGGTCAAATTTATTCGGCCATTTTACATATTCTTTTTTTTCGGCCGAACATTTTCGGTGGCCAAACATTCGGTGCATTCCTAGTAACAAATGATCTGCTTTTGGCATCTGACCGTGGCTGTATCTCGTTATTGGTGCTGCATTCGACACCATTGACCACAGCACACTCTTACATAGACTTGAAAATTCTGTCTTTGAAATGATTTAGATCTTACTTATCCGACCGTTTTCAATTTGTAGCAATAAACAATGAGGTGTCACGCAAACTACAAGTCCAGTACGGTGTACCACAGGGCTCAGTTTTAGGGCCTCTGCTCTTCACACTACACCTGCTACCTACAGGAAATATAATTAAGAGACACAGAGTTAGCTTTCACTACTATGCTGATGATCCACAAATCTATATTTCCTCGAAGCCCCATGAAACACAGCAGTGAAATAGAATAAGAGAATGCATCGTCGATATAAAAACTGAATGAGTAGCAACGTTTTATTGCTCGGACAAAACAAAAGTGTTACTTATTGGACCGCAGTACGTAACAACCAACAATACTTTTTAACTGTTGACGGTTGTTCCATAAAACCTTCGTTGTCAGCAAAGAATCTGGGCATTTTATTTAATAGTAATATGTCATTCGAAAGCAATGTCGCAAACACCTGTAAAATCGTGTTTTGCCATTTTAAGAATATATCTAAACTTTATCATATGCTGTCACTTTCAGATGCAGAGAAGCTAATTCATGCATTCATGACGTCAAGACTAGATTATTGTAACGCACTATAAAGTGGTTGTCCTGTAGGCTTATTACAAAAACTCCAGCAAGTTCAAAACGCAGCAGCTCGAGTTCTCACAAAAACAAAAAAAATATGAGCCTCTTTAGCCCTGTTCTATCAACATTGCGCTGGTTACCTACTAGGCAACATTAAATCTTACTGATTACCTATAAAGCCTCACATGATTTAGCTCCTCAGTACCTGAGTGAGCTTCTCCTGTATTACAGTCATAGAACAGTACTCCACTGTCAGCTGCCCTTTCTAATTGTTCCGATGTTACCACAGCAAGCAGGATGCAGTCCATGCCCAGACCTGATGGTAGAGCTGAGAGAGGGAAGCGGCGATCCAACAACAGCTGAGATGGTAGAGCTGAAAGAGGGAACCGGCGACCCAAAAGGTCCTCACTACAAAATTTCAACTCCTATTAGAATATTAAAGATAATATTAAACCTAATATCTACCTTTTTACAATGTTTACAAAGTTATATTTATTAATATCACTTTAAAGCAGCAGTTTTTAAGATACTCATAGATATCTATGGAGAAACTTTCCAGCAGAGAAATATCGTCTTAAAATCACCCCCGAGGTGGTTGCTTTGATTCGGATCAGTATGTGAGTAACATTGTTTTTTCTGTTTGTTAGAACCAAGATATGTTGTTGTTTTTGTTTTATCTGGAACCACGGATCATCCGCGATCCATCACCACTATACCTCAGGAAAGAGGGAGAGGAAATGCGCGTTGTAGAGTTGTTTATCCGTTTAGGGCTGCTGTACAAAACATGTCGGTGAATTCAATGTATGTAGGGATGCTCTGTATGTAGATATAAACAGCTTATTCTAAGGTATTAGAAACATAACAGATTATTATGTAAGGTCTTTATACACCTCTGAAGAAATAGTTTCGATCGTCGTTTTCATTATCAATCGTCGCTGTCACATCCGAGTACTCGTGCCCATACCTTTATGGTGATATCATACGCTGATCGATCAGAGAAGCGCTGTGTAGAGTCGTACACAGCACGTTTTTCTTACAATATGACGGTGTGTAGCCTCTGAACTGGATTACCATGTCAAATGAACCTGCTGCTGAAGTGTATGGAGCTGGTATTCAGTGCTCGCATCTCCTCCAGCACACACACAACAGCATAGCAGCCTTATATCTGTAAAGACGTATGATGTGCTTACGTTTCGTCAATTGCTCAACATAAAGGCACAGTAGGCAATCCTGTCCAGAAATGTTTTTTGTCATGCTGGTTGGAAGTCTTGTAACATCCTGATAGCAATCAATAAGTAAAGCGAAACATTAGTAATAGTAATTAAAAATCGTTGGACCAATTACTGTCCTCGGTTCGAGGGCAATGATACGTCATGTGTAAATGTTCAGTCAGCGTATTTTGCATCCCACTGCGCACCCTGTTCACGCCGACATCATACGTCATCAGCACGCTCATGTGCGATGTGCAGGCAGCGGGACAATGGCAGACAGAGAGCAGTTACCTGGAGATGTTTGTTATTGTAGTAATGTAATTCACTCTGTACTGTAATGTTTTCTCACCAGTGGAGATCCGTGACTACTCTTCAGGGGAAGCAGTAATGCGAAGCTCGGCAAAACATGTAACGTATTAAGCCCGTCATGTCAAAATACATGCCTGTTGCGAGCGTCTCTTTTATCATAAACCCTTTCAACGCGTCTGCTGCAGGCACGTATTTTGACGTGATGCACATAGATTCACGTGAAGCGCTGAACACGTATTTTGAATTCCTGCTGCTCCTGAAGAGGAGGCATCTCTGTGGAATGTGACATGACATCACTGTTAGTACGTGTGCATGTTGTGTGTGTGTAGCGTTTGTTTTTAGGGTATGTCTGTCTTTTGTATTTTCACCTTTTTCATGTTTTTACAGGTATATAACTTTAATTGATTTGCTTATAGTCAATATGTCTCATGTACAGCTGCTTTGTAACAATGAAAATTGTAAAAAGCGATAAATAAATAAAGTTGAGTTAATCCCATGCGAATCTTTAAACACCATACAACTATAGGCTTACAAACTATACGCAAAGCCTTGCCATCACATCCGGGAAATAAGTCAGTAAATTTGATTAAAATCACAGGCTTCATTTATCCTGCGCGAATGCACCACATGAAATACAGATGTGTGGAAGTAATTTATAAATCACATGAGGTCACCAGATAATTCTAAACTCTGCGAATATGCAGAATGTAGTTTACTACACAAACTGCTATCCAATCATAGCAGTAGGCGTTTACTTCCAAGTCTTCTTGGCGGAAAGCCCATTAAAACCGAGCGTTTGTCAAGCCGGCCTCAAAACCCGGGTAGAAAATAGCCTATTACTTATTGATTTTTTATTTTATTTAAAAACCACGCGAACGTAATAAGTAGACCTCACACAACAGTAGAAAACAATAAACAAGCCCAGTTCATCACACCTTTAACTGAAACATCACAGAAACATTTGAAATAAAATAACTAAAACTGAAATAAAGGAACAACAGAAATGAATTAATTCAGTTATTCCAACTACACAAAATTCAAATTACTATATTCAAGAGTAAACACTATATTTAAAAAAGTAAATATGTGGTGTAAGTGGAAATAAATAAATTGAGTGGGACATTTTGCAGTGAAACCTTCAACTACACTTCATAAGATCAAATAACTTTAAATTTGTCAAGTTGAGTCAACACTTTTTAAAGTAGCAACATTTTACCTCCTCCAAACTGGGGCAATCAAAGTTCCAGCCACAAATCTGGTTATTTCCAGTGAACATATTCATGGACATCATGCAGACTGTGGCAGTCACAGTTGCCACAATAACTTCCCAGGGATGGGATGCCACAAAAAGGCAGTGGATTCGGAAAAGCCTCGTCAGCATGTCAAAGGTTTGCTAGACTCACTTGTTGTAAATATAAAGAAAGAATGGAAAAAGAAATTGTGTTACAGGATTAAAAAGAACAGAACTGACTTGTATTGTGTTGCTATTTTGCAAACGAGGAATGAAATATATTAACACATGCCCAAAAAAAGTCAGCTAAAGAAGAAATTATATGAAGGGCTCAAGGTTAATTATTTTTAATAGTAGACAAAAAGTAAAAATAGCCCAAAATATTACATTTACAACAAAATGATGACAGTTTAAATGACACATTATAATATTGAGGTGACAGGTGATTATTTGATAGACAGTGCCACCCATTAATTTACGGTTCTGTCATTATTATTTATACATTTAAATTACATCACACTGAATAACGTCTTATGGCATTTTTTTCATGACCTTTCAAGTTTTAGGTAATAATTAAGTTATCTAAATTCCTTATTGGTCGATTTGGGGAAAACAAATACCCAACATTTACTCTACCAACGATTTATACATTTCGTTTCATCATATTACCTTACACAAGTTCCGATGGAAAAGAAAATGACTATATGGGTGACCCAATGTACATTCCCTGCTTCATGAGCCTGTATCATCATCAAATGTGTTAAAATGTCCTAAATAAGAACCGTAGCTAATGCATGTACTTACCAGCGCTATTCCAAGAGGATCAAAAAAATTGCCTAAATATACCGTCACTGGTACAATTTACAATCCAGATTTTAATAAATGCGGTCGTAATAAAATACAGATATTGTTAATCCACTTCGTCGCCGTTTGAGAGTCCGGTCTTGTATTAAGCAGCCAGAAGTCTCTCACACTTATGGGGCGATGGTATGGCTTTACGTCAGTTGAGCGATGAGCAAATCAGACCATCGGACCATACTGCTGCTGCTGAAGACCATGCCCAGGTACTGTGGAAACTGTGTAGGGGCGTGTTCTAAAGGACGCGTGATCAGTATGGAAAGCCATTTGCGCCAAAATGTGTAAAACGCAAAGAAAGATATTGCTTCAAATAAAACATTTGTATCACCCAGCTAACATTTATTAAACTGTTTTTATGAAACATTTGTTTATCCAATTAACTATTTGACAATAGTTGTTAATAATACAGTGTGATTATCACAAAAAAGTGTGCACATACATATGTCAACAATCCATTGCTTGAAGTGGGGGAGAAATGTTCTGGTACTCTCTTGTCTCTTGTACTCTCAATAATTGTTGCAAATTGTTTTGGTATATTGTAAATGAGCATTAGGCTCAAAGTCCTCATAACGGTATATAAAATAATAATATACCTAAATTAAATATACTTTAAGATAATTTATAGTTTCGGACAATCCACTGACATCAGTGTACATTGCATAGAGAAAAACTAGCAACTATCTTAATACCGTATATTCTCTTTAACTTTTCCTCTAGTATTATTTTTATTAAATTCTTTATTATGATGCATGTAAAGCTGCTCTGCAGCAATCAAAATTGTGAAAAGCGCTATATAAATACTATTGAATTGAAAAATCTAGTGCATGTTGACATATGTAAATTATTACCACATTTGACATTTTTACAACAGATATTGCTGATAAGTGCTGCTGTCATTTTGGGTGAGATATGGCCATATAGACATGGGCCAGTTAAGGTTGAGTGTTGTGGTGGACAGATCAGAGACTGGGGCACTGGGTAGGGTAAATAACTTTTCAGAATGGGTAACCTTTTAACAATTCAGCAAATTTGTTTCACTTCGTAATCAAATGATTTAGCATGTGGCGCTTAATCTCAAATATTTTTTACTTTAGCGAGAAATAAATAGAAGACAATCCATAAAAGCAAGAAAACCCTAAATAAAAAATAAAAAGAATCGAACCGGTGACCTTCTGTCCGGTTAGAGAGTCTGACTCTCAAAGCACTAGTTCACAACTGAATTTAAATTGATAAGTAATGTAACGTTAGCTGATTGAAGACTTGCTTTAGATAGTTATAGCTTGTATATAGTATATATAGTATTACTAATTCTAAACATAACTGAGCAATTTTCTTCTGGATTTAACATCCAGATTTAGATTCATATTTACAAAAGAAAAATAATACAGCTGGATTTTCATGAACATAACTCCCATAATCAAGATTCTATATTCTCAACCTTTAAGAAAGTTTGAAAAAAGGATCATGTTTTTTTATTTTCATTCTAGGTACTGTCGCATCCGAGTACTCGTGCCCATACCTTTATGGTGATATCATACGCTGATCAATCAGAGCAGCGCTGTGTAGAGTCGTACACAGCACTTTTTTCTTACAATATGACGGTGTGTCAGTCGCGATTTCTTTAAGACTGCAAGGGAAGCTCAGCTTCCCCTATAATTGTCAAAAAATGAATGGTCAAATATATGTACTATTATGTTAACATTTTATTGACTAAAAATGCGTTAAACACGTTCATCTCGAACGAAAACAATTTCGTTCAGAATCAGCTACTTAGGTCGGCTGACTCGATTTCCTTCTCATTCATTCCCGTAGCGTACAGTGCATTACTCTGTTGAAGCCCAGCGTCCATTGACTTCAATGGGGCTGCTTTAAACAGTTTTTTTCAGTGCTTAGAAACAAAGACGGTCATTGGATAATGCTGCGATTATGTCCCGCCCACGGACGCTCAGCGTCTCTGGGATGAATGGAGGAGTGGGCTGGCCCGGACTCCGAGCGTCTGCGTGATGATTGGAGGGTCTGTCATCTCTTTTTAATCCACTTTTATGTCCTAAAACGCTCGTTTTTTGGGGTCGACAGCTTATAAAAACGTATTTCTTGTTTTTTTTAGCTTGTTTGCTATACACATTGTCACATATCAGCTTTTAGACATTTATTTTTAATTTTTTTTATAAATCATAAATGACAAGGAGGCGGCAGCTTCTCGCAATGCAAAGAGACGGTTGGTGTGGGCGTGGTCTTCAGATTATGACGCGTATCACTCTGTTTCTTAGAATTAGTCAATCCAGGGAAAATTTGATGACATGAGACAAGCATTTCCAGAGGAGGCCTTCCAAAGTGTCCTGAAAAGTTATGGCCATCACTTTGATTCAGGGAGACTGAGGTCTGAACTTCAAGTCCTGTATTCAGATCAGGACTTGCAGAGTAACAGGGGAAAGCTGTGTGATTACTTGGTGTTCCTTAAAGACATGGAGTTGGACAGTGCAATGCCTCAGCTTTACAAACTGTTCTCATTAGTGGCAACAATTGGAGCTACATCTGCAGGTGTAGAAAGGAGCTTCTCCTGTTTAAAGCGGCTCAAGTCCTACACCCGTAACACAATGGGCCAAGGCCGTTTGAGCAGCCTAGCTCTGCTGGCCATTGAGAGGACACTGGTCAAGTCACTGGAAAAGACGCCTAGTTGGTACGACAGGGTTACAGAGCATTTTCTTGAAAAGGAACGTAGGGCAGAATTTACATATAAATAAATGGACATATAAATCAATTTTTATGATTTAGGCCGAAAATGAGCTTCCCCTCTTTAAAAGATCAGCAGCCGCCACTGCGGTGTGTAGCCTCTGAACTGGATTACCATGTCAAATGAACCTGCTGCTGAAGTGTATGGAGCTGGTATTCAGTGCTCGCATCTCCTCCAGCACACACACAACAGCATAGCAGCCTTATATCTGCAAAGACGTCTGATGTGCTTACGTTTCGTCAATTGCTCAACATAAAGGCTGAGTAGGCAATCCTGTCCAGAAACGTTTTTTGTCATGTTCTTTGGAAGTCTTGTAACATCCTGATAGCAATCAATGAGTAAAGCGAAACATTAGTAATAGTAATTAAAAATCGTTGGACCAATGACTGTCCTCGGTTCGAGGGCAATGATACGTCAATGTAAATATGTGTAAATGTTCAGTCAGCGTATTTTGCATCCCACTGCGCACCCTGTTCACGCCGACATCATACGTCATCAGCGCGCACATGTGCGATGTGCAGGCAGCGGAACAATGGCAGACAGAGAGCAGTTACCTGCAGATGTTCGTTATTGTAGTAATGTAATTCACTCTGTACTGTAATGTTTTCTCACCAGTGGAGATCCGTGACTCCTCTTCAGGGGAAGCAGTAATGCGAAGCTCGACAAAACATGTAACGTATTAAGCCCGTCATGTCAAAATACATGCATGTTGCGAAAGTCACTTTTATCATAAACCCTTTCAACGCGTCTGCTGCAGGCACGTATTTTGACGTGATGCACATAGATATTTTGAATTCCTGCTGCTCCTGAAGAGGAGGCATCTCTGTGGAATGAATGTGACATGACTTCACTGGAACCGATCCGACAGCTATGCGGTGCTCATGTGTTTTGGAGGAGGCGTGGCTTTGGATGGTGATTCGCGAGAGGGAGAGATCGTATGATTGCAATGCTAGCAGGTAAACGTCAGCATTGTCATAATGATCTACTCTGCCTTTAAGCAAACACTATTCACTATGATGGTGACTGCAAACACTGTGTTCCAACATTTTTTTTGCAAATAATTAATATTGAATAATTGTTTAGATTCCTGTTATGAAGAATATTTTTTTTACCAAGGATTAAAGCTATAGAGACAGATTCTACAGATACAGTTTGTAACTTTTTTGCAGTAAAATATCCTTAAAGCACTAGGCTAATGTTATGTATTTTGTTAATTTGAGTACTTACAATATCCCAAATGTTTCCAACTATTTGTGAATCGTGAGAAAACTGTAATTTTAACCAGTGACACGGCCATGTCTGGCAGTCACCTGTTAATGGCGTCATATCCGTGTTACCAAAGACACTAGGTGGTAAGCCTGCAACCTTTATTCAAATAATTGCGGAATGGAGGAAAGCAGACGAGAGGCTGTTATAGGATTGGCTGAGGTATCTCACATGATTTATATAAGCCGTTACGTTTTCTCCAGACCTTGCATCTCACTAATAACACAATCTCTGCCGTTACCCTCGGTTTCCGCTTTTAATGCTGTAGAAACACAGTCAAAGCAGCTATCTTGTTTTGCGCAGTCGTTTTGGAGCACAATTATTCTTTACTGTTTGCAGCTGGATCTGTCAACAAGGACATATTTACTAGACAGACGCTGAAACATGGTCCCTTTTTTCAAACTTTTCTAATATGCCATTACTATTTTCCCTGGTTGTTCCTCTGTTTTCTGGTGTCAATCGTGGAGTGGGACCGGGTTGGACATGCACGGTTTCGGCGAGTGGGATTACCTGGGTCACGGACAGTGGGCTCTCCCTCTTCCTCGGTGTTTGCTCGGTGACTTTTGGTTGGGGTCACTGAGTGCAGCTATGACACGTCAGAGGGGATCTGGCCCTCCTGGCTGAGCCTGGTTTCTACCGAGGTTTTATTTTCTCCATTAATCAATCATTGGGGAGTTTGGGTTCCTCGCCACAGAAGGGCAGTGTTTGGCTTGCTCACCGGGAGACTGCATCTATTTATTTATTTATTAGATATTATCTATTAGAATGATCTTGCTTGTTCTATAAACACCATGCACTGTGCTGTGTTTTACCTTTGTGTTTTCTTATTTGCTCCTGTAAAGCTGCTTTGGAACAATGCACATTGTGAAAAGCGCTATATAAATAAATAAACTTGAACTTGATCTTGCATGTGTTTTACTAGACAGGTGTAGCGGTTTTAGTTGCATGTTAAAATAATGATGAGCTTAGCTCACCAAATATGATTCTCCACCAGATCTATCAAGATCACATCCATGAAACAAGTTATTTAAAACATCAATTTCAGTCAGGGAATTAGTTTAACTCAAAGGAAAAAACGTATAATAACCGTCATTAAGTATACATATTTTACTGTTTCTGATTAGCAGTATAGTGATAAAAATACTTGTATGTATTCGTCCAGCAAATACATCAATGATATTATTATACACTTTAATTAGTTATTTCATGACCATAAGTAACGCGACTTCACCAAATAGTATTTATAGCTGTAGCATAGATCAAAACCAGAGACCAATAAGTGACCAAGTATATGTGAGTGTTGAGCACAGAAAACCCATCACCAGTGAATATATGGTTGTTTATTAAAACTACTCTACAAGGTAAACATAATGACGATCACATAAACACAAACAATACATGAAACACAATTGCGCTACAGTTAATTTGCACTTATAACTAAACTTAGTTATGGACGTAGTACGATGCATGCTATAACATTATAACATCAGATAGGGAATTAAAAGAGGAGGAGTTACATAGTAAACATACTATGCCTTGAATTATGTTAAATTGTGACCCCACACGAGGTCTGCAAAACTCTGGTGAGGGGGAAGTTTTATGACATGACATGATCCAACATTTGGCAAGCCAGGCTCTACATATATCCCCTTTCGGATGGTGAAGTTCAAGTGTAAACTTCAGCTGACGATGGTTAGTTGGTTCATGATGGTGAGCATCGCTTGTGAGTGTTGGTGGTTGCTTAAGTGAAGCTCTATCCTACAAGTTTGTCAGTAGCATCTTTAGCAAGGAGAAAACTGGGACCCTTAAAGTACCTATAACAGATATTGAGGAACACCTACGAAAAATGTATTTAGAGGTATGAGCCAATCTCCATTCCAGAGGACATGCCACCAATTCAGCTACCAGAACACCAGATGGACACAAGGCCCTCTAAATGGTGCGAAGGTGAGTGTGCAGTAAAACGGGCAAGATCAGCTTCAGCTCCTGGACCCAACGGTATACCATACAGGCTCTACAAAAAAGGCCCTGGGGTGTTGAGGTACCTTTTGAGATTAATGGCTGTTGGAAGTGGAATGGCATGGAAAAAGGAGGTGATACCAAAGGTCTGGAGAAGGGCAGGAGGCATACTGATCCCCAAGGAGAAAAACTGTGTAATAGATGCTGCACCAAAAGTAGCGACAGGAAGGAAATGGAACCAAACAACAGCGGTAGAAGATGCAAAGCAGCCCTCAGACATAAGGACATTGTGGGACAAGTGCAACATGGCAGATGGGGACTTGGTTTGGCATCAACCACACCAGTGGCAGTTCTACATTGAATCACTCTCCGGGCGAGATCCCCTCTGGGTGCCCCCCCCACCCATCCGAGAAAAAAACAAAAACAAAATTTTGCACAAACAGCCATGTTTTACCATAACAATATAAGTGTGAGACAAGCTTATATTTCTTAATTGCACAAATCCTTCAACAGAACATTTTAAAAACACAATTCTGCACAAAACAGTATATCAGTTATCAGAACTTAAATATACTCTATATACATAAAAGTGGCAACATATGTACAATCATGATGTAACATGAGCGGAGAACAACAATAATATAAAATATTAATAATAATATACAAATAAAATATAGAATAAATATTCTAAATAGCACAAATCCTTCATCACACTAAAGCACATCTAATTATTACACTTTTGCACTAAGAACAGAAAACACAAACTAAAACCTGACCTTTCTTGATGCAAAATCATCAATAATGTCATCATACGAAATCTGCTCCCCTATTGAGTGATTGATACTGATGATAGCAAGGCCAGTGAGACATGGTTGACCTCAGGTACGACTTGATCAACTTCAGTTTTGAAAAGCTCCTTTGCTTGAGCCACAGTGACTGGCAGAGTAAGTGCAATCCTGAGAGCAGTCCAAAAGTTGGGGTAGATCTCCGATAGATCCTTATCATGCATAAAAGTGATAAGTTCAAGGAGCCTGATGGTTTTTTGATGGCAGGTGAGGGAAGTTCTTGATTTCCTGCACAAGCTCTCTACTGTCCAAATCAGAGTGCCCTTCAAAGTGCAGTGTTGTTATTATTAATGATATGCTTTGTCATGCAACAGAGTTATAGCAAATAGCAAATGTTCGTCTTTGAAACTTCCTACACATATGTCAATTCCGTTGGCTAATTACATGGCCCAACATTAACCCAAATGATGGAAATAAATAACAGTTTAAACTTGTAACAGTTTTGTTGCAAAGCACAATCTTATGGTGAAATTAGATCTCGTGTTTGTTGAGTTAAGACCGAATTATTGTTGTATAAGCATAGCAAGCATCATAACAAATGTAAGAGTAAACGTTACACCACCAATTAACATTGGCCCTTCATTGATGACATGGATAACGTTACCGTAAACATACAGAGAGAACGTAGTTGCATACCTTTATCTTTTGCTCTTTTCACCTCTTCTTCTTTTCTTTTTTTTCCTATATTGGGCACCTGAAGCCTTTAACCTTTTTCTCTCCATCGCTGTTTATCTGGCACTCGACGATCAACAGATTTCCCATCCCCCCAACACTGTCACTCACGACCAGATGTCAAGACTAAACCAACTCACCTCCACATAATCGTTTTGGATAACCTATTTTTATTAGCCATTTCACACACACAATTCAGAAAAAAACTAAACATGCAAATTATAGGCCTGTGTTTTAATATTATGAATGAAATGTGCGTTATTTGGAAAAAAGTCAAGGTGTGACTGACTTTAGCCCACTAAGTGGATCACCCTCCTTGTCCACTCCATTTGGGAGAGGTGAACTGTCCACCGCGGGCGCGGCCCCTCCCCTTTCCACTTTTCACACAGCCTCTGCGCTTCTCAGCAAGCAGGGGCGGCAATTTGCCAATTCCCCACACAGACAGTTATATGATAGATAATAGAAAACCGCTTAGTGGCGCAGAATATTTTTCCTTTTTCAAGTGCTTGTGCCGCCCACCACGTGTACCCGTTGGATAAGGTGGGAAGGCATTGAACGGTGCAAAATCACTTGGAGTGAGCTGTGGAGTATGCAAACAAACAGGCTAAGTTTTATCATAAGAGATACATATGATGTGCGGCCCTCACCAACAAATCTGCATGTTTGGAGTGGACAGGTTCCAGCCTGCCACCTACAGTATGTGTAGCTCCAGCAAACCTCAAACATGTTCTTGTGGGTTGTAAGAAGAGCTTGATACAGGGGAGATACACATGGCGCCACAATCAAGTACTAAAGTGCTTGGCTGCAGCAGTAGAGACCAAGAGAGTGGCAGCAAATGCCATCCACCAAAACGCCAAGGCTAACTCGCTAAAAAGTCAACCCTTTATTCGGGAGGGGCAGAAATCGCGGGCCAAGCCCTTAACCCCAGATTCAGGTCTGCATAGTATAGCCAGGCATTGGGAAAGGCGACTACAGACTTACCCTTGGAAATCGCAGCGACCAACCTGCGGCCGAACATGGTTCTGTGGTCGAGCTCCAGTAGGACAGTCCTCATAGTTGAGTTGACTGTACCTTGGGAAGAGGCCATTAACGAAGCATTAGAAAGAAAGAATCTCCGGTATGCCAAATTAAAACGGAAGGACGCACTATGGGCTGCCAAGTGACCACGTAATAAAATGGTGTTGTGTGTTGTATTGTTATGCCATACGGGACCAGGGGCAATGAGCTTGCATTAACAGAGCCAGTGGGGCTATAACAGCTTAAGCCAGCGGGTAGGCGCATTTGGTTGCGATGATTTTGGTAATGTGTTGTAATTGTATGCCATACGGGACCGGGGGCACTGATCACGCATTAACGGTTTAAGTTGTCATGGCCTAATTATAACAACTAGTCCTATAAAGCCAATCTATTGTAGGCAGAGCCAGTGTGGGTGGGTAGTATGTGGGCTTCGTGGCGGCATTAGGTGCTAGCTGTGTCTTAGAAGCGATGCTTTCTTTGGTAACCACCGGTTGCCACAAAAAGCCTCAGTTTTCACTGGTCGACTTTGAATGTCCTCTCACCTTTTCCCGCAGAGGAGCATATTGTGTTCCTTTGTGATGACACTAGATGTCTGGAATAGGTGTCAATGCTTGACTGGCTTATGATTTGCTATGTTTCTTGCCAAATGATAGAGTGTGAAACTTAGCTTGGCTTACTTTGAGTCTATGCAGGCAAGACATTTTCTGATGGAGTTTTTGTAAGCCGTTGCGATTAGAAGGATAATCAGGAGCGCTGTCACTTGTGCGATGATATTTGGGGCCCCAGCTTGAAGTGTTGCAGTGGGACAGGCTTGTCTTTTTCCACAAAACAGCTGCTCTGGGCGTGCCGTGCCTCACCATTGTGTTGTCGACCATGTGGCTTTTTGTGCGTTGGATCTGTGGTGTGGAGGCATTGACTGTTAGAAACATCACAGGTTGGTGGCAGGTCTCTGTGATTACCTTCTGTGTTCTGATGTGAATGGAACATCGCTGGATGGCTTGTGCAGCACAGGGCAATTCTTATCATCTGGGTGCTCAGGCTGTGGTGGGAACCGTGTTCTGCTGGTGCTTGGCTACCCCTCTTTTCATTCACGCTGTCAGTGTAGACCAGTGTTAAGGCAGTGGTTGGCAAGTCCAGCTTTCAGATGGGACTCCATTCAGTGAGGGTAAAACAGACATGTGGTGAAGCGCAGGTGCCATTGGGTGTGTTCATGGCACCGTCTTGGCGCTCATTTACATGAGTGGGCAGTTCTTTTTAACAGTTCTCAAACCTTGTAAGTGGTGTCCTGTGTAGCCCAGGATGCAGCTAGCTCATGTGGTTCTGTGAGTGGGGCCACGTAGTTGACATTAGCTCTGCATCATCGTCTTTGTGGAGAGCAGCTCTAGCACTTACACTTGATGGCAGGTGCAGGGCGTGGTCCATCTCCTTTTAGTGGTAATCCGCTGGCATGCTCTTCATAAAGACATTGTTCAAAATCTTTGATAAATGTACTCACTTGTACAGTATGCACACTGCAAAGGATTACTTTTTCAGTAAAAAGGGGGTGTGGCTTCCAGAGTGGGCCATGGTCCACGTATTCCATTTATTATGTGTGGATGAGGTCACACTGTGTGTTGAGCTGAACAGTGCCCCCTTTTGGTGACACAGGTGCTACAGTCTCATTTATTCACCAGAGTGCAAAGCTCTGGGCTGGTCTAGTCTAGCAGAAAGTTCTCGCACTTGACAGGGCCACCCATGGGGCTGTGCGATTCATGAGAACCAGGAAGTAGCAGGTTCAGCTTTGTTTATTCCATTTCAAGTTCAAAGCACGGGTGTCCTGGGGCGGTGCCGTGGTTGACAGTCCAATGGAAACTGCATGCACTTGACAGCAGAGGAAATTTCTGATACTGGTGTTGTTGTGGAGATCATGTGAACAGTGTAAAGCTGATGTCTGAGATATCTGCCCATAGTTCCTGTATGGTGCCTGCTATCATCATGTCACCTGTTGATGTGCCTTTGGCATGTAAGGGCAGGAAACGTCTGGATCGTAGGCTGGTTCGACCTTGAGACTGAGTTCTCACCACCTGCTGAGATGTCATATCTGACTTTTGTGACCTGGCAATGCATTTCAGACGAGTTGGCTTGCTGGAAAGTGGTAGTTCCCGTACTTGAGCCCAATTCTGTTGTAATGCTTAAAGTCTCTTAGAGGCTCCAAAACAATTCAGCAGGTCTTTGCTGGTGAAGAGAGAGTGTGTGTTCATCTGTGTAAAATCTACATGGGGTGTCCATGTTTGTGGAGCCACTGGTCAGGTGCGTGGAAACTTCTTGTTTCAGTCATACATCAGTTGATGGCTGTGTGTGTGTGTGTGTGTCTCGGCCTGTTCTGGGCAGTCTGCTGAGATGCGGTCTGGGTGCCATGCTCATCTGGTGTTAGGATGATTGTCTCTGTGGTCGACGAGCAGGTTGCAGAGATCTGCATTCAAGAGGGTTGTTCATTACTCATGCCACTCGTGGTCAAAAAGAGTCTGATTTGGATGTGTACATCCTCCTGGTGATGTTTCTTGTGGAATCAGCTCCTTAGATGTCCTCAGGATCTCTGCTGGCTCAGACTTAGTTGCACTATTTTTGCTCTCTGGACAGGTGTCGTCCACTGTGATGAGATGCATGCCTCGATGACTGTTGGTCCGGAACAGGTCAGTGGCTCCTAGGTTGCCAGCTGGGTTTCCACTAGTCTCGTGTAGCCAGACCTTAATACTGAAGGTCTGGAATTTATTGCCGCTTTCTTTGGCCAAGGCCTGTCAATTGGCCATATGACTGACAGGTAAAGCAACCAATCACGTTTCGTCTTGAGCCTAGTTAATGTTTAGAGGCGTGGAAATGTCCCCGCAGTAACAGACCGGTGTAAATTCACGAACGTGTCAAAAGTTAACAGCCACAAAATAATTATGTGTTTATGCCTTTAAGAATTAAGCGTTTAGTCGATCGTGATTAATTATTATAGCAACCGTTGTAAATACGACAGCTTACTTCTTAGATCAGACGGCTTTGTTTTGTTTCCGGCGGTCCGTTAAAAAACGCGAAGAATTCTGCTTTGAAGTCTTCCCCCCTTTCAGCCTGTTCTGTCGTCTGACATAGGCTCTGACGCTGGTTAAGCAGATGTGTTGTAGCTGCTATAATCCGCTTTGATAGTTTCTGACTGCTGGCACTGGATGCAGTGGTCTTCTAGGCTAGAGGTGATCCTAAATAGGTGATCTGTCTTGTAATCGTTTACACAACCAGTAATCGTTTTTAGATCATCTGACTAAAAAGTAATAAATTCATTTTATGAATTACATTATTATAATTATAATAAAAAATAAAATGAAGTCATCAAACGCAGCATTTATAAAACAATTTCTTTACTTCATCCGTAAACGTAATTTCTTATTCACGTCTGATTATTAGCGGTGGAGTTGAAGACGACAGTTCCCATTATTAGTCGAGTAAAAGTAAAAGTCTGCAGAAATATAAAGACTCAAGTAAAATACAGATACTCCCAAAAAATACTCAAGTACTTTACTTAAGTATTTTTACTTTGTTACATTACAACACTGCTGCTTATGTTTGAGATTATAAATGTTAAGTCTTTAATACACTTTTCACTTTTAACAAGGTCAATTTGAGTTTCGGAACTTTAACATAGCGCTTGTTCTAAAATATTATTGGATCAGATTTGTTACAATGTACAAATTTAGAAGATCAAGAATGAACAAAACAATGTGAAAAAATAGGTTAAATTTATCTGTTATGAAATGCCTTTTATTCAGGATAAATGTGCTTATTTTGACTACTGGCACTCTTGGTCATGGAGGCTGAGGGTAGCAGCTTGATTGAGACAAACTGTCTGGGTTTGTGTGCGTTTTGATAAAGTGGATACCTGTAAATATTATTATATCCCCTACCTGATGTGCGTTTCTCTGTGTATTCTTGTATTGCATAAAAATACTATGGTGATGATGAGGTCTTCAATAATTAATAAAGAAATAAGTGTTAATATTATAGACATGTTTTCCTTTTACATCTTAGGACAGAAATTATTTTATTGCAGTGGCAAGCTGGTGATCAGGATTTGCAAAATATAAAGATGTCTTCAGCTTGCATCTGACAAGAGAGGCCCGAAAACAAGCAAATTCTTTATAAGGTATTTCAGATGTTGTTAGCATTTACATGAGTTATCATTCATGCCTTCAGTCTGTCTGATGTACTACCCATGAGTCCTTTTCTGTTCCCTCTCTCATCTCTTTCTGTCAGTCTGTCCTTCTTTTAAGGTACACGTACTTGAGGAGTATTTATCACTTCCATTTGTTTATTGTAATGTTACAATTCAAATAAAATATTTAAACATATTTCCCATATTTCTTTGGTGCATTTTTACATAAAAGGAGCACATGAAAACACCTACAGTAAAGTATTAAACTTGAAACCTCTATAAAAAAGCTTGTTTTGTGCATAGTCCATTCTAAATGTTTGTGAGGCTTTAAAAAAAAGTGTTTTAAGAAGGGAAAAGTAAATGATGTAATATGTTGTTTTGTTAAAAAACATTTAAAAAATGGCTTATAGCTGGATTTTTACATAAAAATGAATGTCTAATACAAATAGTTGTGGCCTTATGCTGGCAGTGTCGGCTCACTTTAAGCACCCTGACTCGGGCCAGTGTACTTGGGCCAATTCTGGGGCGTTATTCATCCCAAATTTGACATGAGTCTGGCAACTGCAACTGGGCCGGATTTTCTGGCCTGCAAGATTTGGGGCATTTTTGGGGCCAAACTGTTTTGGCTACCTGGGACAGTCATAACTTATGCCTTTTATGCAATAAACTTATCTATTATGTTTTTAGCCATGTTAAGTCGAACACACGTGTGACAAACCACTTAAAGGGGTCATTCTTTGCCTGTTTTCGAAGCTTTGATTATGCTTTTTGGGTGTTTAACAATGGATGTTCTTGTTCCTAGTTCTAGTTCCAAAAAACTCTTTATATTTCACATATTTCAACTCTATTCTTTACGGCTGTCTCTCTTCTCACAAAACGATAGGATTTTTCTGGTTTCTATAAAGTCCCTTGTTCTGAAATGCTCTTAGTGGTAAAGCTGTACCAGCTGTCGTGATTGGTTCCACCGCTTACGGCATGTGTCTGTAGATGTCTCACCCATACCATATCAGTGAGCTTCCGCTTCTCAGGCTTCCGTTTTTCAGGCTGTTGTGATTGGTCCCCTTCTCTGAGCATGTGCATTCTCTTTTAGCTATAAACAGTAACATTGGTGCCAGCTTCACTTCATCAGTTAAAAACATGCAGATCAATCAATACAAGTAATTGTTAGTTGCTGGAATAGACTTTCAATGCACCGCAACAGCAAGTGGCTTTGCATGACCGTCCAACCCAAGGTTTGATATAAATGACCATACTGCCAGTTAGTGTAGCGGGTTGATACATTTGGGCATGAGATTGCGGGTTCGCACACTCATTTCACAATTACACAATATTCATGGATGGATTTAGTTTGCAGTTTGGTTTATTTTTATCCAAGGAGTCATAATAGATGCAACTTCAACTATTCTAAAGTGCTTATTTTATAAAGAACGCCTCTACCTCACACAACGGAGTGAAGCAGTCCCTGTATGGAGTGAATAATTGATTGTCGAACGATCGATATCCATTAATTCAGCACCTCTGCCATACCCATAAGGTATAGTTCGGGGAACACGCCTAGAAAAGGTATAACTTGAGTTAAGGTGTACCTTTAGAGTCTTCGTAGCGCGCTAAGAGACAACGTTATCAGGAAACGCAGCCCAGGTCATTTTACATTTACATTTAGACATTTAGCAGACGCTTTTATCCAAAGCGACTTACAAAGAGTTTAGGAGCAATAAGCGATATGTCATACAGGAGCCATAATACATTAAGTGCCAATACAAAGTTACTGGTTTCAACAAAAGCTAGACCACTACCTGTGGAGAGAAAGGGTTCGTTTTTTTTTTTTCATTTGTCTGTCAAGTATTCACAGAGATGGGTTTTAAATAGTTTTTTGAATGTTGTGAGAGATGTGGTTGACCGGACCGAGTTAGGAAGAATGTTCCACCAGGAAGGAGTTGTGAATGAAAATGAGCGGGAGAGCGATTTACTGCCCTTATGGGAAGGCAATACAAGACGCCGCTGGTTTGCTGAACGCAGGGATCTTGATGGGGTGTAGGAGTGCAGGAGGGTGTGAAAGTAAGCCGGTGCAGATCCAGTGATAGTCCTGTAGGCAAGCATTAGTGACTTGAATCTGATACGGGCTGCAACCGGTAGCCAGTGGAGAGAGATGAAAAGGGGAGTCACATGAGCTCTTTGGGCTGATGGAAGACGAGGCGTGCTGCTGCGTTCTGAACCAGCTGGAGCGGTTTGATCGCCTTTGCAGGAAGACCAGCAAGGAGAGCATTGCAGTAGTCCTGCCTTGAGATTACCAGGGCCTGGACAAGGAGTTGTGCCGCATGCTCAGTGAGATAGGGTCTAACCTTTCTGATGTTGAATAAGGCATATCGGCATGACCATGTTGTCTTTGCAATGTTATCATTGAAGGACAGCTGTTCATCAAATATGACTCCGAGGTTCCTGGCTGTTTTGGAGGGAGTGATTGTGGTATTGCCAAGATGGATGTTGAGATCGTGAATCATTATAGAATAAGCTATAATGCATCTCTTTCCACAGCTTCTTTGCTTTATTCTATGAAATACCAAAGGCATGCAAGTATACATGATACAATAGCTTTAAATTTCATCACCCTTTAGGAGGAATGAAGCATTATTGTACCAACAAATTTGAGCTCATCAGTTTTTAAAAGCTCACGATTTTGAGTATTATTGTTCTATTTTTTATTTTGTTTACATTTACCATGTTTCAGCATATAAGGCTACGTGAACCAGGGACACGTTACGTTTGTTGCGCGCTAGCGGTCCGCACCTACTGTGTGATTCAGTCAACAATGGGTAAGTAACTTCCCAATGTTTGGAAGTTGTATTAGCCAGCATATTAAAAGAGTTTCAAAATAACTTACCATCCATTCGAGTGGCCGAAGAAACTGCCTCCCATGCCTTTTCTTTCACATTCAGGTCTTTATATAAATAGTCCTGGGGGTCATAGAGCTCTTTGTACTTTTATATTTCGATAATTAGCCACGTGTCATCCATCGCGCTACTGTCTTGTTCTTTCTGGATCACCTGCTTGTCACATGATTGTCACTATCTGCATGCACCTCCCCATGCAATATAAACACTGTAGGATATGTGTAGCCTCCTACATAACATTTTAATCGGATTAATTGTTTTTACAACTCCAGGTAACTGTTTTGCTTTTATTGCTTAATTAAATAAATAACATAAATAAAAAAGTTAGTAACTTAATTTAAATGCACTTATGGTGAAATTACTGCATTTCTGTGTCAATTTCTGTTCATTTTGAGCATGATACGTGTGCTATCACTTTAAAACACTCTGTGCTGTACAGCAAAAATAGACTCGATGCGTAAATGTTCGCTGCACTGACGCAACGCACCGCATCTCGAACGGACGGACCGCACCGCACAAGCGTGCTATGTGAATGATCTAATCTGTTAACATGGGTACGTAAAAAAATACGGACCGCATACGCACTGCACACGGAGTATGTGTGGCCTGGCCGTGAGGGCTCCTTAATAAAAAAAAAATGATTCAAATATAATTTTTTTATCTAAGATTTATATTATTAAGTCTCAAATGCACTTTATGATATTGACCCTAAAGCTTTCATCACAAGCTCTTCTTAACACTTTTCATAGGTTAAATATTTACAAACCACACAGACAGATATAAACGGGTGACCGAAAGTAATTATTTATAAACCCCCCAAAATATATAAACATATCTTTATGATGAGGCACGGTTAGATGTTCTTTATTAAAAGGAAAATGTACAATTAAGAGGCTGGTGTAGATATCATGGGATGATAGTGACATGATGATAGAACTCCATATCAGAGAGAAGTACACTGGATTTACATAAGTGAGCACTTAGGAAACTACGATCAGCTCATTATTGCAGTCTCACTGTAGAAGCATCAAACAAGAAACCAGCTATGAGATTGATAAAATCATCAAAACCAGATTAGAAGTCCAGCACATTAATAACATCTTTAATGGTTGTGATTTGAGACCATTGAAGAACTATATATTCAGATTTACATTGATATATTTGGGATTTATAAATGAATATTCGGAAATTCATAACTATATGATATTTTTGATGAATTTCAATCTGGTTTCATATCAGGTCACAGTACAGAATCTGCTCTTCTTAGAGTAGCCAATTATCTTTTAGTAGAGGCCAATTCTGGGAGTAACGTTGCCTTAGTTTTGCTGGATCTTAGTTCAGCATTTGACACGATTGATCACTCTATTTTAATTGAACGATTTGATCAGAGTGTGGGCTTTCAAGGAACTGCCCTAATCTGGATTACCTCTGATCTTCAAAATTGAACCTTCTCTGTAAAAATTGGAAACTTACTTTCATCCAAAGCTTATATTACACGTGGGGTCCCGCAAAGCTCCATTCTGGGACCCGTGTTATTTTCATTGTATATGCTTCCACTTGGTGTTATTTTTAAGAAACAAGGCATCTCGTATCATTTCTACGCTGACGACACTCAGATGTATTTACCTATAAATTCTGGTAAAGATGACACATCTATTAAATCACTCTTTGACTCTTTAAATGATGTAAAGAGCTGGATGAATACCAACTTTCTCCAGTTAATGAGAAGAAGACAGAAATTATTATATTTGGTACTAATAGCAGTGTAATAACATGCCAATCTAGGTTCTTTGGCATGCAATTCAAATAAATATGTTAGAAATTTAGGTTTTATTTTTGATTCACAAATTCATTTGGTAGTGAAGAGTAGGATGTTCAATTGCGAAATATTGCCAAACTTAAATCTATCCTGTCGAGACTCATGCTTTCATATCGTCGCCTCATGATTACTGAAATGCTTTGTACCTGGTTGATAACCAGTTTTCACTGTCACGCCTTCAAAGAGTACAAAATGCAGCAGCAAGGTTACTGGCTAACACAAAAAAGAGGGATCATATATCCCCTATTTTGGCCTCTTTACATTGGTTCCAAATTAACTTCAGAATAAAATATAAGGTCCTTCTGTTTACTTTTAAAGCTTTGCATGGATTGGCACCAAAATATATTTCTGATCTTATAAACTTTAGTAGCTCACAGAGGTCTTTGAGATCCCAAAACAAGTTGTTGCTTGAAACCCCTCGGTCACGCCTAAAAAGCAAAGGAGATCGTGCTCTCTCAGTCGCTGCTCCAAAGTTGTGAAATAGTTCTACCTCAGTAATCATGTTTAAAACCCGCCTTAGAGATATTTGTTTGATGAGGCTTTTTGATAATATGTCAATTAGTTTTATCATGTGATGTTGTTTTTAGATTTTATATGTATTTCTTTTATATCATCACTTAATCTATAGTACTATTTTACTTTTTTATCTTTCTATGATTGTATTTTATATTGTATTATTATGAAACTGTATTGCACTTTGGTACACTCTGTGGCCTTGAAGGTGCTATATAAATAAAACTTTGTTTGATTTATATATTCAGGATTTATAACTATTTATTATGATTTTATATAATAATTTCCTGTTTGGCCCCCCATAACACACGCACACACACACATAAGTGAATACATGACAAATGACAATAAACTTCAATAATTCAATTATATTCTTAAAGGACCGTTACTTAAATCCAAATAAAACTAATTACACATTCTTCAACACAAACTATGTTTAGTAGAGATATTACTATTTGTAGGCAAACCATTCATACTGGATCCAATGCAATGACCATTAATGTGATATTGATGAGCCAAAGCCACATAATGTTCTATTAATTAAAGATATGCATTTTTTGCATTTCAAAATGCCCAACACATTGACAATGAATTCATCCTTAACAGGCAAACGCATATCAGTTTAGACAAAATGCGTTAGGGTTAGGTTAAGTGTATATACTCCTGAGAAAGGATTTGAGGATGGATTCAATGTCTCAGCAAGATGGGAAAAGGCGTTTGTGGAATTCCAGGAGTCTGCTGTCTCCTGCTTCTTTTCCCTCCACCAACAGGGTCTACAGAGTAAAGATCAAAAGACAAAGTGGTTCATTACAATTCTTTACATGAGAACCCCTATAGCTCATGATTATTATGTACTCATGTTTTAAAAATCCAATATATTCGGATGCTCAGATAACCTTGAAATTTCAAACCTTGAGCAGACTTGCAGCTGTAGCTTACAAAAATAATACCAGTATAAATAAATAAAATAATTGAAATGTACCTACACCTGTAATTATAAGATAAATAAAATTGATCAAGATGGTTTCCAAAGCAAAATGATTGTGATGAGTGTGTTTGCTCACTTCTATAAGCTCCGTGTCATCTTTGGCGTGAAGGTGGCGCAGGAGGTACCAGCGTGCCACCGATACCACAGTCTCAGAGGTCCCTGAGGGTGAAGCATACACTATCCTCTCCAGCAGACGTCGGGTTTCCCTATTGGTGAACAAACCATAAGAATCAGATCCTTACAGCGACTACGTTTACATGCACCCTCGTAATGTGATTATAATAGGATTTTGGCACTATTGCGGTTACACTTAACCACATGTAAACAATCTAAATAATGCGATTAGATCAATCACAGTGAGCAACAAGAAGGCATGTCAACACTTTCATGCTGCTCTGACAAAGGTGCTCATGTGCTTCTTTCATGCATCTTAAGCGCAAAGTCATTGTAAACATGACATTCTGAAGTTTTACCATCAACACAACTCGCTGTCCTTATCTTAATACAGAAACAGCGCAAAAGCGATGACAGGGTAAAAAACCACTGTGGAGACATTTTCCATATTTCTATATCACGGCGCCAAATAACCATACAATACGTCCACAATTGTTTTTCGCATTTGACACAAATATATCAATACTATAGCCAGTAACACACACCTACTTTATCTGAGATCATCATGTGTGGTGTGTATTATAGGAATGATCAGACTAATAAAACCGTCATGTAAACGGGAGCAAAGAGGTGTTCTCATGTTATGTAAACATGTTATTGCGATGAAATCCTTTCTCTTATTAATGGAAATAATCACATTATTGGTGCTTATGTAAACATAGTCAATGATAATGATTATAATGATGATGACGAGGGTGATAGTGAAAAGTAAGTAAACATTGTTATAAAAAAAAGTAATATATTTGATATTTGCCTAGGTTTGCAATCCGAACAATGATGTAGCAAAGTGCAACATATGTAGACTGCTCATTTAAATGATCAAAACAATAAATGACATGACAATACATTTAAAATGAAATATTAATGCAATAATATACTGTAGATATAAACATATATAACACCCTAAAGTCTGTGTATGGCTCTACCTGCCACCTATCTTGACAGAGAACTGGAGTAAGGCTTGAAAAAGCAGAGCTATTGGAGAGCTTCCCATCTTTAAAACTTCAGTGCTAGCTTCCAACACCAGATCCTTCCACCCAGACGAACATACACCAGCCTGAAGGCAAAGGAAAAAGAAAACACACAAATTACTATACAAGACTGTGATTAAATTTTGATAAAACATACTGTCAAAAAAGCTCTGGCGGATCTCTTAATATTGTTGGCTATTGTTGACGGTTTTATGTATTTATGGCAGGATATTATATTGATATAACGCTTATATAAATCTGAGGATGCTGGCAAAATATATGCTTTACATCTTGGAGTGCACCTTCAGCCTTTATGGAGAGCATCTGGCCTTTGATTTGGAGAAAAGAAATGAAAAAAGCAACAGAAGGTCATGTACATTCATGTTATTGACTGGGACCTCTGCAGTGCACAAGCTTAGCATAATGTTATCGGTATTGTCCATTGGTGTGAACACAAATATAGTTAAAGTTACAGTTAGCGTTATAGTTATAATGTGAACGTCCCTTCTGAAAACTTCAACTGTTTGCCTTTTTAACTACAATAATAATTGCTTGTTCAGTGCCATGACCACTGACGTCACACATCATTACTTATTTGCTATCATCTCTGTGCTTTTGAAGTATAATTCATTTTTTTGGATAAAACAAGGTTTATTCATTTAACTTTTTTATACTCATGTTATTTTAGTCTTTTTTAGCATTAATGAAGGCATCCATGATCACAGACCACTTGCAGTAACTCTGTGGGGGAGTTCTGACTCCTGAGGTCGCTTGGTTTTTTCAACTTTTGTCCAGGCTCACACTCTTCTCATCCCAATTTTAGAAGTCGAATATTAAACAACACACGCATAGTGTTAACTGACACTGATCACGGTGGGTGTTCTCTGATCGACTCGGGTATTACAGACAATGTTAAACAGACCTGGGACCCAACCCAGCTGACCATTTAAAATATGAACCCAAACACGTTCAGATGCAGCGCTACTGTAAAGCATGGGCATTATACTCAGAGGTAGCACTAGACTTTTTCATTATCCGTCATTTTGACGGACAGGCTTGTAAAAAAAAATCAATTATTACCCGTCACTATGGTGCAAGGTGACGTTACGTGCTAATTAGCATGTTCGTGACGTCATCACGTCGCACTTGCATTCACTCTCTAAACTTGCGTTCATTTAAAACAAATGAATGCCCAATAAAGCAGTTTACATTTTTACTTAGTCATTACATATTTAACGTTTTTGTTGGAAGACATAAAATCGTAATTACAGACAAATGTTTATGTCAGTAACAATGACATGTGCTTGTAAACACTGTTTTGTAATCATGAATTTATTCTTTCACTCAAATCTGCTACCAACTCGACAATGCTGGAAATCACAATTTGCCCTCATTGTAATCCGTGAAAATGACAGACAGCCTTCAGATTTTTCCGTCACTGGTAAAAAAAAATCAGTCAATGACGGAGAACTTTCGGTTAACGCTACCTCTGGAAATACTGTCACTTTAAACAGACTGATAAGCTCTTTGCACTACCTCACATCTGCACTGTGTAATGTAACAATGTCACATTATGTATAAATACAAATATATAAACAGATTTAAACAAATATAAGTGAAGACTTAGAGACAGAAGCTCTGGTACCTTTTTCCAGTGCGTGAGAGGGGTAAATGAGGTCAGCTACGATGCTGGTAGTTTTACGGATGAAGCATGTGGTGCATATGTCCATGATAGAGGGTAGAGGGACCCCGATGATCTCAGCTGCATCCTGAGCAGCTGCATCACTGTCTGGTTTGGGAACTGTGATCAGATCACAAAGACCCTACAACGGACAGTGATGCAGCTGCTCAGGATGCTCTCAATAGTCCCTCTGTAGATGGGGGGAGGGAGATGGGCTTTTTGCAACCTTAGTAGGAAGAAGAGATGCTGCTGGGCTTTCTTGGTGATGGAGCTAGTGCTGGAGACCAAGGAATTTAGTGCTCTTTACGATCTCCACTGAGGAGCCGTTGATGTACAGCGGAGAGTGATCACTCTTTGTCTTCCTGAAGTCAACAACCATCTCTTTAGTTTTGTCAACATTCAGAGACAGGTGGTTGACACTGCACCAGTCCGTTAGCCTCTGCACATCCTCTCTTTATGCCGACTTGTTGTTTCTACTGATGAGACCCACCACGGTCGTGTCATCGGCAAACTTGATTATGTGATTCGAGCCGTGCGTTGCAACACAGTCATGAGTCCGCAGTGTGAATAGCAGAGGACTGAGCACACAGCCCTGGGGGGTGCCAATGCTCAGTAGGGTGGTGCTGGAGCTGTTGTTTCCGATCCGGACTGACTGAGGTCTCTCGGCCAGGAAGTCCAGGATCCAGTTACAGAGAGAGGTGTTCAGGCTTCCCAATCAGGTGCTGAGGGATGAAGAGCAGAAGAAGTCCTGAAGAGCAGAGATGGCTCCTGCTGGCCAGGTTTTCGCCTGCTTTAGAACTGGTTTTGATCTTCTGACAAGTGGTCTGTATGCCGGAATTAGCATAACAGAGATGTGGTCCGAGTAGCCGAGATGAGGCGGGGCCCTGCACGGTATGCCCCGGGAATGGTTTGTGTAAACGAGATCCAGCGTGTTTGCCCCTCTTGTTGCAAAGTTCACATACTGATGAAATTTTTTGAGCACAGACTTGAGATTTTCATGATTGAAATCTCCAGCGACAATGAACGGTCCATCCGGGTGTGTGTTCTGCAGTTCACTGATATTCCTGTACAGCTCACAGAGCACTTCTTTAGCGTTAGCGCTAGGCTATTTTTTTATCTAGGCTTTGTTAATAGTTCTGAAATGCAAATCAATTTATAACCTTTATATAAGATTTTTCCCTTGATTCTTTTCAATATTCTGTCTCTATCAGTTAAAATAAATCTACCATAAAAATTATAGACCCTTCATTTCTTTGTAAGCAGGCAAAATTACAAAATCAGCAGGGGATCAAATAAATATTTCCCTCACTCTGTTTTAGTATTACAATTTCTATAAATATAACATAAAACCCTGCTCTTGAGCTGCTCTCTGCTATAAAAAGGAGAGCTTCTCGTCCAGGTCAGTGCGATTTGTTTTAAGTAATGTTGTATTGAGATTGCTGCTATCCAAACGTCACATTTTTTGGAAAAGTTTGACTGGGCAGCCAACCACAAACTCACAGGCTGAATTTTGATAGATGATGGGGGAATCAAACATTATCCCAAAATAAAATAAAAAAAGTTATTATTGATTTCGGATGTTATCAGCTTTTTTGTAATTATAATAAAATAAATAAAGTAATAATATTTTAAGAAATCATACTTTTATATAAAGTATCACTGTAATAGCCACTGGAGACACAGATTTCTGAAGGGCTATAGCCACAGCAAGCCCCCCCCCTATCGCCGCCACATAGTCCAGTCTTAGCATGTTTGTCCCAGACTTTAACAATCAGCGTGAAAATCCTTAATGCTCTCTCAGATCCCTCTCGCTGCTGTCTGCACTGAACCAAGCACGGAAGTGCCGAATGTGGCCCTTACATGTCTAGAACAACATAAGAACTTTGGTGCACCCTAGTGGTCCGTTGTGTTGTGACTTGATTTTGTTATGTTGAAGCTTGATTGCGTTGTGAACTTATATATGCTTTTTAAATTTTGTTGTGTTGTGGTACCAGTGGGCCACCGTAAAAGTGTCTATAAAACCTTTGCATATTACTCAAAACATCTGTATATAAGATTGGTCCTCACCATACATGGCCTTAGAGCAACCAGGGCCAGTCTGAGCAGACTGCTGATCTTCCCGCTGTTGTCACCGAACTGAGAGGTCAGTTGAAGACTCTGCTTGCAAGCCACAGAGGCCTCCGTCAGCAGACCCTGGCAGCAGTACATTTCTGCTAGCCACTGAGACACAGAAAAGACATTGACCTTGGGACAAAACCAAGTTGACATCTGATAAAATATCTTCTAAGTGAGATGGTGAGTGTACATACATGCCAAGCAGACACGGAGGTATGGCTGGCCATGACAGCTGCATTGAGCTGATCCATCACAGCTGGACTAACATAGTTATCAGTCACAGACAGAAGCAAACGTTCACACTGAACCTGCCTTAACATTAGAAACACCACAGGATGCTCTGGAGATACACTCAGAACCTGACAAAAGAGAGAAATAAAAGGTTTAATGCTTACAATAGAAAAAAGTTTAATGCTTCACATGTTAATGTTTGATTTGTAGCCATTGTGCTGCTTCTACGTTTTATGATCGCCATCTCACCATGGATTCCAGAGGTCCATTTGATAGCAACATGCCTTAAAAGACCTTAGATATGTTAGTTTGGTTACAACTAGTTTGTATTCATGCCTGTGGATGAATCATGGCTTAATGTTTTTAGAAATAACAAAGCTTTCATAAATAACATAAATAGGCAACTCGTGGAGGCGACAGGCACAACATCTGTCTGCAGTGCGCCAGCAAGCAGTTTGGCCGGTCAGCGACTGAGAAGGTCCCACTGAACTGTAAAACTGCCCACTTTTAGTGAAAGTTGGTTTAAAAGTGCACAGTAGGCACTTTCTTTTCTAACCCGGCTCGAGAGAGATTGACACTGAATTCACAGATTCAGTCTTTCTTTGATGATGCGGTGCATTGCAAATCTTGGATAACTTATAATTCTAGCTTAATTTAAATGTCAAAAGGAAATTAAACAAAGCAATTTCCCTAGCACCACTGCTTAAAAGCAAGTCAGAATCCTTACATTTTCTCGGTATCCTTCCATTTGCAGTTGTTTTAAACCCCTTGTTATTATTCTACATTTAAAATAAGGAATTTATGTTATGAACACCAATATGGTCACTTAAGCACTTCTGGGAGCTTCACCTCCTGTGGCTAGTTTAGAGGTCTATGTGCAAACCAGTCATATACAGTAGAGATCAGTGGTGTGCACCTGAGAGCAGAGCGTCTCAGCCTGGTCATATTGGCCACTCTGTTTGAGTCCTGTCACAGCTTGCTGAAGAACCCAGCCTTCAAGGGCCTGAGCAAGCAATCCATCCCCTCCTTGAAGGTCCTTCACTGAGAACAAACACAACAATCAGTATCGTCATTCAAATGTCCTTATAGACTAGCTAAAAACTAAAGCAGCTTTATACTGTGAAGTTGAAAATTACAGTATATGACAAAGACAAAATATAGCTGACCTTTTTCAGACACCAAAGTCATAAAAGACCTTTCAAGGCAATCTCTGTAAGGGGTGGAGCCTGTGAGTAATGATGCAGTATTCTCTGTGTGACAGGCAGCCATGAGTGCTGCCCACCCAGCAGGATCATCTATGTTTGTCAGAAGCAAATAACGATTAGTTTGTTGCACAGATTGATTGATTTAGAATCACTTTTGTGTTGCCTGTATCTGCATTTTAACAAAAAAAGACACAAAACCTGTGGGGAAGCATTCTATGAATCACCAAACATCATGGTTTCAGCTAAATTAAACTGTACTGTTCTACTTAAGAAACAATGTCACCGACATCTTGAATTACTTTTTGCAAATTTTGAATTACAAGTAAATAACACTTTTATAAGAAGGAACAATATGCACAAAGCTACGTTTAAAGGTAGGAATAGTGTTGAAGCTTGGGAAAAGGTGCAAGCCAGTTGAGTAAGATCAGCAGAGGTGTAATATGTCCACACTGATGTAAAAATCCAATTTCTTTGCTTATATGTGACTTAGGTCCGTTTTTGCATAACAGTGTGAATGGCACAAACCACATGGAATCAAACATTTTCAAATCTGATTTGAGCCACTTCTATGGTCGCATTTACACTGCAGTTCTTGATGCTCATTTTTGTTTTTGTGACCATATCCGATTTTATTGACGATCCGCTTACATCTTCTATTAAAAGTGATACGTATCCGTTATCTAAATTTACACTGCACATGGCGAAACAACCCGAGCTAAATGTGATGACCGGAAAAAGAAGTAAAAAAACGTTATTCTTTTCATACAGAGATGTCCCATGATTTGTCTCCAGTGTGCATTCACACATAAAGACATGTGATGAGTAATGTACTGTAATGTAACGTTATGTGAATATTTTTTAATCGTGAATGTAGGGCAGTCATGGTGATGTAATTTCCCTTGCTGTGGCTCAATAGCGCAGTTTGTAGCATATAATGTGGTTTGTTATTTTATTTAAAGACATTTTATGTCTATATTTATTGGTAGATGCAGAACAATGACGATAAGAATGACAGAATTAAAAGCTCTGAGAGAAGGATTAAGCTCAACCAGTTTACGAAGTTCAATATGAACTGTCAAATGAAAATAAAAGCAAATTTATTTAAAAAGGCCGCTTCAGTGCACTTTTACAGAGCCTCAATACAAAATATAACAGAGGCGTCTTAACCAAGTACAAATTTTTTGGTAATTTTGCAACCGCAATATAAAAGGCACAGGACGGCATTTTCAGGGCATTTCACATAAAAAAAAAAAAGTGAGCAATTAATAAACTTTAATTTAAGTCTTTTTCAAGTTTTTATCATTTAGATTTTGTTAATAAGCTCACGCAGAACGAACAAAAAACCTGTTACTAAAGCAGACTGCACATAATAGGCTTATTACAAATATAAACACTTAGGTCAGTATATGCAGTTTATGTTGTTTACAATGTTTTTGTTAAAGAACAAAATCAGTAAATGCCTGGTCATTTGCAGAGTGTCTGCAGAGAAACTCAAGCTTCTCTGCTGCGTGGAACAGATAAGTGTTTCAAAGGTTGCTGAGCGATCAAGTTTATTAAAGCGATTTGGATTTTTGTGTTGATAATTTTGATATTGTAATGATTTTAAAATTGATTCATTTCAAACTTTAAATGAACTTTGATGATAATTTATGCATGATTTAGCTAAATACCAATACTTATTTTTTTAGTTAGTAGTTCCTGGACAACAGGAGGTGCTTGACTTGCACAGACTGATCGGCGTATGCATTACATCAGTACCGCAACAGCGATAAGAAAGCACTGCTTTAAATCACTCTCACTGTATTTTTGTATCACACGGCCTGTGCAACCCCGCATGAAGTCGAATAGACCCATTTTCTTCCTCTTTCCAGGGTGACGACCTCAAGTCTGTTCCAAAAATGCTCTCCCATGTACCCTCATGGACTCGTGCTTAGGGCCAAAGTTGAACACACCGGCTGGTTTGACATCTATGCTTATTTCCAAATGACAGTGTACTGCGTGCGACGACATATTGATCTTTTGTGCAGTCAATTCAATTTCTGACCATGACATTTACACACTGGAATCGGATATCGCCCAAGTTGAATAAAGGAAAAAAATAAGATCTGAGCAATAAATCTGAATTGAACTTCAAGGCTGGCAGTGTGAATGAAGTTAATGATCGTAAGGGAGTGCCAATAGAAAGGTAGCAGCTGGGAGGTATTAAAAGCCTATATTCAGTGACGGTTATCAATTCACCTGGACACAGCAGCACGGCTCTCTGAATTGTTTTTAGAGCCTTCCATCTTCTGTCCTTGCTGGAGTGGTGACCAGATGCCAGCTGATTCACCCCACTGTACAGCAATGCACTCTACAGTTTTTTTAAGAGATAAGATTTTGAGATATTACATGATATTAGACACTTCAATATCACAAAGATCACAAATGTTCAGCGCCTTTCACACTGGGTGCAAAAAAGTGAAGCGAATGTGAAACAGTGCTGCTGAAGCAAAGAATGAGCCACCGATCTTTTCACCTTTGCTCAAAAAGCAACACTCATCCGACATTCGCTTTACTTTTTCGTTTCAGGTTTAATATGAGTAGAGCCTTAAGGTACCTTTCCAAATGTTGAGTGGGCATGACATGCCACATTACCAGCCACAGCACCTCCCTTATGAACAAATGAAAATGATTATTGACACCAAAATAATCACACTTAAAGCAGCCAATATACATACATACATATATATATATATATATAAGAGAATCTAGATTTAGATACAGTATACACATACGGATATATACATATTAGAGATGCGCGGATGAGCTAAAATGTCACCCGCAACCGCTGCTTCAAATAAATGACCCACCCGCCACCCGCCCGCACGTATACTTTTCTCTGATATAGATATCCGCACCCGATCGTCACTTTAATGACTCTAATTCTTTGTTTTGAGCATGATGTTATCAGATTCAGTGACGTTAGAACTAATCTGCTAATCTCTGATGGTAAAATAATACGCTGATCGTAAAATGCTTTAAAAAAAAAAGTTTGTCTTTGGCCAGATTAGCCTACATTCTCTTAATAAAATAAACACAGGCTTTACTCCCTTCAGACTTTGAATATCGCCGTTTCTGTCACTGCAACACACAAACACACACGAATGACTGGATAACGGTACATTTTCTAGCACTGTCTATGTCTGCAAATGCTTAAACTAATCTTTCGATTTAGCACACACATGATGTACCATATTCAAGGTCTTGTGGCTTTCATACACACACGCAGTGCCTCGCAGTCGCGATTTCTTTAAGACTGCAAGGGAAGCTCAGCTTCCCCTATAATTGTCAAAAAATGAATGGTCAAATATATGTACTATTATGTTAACATTTTATTGACTAAAAATGCGTTAAACACGTTCATCTCGAACGAAAACAATTTCGTTCAGAATCAGCTACTTAGGTCGGCTGACTCGATTTCCTTCTCATTCATTCCCGTAGCGTACAGTGCATTACTCTGTTGAAGCCCAGCGTCCATTGACTTCAATGGGGCTGCTTTAAACAGTTTTTTTCAGTGCTTAGAAACAAGACGGTCATTGGATAATGCTGCGATTATGTCCCGCCCACGGACGCTCAGCGTCTCTGGGATGAATGGAGGAGTGGGCTGGCCCGGACTCCGAGCGTCTGCGTGATGATTGGAGGGTCTGTCATCTCTTTTTAATCCACTTTTATGTCCTAAAACGCTCGTTTTTTGGGGTCGACAGCTTATAAAAACTTATTTCTTGTTTTTTTTTTAGCTTGTTTGCTATACACATTGTCACATATCAGCTTTTAGACATTGTTTTTTTTTTTTTGTTATAAATCATAAATGACAAGGAGGCGGCAGCTTCTCGCAATGCAAAGAGACGGTTGGTGTGGGCGTGGGCGTGGGCGTGGTCTTCAGATTATGACGCGTATCACTCTGTGTCTCCATTTCCAACTCAGTCCCATCGCGGATTTTGCATGTGTAGTCGAAAGACAAACTGCTGCAACCTTCATCGTATATTTCACACAATTTCACACCACATTCATTGTTTCAGTTTAACATAATTCCCACATTTCCTCCCGTTGAGTTAAATATATATATATATATATATTAGATCGTTTGTTCATTAATTCATATAGTCTGTCCTTAAAGTCCTTAAAGACATGGAGTTGGACAGTGCAATGACTCAGCTTTACAAACTGTTCTCATTAGTGGCAACAATTGGAGCTACATCTGCAGGTGTAGAAAGGAGCTTCTCCTGTTTAAAGCGGCTCAAGTCCTACACCCGTAACACAATGGGCCAAGGCCGTTTAAGCAGCCTAGCTCTGCTGGCCATTGAGAGGACACTGGTCAAGTCACTGGAAAAGACGCCTAGTTGGTACGACAGGGTTACAGAGCATTTTCTTGAAAAGGAACGTAGGGCAGAATTTACATATAAATAAATGGACAATTTTTATGATTTAGGCCGAAAATGAGCTTCCCCTCTTTAAAAGATCAGCAGCCGCCACTGGTGCCTCGCTGTCGTTGAATATCACATACCCAGCACTTGATTCATCCTCGTTAACCACTTCGCTAAAACGTTCCCACACGGTACTTTTTCTTTCTTTCATTCCTTTTGTTTTGTTTTTAATTCTCCCACCCTCCCGGATCTGTTTCGCCTCCATTTCTGCTTTAAGAAATGGACCCCCCTCTCTTCCGCCGGCACGCGCATATTTCTTTTAAATGAGTGCAAATTAGTGTCTGCCTGATGAAAAATGCATTTAAGACTCATTCGTATTTTTAGAGAAATGTAGTTAATATTTATATATGATCTCATCAACCCGCGACCCACCCGAAATTAATCAGAATGTATTTTTTTATTATCCGACCCACCCGACCCGCGGATCATCCGCAGCGCCCGCGGATTTAACCGCCATCCGCGCATCACTAATACATATATATATATATATACAGTATCTCACAGAAGTGAGTACACCCCTCACATTTTAGTAAATATTTTATTATATATTTTCATGTGACAACAATGAACAAATGAAACTTTGCTACAGTATAAAGTAGTGAGTGTGTACAGCTTGTATAGCAGTGTACATTTGCTGTCCCCTAATAAAAATCAACACACAACCATTAATGTCTAAGCCGCTGGCAACAAAAGTGAGTTCACCCCTAAGTGTAAATGTCCAAATTGGGCCCAAATAGCCATTTTCCCCCGGTGTCATGTGATTCTTTAGTGTTACAATGTCTCAGGTGTGAATGGGGAGCAGGGGTGTTAAATTAGGTTTTATCGCTCTCACTCTCTCATACTGGTCACTGGAAGTTCAACATGGCACCTCATGGCAAAGAACTCTCTGAGGATCTGAAAAAAAGAATTGTTGCTCTACATAAAGATGGCCTAGGCTATAAGAAGGTTGCCAAGACCCTGAAACTGAGCTGCAGCACGGTAGCCTAGACCGTACAGCGGTTTAACAGGACAGGTTCCACTAAGAACAGGCCTCGCCATGGTCGACCAAAGAAGTTGAGTGCACGTGCACAGCGTCATATCCAGAGGTTGTCTTTGGGAACAGCGCAAGGTCTGTTACATCCACCAGGTCTGTGATGTCGTCATGGAGGAGTGGAAGAGGACTCCATGCCCAAGAGGGTTAAGGCAGTGCTGGATATTTTCCACACATATTGGCCACAGAAAATATTGACACACTTTGGGCCCAATTTGGACATTTTCACTTAGGGGTGTACTCACTTTTGTTGCCAGCGGTTTAGACATTAATGGCTGTGTGTTGAGTTATTTTGAGGGGACAGCAAATTTAAACTGTTGTACAAGCTGTACACTCACTACTTTACATTGTAGCAAAGTTTCATTTGTTCAGTGTTGTCACATGAAAAGATATAATAAAATATTTACATAAATGTGAAGGGTGTACTCACTTCTGTGAGATACTGTATATATATACTGCTGTTAATTGATTAAAAAAATGTAATCCCACTTTTTTATTAATCACGATAAATAAACAAACAATAGATTCTAATAATTTCACATTAAATCTCCATATTGATGTTGAAACAACAACATTTTTATAGTCTATTTTTTATTTCTTTAACGGCATCATTTTATAAATGAAAACCTGGATCACTGATATTAGTAATACAACTGATGTATCTTTTCCAAAAAAAAATCCTTAATTTTAGCCATTCAATATTGAAGTATAATTGAGTGCTATCAATTTTAACATTTCTTTTGCTTTAAAAACTTTTATTTTAATCAACCAAGCCCATTATAATATTATATCTGTCCCCTTCCTACCTAACAAGTAGGAAATACACTGAATTTTCAAGTTCTCAAACATACAGTCTGTACCACTAAATTCTACATTAAATAAAGGACTTGATTAACATAAGTGACAGGAGTCACAGCAGCAGCTTTAAAGTGATAGTTAACCCCAAAATCAAAGTTTTGTCATTTTCTACTCACCCATGTGAGGTTCTACACATTTCAAGACCTCCCGGTATCTTGGGAACACAAATAAAGATATTTTTGATGACATTCAAGCGCTTTCCAGGCCTCCTCATAGACATCATGGATATCCTTTCTGTCGACCAGAAAAGTACTAAACCAACTACCTGGTTGATGTCTATGAGGAGGCCTGGAAAGCTCTCGAATGTCATCAAATATATATTTTTTTATTTATCACCGGGAGGTCTTAAAACAGGTAGAACAGGTAGTTGGTGAGTAAAAAATGTAAAAAATGAAAAAAAAAGATTTCTGGGTGAACTGTCACTTTAAGTATGCAAGCCCATTAAGAGCTGCCACTCGGATCTGACGCTGCCTCGCAGATCTGACGCGTTCCCTATTTTCACAACTCTATGCACTCATCTCAGATTTTACTTGACTCATAGAAGTCTGTGCATACGAAGATACTCGACAAATGTGCTTCGGGGGCAATCGTGGCCTAATGGTTAGAGAGTCGGACTCGTGACCAGAAGGTTGCCGGTTCGATCCTCAGGGCCTGCAGGTAATGATTGAGGTGCCCTTGAGCAAGGCACCTTACCCCTACTTGCTCCCCGGGCGCTGCAGTGATAGCTGCCCACTGCTCCGGGTGTATGTGTGTTCACCACTTGCTGTGCGTGTGTTCACTACTCACTGGATGGGTTAAAAGCAGAGGTATATTTCGGGTATGGGTAACCATAACTGACAAATAGGTCACTTTCACTTTTTCACTTTCACTCACTTTCAATGCATCATTTTGTGTGTTTTTGTTTATTGAAGGACGAAAGAAGAGAGATTTCACATGCGGCACAGCTAGAAGCTGCCTGTCTGTACTGGACACGTCAAAGCTGTTTCAGATCGTGCTTAAATGGCTTAAAAGCCTTTGCATGAATAGGAGCGTGATCATATAATGTAAACCTAGCCAAAGCATGACAGAATAAAACAAATACTGTGTTAAATATGTTTAATGCGTTCATCAAAAAAATAATTTAGGGAAAATAAATACTATGGGAATCAATAGGGGATTAGATCTGTTTGGTTACTGACATTCTTCCAAATATCTTCCTTTGTGTTAAGCAAAACAAATAAATGTATACAGGTGTGGAACAATCTGGGGATGAGTAAATGACAGAATTTCCATTTTTGGGTATATACGAAACAAAATCTGTTTAACTTTGATTAAAGTCTGGTCGTGTGCACCCATACAACAGCTTTGTTTGTGGAACAGATTGTAATATATAGAACAGAAGTCATATAAACAAGATACAGACACAAGCATCGCAACTCGACAAAACACAAAAGAACTGATTATAGTCAGTGATGCTTTCCACTCTGGATGCGGTGACAAGCAAATGCTTGTTTCTTAAGGGCTTTTCTATTATATTTTGTCACATTGTGCTGCTTGCGTCCGGTGTTTTAAACATATGGGTTTAGAAAGATCTGAGTATACAATGACAGAAAGACGTTTTTGTACTCACATTGGCATTGTTAGGACAGTACTGTGGAACCAGTCTGGAGAGGAGTGCCCAGAGAGATCGATTTCCTGGGTACCTATCAAACAAGTGATGTCAAAGAATATACAATATTGATCATTGAAAAAAGTGATGAACTGGAACCATAAAATATCTTATGATACCCAACCATAAATATGTTTCATCTGGTTAGGAGACAGCATAACTCTTCATATTATGCACAAACAATACCTGTGTATAGCACCAGAAACCACTCTGTGAACTCCCCTATAGTTGCTCTTTAAGGCTTGCAGGGTGCAGGTGAGCAGACATCCTTCTTCCACAGCACCACCTATTGGTTCTCCCAGCTTTAACAACTCAGTAAGCGTAGCATTTGCCAAGGTCACATCCTCATGAACTAAACCAAGAGCGCATAAACACTGTAGACTCTCTGGGACTGGCATTTTCAGCATTGAGCTACACAAAGACATACAAATCAGAAGAGAAGGGTTTATGTAGAGAACTGAAGCAGAGAATGTTGCTTTGCTTTGAGGTTTGGGGTTTATTAAATAGTTGTAAACTTAATGGTTGTTGGCCTACCACTTAAAGAGCAAGGATTTGGCATGATCCAAATTGCCCAGCCTGTGCTGTATCAAAGCAAGTGCGGTGAGTATATATGCCTTTTCCTTATCACTAGAGGCACCGGCAAGGGCTTTTTCATAAGCTGCAAATGAGGACATAAACATGTACATACATGCCTATAGAAATTCACACAAATATGATTTTTCAAAACATTGTTAATTAGATTGATGCCATTATGACACATTCAGCAAAAATGAAATTGCAATGGCTGCTCACCCTGAATGCTCTCGGGTTGGTGACCAGTTCTAAAGCAGGCAAGTGCAAGTCCAATGAAATCATGCAGCTCCTCCAACGGTGTGGAAGAATAAATACGTACAGATTCTTCATACTGCCTGTTATTACTGAGAGGAACATTATAAATTAAAATAAGAATACATAAGGTAATAGTCCTAATGTCACATAATAAATTCTGCTGATGTCCTTATAATCGTTACATAAAAAAACAGACAACCGAGTTATACTAAAAGACTGTTACCTGAGGGCATGTCCATAACCCCTCAGTGCAAAGCTGAGCTTTTCAGTGCAAGGGGACACCTGAAGCAGCTCTACAGCTCTACAGAGAAAGCCAGGTTTTAGGACTTTTAAACATGTTAAAGAAACATTATTATGTAAAACCAGTGAAGGATCTTAGGATTATGCACTTTATTTTACAGTGCCCGTGTTACAGTGTAATCATACATAACCAGTGGTTTATGGTTCAGGTGTAGTTGCATGTAACTCTGCATAATTTATAGTAAATACTGTAGTAAAATACATGAAACATGCATAACAAGGGCGCTGTAAAATAAAGTGTTACCATTTATTGTATAATTCTACATCGTTTTAGATGAGCTGAAATATTGGCAGGCAGCCTTATTATCACACTTACAGGTTATTAAAAGCTCTAAGGTGTTTTTTTACAGCAAAACTTCAATATGTCATTATTCCAAAGCACTTTCTCTTACCAGAGAAACAGACACACTAATAAATGTAGCGTATAAAAGCCAAAGCTCGTAAACCTGCGAAATGCCTCAGTGGCCTGATTCTTCAGGTGCAGGTGTGTGTTCAGGTATCCAAGCATGATAAAAGCATCAGGGTCGGTCCGAATCCTCTCTGGTGTAAAACATGGGCAGAACAATGAATTTCATTACCTTAATCTTGAAATATTTTATCACTACACATGGACAGTTCAATCTTTCGGAAAACATTTTTTAAACCTGTCAAATACTTTCAGCTGCATTACCAATGAAATACATGGTTATCGATTCAATACATAAAGAAAAATACATGATGTATGTATTCCTATACCCGTGTACTTGCTCAGCGCCACCTGAGCAGCTGAGACAGCGTTCATCTGGAGTATGTTGTAGAGGTACAGTTCTGAGTCTCTGTTGCTTTTGTTCAGCAGTGTGGAACAAACCCAGTAAGCATAAGCCTTCACACCCTCAGTCTGACACCAAAAACACATATTAATACAAGGTATTTGCATAAAATATGCTTATACTGCACAGTAAGACATTCATACATGAGTGCTCAGTTCTGTGGTATGTCTGAAGAGGTCCATAGTGTCGTAACTTCCCACTGTTTCGGCAATTAAAGCCTGAGAAAAGAAAAATATATTTGGATCTGAAGTATGTTTCGTACAGACATTTAAGGTGGCTCACTGGTGGTCACTGCGTTGCAACAGTGGAAAACGTGCAAATAGAAAAAACACAAGCAAAGCGTGTATAACTCTCTAACCATTAGGTCAGGACTGCCCCATTCTGGTGGTCCCGAATTGGCCTCACATGGTACGGTTCTACTTTTGCAACTCTTTCACTAGATTTCAAATATATTTTTCCTACCAAATGAGACGACAAATTTAGTCTAATTACATGTATTGTATATATTATGGTAACATAATTTGTTTAAACTAAAAAAGCAAAGAGAATTGTCAAAAAATGTCTCTCTTTAGTGTAAACAAAGTGTAGTAAAACAATTTAGTTAATATGTTTATAATGACTTTGTACAAGCAAATAATTTAGTTTTCATTAAACTACAGGCACGTCCCAGGAGAGTTCATTACTTTTTTCCCCTTGGAAACATGTCCGTTGTCGTTTGTCCAGCTTGCAGTGTGTTTCAGTAATTGTTTTTGTCGTGAATATGTGCAGCTGGTTTCAGTTTTTGCTTCCGTTGTGAGTATTTGCAGTGCGTTTCAGTATTTGGTTGTGTTTTGAGTATTTGCAGCGTATGTGTCAAACTGATGAAGATGTCTTCTTGAGTTGCTGATGTTTTCTATTTGCACGTGTTTTGTCCTGTTGCAGCAGTGGCTCTGTCGGCCACCTTAGATATTACATAAATACCTAGTTGGACAGATTTTGTACCTGGCCAATCCAGCAGTTGACATAATGGGGTTCAAGTGACTGTGCAGTCTTGAAAGCTTCATGAGAGAGCTAAATAAAGATCAAAGTTGTTCAGCAAATTAAATTACTTAAAAAACATTGATGTCATAATTTGATTTCCACACTACCACACTACCACATTACCTCAATATTTCCCTTTTTTAGATATAATGCTCCAAGGTTGGTCCATGCAACCACATTCTGAAAAGTGATCATGAGACACATTAGATACATCAACCTAAAACTGAATTAATTATGTTTTTCTCACTTACATTTGATTCAGCTTTCACAGACTTGATAAAGCTGTGCTGTGCAAGAGCCAAGTTGTCTATTCCTAAAACAACAAGAAATGTGATATTAGAGATATCCCCCTTCTGCGAATGTCACAACAATCTGTCACATATTTAAACACCTATTGAATCCACATTATGTGCAAGTTGTACCTAAATTGTTTTCAACAATCAACAAAGTCAATGAAGTAAAAGTGTGAAAAGCATTAGTTTACAAATTGGATGTTAATTTAGTCACCCTCGTTAATTACAATATTATAATTTATATAATATTATAAATATAATAATTGATGTGGTGGTTAACGGTGTCAAAAGCAGCAAATAGATCCAGTAGGATGAGTACAGATGATTTAGAGGCTGCTCTTGCCAGCCAGTGTGTTCAAGAGGCGGTGTTGCGGAGAACTGACTGCTGATGGTGATCGTTCTCTTTACAAAGAAAGACACAAAATCATCAGCTGTTAAGCCACATGGAGGTGAGGGGGCAGGCGGGCAAAGAAGAGAAGGTTTTAAAGAGAGTACGAGAGTCAAGCGAGTTGTTGATTTTAGAGAGGTAGAACTGACTTTTTGCAGAGGAGACATCAGCGGAGAAAGAAGAGAAGAGAGACTGATAAAAACAGAGGTCAGTAGGATCTTTAGATTTGCGCCACTTTGTCTAAGCAGACCTGTGCAGGGTTTTTCATGAATAGGGGCACCACTTTTTCATCTCCAACAGAAAAACATGTGGTCAAAGGAGTGTCAGAGGGCATTCCACACCCTTCGGCAGGCATTGATGGAAGCCCCCATTATTGTGACCCCCAAACCATTTTTTACCTTTTGTTCTAGACACAGACGCAAGCAACGTTGGTACTGGAGCAGTCCTTTCACAACCAGGACCTGACGGAGAAAAGGTTGTTGCATACTTCAGGGTGTTTAACAAGTGCGAGAGACGCTACTGTGTGACCAGACGTGAGCTCCTTGCAGTAGTGATGGCTGTAAGACATTTCAAATACTACCTGTGCAGTACACCATTTACATTACGGACTGATCATGCTGCACTGCAGTGGCTGATGTCCTTCAAAGAGCCTGAAGGTCAGATAGCTAGATGGATCAAAGAACTCCAGTCGTACAACTTCACAGTGGTTCATAGAGCTGGGTTTTGTCATGCCAACGCTGACGCGTTATCCCGTCGGCCATGTGCTCCAGAGGGCTGTCGCCACTGTGAAAAGCAGGAGACACGAGAGAGGGAGAGGCTCCAAGAGGATGAGTTGGGTCTACTTAGCTGCAGGATGTTGAGAGTGGTGGATACACCAGAATGGAAGCTACAGTGGGAAAAAGACAAAAACCTGGTACCTGTGTTACAGTGGCTGGAGACCCAGCAGAGACCCAGCTGGGTAGACAAAGAGGGAGCCTCATTAGTTACAAAAGGATTGTGGTCCAAATGTTGAACTTTGCGACTGAGTGCTCCCGCGAGCATGGAAAGAACCTGCAACTGGAGAAGAGAGATTGCAGGTGGTAGTTCCTAAAACCTTAAGACAAGCAGTTTTCGAAGCTTGCCATTGAAGTCCAGGGACAGGACATTTCGGGGTCTCAACTCCACTCTGTCGCCTTCATCAGGGCTTTTACTGGAGTCAGTGCAGAAGGGATGTGGAGGATTTTTGCAGAAAGTGCGATACCTGTGCGGCCTACAAAGGCCCTCTCGACCAATCACATGTAACACTTTAGAAGCAGGCGGCAGGAGCACCTATGATACCTAAAGGGTAGCTGTTGACATCATTGGGCCCTTCCCCTGCAAAGAAAGAGGCAATCGTTTTGTGCTCGCAGCTATGGACTACTTTACAAAATGGCCAGAGGACTTTGCGCTACCAGATCAGGAGGCAGAAACTGTTGCGGATGCGTTGGTGGAGGTGATGTTCAGCAGATTTGGGACACCTGAGACCAGTCATAGTGACTAAGGGTGGAATTTGTGATGGGACAACACCCTTACACCTCCAAATGGCAAAACATAATAACTGTCATTGATCTTTCAGGTAACATCATACGGTATTGCTAATCAGGGTGATGTGAAATTCAGAGGTCGCGTTAACGGTTTTTCTTTTACCAGTGATGGAAAAATCTGAAGGCTGTGCGTCATTTTGACAGATAACAATAAGGGAGATTTGTAATTCCCTGTTTTGTCATTTCCTTTCAATAGAACGTGATCGTAGGCTACTACCTCTGCCCTGAACACAAGCATGAAAGGACACATGTTTCCCATTTATTACCGTCCTAACAAATGCCTGGTCCTTTTTGGAAAACGCACGCGCAGTCAGCGGACACTCGCGGTGCAGATGTATCTGTCACTCAGACCCCAACGTAGCATGCACGCATACACACACAGGGGTGAAGTGTTGTGGTGTTTACCGAGTTTTTCCTTCAAAAAAACTATGAGCATCTTTTTGGATACATTAGCTTTTAGTGAGTGGAAATATGTCTCTCTGTGCGTCTTCTCTGTTCAGTGAGCTTTCCTGTGGCTCAGTGGTTAGAGCTTGGCGCTAGCAACGCCAAGGTCATGGTTCGAACCCAGCGATTGCAAATGCATGATGCATAAATGTAAATGAGTGAGTGAGAACAAAACACCATTTACAAGCACCTTTCACTGTTACTGACTGGACATATGAACATAAACATTTGTCTGAAATTATTATTTTATGTCTGACAACAGAAACATTAAATATATAAAGGAATATAAACAACAACGGTATTATAAAGTACAGTAAGTTCAGAAAGTAAACTCAAGTACAGCATGATGACGCCACGAACATGCTAGTTAGCACGTAACCCCACCTTGCACCATAGCGTCAGGTAATAATAGATTATGACAGATTTTTTACAAGCCTGTCTGTCAAAATGACAGACAATAAAAGAGTCTAGCACAACCTCCAGGGCTATTTTTTGAAATTCTGCTATTATTCTTTAGTGTGAACTTTATGTCTTTATTCTTTTGTGAAAGTTTTGCCTCGGTAAACATCACTCATATTTTCTTTAAAAAGTGCACCAATCTAGTGTTCACTGCTAGTTGTAAGAGGCTTTTCAGTTATGTAAATTAATTTCACTAAGGTTAATCAATATGTCCGCTTCACTAGTGTTTGTAAGAGGCATTTCAGTCTAAACTCATAGTTTCAGATGAACACTTTTTTCACATTTTTTCAACATTTTGTCACCTACATCTGGAATGGAATGATGGTGAGTAAATGAAAAGCATTTTTTAGTTGTAATGACATACAGTATGTATAGTTTTTTCTAATCCTTGAAGTGTTTAACTTTAAGTCTACTAAAAGTCTTCCAGTTCACCTTTTTATGGACAATGTAAAAAAATACAAAAAACGAATACAGAACAAATGGAATGCCCAGATTATTTGAGTATTTACCTTTTGCCATGGCAACCACTCCAAGAGCATTCCAGTATATGTAATCAGCACTATCCAACATGACCGCCTTTTTCAGACACTGCCAAACAAAAGCAGCAGATTGTATGGCGTCAGACTTCTATCAACTGGACTTGAAACCTGTACGATCGCTGGGGGAGTGTATCGAGCACAGAAATACTACGTAATACGCCCAACTAGTTTGTTGACAAGTTGACCATGTTAAGTATGAGAAGACAGCACGTTTAACATTGTAAAGAGGTCAGAATGCATGAAACACCTTTGCACGTTCGCTTTAAATATTTGAAAATCTTTTTGTATGAATTCACAAAAGATTTGGGTTGTGAAATTCAGGTTTACATTATTCAAGTTCTCATGTTTGTTTTGTTTTGTTTTGTCTTAAATAAATCCTTACTGCATGGGGATCCACTGCCTTGCCTGCCTCCTTGTTACAGTACTGACCACAACATGGATCCAGCAGTGGGATGGCACCCTGCAATGCACTTTCTCATGCTTCGCCAGGGCTCCTGCTCCCTTGAGGATCACACCCAGGACTTCTTAGATCTTGTTCCAGATACCCACTACCCAGACAAGTCTCCGATTGTGTTTTATCGCACCAGTCTAAATGAACCACTCAGATCAAAACTTTCATAGTACGATCCTCAAGGGAGATATATGGACTTTGTAAAGTTAGCCCTGGCGTTGAGCAGGTCCCCTTTCACCGTGGACGAGGACGCCTCCCTTAAAGATGTTTTGGGGGAGGGCAGTAGGCTTCAGGTTTCTCAGGCCATGGAACCCTCCTGAGTTGTGTAAAATACACATTTGATGTAGTTTTAGCCTTTATTGACCATTTCTATTTTCAGCAATTTTACACATTTCCTGTTATTATTATTGGTTATTACTCCATTAGGTGAAATATATATTGCATGTTTTCATGTTTTCATGTGGCCTACCACAAAAAACTGCATATTCTAGAGAAGATAAGATGATAATAAATATATTTTATTTTTTAATACTTTACACAGCTTAAAGCCAAATGAAATTCTCAAGTCGAGTTTGGTGTCCTGAATATCAAGATCTGAATTTTATGACCTGAAAGCTTAAACTTGAATAATTAAAACCTGAATTTCAGATCCCGAATTTCTAGGACGGTGATTTTCAAATAAGTAAAATTAAGGACAATAAAATTTGAGGCAATAAATTCGATAGCTTTTTTAAACTCAAGTCCTGGTGATATAAATCTGACGCCGTAAGATTAGCGTTTCTGTTAAATGAAGGGCTAATAATTTCAGGGTCATGTTATGTACCTGCAAGGCCTTCTCCAGCAGGGGCTGTGAGTCTTCATCAGAAAGGGAGTTGAAAAGTCTGGATTGGTGGTAGTAATTAAGGCCAAGGTCACACCACAGACTAGGCACCTCTGGCATTAGTTTCAAAGCACTCCCAAAACACCTGAAAAGTAAAGTTTGCAAAATTAGTTACATTACTTTAGCTACCTAGGTAACCTTCCCAACATTAAATATCAGAAACCATGAGTGTAGCTTCTACAATCATTGACACATTTAAATGACCATGAAATGTAAAGCATTATCGAAAAATGACATCTGTTTAATCCCCCACTTTCTGTCAGCCTACTCTGATCTGATTGGTCAGATGGTTTAGTCTGCTGTGATTGGTCTACCGCAGGGGTGGGCATTTTTATTCTCCCAAGGGGCCACATGAGAAACTAGCATGGTTGTAGAGGGCCGGACCAATACTCTTAAATTAGTTCTGCCCAATACATATTATATCTTTACAAAAAAAAGTATGGTCACACTGTCACGTCACATGCATGGATGTACGTTTCACATGTAAATTTAAAATACGGTAGATGAGCCTCCAGCTTGAGTTTTTTAGTTCACCCAAAAAATTTATTCTGTAATTGTTTACTCACCCACAACTTGTTTTGTGTTTGCACGTTACAAGTTGTTTGTGCATATATTAGACACGTAAAATTTCAAAAATTAAAGTCTCAAACAAAAGATATGTTCTACTTAAAAGCTAAAGCTCATCCAGACCTACCTAAAACGCCTCATTTAAACACACCCCCACAAATGTACATCAGTCTGTGGGAAGCTTTGCATAACACCACCCAAATGTATACCCATAATTCTCGCTGTACTGTTGTTGTTGCTGCCATGTCGTGGAGATGCTGTGCAATTCATTGCAAAAGCATAAACTACTTTGTTGGGTCTTCCAAAAGAGGACAATTCAGAAATCAGTAGTTAAATTGAAATTAAATTAAAAAAAATAAAAACTGTGTCCGTGGGACCATGGGACAACAGGCTAGAATAATTGCTTTATCACATAAAGATGTGGAGGAACTTACAGAGTTGGAAAGAATTTAGCTATTTGAACAGAGGCATCTCTTAGAGGACATATATAAAAGAAAGGCTAAAGGTGCTTTTATTAGATCTCGTAGAAAATGGATGGTAGCCTCAATAAATAGTCTTAAAAATAATAAATCCACAGGTAGAGATGGTCCATCTGCAGAACTTTAAAAAATAATTAAAGATTGGTACCTTTCTTGCATAAAGTGGTCAATGAAAGTGTGGAAAATGTTTCCGCCTTCTTTATGTCAGGGGCTAATAATGTTCATTCCTAACCCTAATAACGATATCCTCTTAATAGATAACTGGCACCCTATATCTTTATTGAACATTGATTATAAAATGATTGACTTAGCCTTAGCAAAGAAGTTACAATTTACACTGACCAAAATTATAAATGCAACACCTCAGTTTTTCATGAGCTGAACTCAAAGATCTAAGTCTTTTTCTATGTACACAAGTGCTATTTCTCTCAAATATTGTTCACAAATCTGTCTAAATCTGTCTTAGTGAGCACTTCTCCTTTGCTATTTAAAAACATGGGGGACATGATAACGATAACTGCAACGGACTGAAACTAGCAAAATACACTCGGATTACACCGTGTATACGATAGGACCTTTTGTCTATAAATGCACGTAGTTTGTTACTTTGACTGAACTTTGGGCTGCATGATACAAAAATATTAATAATAAAGTAATATAACCAAAATCACTGCAGATAGCAAGCATGGTGCAGACTTACTGAACTTTTCATTCTCTGCACTGAAATCAAGCATATGCGTCAGGAGGACGGAGAAAGAGTGCGCAGGAAAAAGGTGAAAGGGACTTTGTGACATAGTGAATGTATGTAACATGTCAGTTAACGTCTGTTGTAAGACCCAACATTGTGAAAGTTTGTAAGTTTACATGCATATGCAAGTTATATTATGTTAGTATGCACATGTATTTCACATGTATTTGTTTGAACATCCAATAGCATTACCTATATGTGAGTAATTTATATATGTGTATGCACTTGTTTTATATATGTATTCATTAGCGAAGTCTGATTTAAACTCTATACGGCGCCTCATAGACTCAATTAAAAATAAGATGGTTATCTTGTCAGAAGTTGAGCTACAAAACACAGAAGCAGTTTCTGAAATTTGACTGATAATGCGAATAATATGTACACAGAAATAATGACCCGGCTAAAGTGGCAAGATTCTTGCGTTGCACCGCACTGACCTCAATTTTGCTGGTGCGATTTAATATTAAGGTATGTTTTAACTTTCTAGTGGTAAAAAAGTAGTTTCTTAAAAAATGATACAAGAATCATCAGGCATTTCTACACACAAGTAAACACAGAGACGATCAAAAACAATGTTCAGGAAGCCCAGTTCCGGTATTTGTTGGTCTAAATAATAAAATGTAGTGACTTAAATCATTTCAGCGTGTTTAAAAAATGTGTAATACTATATATTGAAGGTTGGGTTATGATCTGTCATTTACAACAATAAACACAAATTACATAATTTCATTCAATGTAATTTTTATGGCTATAATAACTCTGATGCCTTAAATTTCATAATAACATTATGCGACTTTAGCCGGGAAATCACAGGCAGGGTCACATATGGCTTCAGTACAGAGAGAGAACACATAACCGTGTGATCACAGGATCCTCTTCTCTTTGATAAGCATTCTCGAATGGCCATTTCTGTGTGTCTGTATATTTTACCTTTCCCCTAGAATGAGGAGCTTTTGCTGGTCCAGCTTTGAACACAGAGCCCCAGGTACCAACACTCTGCACTGGTTTGGGGACACAGTTCTGCAGGTGGTGCAAGCATCACCAAGTAACTTCCACAGACAGGACAAGTCTGGCCTCTGTTGGACTGCCCTGGGAACATTAATATTAGATACGAGACTGACTTAAAACTTCTACAAGTCTATTACTGCCCGACATAGAGACAACTGGACACCATATTATAAAACGTGATGAAAAAACATTTCCACTGGGCATCTATGTTTTCGCTGTGTTAGAAACTGCTTACCTAAAGAGATAATTGATGGAGTCCTGTATCAGGTCTATTGCTCTGCCATCTAGACAGTCCTCCAGTGCATTTTTAGCTAAGGCTAACAAGCATTCACCCAAACCTGTGAAAAATAATACAAAAAAGATGTTTTATCATGCATGTTGAAACACAACTAAAGCAAAGGTCATTGGTTTAATTTACCAGCACTGCTGACAAATCTATACCTTAAATGCAGTTGCTCTGAATACAATGTGCCAAATGCACAAAAAAAGTCAAACAATAAGTTGTTCCCCTGTCCTAGAGAAGTACGGCCCTCGCACAACCATACAAACTTAACCAAGCCTAGAGCAGTGGTTCTCAAACTTGGGGCCCACGATGGATCCTGGGGGGCCGCAGATTTTGTGGCATTTTATGACAAACATAAAAGTATCATAGATTGTATGCAATCAAACATCAGAAAATTAAAATCACCAACCAAAAGAATAGATATTCTAGCATTGTGTAACTGAATATGTTTTGGTTTAATTCAAATTCAAATTTTAAGATTATACGTTTTTATTTGGCGGGGGGCGCAAAGTGATGGCACCCTACACAAAGGGGGGCTTACAATGAAAAAGTTTGAGAACCAATGATCTACAGAACTTTTTTCATCAAACAATGAATGCAGATTTGTATGAGTTTAAATAGTTTAAAAATGAGTGGTAAGTGGCAGCAAAAAAATGGTAAAACATAATAGGGCCTGGGCCTTAATCAGAAACATTATAAACTAATATAAATATACCATAAAAAGGTTTTCCCCAAAACCAGATCAAATAATAATTATCCTGAAAGCAGGATGAAACATTAAGCAAAATAGACACACCTTTAAGAGCTGGAACATAGTCATCTTGCACTAGGATCTGCTTGTATTCCACAGAAGCCTCCTTAAACTGTCCCAGGATCTGTTTGATGGCAGCGGTCTGGTAAAGGCTGTAGATGGATGTGGGCTGCAGGACATGTGCTTTAGCAAAGGCTTTTAGAGCAGCTGTAAAACTCCTGCGATTCAGGTAAGCTTCACCTAAACATTCCCAGCACACCCAGTCCTGAGGATCAGCTCTCAATGCTGCCTGCAGACTAAAATCACAGTAACTCTATTATGTCTGATGCATGGAAAGCCTTCTATAATATACTATTAAAAAAGAACTATTATACAGAAACTTATAACTTCAAACGTTTAAACCACCAACTTTATTGTGCCTCTATGACAAAAGGATTTTGAAAAGTATCTGCTGAACACATTATACCTTACTTAAAAACGCCTCTGGTTACTGAGCAAGCCCTTTGCATCACCCTGTTAGGGGTTATTCTGCAGAGATAACCAGCTGGTTGTGCGTTATCCCACTTTTTGCACATGAGTAAATTATCGGACACAAAATATTGATATATGAATGTTTTTCAGACCGGCAAACTCGGAAGAGGTGAAAAGGGTGACACCCCAGATAGCAAACTGATATTAATTCAATGTCGATATTTGGTTATAAAGGTCAGTATTGGTCATCAATCAGATTTGATTCCTGAATCAACGTTCACTTTTTGGTCGGTACATAAGAATGTTTAACGTCGGAAATAAAACATTGATTCAATATCAAAACAGGGTTATCAACACCTCCTTGAACTGCCACCTTACCGTGGTGGAGGGGTTTGAGCACCCGAAAGACCCTAGGAGCTATGTTGTCTGGGGCTATATGCCCCTGGTAGGGTCTCCCAAGGCAAACAGGTCCTAGGCGACGGGTCAGACTAAGAGCAGTTCAAAAAACCCTTATGATGATAAGTAATTGGAGGACCGTGACGTCGCCCGGTATGGCGCAGCCGGGGCCCCACCCTGGGGCCAGGCCCGGGGTTGGGGCTCGTATGCGAGCGCCTGGTGGCCGGGCCTCCCCCCATGGGGTCCGGCCGGGCACAGCCCGAAGGAGCGACGTGGGGCCACCCTCCCGTGGACCCACCACCTGCAGGAGGGACCGTAAGGGGCCGGTGCAAAGTGGATCGGGCGGCAGTCGAAGGCGGGGGCCTCGACAACCCGATTCCTGGACGCAGAATCTAGCTCTAGGGACATGGAACGTCACCTCTCTGACGGGGAAGGAGCCTGAGATTGTGCGTGAGGTTCAGAGATTCCGACTAGAAATAGTCGGGATCACCTCTACGCACAGCTTGGGCTCTGGAACCACTCTCCTCGAGGGAGGATGGACTCTTCACCACTCTGGAGTTGCCATGGTGAGAGGCGGCGGGCTGGTGTGGGTTTGCTTATAGCCCCTCTGCCGCCATGTGTTGGAGTTTACCCCGGTGAACGAGAGGGTCGCTTCCCTGCGCCTTCGGGTCGGGGATAGGTCTCTCACTGTCGTTTGCGCCTATGGGCCAAATGGCAGTGTAGAGTACCGGCCTTCTTGGAGACTTTGGAGGGGTGCTGGAAAGCGCCCCGACTGGGGACTCCGTCGTTCTGCTGGGGGACTTCAACGCCCACGTGGGCAACGACAGTGACACCTGGAGGGGCGTGATTGGGAGGAACGGCCCCCCTGATCTGAACCCGAGTGGTGTTCTGTTATTGGACTTCTGTGCTAGTTACAGTTTGGCCATAACGAACACCATGTTCAAGCATAAGGGTGTCCATCAGTGCACATGGCACCAGGACACCCTTGGCCGGAGGTCGATGATCGACTTTGTAGTTGTTTCATCTGACCTACGGCCGTATGTCTTGGACACTCGGGTGAAGAGAGGGGCGGAGCTGTCAACTGATCACCACCTGGTGGTGAGTTGGATCCGATGGCGGGGGAGGAAGCTGGACAGACTCGGCAGACCCAAACGTACTGTGAGGGTCTGTTGGGAACGTTTGGCCGAATCGCCTGTCAGAGAGATCTTCAACTTCCACCTCCGGCAGAGCTTCGACCAGATCCCGAGGGAGTCTGGAGATATTGAGTCCGAGTGGACCATGTTCTCCACCTCCATTGTCAACGCGGCCACTCGGAGCTGTGGCCGTAAGGTCTCCGGTGCCTGTCGAGGCGGCAATCCCCGAACCCGGTGGTGGACACCGGAAGTAAGGGATGCCGTCAAGCTGAAGAAGGAGTCCTATCGGGCCTGGCTGGCTTGTGGGACTCCCGAGGCAGCTGACAGGTACCGACAGGCCAAGCGGACTGCAGCCCGGGTGGTTGGGGGAGGCAAAAACTCGGGCCTGGGAGGAGTTCGGGGAGGCCATGGAGAAGGACTATCGGTCGGCCTCAAAGAGATTCTGGCAAACCGTCCGGCGCCTCAGGAGGGGTAAGCAGTGCCCTACCAACGCTGTTTACAGTGGAGGGGGGCGGCTGTTGACCTCGACCGGGGATATCATCGGGCGGTGGAAGGAATACTTCGAGGATCTCCTCAATCCCGCCGTCACGTCTTCCATTGAGGAAGCAGAGGCCGAGGGCGGAGGCGGACTCGCCCATCACCCGGGCTGAAGTCACCGAGGTAGTCAAGAAACTCCTCGGTGGCAGGGCACCGGGGGTGGACGAGATCCGCCCTGAGTACCTCAAGTCTCTGGATGTTGTGGGGCTGTCTTGGCTGACACGCCTCTGCAGCATCGCGTGGCGGTCGGGGACAGTGTGCCCTTGGACTGGCAGACCGGGGGTGGTGGTCCCTCTTTTAAGAAGGGGGACCGGAGGGTGTGCTCCAACTATCGGGGGATCACACTTCTCAGCCTCCCCGGGAAAGTCTATGCCAGGGTACTGGAGAGGAGAATCCGGCCGATGGTAGAACCTCGGATTCAGGAGGAACAGTGTGGTTTCCGTCCCGGTCGTGGAACACTGGACCAGCTCTATACCCTCTCCAGGGTGCTGGAGGGTTCAGGGAGTTTGCCCAACCAATCCACATGTGTTTTGTGGATTTGGAAAAGGCATTCGACTGTGTCCCTCGCGGCATCTTGTGGAGGGTGCTCCGGGAGTATGGGATTCGGGACCCTTTGCTAAGGGCTATCCGGTCCCTGTACGACCGGAGCAGGAGCTTGGTTCGCATTGCCGGCAGTAAATCAGACTTGTTTCCGGTGCATGTTGGACTCCGGCAGGGCTGCCCTTTGTCACCGGTTCTGTTCATAATTTTTATGGACAGAATTTCTAGGCGCAGCCAGGGGCCGGAGGGCGGGTTTGGGGACCACACGATATCATCTCTGCTCTTTGCGGATGATGTCGTCGTGCTGGCCCCATCAGACCAGGACCTTCAGCATGCACTGGGACGGTTTGCAGCCGAGTGTGAAGCGGCTGGGATGAGAATCAGCACCTCCAAATCTGAGGCCATGGTTCTCAGTCGGAAAAGGGTGGCTTGCTCACTTCAGGTAGGTGGAGAGTTCCTTCCTCAAGTGGAGGAGTTCAAGTATCTGGGGGTCTTGTTCACGAGTGAGGGAAGGATGGAACGGGAGATTGACAGACGGATCGGTGCAGCTTCTGCAGTAATGCGGTCGCTGTACCGGTCTGTCGTGGTGAAGAAGGAGCTGAGCCGCAAGGCGAAGCTCTCGATTTACCGGTCAATCTACGTTCCTACTCTCACCTATGGTCATGAGCTGTGGGTCTTGACCGAAAGGACAAGATCCCGGATACAGGCGGCCGAAATGAGCTTTCTCCGCAGGGTGGCTGGGCGATCCCTTAGAGATAGGGTGAGAAGCTCGGTCACTCGGGAGGAGCTCAGAGTAGATCCGCTGCTCCTCCACATCGAGAGGGGCCAGCTGAGGTGGCTCGGGCATCTTTTCCGGATGCCCCCTGGACGCCTTCCTGGGAAGGTGTTCCGGGCATGTCCCACCGGGAGGAGACCCCGGGGAAGACCTAGGACACGCTGGAGGGACTATGTCTCCCGGCTGGCCTGGGAACGCCTCGGTGTCTCCCCGGAAGAGCTGGAGGAAGTGTCTAGGGAGAGGGAAGTCTGGGCGTCCCTGCTCAGACTGCTGCCCCCGCGACCCGGCCCCGGATAAGTGGAAGAAGATGGATGGATGGATGGATGGATGGATGGGTTATCAACATGACGCATCTGGACGGAATCATAACCTTATTTGGAAACTTGGTGGGAGGTGCACAGTTAACTGTACACATGGCCAACCGTCCCCAGAGTAACCATCTGATGTTTTGATTTTTCATAGTTATTTAACAACAAAATACTGTTAAAAAGATTATATTTCAGTATAAAGTTGTAATATGTTGAAGGGACGGTGCCATGGCTTCACCTCTCTTCAAATATACATACGTTTATGTGGTTTTGAAAAATATTTAATTCATTATTAATATATTATTCATCTTATTTTAAATTAACGGTTTAAGCACGATCAACATTAACCTTTTCTGATTATGATATAAACTACAGCTGAACCTGATCTAATCCAGGTCGGGTTTGTCTGGTTTTGTCAACTCAAAACTTACCCTACAACTCGGTGTTTGTTCACCTCGCTTCGTGATACAGGCCACATAAGTGTTTGAGAGCTTTGTGTTCTTGTTTAAGTGCTTATCTATTGAATACCAGTCATGTGAGCTTGATTTACCCAAGTAATGACGTAGTTAGTTGACTCTGTGAGCTTAAAAACTACTGCATTTTGGATGTAAGGCAGGTCGGCCTGTGGAACTCCTGGAGAGTGCTGAAGCTGACTTCTGCTGGCAAAACTACAAACATTTTTCTTCAGTAAATTTTCTTCGTTTAATGGCATTCCTGACTCTCTGTCTTCATTCATCGAGAAATACAGCGAGTGAGATCAGAGTGCCTGTGCAAAACTCTGTGCGTGTTTGCTTGTGTGCAATGCGATGCCCGCCATGATTTAGGTTTATTTCCTTTAAAAAACGAATGTGCTCTATAATATCGTTGGATTATCATCATATATGCCCCATATAGAATAAATACCACTGTAAACACAGCTGGGTTTTCCGTTGTTAACACTGATTTAAGTTATAAACATTCACGTATTCATATTGGTAGGCTATATTCACATACATTGGGGATGTGTTGTCATAAATCAAGTAATGTCTCTGGAGTAAGCTTTTTCATAATGTTAGGCTTTTTTATATTGTCAGGCTTTTAGAAGTTATTTTAAATGTGCACGTTCAGAGACAAGCCCCATTCATGAATTGTATTGTTGTGAAAGCGTGGTCTGTCAAAACATAGCAAAACATAAAAAATGTAGCTATTGATCCAGTTTACCAAATGAAAGCATGTTGTGAAATATATGCCATTGCATTAAGGACGTGATGAGATCGGTGCATAGCCTGCCGGAACCGCAGGTTTCATAAACATTAAAGAATGTTCTTCAATGATTCTTGTATCATCCGTTTAGAAACTACCTTTTTACCATAAGAAAGTTAAAACTGATCATAAAATACTTAAAAACAAAACTTGTGACTTTAGCCGGTTTCTTTCTGTGTGAATATTTTCTGCATCATCAGCCAAAATATCAGAAACGGTCTACTTGTTTTGTAGCTCAACGTCTGACAAGACAAACATCTTATTTGTAATACATTTGAAAACAGCGAAGTGCTGAAATAATTTGGTTCTTGAGCAAGGCTCAATGTGAGACGGCGCTCTCGCAATTTGCATGAGAAGAATGTAAATATGTCAAATGTAAAATTAAAATGGTCATGTGGGTCATGACCGAAAGGACAAGATCCCGGATACAGGCGGCCGAAATGAGCTTTCTCCGCAGGGTGGCTGGGCGATCCCTTAGAGATAGGGTGAGAAGCTCGGTCACTCGGGAGGAGCTCAGAGTAGATCCGCTGCTCCTCCACATCGAGAGGGGCCAGCTGAGGTGGCTCGGGCATCTTTTCCGGATGCCCCCTGGACGCCTTCCCGGGAAGGTGTTCCGGGCATGTCCCACCGGGAGGAGACCCCGGGGAAGACCTAGGACACGCTGGAGGGACTATGTCTCCCGGCTGGCCTGGGAACGCCTCGGTGTCCCCCCGGAAGAGCTGGAGGAAGTGTCTAGGGAGAGGGAAGTCTGGGCGTCCCTGCTTAGACTGCTGCCCCCGCGACCCGGCCCCGGATAAGCGGAAGAAGATGGATGGATGGATGGATGGATGGTAAAATTAAAATCATTTAATATGTTTTCGTAAATTAGGAGCATTACGATTATAACATGCATATTTTGGCAAAGATGTTCTGTTTCGTTTATGTTTGGAGTTTAGTTTCTTATCAGTGTCACAGCGTCTTTACGTTTATTTGTCACCCAGCAGGTAAGAAATTAATTCTAAGCACAGCTCTTTCAAAAAGCCAGATTCACATCTTTCCTCATCCCATGTGAACGGAGAAGTAGAATCTGTTTTTAAAAGCCGGTTTTCACTGGTAGCATATTTTAGTTTAAAATTATCGGGCCTGGTAATCTTTGTTAATGAACTTAAAATAAAAAACAATTGTACATTTAAGAAATATATATATATATTAAAGCAGGTTATGCCCGCAGACTGGACTTTGCGTTGCGTTTTGCCGCGTCCCACAGTTGAGAAGCTACCTATCTTCATTGAACATGTCAAGCAACTATTTCAAATCGCGCGTTTAAAAGCCTGTACACGAATAAGAGCGTGATTACATAATGTAACGCTACACAAAGGATGTCAAAACAAACGGATGGCGCGTTAATTGCGTTAAATATTTTTCACGCGTTAATTTGAAAAAATGTATCGCATGCATTAACGCGTTAATGTTGACAGCCCTAAAAAAAAAAAGACAATGTCACATTCACAGTCAACTTTGAAGAGGTATTTCTCAAAAAAGACACACAAGACACAAAATTCTGCAACACGAGCAAAAAAAACGTCATAAACGGAAAAGCAGTTATGAAAAAGGTACAGGTCGAGAAGAATAGGTGAAAACTAACTCAAAGCGCACAATTTACACAGAACACGTCAGAGCCGGATTCGACCGCTGACACCAAAGCCTTCACGCTAGTGACATTCCACAACAGCGCTGCTCAGCGAAGCTGATAGGTGTAAGTAGCGATATGTTACAATAACCAAAGTTGCAGCTATGACTGCACACAGCCACAAGAACAATATGCATGTGAAAAACAGATATGTTCAAAGAACAGCAGAGAATGCAATCACAACGTACAGTTTATATATACAAGCAACATACGCACCTCCCAGGCTTCAAACCAAAGACCTATTGTACCCGAGGCATGCGGCTTATCTGGTTGTGCCACTCAGTTGACTTGCTTGTTAAAATAGTTACATCCAGTCAGAACAGTTTTATACGAGAAAGATACAATGCGACATTAGAGGTATTAGACAACTTTAAAGAGGTATTTCAGTTGATGGCGCTGTGCCGAAACTCTCTATGTTACCTCAACTCAACACAAAAAATTTCCATCCAATCCAATAATTTTGTTTCTAGGATGTACAGTTCAAATGTTTGGACTGTTGGTGGTGCTATGGAGTTTGGGTTAGAGACTCCATATTTGCCATGGTAACAGATCTGACTGTTCTCTGTGTGTTTGTGCCAAATTTCACAACTTTCCCATGTACGGTTCTATGGGCTGAAGAAGAAGCGGAAGAATAATAATAGAAACACTAACGCAAGCAATAGGTGTCCACGCCACTACGTGGCTTGACCCCTAATAAGAACACTAATGGAAGCAATAGGTGACTACGCCACTTCTTGGCATGACCGCTGATAATAATAGGAACACTAACGGAAGCAATAGCTGCAAGCAGCGATACGTGGCCAATCCGGTGCAGAGCAACAAAGGCAGAAACAGAAAATCCATGAAAAACTGACAGGTTGAGAAGAATAGGTGAGAACAAACTCAAAGCGCACAATTTACGTACAAGTACAAAACACACCCATGTCTGGATTTAAACCGCTGACCCCAAAACTCCACGCTTGTGACATCCCGCAGACAGGCTGCTGAGCAAAGTTGATAGAACTGTAGGTAGCGATATGTTATATAACAAATAACCAAAGTTGCAGCTATGACGGTACACAGCCACAAGAACAATATGTACGTGAATTAAAAACTGCCGAAATCATAACGCCAGCAATCACTTGAAAGCATTCGGAGCTTAAAGCGGCCCTGCAACGGTGTTTAATGCAGTCTGACTTCTTTACAATGTTAAACGTGCTGTACATTGTCAACTTGTCAAAAAACGAGTTGGGCGTATTACGTATTTCTGTCCTCTATACACTCCCCCAGTGTTCGTACAGGTTTCGGAAAGTTTTTTCCGAATAAAAAAAAACTTTTTAGTCCCTTATTGGATAATTCTCCTGGCAAAGGAACGCCTTCGCTTAACCCAGCAAGACAAATAGCGAGACCATACATCATTACCCAGCGAAAGCGAGGAGAACGCCCACACGCGAACCACAACCGCGTTTCACTCGTTTAGGAGTTGTGGCAAGTGCTGCTGTGGAGTTTTTTCAATTTGTATTATACCAAGAATCTACAATGACACAAAGGAAGTGTGTTTATGACTGTGAGGGAAAGAAATCGTTGTTTAGCTTTCCTAAGAACCCAGAGGTAAGACAACAATGGATGAAGGTTGTTTTTCCCGGACAGCAACGGAGTTGAGAAAATATTTTTGTTTGTGAACATCATTTTGAAGACGATTGTTTTACTCTGGATTTAAGTTGTTTGCAACTGAATGTTGGAGCGTTCTGGAGCCTGATACACAGCCGGTAAGTTTTGTTTGCAATCGGTGCGTAAGTGCATTTAATGTAAACAGCACGAACATTTGGGTTATCCCCAGTTTGCCATTTCAGTGTTTTAAAGGAGAAAATAAAAAGCGTTACTTTCTATGATATTTTAATTTATTTGAAATGATGGCTTTTTTAAAGGTTAGAAATGTATACTGGTATGACACGGGATTTCATAGTGTTGTAAACTTTGAGCTTTCACAAGCGATATGACCATGTCAACGTTACAGTAAATTCTCTTAATGTTTTCATGTATAATTAATACATATTGCGAATGTAAAATGGCAAATGGCAAAGCTAACGAGTAATAGCGATAGGTACCATATAGAGACATCCATCTGTAGTCGTTGTTGCTGTGGTTCTTGTTCTACTACAGACTCGGGTCCGATTCAGGATCATATATGTATGGCTCAATCACACTGTAAGCCATAGTTAACTGTATAACAACAATAAAACTTCTTTGTGCAGTATTTACATCCATGCAACAGCTGGCGGACTGTTACGCAAAGGCAGTATGTACTCGTCTTTAGCTCCACCCAAGACACACGCCCACGGGAGCTCTGCTTTTTTCGGAAACAATCGTAAAGCTGTATCTGTCTTCTGCAAATGTTATAAAACTAAAGACTTTTTGGAGATATGAAGAACGCAGTACTACTCTACAGGTACTCAAGAAGAACATAAGATTGGCAGAAACTACTTCCATTACCACCCCTTTAAAGAAATATTAAAAATAGACTGTCTTTATGTTAATGTTTCTATATTAATTTGAAGATTAAATCTGAAAATTAGAATATAAAAGTATATTTTAAAACATTAACGTTACATGTGATTAATCGCGATAAAAAAATGTGTGATTAATTTTTTTGATCGATTGACAGCACTAGTATTAGCATGTTTTTACAATGTACATATAAAAGTGTATACAGTTAATTTACTCTGTAATAGCCTGCTGGTGCTGGCCGAGCTTCAGATGGTAGAGACCTTTTCTCATCCAGGCCCATTTAGCGGTGCCAGGAGTGGCACTCTCTGTCACTGACTGCAGAACAGCCAGAGCAGTTTCCTAAACACAAACAGATGCAGTAAACATACCCACTAAACGGAACTCTGATCTAATAACATCTACAAGGTGGATAGCAGGACATATGTTTTATGCAACTGGCCTTGGATTACTAGACACATCTAGTCTCACCATATCTCCCTGCTCCATGCTCAGGTCCACAGTAGCAGCTCCCGCCTCTGCATCAGATGAATCCAGCTCAAATGCTCTGTTATAGCAGCCTCTGGCCCTGCCCTGATCTTGTGCCACCTGCCTGTAGAAATGGCCAAGAAAACGGAACACTAACCCAAGATAGGGGTCCAGATTAGCTGCCTAAAAAAAACAGAAAACAAATCAGAATTAAGTGTGACACTGTTAAAAAAATGTAAGCGGTCGCTCTTTGGTTTTCAAAGCTTTGATTATGTTTTTGGGGTGTTTAACAATGGATGTTCATATTTCAAGTTTCAAAAAACGCTTTTTATTTCACATATTTCAAGTCTATTCTTCACCTCTCGACCTGATCCTCAGGTCCCTCTTCTCACAAAACGGAAATATTTCGGTTTTTATAAAGTCTCTCCTTCCAAAGTATTCATAAGCATTAGCTTTTAGCAATAAACAGTAAATTGCGGTTATTTGACAAAAATATATAATTTTTTTTTTTTTTTTTGCAAAAATGTTGTACAAAAGTTTAAATTTAGGGTTTTAGGTTTGGGACACCCATCTCCCAATTGAAAGTACCCAATACATTTTGATTTTATATATATATATATATATATATATATTAAGCTTACTGATATTCTAAATATGATTGTAGGTTTCAATAGATGATAGAAGGATCTTAGTAAACATCTAAGATTTGAATACTTGAATGCTTTAAAATTGTTTTTTTGATGTGGGACAACAGTAAAACTGCAAACACAGCTGCATTTCTCCACTGTTAACCCAGGATTCAGATTATTAACAGTCACGTATACAATGTACATTCACTTGTACACAATATATTCACACAATAGTGATATGTTGTCATAAATCAAGAAATGTCCCGGCTTTACTCATAATGTCATTATTCTTATAACAAAATAAGCCGGTACCGTGACAAACCTACACCAGGCTTGACATGTACTGTAAGCTTTATTAGTTTCTCTGACTGGCCACCAGGACTGATTACTTTAAAGAAATTACATATTGTCATGAATGACGTGTGGTTTGTGTGAACCTGAATGATGTCAAACAGTTAATATCAGCACATTTAATAAATAAAATGAAGGTGTTCAGATACAAAACTCTAAATGCGTCAGACGACTTTTTTAAATGATTAATTTTTCAACATTTACTTTCATTAATTCCAAATATTTCAGACCGGGCAGAGTGGGGTATTTAGTGGGTTTTGAAGCAAATTTATTTGAGTCATGTATATAATATGTGGAGAGGATTCAAGCAGCATCAAAATCTCATTTTAGACAGAGGTTGTTTTTAAAGGGTTTTGCATCTGAACTCTTCAATTATTGAGCCAGTTTTCTTAAAGGGATAGCTCCTGTCATACTGTCATCATTCACTCAGATTGTTCCAAACCTTCACACAAGAAGATACTTGAAACTAGGGATGCACCGAATATTCGGCCACCGAAAATTTTCGGCCGAAAATGGCCCAAAAGGGCATTTTCGGTTTTGGCCCGAAAGACTTTTATCACCGAAACAATACGGCCGAAATGTTGTGATGACGCAAACAGAAACTGCGACCTGCACGTACTTGTCTGAACTCTTATAGAGTGTTCACACCAAACGCTGTAAATCGCGCTATTCGCGTGTAGTTGGACGCTTGAACATTTTGAGTTTACTCGCATCATTTGCGCGTCAAATTCGCTTCTTTACAGACGCAAATTTCCGTCATGGGAGGGGCTTCTGCCGCGCGCTTAAGGCCCTACTAGAGCAAGCTCCTGATTGGTTAATGCGGCGCGAATTTTCGCCAAAGTTCAGATTTTTTCGCGCGCGAATCACGCGAAGCGCGATTCGCGTCAATCGCATCGCAAGAAGGTCATCGCGATCCGGGTCGCGATGTATGCGGAGAACCCGCGTGCAGACGGAGAAGCGCAAAGCGCAGGAGATCAGAGCGCAGAAAAAAAGACTCGTCTCTCTGCACCAGATGAGAGACATGCACCCTCGTTGTCTGATATGTTTCAGTGAAATCCTGCAAGAAAGTGACTCAAATAATAGGTAGTCTATTCTGTTCTTAGGCTTCCATATGACTATAAGATTGTAGCCATATTTCTGCTAGATATTTTTGATAAAAATGTTAATTATGCACTGGCCCTATTTAAATACACTAGCTCAAATCTTTCTAAACTGTCAGGCAGATGACAAGCTCAACCGCTCAACAGCTCGATGTTTATCTGTCTGAAGTCCCCATCCCCAGAAGTGCTGTACATTATTGTTTAATGAGTAGGGTCAAGTTAAACATTTAAGTTTGAATTTTATTTTATACTGTGCATTGTAGCAATGTGCTAAATAAATATTTGCATAGTTTGTAATTGATTTATTCTTTGAAACTTTAATATTAATTTATGCAATTGCAATGCCTTGATTTTAGTAAAGTTAGTACAAGGTCATAGCCATAAATGCAATGGTTCTAATAATTGGCATAATTTATTTCGGTGTTTCGGTTTTCGGTTTTCGGCCTTGATTTCCTCTTTTTCGGTTTTCGGTTTCGGCCAAGAATTTTTATTTCGGTGCATCCCTACTTGAAACAATGTCAGATCTCATCCCCCATTGACTCCCATAAGTATTTATTTTCTCTACTATGGCAGTAAATGGGGGATGAAATCTGACGTTGTTTCAAATATATTCTTGTTTTGTTCAGCAGAACAATGAAAATCTACACAGGTTTGGAAAAATCTGTGGGTGAATAAATTAAGACAATGTTTTTGAGTGGAGTATCCCTTTAATTTCTTATTAAAAGTTATAAAAGAACTTTCACGACTTTTCACAAATGTTGCCAGGGTAGACGTCCAGTTATCTGAAGCCTGCACTTTTAAAGAGATAAATAGCGCTTTGTTACTGCTGCAGGAAGAAATCGCCTGAACACCGCACCGAAAACTACTTCAAATAAAGGTATCTATTGAGTTGCATATAAAATAGATTGAAATCTAAACTGGGGATGATTACCTGTATTCCTTAATAAAGCTCTGTAGTGATAAGGAGATAAGAAAACATTGTAAGACAGTAGAAGGAGCGATGTCTTATTTATTACATAAAATAAAAGGTCTGTGGATTTTAAGTAATATTAAGTATGATAGAAGGATAAAAGTCAGGCAGCAGCTAGGACCTGCGTTAATATTATAAAGTCTTTCCAGCAGAGGTGCGTTAGGACTAAGGCTTTTAGCAGATTTACTCACAGATATCTATGGAGATACTTTCCAGCAGAGAGACGTTTGAGGAGATATCGTCTTAAAATCACCCCGATGAGGTTGCTTTGATTCGGATCAGTATGAGAGTAACATTGTTTTTTCTGTTTGTAAGAACCAAGATATGTTGTTGTTTTTGTAGTAATATTAGCTGTGTAACAGAGCAGTTTTAATGTTGTACTCGTCCAGATACTGGAGAGAGAGAGCGCGTTGGCGCTAAAACTGTAAAGAGCACGCGTTTTACTCTCTTACTAAATGATGTATAAACTTACATTTAATCCGCGGGTCACATATGCTTTTTAATATAATGCATCTTTTTTCCACACTTAAATTTTTGCAATTTTACATGTCTAAAACATGCATGGTCAACTTAGAAAACACCAAAGACACAGAAAAAACGTATTCGCGCCATATGACCCCTTTAAACAGAATATTAGAGATCAGTGAATCATTTAAAACTCAGTGGAACGCAGGATGTGAATGAGTTTTGCTCATTTAGTAAGAATGGTTAAAGAATAAAAGAAATACATTTACATTTCTGCAACATATAAAGGTATAGAAAGTATAGGCAGCACTATTATGGTATGGTTTAACAAAAACAACTTATCTGAGCTGAGTCTGGTATGAAATGCCTAGCAAACATTCACGTTTCAGTATTACATTTGTTGCAGCAAACAGCAGCAAGTCATTCGCTTTATTCTATCCTTCGGCAGTCTTTAAAAAGAAATCTCCCATTTCGTGCTCAATCTGTTTTTAACACCCATCACACAACAACTTTATCCCTTTCTAAATAGAGTACAGATCATAGTAAACACTGCTGCATTCAGTCTTTCTACCACTCAGTGGGCATGACTTGCTTTGCTTCACGTGTTGCTACGTGTGCAGTGACATCACAAGCATACCCCCTATTGACCTAAATTGTGATTTGCCGTGATGAAATTCGAGGATTTATCTAGGTAACTCCACAAAGCAGAGATTATTTTAAGTGCTGTAGCATGTACTAATAAACTGTGTTATGTCTGGTACTGTTGTTTTCACCTTCAGTAAATGCGCATGGGATTTGCTACGGTCCCTCCGAGTCTCCTCTCCTATGCTCCAGTACAACCGCCCTAAGAGGAAGTAAATCTCCCCATTCTCTGAGCTTCTGCTTAAAGCCTCCAGAAAGCTGTAAATCAGAGAGATGAACACAAAAATAGTCTTGTGTGAATGTTCCTGTGGCTGTGTGATATTGCATCTATCTGTGTGTATGGGTGGGCCTTACCTCTCCTCTGCCCGCTTGTGTTCATTTAATGCAAGATAAATCAATCCCCTTAGAGTAAGACCCTCCACAGAGCTCGGGTACAAGCGTAGCAGCTCCAAAGAAACCTGAAATGATTATTATTTTATTTAAAGAAAAGATGTTCCATTTTTTTATAAAAATATCTCCACAAACACTTTAAATCAGGTCATAACAAAGAAAAAGTTTTCACCTCAGAAGCTTCATCAGCTTGATCTTTTTGCAGGAGAGCTCTTCCTTTAAAAGCTAAGAGCACTGGGTCATTTGTGGCATCTGAAATCTAAAACAAGTCATTTTTATGTATCAGCATTGTATAAATGAAATAAATTACCCATTACCTTACTTGTATGTTTTGAAACTGTAGGACTATATCAAGCTTAGGGCAGTCGTCCTGTAACAAGCAACCGCAGTTTTAACTAGCCTATGAATTTTTTGTTTTGAACTTCATGTATGTATAATAAATGTGAAATAAATCATTTATATTCGTAAATCATTCAAACCGTAAAAAATAAACTGTATGTCATGTTTAGAGGAGTGGAATTGTTCCCACAGTAACAGGCCGGTGTACATTCACGGATGTGTCAAAAGTTAACAGCAACAACGTTTATGAGTTTATGTTGTGAACCTTGCATACTTTTAAGAATTTAGCGTTTAGGCGGTTGTGATTCGTGATGAATTCTTATTGAAACCGATGTAAACACATCAGCTTATTACTTCAGACGGCTTCGTGTTGTTTCCAGGCGGACCGTAAAAGAATGCGACATGCACGTCCCCCGGAGATCCTGACGAACTCAACCAAGCAGATGAAAACTTCAAACCTCCTGAAGTGTTTCCAAGAAAGTGTGCCTTATGCATCAGACGTCTTAGACTACGTGCAGTGTGCTTTATTAAGAGGCATTCGCTCTGTGTGAGCCTATATTACTTTATTCTGTACTTTTTTAACAAACTCACTTATGCTATATCCAAAAAATCGGCGGCAACCAATCGGAACGAAGTCCACCGCTTGAGAGGATTCCAGAGAACGCAGCCCTGTAAACTTTGGTCTACGTCAGAGCGCCAGAGCATCCACTAATCTTTCCACAGAGTTGTTGCCAGGGTGGCCAGAGCTATTTTTGACGTTCACGAGGGCGGCGATGTGAATGTACAGTAACAGATAGACAGTAACATAATTGGATCATAACTTGGATAAAATGCTTATTAAAAATAAGCATTTTTAGCTAATAAATGCATATGAAACAGTCATTGTCATGATATTCAACTATATGTAGTAATCCTCATAGATGTAAACAAGTACAGACTAACGTTTAAGTTTGCAACTCATTCGGTCAATAGGGGATTGTGATGCATTGGGAAAAACACTGCTCCTGAATCAATATGTGACGTGACGCAACTTGTCACCTATTTTTTGTCAATTAACTGTTGGTAAGAATGTTTTCTTACCAGTAGGCTGCATAATCATGTTCATCGTGTCTTGTTGACACAGACAAAGCTTTGCTTTGGCGGCGCTTAGTTAGTACCGAATCAACTGCAGCCTTACGTTAGCGAGAGAAGGCAAAAGCAATCATAAAATGACGTGGGTAAGAGAGGCGGGACTCAATAAAGGCAAAGCCAATCCTATTGTCGTCCTGAGCTACAGTGGCGGGACTCATTGCAGATTACGAAACCATTTGTGCACTACAATCTTTTCACTATTTTTACAGAACGCGGTTGTAAAAGATTTCTAAGTTCAATTGAATGATTCCTGAATAAATAAATGTAGATTAAAAGAAGTATTAAGTAAAAAACACAAGACACAGACGGACATCAGAAGTTATATGTGTAGATATTGCTTGGTCAAAAGTATTGGTAGGGACAATTTAGTGTTCTCAGGATATTGGTAGGGACACATAGACAATCTATTTGGCTTTTAAGTTATCTGTACACAAATACTTTTGTTAATTCAACGAAAAGACCACGTTAGGTCAACTCAATTAAACTGAGTGTTTAATTAGTAATCAAAGTCGTCGTTGTCTGAAACAAAAACTATATAGGCTACAAAATAACAGCCCAATATGCGGTAATATTGCACACCATGCTATTGAGCCACACAAAGTCACTGCATCAGTGGTGTAAAGCAGTGGTTCTCAACCATTTTTGAGTACTGGACCCAATCATATCTCAAACCATCCTCATGGACCCCCAACCCCCACGCTCACACCCCATCTCATTTTCTCTCCTCGGCACAACAACATATTTCCACTAAATTAAAAAAATAAAAAGTCAAAATGTTTATATTTGTTATGTCAATAAATGTAGGCTAAGCCTTACTTTAAATTACATGTGGCCATTTAATGGTTTTCAGTTGCATTCAAAGGGAGTAAACATAAATTATGAACACAAGTAACGAGTCAATTTGCTAATACATTTTGACTGCAATAGCCAACTCCGTCGATTTGTAACTGCGTCTGGTGGGTGCTAATTCCAAACCCTGAATGCAAGATAATAACTCAAAACGTTTTTAGAGGGTTCTACGGACCCCCTGCAATTACGCCACGGACCACTTAAGGTCCGCGTACACCCGTTTGACTGCATGGGAAATTCCTTCAACGCAACAGCCCCTAATCAAACTATACAGTACAATAAGTATTTGACATGGAACTGTACCTGTGCAATAATCTGCAGTACTTCGTCGGCATCTTGTTTTCTTCCAGTTCTTACCAGAGCCTCTAGTCTTAACCTTTGTATCTTCTGTGTCCAATCATCAGAGCTCCCCACACTCAATTCTAGCCCTGGATAAACAAAAAAGATTTCAAATATAGCTCTTTTAACATCACTAATGAGGTTTTCTAGCTTAGCTGCCATGTATGGAAATGTCTGTTTATGGCTGGAATACACTACAAGATGTTAACAATCTGAACAGATTTTTTAAAACTAGACTAGACACTTGCAGACGTTTTGAAAGTTTCAGATAGAAACATATAAACTGATCAAATCTGCAGACTGGCACAGACTTTCTGAAACGAGTCCAGACTGAAAATCTGGGCAAAAGTCGTGTAGTTTATTTTAGCCGTAAAACACAAACTTGTTTAATACAGATGCACAAGTGTAACCGGCAAATGTCTTCTATTTCTACCTAATATTCACAGAATTCCAAAATCAAAAGTTTTCTGAAACACATTGCTGTACTGTGGTACCTTGACGGGACGATGTGATGCAGTCGGAGTATCTATGCATTTTTAGCTGAGCCAGAGCCAGATTATACAAACCCATGATGGAACACGGTCTTTGTTGCAGTCCTGCAGGCGAAGACATAATAAATGTTAATAAATAAATGTTAATCAATGTTTTTAAAATTTTAGGAACAGGTTTACATTCAGTGTTTACTTGAACTACACCATCTAATACAGTGATCCTCAACAGGCGGACCTCGGCTTCATTCAATCCGGACCGCAAGACATAATGAATCATTTAAAACATCTATTTATTTAGACTTATTTAGAAATATTTAGAAGTATTTACCAAAGTTAACAACTATTTTGTCCACATCTGTATTAACCTTTTGATGCGAATCGTTTGGTCTGTGCAACAATTATTTAATATTAGTGATATTCTACAGCTTCTGTGTTTGAAACTTCGAAAGAAAATCAATCGCACTCAAGTGTCCTACTCCCTAAAGGGAGATTGCTTATCTTACATCGTAGACGTTTGGACCACACTTGGCAAACTGAGTAATAAAGACAGGCTATTTTCTTTTATCCGAGGCGACACTTCGCATTGCATCCCCTTCAGCAGTAACATTTGGAACGTGCTCTTCCTGACGCAACCGCTGACCGACTGCCTGCTGCTATAATGTTGACTGTTTCTGTGTTTAGAATTTTCTGAATATGGCACCTGAGGACTTATAAACAAATGAACCAATGGTCTGCCCCAACCTGAAGAAAAAATCCTTAACGTTGAGCCCTGATTATGTACTCAAAACATCTGTTCATTACTGATATATATGAACTCACCCAATTTAAAACTTTTGATGGCATCCTCATATTTCTTCTCTTGGAGAGCTTTAACACCGAGGCCAAAGTTAGCAACTGAGTTGTTTGGATCTAATTCTAAGAGACGTCTGAAGTAGCACACAGCTTCCTCACTGCAGTCACCTGCAAGGTCAAGGACTATTAATATAGACAAAGTGCTTCACAAACAGGAGCAAAAGACACACATGATAAAACATATCACACCAAATATCCTAATCTAATAGCTTGAAAATAATAAAAACCAGAAATCATAATAACCTGCTACATCACAAACTACTACCCCTGACAGATCAATTTGATGCAGTGTGCGGCGTATGGTCTGAGCACTGACAGGCTGACAGCCCACCCCTTCAACCTCTGCAGCAATGCTGGCAGCACTCATACGTCTATTTCCCGAAGAAAACCTCTGGGTATGACGCTGAGCACATGCACTCAACTTCTTTGGTATCATGGCAAGGCCTGTTTTGAGCGGAAACTGTCCTGTTATACCGCTGTATGGTCTTGGCCACCGAGCTGCAACTCAGTTTCAGGGTCTTGTCAATCTTCTTATATTCCAAGCCATCTTTATGTAGAGCAACAATTCTTTTTTTCAGATCCTAAGAGAGTTCTTTGCCATGGGTGTCATGTTGAATGTCCAGTGAGAGCGATAACACAGAATTTAACACACCTGCTCCCCATTCACACCTGAGACCTTGTAACAAACGCAACCAGGAAAAACTATCGGTGGGCAAAAACGACGAATCGGTCGACCTCGGTGATGTGACAGAAGACAGAAGCATCTGGATTCATTCTTTACTTGTCTGGAAGTTGGGGTTTTTCTTGTATCATGGAGAAAATATTGCCAATATAATCATTATGGTGTAGTATTGATAATCTGTGCTAACCATTGCATAACCAAATGCACTATTTTGGATGCAATCATTTGTTTAAATGCCTCCAAAGCGTTCTCAGGCACCACCAGCTGGTCGTTTTTAGAAGAGCACCAGGTATTATTATTTTAGCTGGCTAAAAACGCTTTGGTGGACACAGTTTAATTGATAATTTTTTTGGTAAGCATATAGTCTATTAGTATCTAATGCATTTATGCGATCTAATGTGGCCAAACCAGAGAATGAAGTCCAGGGCCCGGTTTTTCAAAAGTAATCCACTAGGATTTTGGATAACGGATTGGATCAAATCTTCAAAATGTGTTTTTCAAAAGAAAAAACGGATTACATAATCGGATTAGATCACGTAATCCAATCTTGGTTTTGATCCGGATCAAACCTTTAGTTTGGGTTTTTCAGAACTTTTTTGTAGGATTTGGATCACTTTGATCCAAAAAATCTGGATTAAATTGATCCCATCAGAAGGGTGGATTCAGCGTGGATTTCATGCCCAAAATGTAATGAAAACTTTAAAAATGTATCAAATAATACTATATTTGGATCATGCAGTATCTTACAAGATATCCTATTTATTCATAAGGTTTTAATTTTATTTGTTCATCCGTCAGGCTACAGTGATTAGGTAGGCTTTAACGTATTCAGCCTTTCAGTATAGGCCTACAGCAAAGTAGAAAGAGTTTGGCCTCATAAAATAATCCTCCAAACAGCTGTCAAAATTGACCAAAAACAATACATTTTATTCTGTCACTAATTGATATATATATTCATCACAATCGAAATTTTTTGTTGCTTAAATTAAATTGTTGCTCTTTACATATCTATAGTTCTACATTGTGATTTCCTATCCTGTTTGAGCACTGGTTATCCAGATTTGGTGATCCTGAAAAGTTCCTATCCGGATCAGATTGATCCAATCCGATGTTGCTTTAAAAAACTGGCTCCAAAAGTAAACTGGATTACGTGATCACGGATCGCAAAAAAAGGATTACTAAATCCGGATCAATTTTATCCGGATTAAACCTTTTGAAAAACCGGGCCCAGAGGATTCCAACATTCCTAGATACGTAATTTGTGTATCAGTAATTCATAGGCGGGGATTATGATAATTGTGAATGAGCGTGCATGCGTGCCCTGTTTACGAATGATTGGAATTCATTAATATACACACATTTTACTACGAAATCTGACGTTTACGAAGTATAAGTGAATCCGGAGGAACGTTTTCGAGAAGGTCTGTTTTACGCGCAAATTACTCAGAATTGACTCATATATTTACAAATGAATGAGGCCCAATGTGCTTAAAAAGTCAGTTTGAGAAGCTGTATGTACTAAAGAACGCTGTGTCTAAAATCGCTCCCTATCTTCTATACAGTGCACTATATTGGGTATAGTTTTCTGGTACATCATGTTCATACACTTCTTCCCCATATATTGGACTCAAATGTCATGATGTAGCTATATAGGGAATAGTGCAGGAGTGAACGAGAGAGAGGTTTCCGACACAGCATGAGATTATCCAGCAGCACATTGACGGCAACAGCTGTCAATCATAAAAGTGGGTGGCTACGCCGAAGACTCTTTAAGGGGAAACACACAATCTGACTAATCCTGAGACAAAAATAGACTTTTGTATTGTAATTTTGTATATTTAGGGGGAAAAACAATTGTAATATTATAATCACATCGCAGACAACAAAATAAAAAACACTAATGTCACAAGCCCTTTAATTCTGTTTCTTAGACTTGATGACCACACAATGTACAGTATAATGTATAAAAAATAAACTGACCTGTTTTTATGTAGTGCTCACTGAGGGCCTCTAGAGGGTAGGAGAAGGTTGGATAGAGAGACAATGTGCCATTACATATCTCTTTTAGCTTGATCACCTCATAAGGAAGCTATGTGATATACAAAAAAGAAATATTTGTTTTGTACCATTTAACTGTTTTGTATCATTATAATGGTTTAAAAAAGTAAAAAATGATGCCTATTTGCCAACCTTAGAAAGAAAATTTATGTAATTCTCTGTGAGACTCCTGTGGGCTTCGCTGGGTACATCTACAGTCAGCTCCAAAGCTCTTTCAAATGCTAACATCAACTGTTGTATTACAAAACACACAATGTAAATAGTAAACTATGTAAATGTTAAGTTAATGTTAACGAAGATAAATTGTGTCTACATGTATATTTCCTTAAATAAGACAGTTTTGATTAAACATTATTAAAAAGGTTCATTTTCACAAAGAATGAAGGAAAAGCGCCCCAACAAGTGCTCTACATACAGTTTGTCGTAATTTATTCAATACTTTAAAAAAAGTTTTGATTTGTGTATTATTTTTAAATGCAACTCTGTATGGCCTTATTTTCATGAAAATGACTCAAATTTTTATGTAATAAGTACTGGTGACCATACATTTAAAGGGATAAAAGGCAAATTGCTATGTCATAAGCTCTATTTTCTTCCCAAAAGGCACCATTTGCCATGGTAAAGGCCATAGGGGTACTGATGGGTTGGCTGAGATGTCCAATGTCCACAATATATACATTTTCATTTGAAAAGGTTTTAAAAACACTAGCTTACATCCATGTACTGCGCATGAGTAAATAATAAGATGCTCTAACCTATGTCATTACTGGTAGGCGTAGGTAAAACTTTTTTTTTTACTTTTAAAAAGTAAAGGGAGTGAATTTGTGTTGTTTCCCTATTTTCTATTTAAAAGGTGTGCCATAAGATAGCCTACCTTTGATTATAGCCGTGTTTGGGAACCCCTTATTTATATTATCACCACACTGGCTCTATGTCAGAATGTGCATGCATACAGCGATGCTGACACCTAATGCACTGCTCTCTGAATGCGTGCTGGAAACTAACCCTCAAATCAAGATGTTTTTTAGTATAGTCGTTAGTTTTGTTTGTTTGCGCACAAAAATAATCCTCGTGACATTATATTAATTAATACTAAACCATCGCATGGACAATTTTACGATGTCTTTACGCACTTTCAGTGCTTTGAAGATTGGTTGCGTTGCTATCTAAGGAGGAGTCAGAAAGCTTCCAAAACTACCTTAATTTGCGTTTTGGGGGTCCTACAGATGTTAAACTACTTGAGGGTAAGTAATTAATGGCAGAATTTTGGGCAATTTTTTGGCCTGAATTCCCCTTTAGGAACGACATATCGCTAAAAAAAATGTAGTGGCATGTGTAATTCTTTATAGATTGAGTCACATAATTGTGCTCTTATAACGCACCAGATTGCAGCATTTACCTTTAAAATATGCACATTTTTAAAGGTAAAAATTTGGAGCATGACCCCGGAACCCCCTAGAGGAAACTGGGAGGAGCACCATAGTCTATATTGGATAGCAAAAATCACCTTTGAAGATTGTCATGTTGTCTTATTGTATTTTTATCTTAACTTCTGCCTCTTTTAAAGTAATATTTCCTATTATGGGAGTCAATGGGGGGGCAAAAACTGTCTGGTTATAAGCATTCTTCTAAATATCTTTCTCTGTGTTCATCGGACCAAATAAATTCAAACAGATCTTGAACAACTCGAAAGTGAGTAACTGATGACAGAATTTTGATTTTTGGGTGAAGTATGCCTTTTAAGGGCATGGGAGAATTCACAAAGTATTGATAAATGTGACTGACGTGCTGCTGAGTCTCATTGTCCTGATCCTCCACAGTAGTCTGCAGCAGTCTGGTCATCTCCATCCACAGCTCCAGCAGCTCTAAGTTCTGGACTCCATCCTCCCCCTCCTTCAACAGTATCAATTTCTGCCACACTCTGGCCACCTGCAGGTGGAGGAGCATTTGTTTCACAGACAATAACTGCATATAAAAGGTGTTTCTGAGAATAAGTTGCATATTTTAATAACTCTTTTCCTAAAAACATACATCTTTAATTGTAACATCACACAACACGTTTTCTAATACAAATTGTATAAATTTTACACCTGTAAATAATTATTCTCCGACTGATAGATGTCCACCAGTTTCTTGCTTACTTCAAAACACTTTGCTTTGTCTGACCTGCAAAATAGAGAAAGACGAAGATGAAGAAGACCGTTTATCAGCATGATCTATCAGAGAGCAAGTCACTCATGATGTCCACTTTACTTACGGTTCATATAACATTATAAGTTTCTGATAAACCTTTTGCAGCTTGGCCTTGAAATCTGCCTGGTTGCTTTTTTCATACAGATTTGCTAAACCCTAGGGGGAGACACCATAAGTATTAAAATGTTTTATTTCACAAATAAGCAACGACCAAACCCACTGATCTGAGTAAATAATAATCGTTGTCTATATCATCAAAATAATCACTATAATAATGAACTCTTCATGAAATTTCCCCAAATTGATATACCTGCCATGCCAGTAGTTGTTCTGGCTCCAGTTCGGTTGCTTTCGCATAGGCTGCCTGGGCCTGATCCAGCTGCTGCAGCTCTGTGGCCGCCACGCCAATGAACACCCAAGCATTGTAGTTATTATTTTCTTGCTTGAGAACAACCTGGTTTAAAAAAAATTTACTTGCATAATCATGCTAAATTGTTGTGATAACAAACCAAGACGCAGAACTCTCTATATAATATACAGACATGATTCTATTCTAACAGGTGAATATAACCACCTACCTTACAATGCTTCAAAGCTTGTTTAAAATCTTTATTTTTAATAGCTTCTCTGGCACTTTTCAGTTCAGCTTTTACTTCTTTGCTGGACATGTTATTTAAATTTGCCGAAGTTGTTTCCCTGTAGCTATCTGTGAGTGACAAATAGCGCATGCGCGGGTCCCACAATGACGTCATTAAACAGGGACGAACCGGTTGCGTTACAGCGGTGCGACAGGGGCTGTGAATGAATTAGCCCACATCTCCTATATAGTGCACTATATAGTGTCCCATTTTGTAGTGTTGTCCGAATTCTGAGTAAACAACTCATTCCCTACATTTGTTCACTCATTTTACCCACAGTGCATTCTGATTTTGAGTCTACATCCGATTTACGCACTCTCTCATATTTCCTCTCATAAGCTCTTTGACGAATGTCCGCGACAATACTGTTAGACGCAGGATATATTACGTCAGTGTCCGAAATTGTTCACTCATTTCCTTTCACTTCTTCCCCATATAGTGGACTATTTAGCATTCGCTACATAGGGAATAGTGAATGAGTGAACAAGTGAGCGAATTCAGTCGTAGCTAGGGTTGTGTCCAGCTAACAATGTTCAGGGAACGTTAGCGCTTGGTTCCCAGAACAGATATCCTAACGTTCCCTGCTGATTAGGAAAGTTTTCTTGACATAAATAGAACGTTCCCTATAGGTTAGGGGAACGTTCCACTATCATTCCCTTAACGTTCTGATAATCTCTATATTATGATTTACCTGAATTCAAAAAAGTCTGTCTAAAATCATGTGTAGATTGTTTGTTGCTATGAGAACAAAATGAATTAAATAAACTATACCTACACATAGAACACATAGAAAGTGTTAATAATAAAACGTTAAAATAATTCAAGATTTATAAAATGTGACTTTATATTTAGGCTACCATAACTATTTATTAAATATAGAATGAGAAATATAAATATAGGCTATAACTAAATACAGAGGAATTCAAGTCTACCATCTTCACTTCAGCATCATCTGAAAACAAACAAAAACGGATAAAGGCCATTGCACATTGAGTATGAAATTTCCGCACGTTAAAAAATAAATATGACCTCACGTTGTTTCAATCACATTTACACACTGGCTGTGTCTCGTTTCGGAAGGCTGCGTCCTCCGAAGCTCTCATTGAAGCCTGCTACGTCATCAAGGCTGTCTTGTTTCATATAAGCAGGTAGGACACTCCTGTGCACCCTTCTAATGCGACCTACTTTCACGAGAACTCGGAGGACACATGAGGTGTATCCTTAGAGATAACCTACAATTTGCGTCGGCCAACGTCTGTTAAATAAACGTGTGTTGAATAAACGGCAGCAGCTGCACATTCAATCAATTATGTGGTGTTTAAATGTTAACAGTTTACAATTTGTGTCACGTTTTTTTTTTTATCTTAGCAGGCATATGTAGTAAATAGTTACAAGTGTTTAGTGATTTTGGAACGTTTTAAAACAGTATGGCAAATTAGGCCTACTTACATTTGTTTAACACTTTTGGCATTGTTTAGGGTAGAAAGTAACCTACTTTTTACCTCTTAAAATCATGTAGAAATTTTAATAATTTGACAGGAGTGCCAGTGCAACGTGTTGCCATAGCAACGTGGTACTTCCTGTTTCCTTTTCTGCCAGAATGTCCTACGAAGGACGTCTCGTTTAATTCTAAGTTGAGAATCCTCCTTACACCGCATCCTTTAGAGGATGATACATCTGGAGGACACAAGGACGCAGCCTTACGAAACGAGACACAGCTACTGTACCTCCGATATTTTCGTCCGTCATCAAAAAATTCGGACTGGGTTCGATTTTATGCGTTTTTCGCATCCGTAGCAAGCATTTTGAGAGGAGTTTTGACAATTCAGACACACCGTACAAACGAGCGCCAAATACGAAAAAATGCATAAGAAAATTTCGGACTGTAGGTCTATGTGCAAAGACCTTAGACGCATATTATCTTAAACACTGTAGTTGTATTTAATAACTGTTATGTGAAATGGTTATTTACATTTACGCATTTGGCAGACACTTTTATCCAAAGCGACTTACATTGCTTTATCCTATACATTTGTTTCTAAGCATGTGCAATCCCCTGGGATCGAACCCACGACCTTGACGTTGTTAGCGCCATGCCCTTACCACCGCCAAAGTTTGAACAATTTACATGTATTAAAACTTTTCTTAACCTATTATATAGTTATATATATAGTTATATATTCTACTATATACTACCATGTACAATGTCTCTTGTATGTTATTATCCACCATTTTCTGTACAATAGTCTTTTAATTGTATATATGCATATTTTAGAATCTTTTAGACTGTAAATCTTATTATATTGTATTGTTTTGAATGTCTGTACTAGAAGCTTCCAACACCAAAGAAAATAAAGGGAGAGGCAATAGTGAGAAAGCTCATGTTATGTGTCAGGTTTGGTTTTAAGTAAATGCATTTGCTTACGGTTGCCTCTGTTAGTACACGCATTTATTAAAAATAAATACAGACATACATGCAGAAATGAAGCGATAAAGGTCATAAACAAGTAATTTTGATGTGCAGCCATTCCAACTCAAATCGGCTCAGAGCAGGGTTCAAACCTGCGATTAGTACTTTGCCACCGAGTCTGACGCCCTACAGATGTCCTATTTACCATGATATATCATTCGTGGAACTAGAGCCCTGCAGGGAGAATCAGAAAACACAATTTTATTTTATTATTTCTGTCTTATTTCTGTTGTTTCATTCATTTAATGATACATTTATTTGTTTATTGGTATATTAATCAATTTATTAATTTAAACTTAAGTCATTTTCAGCACATCAGTAAATCCACTGTATGCAGTGCAGAAAGTGTGCCTCACTCTCAAGTGCTTTCTGCCGCCATGTTGCTTTTTGGGTGCCGTTGCCATGGTGAATCGTAAAATCTCCATATAATAGCTCCATGCTTTTTATAGTCGTGGTGCACGCGCTTAACCCAGGCTAAGCCTACCCAGAGTAAATTGAACTAACTCAAATAAGCTTTTCTGAAACCAAAAACTCAAAGTTTCTCATTTCTAAGTATACCAACTCTGAGTGCAAGGTTTAACCTAGAGTTGATTGAACCTCCTTATTGAAACGGGCCCCAGGCCACTTAACTGGAAGTAACGTTAATCCTGTCAATTCGTCCCCGGATCCATTGAGTGAGCACGTACAGGTTGGCTAGGTTCCTTGCGTTAAAGTTAACTGTTTCAAGAACAATCGCGGTCCTAGACAGTGAATGACCTTACATGTTAAAATTTAATCAGATTTTTTTCTAGTCATTGTCAAAAAGCAAGCAAACAAAACGTGCATTAGTAATGCGGTATGTGGGATCTTTCTGCCTCCACCTAAGCTCTGCCCACAAAAACGCGTCACAATGTTTACTAACAGAAAAGGCGTCTACAGGCTACAGAGCCATAGTAGCCTGCCACCGACTGTCGAGATCAGACGGTTACAAGCGGGGGGAGTAAAAAATGGCCGTCATGTCGGACACTTCATTCTTACCGTAAGGAGCTGAACCTACGGCAGACCACAGGATATTAATTTATTTATCACTGATTAAGTTTATATGATAGGAAAACCTATATTTTGCATTAAGACAAAAAATTCAAAAATCAAATTTGTGAGTAATCGTAACCGAGTGTGTCAGAATAGACACGCAACCCATGTCACATATACACGTGAACATTATGGTCAATGAAAATAAAGTGTGTCATAATCAAGGCTTTTTAAAAATGTTTAATTGAAACAACATTAATTTACGAACTCAAATGGGGAACACAAATATGCATATGAAAATAAATACACACTTTTCCATAATTCAATTCTAAGCATACATAAGTATCCATGTGTATATATAAATCTACACACAATAAAAAAACGAAATACTTTTTGAACATTTCCGGGCGATTGCAAGCAAACTAAATAAATAATACTATATACAATTATTACCATTCCTTAAAGAAAGAGACTTTTAGTCTGATTCTTTTAGTTTTTATAGAATTTACCAAGGGGTTGATTATCTTTGGATAAGTGCTTTAAAGTATTTTTTACAGTAATTTTTAAAACAATTTATAGAGAGGGTTTGCTGTAATTCCACTTAATTTTATGTATATGATATTTGCCCATTGTAACAATGATATTTACCATCAATTGCATCTTTTTCGAAAAACCTCTTGGCTGTGCCAGCTCTCATTGTGGCGATGTAATTTATTTGTGACGTTGTTTGCGCTTGCTGCGCTTGCTGCTGCGCTTGCTGCTGCGCTTCCGTAGGAACGTGGCAACCCGTGAGCCGGTTTGGATTTATTTTTTCCCCATTCGGTTCTTTTTGGTTCCCGTTTACCTTTCCCGGATTTGTGGATTTTTGGTTTTCTCTGCCAGCGTGTATTGAGTATTTTTGGCCAGGAGTTCCCTGCCTATCTTTTGTCCCTTTGTGCACCGTGACAGGAACAAATTAAATGATGGAATATCTGTACTATTATCAATATTAAGCCATCTGTAGATATTCTGCCAAAACTAAAATGTGACAGGACAAGAAATAAATTAATGTTTAATGGTTTCATGCACTTCTAAACAAAAAAACACAGGGATCTACCTCAAAACAGAATCTTTTCCTAAACATTTCAGCAGCCGGATAAACATTGTTAATAATTCTAAACTGCATATCCCATTTAAGATAATTACAAAACTTATTTTTAAAAACTTCATTATCAACATGCTTTAATTTTGAAGGTGTATTGAAGTCTTTGTTTTTACAATTTTGTATATTTACAATATACATTTACAATTACAATATGTATTCCTCCAATTTTCAACTCAGGCAATCTAACAGATATATTTGAATATATGAGGGTGTTTTGGATTAATTGTTTTAAAGGAGGGATGGCTTTACACATAGTATTAAATTCACTAAAGGAACATTTTATCTTAAATTTCTCCATGAATGAATTATGTTGAATTAATTGACCAGCTTCATCTAACAAATCTACAACATATAAAACCTTTTTTTTCATACCACTTTTTTAAAATATTGTCTTTCTATTTATTGTAATGGTTCTGTTATTCCATAAGGTAGAATTGTGCGGTGTGAAATTTGGGGTGATTAAAAAATTTGATCATTTTCCAATAATACAAAAATGTTGGTGGAATTTTGAAAGCTTAATTGGCAATCTTGAAACCTCAAAGTCGCATTTCTGCAAAAAGTCTCTCCAACTATCTTGAATATCCATTTTGGTATATGAAACCACATTGAATTAGGCTGTGTTAAATAGGTTTTGATCCATTTCAGTTTAAGTACTCCAACCGTTGATTCAAATTCAGAGGCTTTCAGACCTCCATTTTCATATTCCTTAATCATTTGAGATTTTTATACATAATGGGTTTTGTTTTTCCATATAAAACTAAACATAATACAGTTTACCTTTTTTATCAGTTGAGCAGAAACATAAAAGGAGTAACAGTAGTAGTTTAGATATGCCTTCTGCTTTACTCAAGATCAGCCCATAATAGACAGATCTCATAAGCCAATGATTTAAAGATTCTTACTGTCAATTCTCTCTTCTATGTTTACTTGTTCTCTCGTATGTAATTCTTTGGACAAGACTACCCCTGAGTATTTCACTTCAGATTTAACAAGAATGGATGATATAATTTCATCATTACATAAATTTAAACATAGGCCTGATGCTCTAGAAAAAGATGAAATAGTGTTTAGGGCTTTCTTGACTATAGATGTATCTTTTAAAAAGATTACTATGTCATCTGCTAATTGCGAATATTCATAATCAGAAATGGTTATTCCCTTTAATTGGGAATGGTTGACAACTAAATAAGCTAACATTTGAGTGCATAAAATAAACAGTTTTGGAGAGATTGGACAAATTTGTCTAATTCCACGGAAAATCTCAATTCTAGGAGTCATACCTGGATTAAGAGATATATAACTATAAATGTTGTTATAAAACATTTTGATAACCTTTTAAAACCCTTCTCCCAAACCAAACATTTTTTAACGTCGTAATTATAAATTAATGTTCCACTGTATCGAATGCTTTAAAAAAATCTATAAATAAAATAAGGCTTTCTTCACTTTTGTTTTTCTGATTGTATCAATGATTGGTAGTCGATCATATCCAGGATTAATCTGATATGATTTTTAATTTGTCTTCCCTTAATGAATGGTGATTGATACTCCTCTACAAGTTTCTTAAGTATAATTTTAAAACGGTAAGCATACACTATAGGGCAAGTCATTTATAATCTGAACATAACAGAGTTATTGGTCTCCAATTATCTAATGACATCAGGTGTTTTTTGGGTTTGGGTAGCAAGGTTATTAATCCTGTTCTCACAGTAGGTGGGAATTTTTGGAATGCATTCTAATAAAGCATTATACAACAATTTCCGAATATGTTTCTAAAAATTCTGTAGTCAAACCATCTTTACCTGGTGATTTACCGTTTTTCATTTGTTTTAGAGGGCTACATCAATTTCCTCTAAAGTCAACTCACCCTCAAGTAAGTGTTTGTCTTTCTCATTCAGTTGATGTATTTTTTCTCTTATATTCATAAATAAAGAATCACAGTCAGCTTTCTTATAATTTGATTTATAAAGGTTACTATAGAAAAGCAAAATTACATCCTGAATTACTTTTTGAGTATCCGTTATATTATCAGTAATCTTAAACTTAAATGTTTTCTTTGTTTGTCTTTGTTTTTCAAGGCCGAAAAAATATGATGAACTTTTTTCTCCTTTTTCAATCCACCATGCTCTTGAACGAATATAAAATCAGTTTGCTTTTTCTGAATACAGTTCATCAGGTTGAGATTGCATTAACTGTAATTTAAAAAAAAATTCAGGTGATTCTTGTGAATTAATTGCCAAAAAATGTATTTCCACAATTAGTTCTCTTTGTTTCTATTTTCTCCTCCTCACTGATAAAACTTTGCCTATATCAATTGCTATTTGTTTGACCTTAAATTTAAACCACTCCCATTTATTTAAATAAGTCATATCTATCTTTTCAATCTCCTCAATGAGAGCTAACACCTGTTGATAAAATCCATTATTCTTTAACAAGTCATTATTAAACTTCCAAATATTTGAAGAGATTTGAGGTTTCTTAATTACCGATCAGGACAGAGTAACCATACTGTGATGTGTAAGTGGGGCAGCTGAGATCGCAAGAAATAAGCCAATAATCTAATCTTGAACATTGTCCATTTCCCGAGGGGTTCAACCATGTATGCTGAATACAGTTTGGGTAAGAATCCCTCCAGTAGTCAATTACATTTACTTTTTTACAGAATTTCAATATAGTATCATTATACACAGAATGTGCGCCTTTTTGAGGTCTCCTATCTAGCCATGAATCAGGAACTATATTAAAGTAACCCCCTATTATTACATTTTCTGCTTTATACTTTTTTTTCCACTCATTAACCAAATTACCAAGTTTCTCCAACATTTCTCTATTAACCACTTTGTTATTATAACCATAAATATAAAGTAAAATATACAATTTTTCACATATTTGTACTACTATCATTAACCAGCGGCCTTCCGTGTCCCCTTTATGAACAATTAAAGAGCCTTCGAATCTGTTAAATGGAAAGAAGACATGTATTTTGATGTGTGTGACATTTATTGGCCACAATGTTGTCTAGGCAACAATGGCCATTTCCGCTTCCTGTTATTATGTCCCAGTGTGTGCAATCTCTTTTGCCATGCACTCAAAAGTACCTACTATTCCAACACAAAAACAGTATCTGCTACGACGCCATTTTAATTAACGATTCCAGTGGCGTAAGGTGTAAAGTCTGTAGCTCTGGCACTTGAGACTATGGTCTTGATGTGTTAAAAACTGTAATAGCATTACGCAGAATGTTCGCTAAGAAATGCAGCTATTTTCAATTTGTGTAAACAGAACCTACTGTTTAAGCCGCTGCCTTAAAAAAACACCATCTGGGGCCATTTGCATAAACTTAGCCGCTAAGTTAAGACTGCGTCTTCATAACTAGTCTCACTGACTAGCCATAATTTAAGACCAATCAGTCTTAGTTTTCAGATTTCAATTAGACCAATCTTCCTTTTTATGTAACTGACTTTAAGAAGTTATGACCAGTCTTGAAGAAAAAAATTGGATGACTTATTACTTGTAAGACTAGTCTAAGTAGTTTATTCAACCTGCCCCTGGTCTCCTTCCCTGCGTACCGCTGTTAGCATTAGCCGTTACTCATTTTTGGCTAAAGGTTGAAGACTTTGGCTTTGGTATTACAAACCCTTACATCTTTTTTTAAATATTTTATTGAGGATAACATCCAAATAGTTATAGAAACAAGAAAGGATTTTTTTTTAAATAACATGTTGGGGGAAGATACAAACAATATAAGAATACTCCAAAAAGTGTAGGCTACAAGCTCGTACAATTCTTATTGCTTAAGGATTTTGGAGGGCATTATAGGTTCAAAATAATGTTTTACTTTATTTTCAAATACTAAAAAATATGGTTTCTTTCCTTAATATTTACATCACTGTGAAATTTTGCCATTAAATTAATAAAGAAAATGTGTTTATCTATTTAAATGTTTGTTTATCTTTACAGGTCACACTAGTACATAAGAGGACATCTTTCCACTGTAAAACAATATTTTCATCATTGATTTCAACAATAAAATCGAGTACCTTTTGCCAAAAATAAGAAACAAAATGGCATCGCCAAAATAAATGAACAACTGTTTCTGGCTTCTGCTTGCAAAAGCTACAAAAGCTACTGCTTGCAAAAATTCTCATGAATATCTTTTTTTATATTTAGTTTAATAATGTTTAGCAGGATTGATTCTGTGTGAAAAGTTTATAGGTCACTTCTTTAATCTTGTTTTTTAAAAGATAGCGATTGGGAAAAGCCCGATTTTTTCTTCAAGTCCGCATCATTTACAAATTGATTCCAGTATGCAATTGCATTTGGTTTCGAGACAATACTCTCCTGAAAGAGAGAGGAAAAACTAATTTTACCTAAAGGAATGTTTGAGCGAGAATGGTTGGAGGTGCTGATACCTTAAATAGCATACATATTCCACTAGAGATTGTACTAATACAGTTGCAAATTCTTTTAGTGGTATGGGAATGTTATATTTTGACAAAAATTCCTCATAGATTAACAAAAGGGAGTTAAATAATTGATCCATCAATTTTCAAAGAAAATATCTTCTGTTTATATAAAATGTCTTTATTATTCCACATAAAGTATTGCTGAGGTAATACTTGTGATTGTAGATTAAACACCATGCTCTAAAAGCTTGCAGATGAAATGCCGAAAGTTAGGTATTCAAACAAGAAATACATTTATGGCACCAAAATTTGATAAAATATGAGTAGGAATAATATTCCAACCCTTCATATTAGCCTTCAGTGTATCTCTGATTGGCAGGTGTTACATTTCAAGCCCTGGATGATATTGTAATCTCTAGGCTGTGCACATCATTGGGCACATTTAAATCATTACTTGCGCATAATAGGATTGAGTGAGATGGGTAGAGAATTAAACATTTAAAAATGTATTCCAGATTACTCAGAAGCAATCGAGAGTTTTCCCTATTTTATTTAAATTGAGAGATACAGGTTTGATAAACAAAGTTTATTTTTTCCTTTACCTCCTCCTTGGTCTTCACACTCCTTACCGGTAGGTGGCGGAAATGTGCCGAAAGCAGGTTGGCCAACCGCCATTTAAAATTAAAAGAAGAAGAAGGAGTGGGTTTCACACGTGTTGCCATCCTTAGCATTTGCAACGATCTGAACGGGCTGAAGCATTTCATTATTAATCGTACTGTAAACCTACCGTTATATTTTACAATGAAGAAAATGAGAAAGAAATCGGTATTACCTGAAGCTCAAGACTACAAGGTTTGTTGCCGTTGTTTTTAGAACTGTATAACATAGTGTCATTAAAATTAACCGATTTAGCCAATTATTTGGTAACATTTAAAGCAGACACCTATTTATAATTTTAAAATGTAAATTACTAATAGTGATATAGTATGGTTCACGTAACTTTCCCAGCGGGCATTTCAACGTATATTCACTGTTAAATCCACGTGATGGGTCAACGTTGTATGACCACTGGATTTTGTTTTGATTTTGAAAATGGAACCAACGTTAATATCGCGAAGTTTGTTTTAACGTCTTCCTTTAAACCTTAAATCAACTACAGATATATACATTATTTTCTAGTTTGCAACTGGATCAACATATATGAATACTATAACCATTCTAAATGCTATTATTACAACTTGTGCGCAAAAATATGGTAAACTGAATTACTGACAGTATGTAGTATGGTATCAATGCAAGTGTTAACATTCCACTTGTTGTGCTTAATCACAATATAAAATGACCTCAAACGGTAATCTTTATATGAATGAGAAAAACATTAGGGAAACTTTATTAGAGCAAACATAAAGGAAAAGCAGCTATTTGATCTTTCTATAAAAAAAAAATCTTTCAAACTGTAGTTTTAAAATAGCAGGAAAGACAATAGATGTTCCAAGAATACATGAAGATCCCTTTTTAAGATGCCAAAATGAAATGGAAAAAACAAACGATGAAAGATATTAAAAATGACAGCAATAACTTTTTGTTATTGTTTTCTTTCGGCCACCACCACCCATCCTTTCTGGTGCACATTTCAAGTAATTGGACATAACTCGTGTTGTGTTGAATGCGCTAGGACTAGTAACGATTATTTTGATAATTGATCAGGTGGACGATAATTTTTTCGATTAATCGGACAAAAATGTTATTACATCTTTTGCTTATAATAAGTATCCTCATTAGCCTTCTCCCAAAATGTTGTAAATGTCTCCATAATTAACACACCTGGTGAGTTGATTCAGATGTGTCATATTGGAAGCAACTGACAATAGTCTCTCCCAAACATGGGAAATATTTTATATGTGCCATGAAAAGTGAGATATTTGTCATTCAAATGCAGTGAAGTACAGTAAAAAGTAAAAAGAAAATGTAATACTTCAGTACTCAAGTAAAAGTAAATTTACTAATATAATCTTTAATTATGTCATTTAAAACACCTCACCCCTTTGAACTTTAAAACTGCGCAGCTTGAAGAGATGCATCCAAAACACGTCTGACTGTAAAACTGCGCACCTCGCGCTGCACGGGGAGACACATCTAAAACGGTCATTTTAAAAGGAAATAAGACACGCTTGATTTATAACTGCGCAGCTCGCAATGACGTCATGTATTGGTTTGTATTGTATCAGGCCATTTATATATATTTTGGTATCCACAGTTTGTATGTATTGGCTCTGTGGCTTTAGGGGAATGCCCTCTAAATAGAAGTCTGATAATTCATATTTTCTAAATGAAAAAAACTACTGACAACATACAAACAGCAAACGTAATGTAACAATTAAAATCATAAACAGAAAACAAAGTTACTTACTAAATTAGCCTTTCCATTCCATTCATACCAGAACTACTTCTATCTTTAAATAATTTCCCAATTAGAACGTTGTTCATCACAAAATGTGACCCTGCTTGTGAAAACCAGGCAAAGATATTTTTACAGTTTTCTACATAAAATCATCCTACAGAATATTATGTGAAAATATAACAACAATATCTTCAATATTGAATGCATAATGCCATTTTAAAGATTGAAATTAATGCTTGAAATTGATCTTTGATGCTTGTTATCTAATAACTAATAAGTTTATGAGTCTTTAGCCTGGGTTTTCACAGGGTCACAAAATGTTTACATGCTGATCAATAATGCTACTGCTAAATGTATATAAAAACTAGAGGTGGGCATAGATTAATTTTTTTAATCTAGATTAATCTTGGAATTAATCTAGATTAAAATGGCTCATTTGAATTCTGCCGAAGGCCTTCAGAATATGTGTGCTACCCAAATAATGACTAAAAGTAAGTCTTTGAGAACGGGTTTCTCAAGCCAGGTGGCGCATTAGACCAGGGGCTCATCTCCTGTTTCCAAAATGCATCACAAACTGCTTGAGAAAGCTGTTCTACTATGATAATTGGTGATGAAAATAAATTATGTTCAATAAGATGTACTTGTGTTTAATAACTGTTTATTCAGTTAAACATGCATTTTGAACTGTAGGCCAACATAAGAGGTTGTGATGAACTGTTTACAGTCAGTAGCTTTGTCTCAATCAGTCCAAGCTCTATTTCTCCTTCTTCCACCAGTCACTCAGGCAGACCAGCTTGTTCACATTTTCTGGTGACAAACTAGATCTCCTCTTCTGCACAATATGGCCTGCTAAAGAAAAAAGTCTCTCACATGGGACAGTTGTGGCAGGAGTCCCCAAGTATCTACGGGCAATGTGGGCCAACCTACCATAGACAGCAGAATGCTCCGACCACCACTTCAGTGGACACTGATCTAGACTGGCACTGGACTCTACCTTGTACCTCTCCGCAGTTTTGTCTTCTGGTGTCTCCTCATCTGATTCGGAGTCTGATCCTATCAGTAGCAGGGCTGTTTTCTTCTTGGGTGGCTCAGGGTTCTCCTCCCCGAGTGGCTGCAGAGCAGGTTCTTCTCCCTTCACCAACTCACTTAGCTTTGCCCACACTGGCTCCCTCTCTGCTCTGGGCAAACACTTGAGGTCCTTAAATCGTGGATCTAGAGCAGTCGCCACCTTTGATAAATAAAAAATAATAATTATTGATTGATGAAAATTTCACTTTCCAAATCCAACCTCCATATTTCTTCATGACTCATTCATCTATTCATTGAACATTATAGACTGTTAAGCCAGTAGATCGGTCAAACAATGCAGTTATCTTCTGGTCAGTCTGACATACCTTAAGCCATTCCAGGTTTAGATTCTCCTTCCGCTGGTTGAGGTCCTTGGTGAAGGCAGCCTTGAATCGCACAATATAGGCAGGATCATCATCTGAGATCCTCATCGCTTGCTGGAGGTGGCACAAGGCAGGTAGAACCACAGAGCAGGATACATACTTATCCCCACCAAGGAGCTCAGTGATGTACCTACACAGAGAGACAGACACACACACACACACACACACCACACACACACACACACACACAGACAGACAGATAGAAACAGAGCAATAAATAATTAATTACTAATTCATTTAACTCAGATTACACATTTTTAAAGTTCTTAATCACATTACATTTAAGGGCGTGGTTCTTAAATACAAAGTGACATTTAAAAGAACTTGTATGCCAATTCATAAACACGCTATCGTTGTAGACCATACCTGCATGGCTCCAGCAGTTTCTCTAGCTTTGCCAACTTCTCATATTCAGCATTTGTTGGGAGGGCCAGATTGTGCTTCTGCTGAGAAAGCGTTGTGTGCAGTGCGTCTCTGTTGCGCCTCACACGCTTGATCATCTCTAGGGTGGAATTCCACCGTGTTGGAACATCTTGCACGAGTGGCTCCTGAACTTGTCCAAGGGAGGCTTGCTGGACATTCAGCTCGTCCGAGTTGGCCGGACTGTGTTTGAAATGTCCGACCACTTTACGGCACTTGGCCAGTGCACCATCAAAACCACCTTCCCGAAGTGACATTACAATAGCTCTCTGTACAACATGCGCAACACAGGGCAAATGCTCGAATGGCAGTATCCTCCCTGCTGCCACCATATTAGGAGCGCTGTCTGTTCCAATAGAGCTGATTTTGTCAGCTATCCCCCACTGATTAGCGACGTCGAGAAACTGCCTGGCACACGCTTCTGCAAAGTGACGCTCCTCTGTTTTCATCACACCTAACGGACAGACAAAGTAGATAAGAAATATATTCACTACTAACAACTAGCAATCATCAAGAAGCAAACATAATGTGGTGGTAGTTTGTGGTGTCGTGGTAATTAATCGACTAAGTAAGTAAATTAAATTATGTAATTTAAAATTACATAACGTAGCCTACCTAAAGCGAAGGAGTGAATTTCCCAGCTGGCATCGATGAGGTGTACAGTAACGCCGAGGTAGTTTTCATTTTTGACAGATGTCCAATGGTCGCCAGTCAGTGCTACAAACCTTAGCTCTACCATCTTCTCATCTTTTGCGGCTTTCTCTGCGGCGTACTGGTCATGTATTCTCCTCATGATAGTTCGCCTCGCAGGTAGTTTGTAAAATGGGTCACCTGTGGCCGCCTGGAGAACAAGCTCGAGCCCATCATCTTCAACCACGCTGATGGGCCGGCAGCTGGTGGCAATCCACTGAGCGAGGAGATTAATTAGCTTGGCTGATAGAGCTGTGCTGACGGGCTTGACTCGGTTGAACTCAAACATAGTAGTTTGACGACGACCACTTTTCTCCTGCACTACATCAGTGCTTGGCCCGGCATGTTCCGCATTAGCTAAGGGATGCTTAGCGGTCAGGTGGTACTTTAGACTTGAAGAACTCCTACAGTAAGCCAATTCCGCATTACACAAGGTGCAAATAACCTTAGTTTTATCGAGGTTTCCATTAGGAAGCTTCTTAAAAATAAACTTTCCCTGAAGCAAACCCGGCGACTTCACAGCAGCATCCATGTTAACACGTCAATGTGATGTAGTAATTTCACAGTAACGTTAGGCATACGGGTTTGAAGACTCGTTCCCGCCCCCTACATTGTAATTTGGCTAGGTATACATCCGCGCTAAAATATCAAGGTGAAAGTCATCATAGCTTGCGTAGTATAGACCCAGCTCCCAACCCGATTTTGAGAATAGATTAACAGCGACATTTTTTTTATCGCGCGATAAGAGTCTCACTGCGTTAACGGCGTTAACGCCATTAACGGCCCAGCACTAATAAAAACGTTATGGTTCATAAAATATCACAAATATTGTTGAAAGGTTGGAGACCTATAACAAACAGTAAACAGACTGACGGATACAAATACTTTAATATTGCTGCATTTTGTGTACTGTTGTGTGTCCATTTACCTGCTCTGTGTGTCTGCACTTGTGTTGTTAAAATAAGCAGGTGTCTGCTGCCCCTTCATGCGGCGCATCTTTGGCGGGAGAAGCAGCACGCGCGGAGCGGAAAGGGTTAAAACCAAGCGCGTTTGGCGCTAGATAAATATAAAGCGGCAAAAGATCAATTGCATAAATGTTCCTCAGAGCGTGTGTGATGTGATTCTCCATTGTATAGTCGTGCGGCTTAATTTAAACAACCAAAAAAGTCAAACGTTTTAAATGGTTTTTCTCGCGGTCCAGATGGAACGAAGCAAAGGTCCGGATCCGTACCGCGGGCCGCCAATTGAGGATGACTGTGCTAGCAGATTGAATTGATATCCATTGTGAATCTATTTTCTTCTCCCACCCCTAATAAATAAACCAGCTTGATACCTCCATGCCGATTACGGTCCCTGTCTATTACGTGACGCAGATATTTAATCATGCTGATCTCCACCGCATATAAATATTGTTTTCTTTGTCGTTTCATGGTCAGTGTCTGTCTTGTTTAGCTTTGCCTTGCATTTGCATCAATAAGATCAACTAAGATACAAACAAGCACAACAACAAACCCACTTCACACAAACATGTAGCTCTGTCTAATGCACTTGCCAAACTGTAAACTGCCTATTCATTTGACCTGTTCCAGAAATCCCCATTTACAAATTTGAGGGGATTTCAGTATTTTATATTTAGAACACATTTGGGTTTTCGTCTTTTTCATGTACGAAAGAGACTTGTTCTTGACTTGGTGGTGAAGACTTAAATGAATAATTTCAATCCTAGCATTTCTTTCATCAGATGGAATCACCAGATCCATCTCAAATTGAAGAGCAAGAGGAGAAGAGTGTGAAAGTGACTAAGGGCCCTAAACGTCAAGCAGAAAGCACCGTCTCAGATAATGGAGTCTTACAGCCACTCAAGATGTCCAAACAGGAGCTGTATAAAGCCCCCACAGTGGAAGAGTTTAACCAACTTAAGGAAGCTGAAAATCTTTTCCACTGCAATTTGTTAAAAATGCAGGTATTTGTGTCCTAATCCATCTATCATGTTTTACTACATTTGTATTTCCTAGCTTTATTTGTATTATGGCACACGCTGTTTCTTCATGTTAACTATGGTTCAGTAATGCATGATTATAACTGTATAACAATATTTTTCACATTGCATATATGTATGTGTTCAGATGGATGAACTCTTGAAGGAAGTGGCCCTAAGTGAGCACAGGAAAAACCTTCTGGATTCTTTTGTGCAGCAGATCACACACCTCTTGCATAGTGTGCCTACATCTGAAGTTGTAGAGGTTAGACATTAGTGGAGCATTTGCAGGAGCTGACACTGGCTTGGGATGCAATGAATTTGAAAATGCTACTTTATGGTAATTACTAAAAAGTCTCTAATTCTCTTCTGCTAGTTGGAAGACCTTTCATGGTTGTCCGGTGTTGAAGTCCCATTCCTCTTCATCCCAAAAGTTGCAAAAGGAAAGTTTCACATGGAGCCTCCTGAATCAATCAACCTGGTGGGCAGTTATCCACTAGGCACATGTATCAAACCCCAAGTCTCTGTGGATTTGGCTGTCACCATTCCAGCTGTGAGTTAACTATTACACTTCTAAAGTTCCTGTTTTGTGTATGCAATATATTAATAAATGAATTACAAATACCATTTAATAAAGAAACTGACAGTTGATGTTGAAGGCAGATGTTTTAATATTGTCAGAAATATTACATTTTCTTACTACTCATTAAGCAACATATATGAGTTATATGAATTTTAAATAAAATGAGTACTGTTTAGCCCGAGGCTTCATAAATATTCCTGAGATGAATGATGGTTATCTGTTTATTAATTGGGAACTAATTTATGGTAGTGCATTTTATTTTTTGAAGACTATTTTACACCCGATGGATGCCATAAACCAGAAGTATCCTCGGAAGAGAGCGCTGTATCTGGCTGGTCTGGTGCAGCACCTCATGTCTACGAAGGCTGTGGGTTCACTGCGCTACTCTTGTCTCCATGGCAACCGTCTTCGACCTCTACTACTGATCAAACCCAGAGGTATGATTGGTATAATAAAAGCTTTTACAGGAATCATATACCACAGTAATAATTCTTAGATTTTAACATGTTTGCAGGTGAACTATTTAAAATTCAGTTTTGAATCAAAGTATATCATTCTTGGGAATCGTGTTGATCTAAGTTTTTTCTTGGAGAAGGTGGGGGTCCTTGTTGATTTGATCAAATATAAGTGCGGAAGCAGCTAGGTGTCACAGCGCTGCAACGGAAGAAAACACATGCAAATAGAAAAAACACAAGTACAAATACTGCAAATACTCGCAACACAAACAAATACAGAAACGCACTGCAAGCTGCACAGACGACAACGGAAGTGTTTCCGGGGACCTCAAAAACTGATGTTGGCTCTGGTGCTGAAGCGAAGTAGTGGTCTAATTTAATATTTTAAAAAGACGGGTCATATTATTTATGTTTATCTGCTGTAATGGCAGTCACAAACGGATGGGGACAGGCACGTAGATGTAGAATTTCCTAATAAATTATTTTAACACTACACATTACATTAATGGTAGGTTAGTGTATGTGAACCTTTGCAGATTAAGTTACTCTTTAGCTTCAATAAGGACTTACTATCATGAAACCACTGTAAAAGTGCACATGCACTTTTTATGTCATTCAATAGGTTTATCCAAGGAATAAATCAATATAGCATAACTCTGACCTCCGCTGAAGCTGTCATCTGTCAGTCTCCAGTCAGCATGCGTGGTTACGGTGACGGTCAGGACGTTACTCTTTCAAATATGTTCCAATGTTTACATTATTTTTCATCAATCACAAGATGATAGTCTGGTTTTGTTTAAAATGTAAGCACAGACTCTATTAACCATAACATTTATTTGCCTAATTTTATTCAAGGTTTAAAGTGGTCAAGCATTGGATTTCTTGCATACTGATAGTGACACCTGTTGGCCGAAGTTGGTATCACATGCTAATGTTAGCTAGCCATCAGTTTTTCTCACTTGTGTTGCTCTTAGAGGAAAAAAGTTTTGAGAGCGATTAAAAAATGTTTCAAGGAGAGAGTAAGAAAATAAGACGGAGAGAGAAAAAGAGAATAGTCAGATTTAGCCTCAGGATGGATCGAAAACACTATTATTTTTTTCCCCAGTGAATTTTTTTTTCACCTTGCGGTTCAGGGCCACCATAAGGGTGAGATTAATCGCGATGAAATTGTATCTATTGTACACTTTATTGAATCACTCTTGTGCTCTCTGTTGGTCATTTTATCTCGAAATCTATTTAGAGCGTCTTGTTTTTTATGAATTAATTAAAGTATCTACATTTGTTGCCGGCTTATCGATTCTAGTATCTCACAAAGAAGGACGGTGTTACATTAACATATCGATAAATCCTCCAATCCCACCGATAATATTAAATAATTATTACACGGACCGTTCATTTTGCGTCATAACACATTCATATATCATCTGGCGCCACAGGGATTACTTTTTTTTTCCCACAGGGATTCTACTTTTTCAAAAAAGTATTTTTGAAACCCAAAGACTGGAATATGGATATCCAATGGACACAGCTTCAGCTTGTTATATTACAGATGGACCTAAATGAACAAATATTCATTTTAAAAACATTTACGTGAACCAGCTGCCAGGGCGTGGCTAGACCTAAAGCTCTACTGGGGCACAGGCCCCCATTACTTTTCCTATTTTAAACATACTTAACATGAACAATAATAACATGTTTAGGCATAAATGGCATACCCTGCATGGAAATAATGATAGCAAATATAATCTTCATTACACAATGACAACAATGAATAATAACATCTTTTCAAGAATTTCAAGAAACCAGTCATTTTATGGTTGCAACTAAAATAAAGCGCATATTTAATCTAACCAAAAAAGGTATTCTCAAGTTTTCCTGAGACTTTCACACAGATGTACACGGACATGAATTTCTTTATTAAATAATGCAGAAGATAAGGTGCTTAAAAATAATTGCATATTAAAACGCCATCAGATTATTTTTCAAAATTAAACCCCTTAAATCCCACAAATAAACACTGCACAGTGTCCACACTACAGAGTCAACAAAACGGCCACAGTGATGTAGTTAATTAGATAATTAATGGATTTATGTTATTCTAAAGTCATTATTGGATCATAATGATGAACACCTGCTGTTAACAAACACAATGGCCTTCATTTATCAAACTGTCGCATGCTAGAAAACTGTGTGTACGCTTGCTTCCACGCAAAACTTGCCATTTTTTCAATATGGACGTGAGCGGTTGCTATGATCAAATCTCACGACAGGTCACAACTCGTGAATGCAAGTTTTGAGAGAAGGTGAAGGACCGTTTATGCTTTACCCTTTTGATAACTGAAAAGTTTTTTTTATTTTTTATTTAAAAACACAATGGTTGCAGAGTTATGCTAAAATGAATCCTGCTTGGTAGAATGTGTCGGCGACGACACGTCTGGTTTAAAAAGGTTAATGTTGTTAATTGTAAAAACTGATGAGATTTTGGGCTACTTCTCAGATAATTTACGACAATTAAAATACACAATTAAAAGTAAAACATTAAATACTACAATAAGTTTATCTATTTGCAAGGTGATAGCTTCTTTGTTTGACAAATATGCATTCTAATGAAAACAGACAACACGCATGCTTCAATGTTTTTGTATTTGTCCAGTGTTTATTTGTGCTTGGTTGTGTGTGAAAGACGCACGCACACTGGATCACAGCACAAGGTTGCCTGGCTTTGTGTGGCAGGCACCAGGCTGGTTTGTTGGGGCTGAAAGCCGCTGGTTCTTGCCTCTGACAGATCTGAAAGAGAAAAAATAAATGAAGCAGTCCTAAAACTGTATGTGCTTGATTTAAGCAGCCGGAAATGCAAGATTGGCAGTATTAGATTTTAGACATTTATCCTCTTTAGAAACATGCATCTGTCTCCTCTGCCACAGACCATTTTTTTCTTCACCTAAATGAAGACAATTGTAAAAACATTTACATATAAACATTTTTCTATAATTGCGCCGCAAAATTATCAATAATTTATATCTACATTCGTTTTGACATTAACACATGAATGTAGACTAACTCAAACAAAATTCTTCAAGACTGAAGTCAGATTATAATTTGTTTTAAATGCACTACACAAACAAAGTAATTTAAAACAACAATACTTCAAGTAAAAATAATCGTGAAACAATAATAATTTGCTGTGATATTTACAAAAGTGAAATATCCAATAAAAATACAAACCTGATGAGCTGCAGTTCGGTTCACTACGCCAACGCAGCAATGTCTTTCCAAACTGTTTTTTTTATAGTTCCTTTGATTCCGCTTTTCAAGGTTAATGTTTCAATATCTAAATCGGAAAAGTTCCTCTTTTTGGTATGCATACGTTTTTCTATGTTGCAAAATCTATACCCTGAATTTATAGAGGCCTGGTATGTAAATTACGATCGATTTTAGCCGCCAAATTTATCATGATACGAAAGTTTAATGAATCACATGTGAGCGTTGTCATAATCTGATTGTTTCGCTAGGATGTACGCTTGTTTGTACGTTTGTTTGATAAATGAGGGCCACTCACTGAAAGAAAACATGAACAAGTACATAACACAGCTTTAGATGAATAAAATAACAGATGAACACATGAAATCTGTCAAGATCTCACCAGAGGAGAATTAAACACAAACACCATTAACATCTTCCCTTTTTACAGACAGATTTATAAATTATTGAAAATGCCCATCCCTAGTGCTAGCAGTATGTCCGCTGTTTGGCAGTATTTCAGAATGGACCAACCAGCCAGTAAAACTGCAAATTAAGAAAAATAAAATATTACTGTCAAATGTCTGTCAGATAATACAAATATTCTAGTTTACTGTATGTATTCGTTACTGTTTTATTATTGATATGTCTGAGGCCCACCATAAAATAATTCTACCAATTCACACAGGGCTAGTATATACAGCTGTATACAGATACACAGGTATCAAATCAGTACTCGGTATCGTCCGATACCCTGAGCCCAGGTATCGGGATTGGTATCAGGAATGAAAAAAGGGTATTTGGAAATCACATTACTGGTATTTTGGGACTGCTTTGTGAGAGCTGTCTTACCGGCAAAAAGAGGGAATGCCGAACACCACATTTGTGTATTTACTGGTAAAGTCATTCAAGTTATTTGATTGTATTTTACAGTGATTGCTGTGTGAAAGGGGATATTGTCGCAGATGTTTAAATAGAAGAGCAGGTTCATAATTTGTCAAGTAATCCGAGTGTGTTTGCATATGATATTCAGGTAAAGATAGCAGCAGTGTTACATTGCGGGTTCATGCTGTGCCGCCTCCAAACTTCCTCAAACCCAGTCGCTTTCATCCTCAGAAGAACAACGTCAGGACTGAGTGGTTCACTGGTGTAGCCAATAAACAACAAGGTAATCAAGAATTTCGGATAGGTCTCTTTTAATGAGATTATTTCATGTAACAAAAAATGTCTATTGTTTTTATAATGCAGAGCGCAGTGAGCCTCCTACTCCCCATTACAACAGCACGATTCTTGGAGATCACCTCCCTCTCTCACACTTACAGTTCCTTTCAGCTAATAGCACACAGTGTCCTGCATTTAGAGATGTTGTGGCCCTTCTCAAAGTTTGGCTAAGACAGAGAGGACTGGACCAGGTAAACAGAAACTTGTTTCTAAATTAAGGTATAATCGTATAGTCTTTTAATATGAAATATGTTTGTCGAGGAGCATAATAATCTGAAAGACACAATTAAACAATGAATTGTTTTTAACAAGTGTTAATGTGTTTTAACAGGGTGCAGGATGTTTCTGTGGCTTCCATGCGTCTATGTTATTGGCTTATCTTCTGTCCACGCACAAAGTTGCCAAAAGCATGAATGCCTACCAGCTGTTCAGGAATGTTCTGCACTTCTTGGGTAAGGGAGATCATGATATCACATTTTGTCAGGGACCAGTAGATTAATAACAAATTATGTTCAGATACATATAAAAAGAGAAACAAGCAATTTCATTAAACAAATTATACAATGCAAATATAACTAAAATCAAGGCACTCGCATATCTCACATAAAAGCTACCCTAAAAAGGTAAGTTTTAAGAAAGGATTTAAAAATATTAAGATATTCTGCATTTCTTATCTCAGATGGAAGAGAATTCCATAGCTTTGGGGCCAGAGAGGAAAAAACACTATCACCCATAGATTGCGAGTTGCCGGGACCATTAAAAGACCAGCTCCAGTAGAACGGATGTTACGTGCTAGTGTGTAGGGTACTAAAAGATCTGACAAATATTGTGGAGCCAAATCATTTAAGGCCTTGTGAGTCAGCAGAAGGATTTTTAAATAAATTCCTAACTTAACAGGAAGCCAATGTAAGGTTTCCAAAATAGGTGTAATGTGAACACGTGCGCTGGTCCTAGTCAGGATGCGAGCAGCAGAGTTTTTTACCAACGGTAGTTTGCTAAGAGTAGCTTTTGATGCTCCAGCCAACAATGCATTGCAATAATCAATCCGAGAGAAAACAAATGTGTTAATTAACTTTTCAGCTACAGGAAATGACAGCATGGGACGTAATCTGGCAATATTTCTGAGACGAAAAAAAATATACTTTAACTGTATTCTGAACATGTAGACCAAATGTTAAGTTAGCATCAAATGTCACTCCCAAATTTTTTTAGTTAGTTTGAAACTGTAAAACAGAGCCATCCACATTTAAGGCTAAAGGCTCAGTTTTATGTAACTGATGAGGTGAACCAATGAGCATAACTTCAGTCTTGTCACTGTTAAAACAGAGAAAATGATCAGACATCCATTTTTTAACCTCGGATGCATTGCGAAAGAAAAGAAATCGTTGCGTTAACACCATATTTTGAATGTATGTATATCTGGTTGTCACCAGCATAAAAATGAAAGTTAAGTCCAAGTGATCTCAGAAGTTTCCCCAAAGGAAAAATTTACATGTTAAAAAGTATAGGGCCCAAAATTAAACCCTGGGGCACTCCAGATTTCACCACCCCAACCTCAGGTCTACAACCACCCAATACAACAAATTGCTTGCGTTCTGTAAGGTAAGACTTAAACCAGTCTAGAGCAGAGTCCAAAACACCAAAAACAGTCTCTAAGTGGGAGAGTAAAATACAAGATCGATAGTGTGGAAAGCGGCACTAAGATCAAGAAGAATCAATATCGATAGATGCCCAAATTCAAATTAACAAGTCATTTGTGACCTTAACCAAAGCTGTTTCTTTGCTGTGCAATTTACGGATGCCAGATTGAAGGGGCTGAAAGAGATCATTTGAAAACTATTGTTTGTTTTAGGTACAGGGGTGACAGTAGCAATTTTAAGTGCCTCTGGCACAACACCAGTACCCAGGGAGTCATTAATAATACCCAGCACAACAGGACATAAAGTTTCAAAACACTGCTGAAACAGGCTTGTAGGTACATGATCAACTATAGAAGTGGTCGTTTTCATTTTTACAACCACATTACAAAGAGGCTGAGTATCTGGAGTGTTTGTAGTCTGGTGTTACCCCCAGCAACATCCTCATTGTCCGTCGATTAAAAAAAACTTTTGCTCCAAATCTCACATCCATGACGTCACAATCATGTTTTATGTGCGCTTCTAAAGTCAAGCAGTAATCCTTAATCTATCAATTCTATATCATTGGCAAGGTGAAATAGCATCTCCTGGCTATAGGATACAATGACCATTAACGTGTCAGCTTTCGCTTAGTGAAAGTCTATGATTAGACAGCCACTTTAAGGTGAAAAGTAGTTAACACAATTGCCGCAATGGTAAAAGCATTTATCTGGCTGAGTGCCTTCTGCATTTGTTCAGTTATACTTTTGTTTGCAGCTTCCACAGATCTGACAAAGAACGGTATCACCTTGGCTAAGAATGCTGACACAAAAGCTGTGAGTAGAACTGAATTCTGTTGTAACTTAATGTTTTGTACTGGTTGCATTATTAAATATGTGTTTTTTATTCTGCTTTAGCCCTCAATACCTGAATTCCATATGGCATTCTCTGTGGTTTTTGTGGACCCTTCTGGACACCTTAATCTATGTGCAGACATGACAACTTTTACCTACAAACAAGTGGGGACTTCTTGACATCTATGTGAATGTGATATTCATTAACTAAGCAGTTTATTAGCACAATTCAGTCTAAATATTTTTTATGTATTTTTCAGATCCAACATGAGGCGTTGCTTTCGCTTAAGATATGGGATGATCCTACAGTAGACTGCTTCCAGGCTTTGTTCATGACGTCCAAAGCCATGATCAGAACATATGATAATGTTTTCTAGTAAGTATTTGCTACCTGAAATCTGCTATTTGCGTTTTCCTTTAGTCTTTTTTTTGTCTGCTTGTCCTGGAAAATCAATGCCATGTTTTACAGACAAGGTTTAAGAGTAATCCCAGATTAAAATGCATGTTTGATCTGTTTTACCTGAAAAAAAAACTTGCACTGACACATAGTATATGTCAGTGATATTGTCTTGTCATAAGACTAGGGCTATCGCACAGTGTTTAATGCGTTGCGCATCCCGATTGGACTGTACTCTTTTTAAACCCTGCGGTGAGAAGTTTGATCAATCACAGTACTTTTAGTGAAAGGGCTGCATCCCTCTTCTGTTGTTGAATCTCCACCATTTAGGTAGATGTTACATTAGAGGGAAACTTATTTCAAAATCATTTTGAGCTAGCCTAGCTATGTTTGTTCATTTCCAGAGAGATGACCATTGTGCTCAGCCCACAGTACACACCCCCTTCTAGTGACAGTATGTTTATCATTTTGAGCTAGCCGAGCCATTTTTGTTTATTTCCAGAGAGATTACCAGGGTGCTCAACCCAAAGTACACACTCCCTTCCAGTGACAGCATGTTTTAATACCTGCATGCTACAAGGTAGAAAAGGCTAACTTTATAACTGAGCTAACAAAAGCTTAGCACTCTTTATTCTTCTTTGTTTGATTGTTGTGTAATAAAGCAGTTTTTTGTGTTCAGCTGTAAGTGATGGCACAAAATGACTTGCCTTTTCACCACTTTGGAATTGAAACTGGGAATCGATAAGCGCAATCGAAATGGGAATTGATCAAATGTAAACAATGCCCAACCCTAATTAAGATTCAGCCCTGTAATGTTTTTAAGGTAATTTTATAAAAGCTGCTTACATTTCCGACTTCAACTAACACAGTGTCTACACTGGTAACACACACGGCTTGTTCTAATGGGACTGTCATGCCACGGCAGTGTGGACAAACTGTAAAATGATAATGGGTTCTAATGCGTTTTATTGTCTTGTCGCGTTGCATCGTGCCGACACTGTGTTAGTCCTAAGTCCTATTTAAGGATAAACCCTTTCTGTGAAACCGAACCCTAGTGTCACACAGCCAAAAAATGACATTCTTACCAAGCATTTTTTTTTGTTTTATGTACAAATATCTTACCATTCTTAAATCACGATACATTTTCTTGACCAGAAAAGTGACGCAAGATATTTTGTCTTGTTTAATGAAATGAAATATATGAATGAGGGATTTTTTTTTTTAAACCTTCAAAGCATCTGCCAATGGGGTGAGAAAAATGTACTTAAATTAGTTAAGGAAAACTAAATTCAAGATAATTTTTGTCACCCCATAGATTTTTTTGCTTGTTTTAAAACACAAATTTACATAACTCCTTATATTTTCTTTTTCAAAACAAGACTAAATATCTTACGTCACTTTTCTTATCAACAAAATATATATTGATTTAAGAAGTTTTAGATATTTTCACTAGAAAACAAGACAAACGTGCTTTGCATGTATTTGCTGTGCACAGACATAAAGTCGGTCATTTGCTTTTTTCCCTTAGCCTCAGTGAGCTGGTCAAGTTGCAGGCTTCCTGTAAGAAGCTTTCATTGCTAAATGAGCTCATGGACCACAGCGGGAACTATGTCCTCGCTGCATTTCCTTTCATTTTGTCCCTCTTGCAACAAGGACTTGGAGAAAGGATCCACCTTCTGGCACATTCACTGCCTCCTGACCCAGAGGTAGATACAATTTTAAGTTTTCAACACAAAAAAGATTGATAAATGTATATATATATAGCTGCTGTCAGTAGGTCTTGACAATATAAAATATAGCTGCAAGCAGCAGTTATGGGTACAAACATAATGGCCCCATCGCTACATGGTGGTTCTCAGAAAGCAATGCACGGTTGGGACGTGCATTTAAGTTGGTAAATATCAGTGGACTACTTTATAGTATGTTGTATGTATGTTCCTGCTGCCAGTTGGTGGTGCTTTGACTGACGCGCACAATAGCCACATTTATGTGAGAGGCCTCTACAACTAAACGCGCTATAGTCCAATATTAATCAAAATTATTCTATGAATGTAGATGATAGGAGACACGTTTGTAGATGATGGGACATCTTGACACTTGTTGCCCCTTTTGCCTTAAATGTATTGCTTTGGCATGGCAACACTATTTTGTGTTTTTACGAGGCAAATGCAATGTTTTAAACTCTGTAGGAGCATCTAGGTGGTGGAATCACAGAGGGAAGCAATAAGCATGCGAAAGGCCTCCAGCAGATTAGAAGGTTTATTTTCCACTCTTTTTAAATTGTAATGGATAATGATGTTCAGCGGCTTGATATCGCAGAGTAAAACCCGACAGGAGCCTGACGCGAAGCGGGGTTAACGTTACAATCGGCTGGATGTACACAAGCAAATTATTGGTCCCGAAAAATGTATTATAAATATTTTATTTGTAACAAATACAAACCTTATCCGTGGAAAATGCGTTTCCTAATAGCTTTAATCCAATGCGATTTTCAAACAAGACGAACATGCAATTTGGTTAAATCATTTGTAAATATAATCTCATGTGTTATTAATTGGGCATTTATATTTGTTTCTATTGGTGAATATTTAACTGAACCCGTCAAGATGACTCGGAGCACCCGTATGACCCTGTGTTAGTTTATAAAGAGCACGTACACATGTTTTCTGTAACTTATAGCCATGGAAAAAATAAAAAGATAACGCCAGCTTTGCCTTTAACTAGCATTTCTACATGTATTCCAGTCCAGTGTATCTTGAATTTCAACAGAAACAAACCTCAGGACTGACACGGTAAAGTGTTTAATGAAATAAAAACCAGGCTTATTTCAGCATATGTGACCCAGTCTGTGAAAACCCATCTAAAGTTTTTTTTGTGATTTGCTGTTTTTACATGTAACCATCTCATGTAAAGTAAAGAACATTCTGTAAAAATATAACCTTGATATCTTGGACTGTTTAAGGCCATGTCAAAGATTGTCATCATAGTGAAATTAATGCTTGAAATCAAATTTGATGCTCGTTATCTCATAATTAGACTTTATCCTGGGTCACATATATTTATCTTAATACATTTAAAACATACTTAAGTTTTCTGAAAAACGGTTTTTGTTTTTAATTTTGTGCAAATAAATGCAAATATAAAACAATATTTTAGTTGTGAATTTGGGTGACATTCTGTCAGTAGTTGACAGAAAATAACAGTATGTTAAAAAAAAAAGTAATTTGAGTGGTCTCTAAATTTTTAGTGGTGTATTTTGAAATATATATGTATTAGAATGTGTATGTCCATCGCTGGTTTGGTCTTAAATTTATATATAAAGTGGCATTAAAATGGTGTTATAAAGTCTTAAATTATACTTGCTTATATCGGTTGACACCCTGCATCTAGCGGTTGAGCTTGATATCGCAGTCTAAATTCAAAACATTGGAGAGACAAGTTTAGTCAAGTAGCTGTTCTTCTCGGTTTCTTTTGTTTATCATAAATAGTCTACAGGCACTCTATTATTTGCAAATTAAATTAAATTTCTTGTATATAGCGCTTTTCACAATTTTCATTGTTGCAAAGCAGCTTTACATGCATCATAATAATAGTAATACTAGGGCAAAATAAAAGATATTATGTGTACTGTAAGTTAAGGGCAGTCAATGAACGTGCGCATACGCAGTGACATTTATGTTGTTGCTTTGAAACCGTCTATAATTGCCCATTAAATGGATTTGCTTGCCCTGCGTTGTTTTCTATGAGCCACTGCACGGCACTGTAGGGATTGGGTCTGTTATTGTTGTTTGCAGCTATATTCAGATGTTTACTTTCATTGATTTTCAGTGGTCTGTGGACAGTGCACCTCCAAATCACAAGAACCAACCACCATTATGCATTGGCCTGCTGCTAAACCTTCAACATGCTCTTTGTAGTCTAGAGAGAGGACCACCAGCAGACAGTCCCAAGGTAAATTAACCCTTATATGCACAGAAATTCGAGTTTATGTCTATTCTGCAGAATATTTTAAACCACTAATGTTGTTGGTGTTTTCAGGCCACAGAGTTTAGGCAGATGTGGGGTTCTCGGTCAGAGTTGCGACGCTTTCAGGATGGAGCCATCACTGAAGCAGTGCTGTGGTCTGGAAGCTCTGTCTGTCAGAAGAGACTCATCTTAAGGGAGATTATTTCTCACCTGCTACAGCTGTATGTCTCTGCTCCATTCATTTACTGAATTGAACTGAAATTTTTAACGAAGGATATGCTCCAAAAATTACAAGGTTTTGCTAAGTTGCTACGATCATAGAAAACCTGGAGATATGAGAAAATTTAGGAAATATCATTTATATTAAGTTAGCCATTCAATTCCAACATTTACGTCCCCAGATAAGGTATGGTTTCGTTAATGTTAACCCGAATTTAATTCTTATACTGTATATACAAAAGTAAGGACCTCTTTATTGTGTTACATACTAATATCCACCTAACAGACATATTTGACAGTTTACTTTTAATTATTGACTTATAGTCACTTTGTCATGTCCCCTGGGCTTAACATAGCAGCAAGTCCACCTCTGAATGGCTCAAAACAACGATATAAAGGTTTTGTAGTGGCCTCGCGAATGTCCGGACCTAAATCCAATTAGGATGCTGTGGCACGACCCTATACAGGTTGTTCATACTTAAAAACCTTGCAATGTGGCTGAATTAAAACAAGGCAATGCAAAGGGTAGCCACAATTCTTTCACGGCAATGTGAAAGACTCATTGCCGGTTGTTGATTGCAGTTTTTGCTGCCAAGGGTGGCACAGTCTGGAACAGACTTGTTTAATATTTTTCATATCGTGGCCACATCACAGCCTTTTTGCGATTAGCAAATCGCAACATTTCAACTTGCTAGTGTGATTCGATTATTTGCTCAATCATACTAATAATAATGATTGATGCCAAAAAATGTAAAATACAAAATACGGAGATACAAGGTTTCAGAAGGGCAGCAGCTGCACACATATCCAGTATATACACTCCTAAACAAAATCTTAAGACCGGGGGAAACATTACAAGTATTCCCATTTCTCACTGGTAGATCTTGGCTGGTGGCTGATCAAAAGTTTATATATATATATACAGGTGCAGGCCATATAATTAGAATATCATTAAAAAGTTGATTTATTTCACTAATTCCATTCAAAAAGTGAAACTTGTATAATGTATACATTCATTCCACACAGACTGATATATTTCAAGTGTTTATTTCTTTTGATTTTGATGATTATAACTGACAACTAATGAAAACCCCAAATTCAGTATCTCAGAAAATTAGAATATTACTTAAGACCAATGCAAAGAAAGGATTTTTAGAAATCTTGGCCCACAGTAAAGTATGAACATGAAAAGTATGAGCATGTACAGCACTCAATACTTAGTTGGGGCTCCTTTTGCCTGAATTACTGCAGCAATGCGGCGTGGCATGGAGTCGATCAGTCTGTGGCACTGCTCACAGTGTTATGAGAGCCCAGGTTGCTCTGATAGTGGCCTTCAGCGCTTCTGCATTGTTGGGTCTGGCATATCGCATCTTCCCCTTCACAATACCCCATAGATTTTCTATGGGGGTGAAGGTCAGACGAATTTGCTGAAACAGGGAACAGGGATACCATGGTCCTTAAACCAGGTACTGGTAGCTTTGGCACTGTGTGCAGGTGCCAAGTCCTGTTGGAAAATGAAATCTTTATCTCCATAAAGTTGGTCAGCAGCAGGAAGCATGAAGAGCTCTAAAACTTCCTGGTATACGGCTGTGTTGACCTTGGACCTCAGAAAACACAGTGGACCAACACCAGCAGATGACATGGCACCCCAAACCATCACTGACTGTGGAAACTTTACACTGGACCTCAAGCAACGTGGATTCTGTGCATCTCCTCTCTTCCTCCAGACTCTGGGACCCTGATTTCCAAAGGAAATGCAAAATTGACTTTCATCAGAGAACATAACTTTGGACCACTCAGCAGCAGTCTAGTCCTTTGTGTCTTGAGACGCTTCTGACGCTGTCTGTTGTTCAAGAGTGGCGTCATGCGACAGCTGAAACCCATGTCTTGCATACGTCTGTGCGTAGTGGTTCTTGAAGCACTGACTCCAGCTGCAGTCCACTCTTTGTGAATCTCCCCCACACTTTTGAATCGGTTTTGTTACACAATCCTCTCCAGGGTGCGGTTATCCCTATTGCTTGTACACTTTTTTCTACCACATCTTTTCCTTCCCTTCGCCTCTCTATTAATGTGCTTGGACACAGAGCTCTGTGAACAGCCAGCCTCTTTTACAATGACCTTTTGTGTCTTGCCCTCCTTGTGCAAGGTGTCAATGGTGGTCTTTTGGACAACTGTCAAGTCAGCAGTCTTCCCCATGATTGTGTAGCCTACAGAACTAGACTGAGAGACCATTTAAAGGCCTTTGCAGGTGTTTTGAGTTCATTAGCTGATTCGAGTGTGGCACTAGGTGTCTTCAATAGTGAACCTTTTCACAATATTCTAATTTTCTGAGATACTGAATTTGGGGTTTTCATTAGTTGTCAGTTATAATCATCAAAATTAAAAGAAATAAACACTTGAAATATATCAGTCTGTGTGGAATGTGTCACTTTTTGAATGGAATTAGTGAAATAAATAAACTTTTTGATATCAAAGGTTCAGCAATATATATATAACACACAAAATAGCCAATCTCCAACCTACCTCAACCAGATTTTGCACATGCAAATGTGACCCTGGTCAAAATATCGATTTTATGGGTAAATTTTCTTGAAATTGACATAAATGGAAAGCTTATTTATATAAAATAATAACTTTCATGTGATGTATTAATGTATGGTTGGTTGGGATATGACAATATTTGGCTGAGATGCAAGTATTTGAAAATCTGGGAGATCTAAGAAAACACCTTTAAAGTTGACATTGACACCTAGCAGTTGAGCTTGGTTGCATTTATGGGCCATATTGCTGTCTCGTTTAACTAACTGTTATACAATTCTATATTACTCGTCGTGAATTGCAAATGTTGAAAGAATTACTATATTTTACAAAGTAATAGTACCGGAAAGGGTGGAATCTGCTATCTCTGACCCAGATGGGTTGAATGCGACAATATACTGTGATTTTCACCAACTGGCAACCAAGTTGTCGAAATATAATAGTGGGTAAATCATCATTGGGCGGGGTCATACGGACCAAAACAAAAACGGACATTCCGGCACAGAACGCACATTTCAGAGTACAATAACTGGCTATAGCATTGTTTTTGGGACAAACCAATATATGAACTTAGCATGTTTCCTAAATGTCTACGAACATATTAAGGTATTGTTTTGAATGCAGTAAATTTACTATAGACAGCAGCTTTAATATCCTAATAATTTAGGCATAAAAGAAAAATAGATCATTTTGACCCATACAATGTATTTTTGGCTATTGCCACAAATTTACCTTTACTACTTATTACTGATTTTGTGGTCCAGGGTTACATAATTAAAATGTTTATTTTGCACTGAACACAATATGCTATTACAACACGTTTTATGCACATATATAATGTAAATCTAAATGTACATGTAGAGCTCTAGACTGCGACCAAAATGCTTTCAAATGCGATCGTTTTTTATAACATGCGAGGTAAAATTTCACAGGGTTGCATTGGTGCGAGTTCGTAAAAAATGTTTGCCCCACCAAAGAATTATTTGAACATTTAATGTGATTTATGAGTAGTGAATGACGCGCTTATGATTTGTGCAGGTCTTTCTCCAAACTAAAGTGTGTGTTTGACTTCATTCGGTGTTTCGCAGACCGCGCAAAGCATTAAAAGCATTGCGGGACAGCTAAATAATAATACCAACTGTTTAAAATAACAAATTCAAGGTATCTTTGCATTTACTTTGGATTTATTATCGCAAGTGTTGAAGCGCAAATTTGAAGTGGTCTATAGCCGACTATTTTAAAAGACAGAGTGACAAATTTTGTTTGAGTGAGTCTTTTAAAAAAGGGTTTAAATGAAGCGCGTTTGCCGCTTAATAAAGAAATTACAAGATATAGCGACAAAATAATTGTTTATGCTTGACCTGTGTGAATTTTGAAATCTCCATGAAACACATGATTGATAAACAATATAATGAATTAAAAAAATATATTTTCGAGGAGTTTCAAAGCCCAGAATTTACCAAATTGTAGGAAAAACTTAAATATGCTCTAACTTAGCTGTTCTCATCTTTGGAAGATCACAAAATAGAAGGTCGTTGATTTACCAAGGTATATGATACTTGCACGTTTTTTCTTTTAAGAAAATACAAATTGATTAAACATTTATGTATTCTGAGCCATAAATGCAATCACCAGAAGTAAAAGGTTATTACACACAGACTACACCACAGTCTCTCTGCATCAGCGCCATGACGTTTAACACCCCCTGACAACAGCTGTAGTCTCTTTTAGCAACTTAGTAGCAACCACTTTTTTAAAGAAACGTGAAAGCAGTGTTTTACTGTGGGAACGGGGACCAGGCTAACATGCTTCCGGTCTGTGTATACAAAAATACATTTAGTCATTTAACAGACACTTTTATCCAAAGCGACTTACAAAATGTTTAGGGAGCAATAAGCGGTATGTCATACAGGAGCCATAATACATTAGGTGCCAATACAAAGTTACCACAAAAGCTAGACCACTACATGTTGAGAGAGAGGGTTAGTGGTTTTTTTTTCTTTCTCATTTGTCTGTCGAGTATTCACAGAAGAGATGGGTTTTAAGTAGTTTTTTTAATGTTGTGAGAGATGTGGTTGAACGGACAGAGTTAGGAAGAATGTTCCACCAGGAAGGAGTTGTGAAGCAGAATGAGCGGGAAAGCGATTTACTGACCTTATGGGAAGGCAATACAAGACGCCGCTGGTTTGCTGAATGCAGGGATCTTGATGGGGTGTAGGAGTGCAGGAGGGTGTGAAAGTAAGCCGGTGCAGATCTAGTGATAGTCCTGTAGGCAAGAATTAGTGACTTGAATCTGATACAGGCTTCAACCGGTAGCCAGTGGAGAGAGATGAAAAGGGGGGTCACATGAGCCCTTTTGGGCTGTTGGAAGACGAGGCGTGCTTCTGCGTTCTGAACCAGCTGGAGCGGTTTGATAGCCTTTGCAGACAGACCAGCAAGGAGATATACCTAATACCTAATTTCTGCTGCATTCTATACCATACAGTAACACCATTAATGTCATACCTTTTAATTTACCCATAATTTTGTTTCATTATTCTTGATTTAGTCATGCAGACATTCCTGAGTCGTGTGTCAGATTTGTAGGACAGCTTGACAGCCTCATCACAGTTGACAAAGAGGTGCTTTATGGATTTTTTACAGTTTTAATATGTTACACATTCCACAGTCCACAGTGCATTTTTGTTTTTTAGAACTTCACTACAGGAGAGGAGGAGAGTCTGAAAGTGGTTCAGGCCTATGAGGATCTGAGCAGGAAGCTCTGGCAGTTGGAGGGTCTACCACTGTCTATTACCTCAGTCCAAGGAGCCCACCAAGCCATAAGATGCACACAGGTCACTACTTTAACTTTTACATTTGCTCGTTTCACATTTATGCATTTGGCAGATACTTTTATCGATCAGTTTTAACAACTTGAGTATTTTCCTGGCTCAAAGGCGGAGGTGCTGCCATCCTGATCGTGCACATTTGCACGTGGAGGCCTACCGTCTCTTTTACTTGCTCTATCAAACAACATATTTTAAGTGTTGTAATAATTAGATGATTAAAGAAAGCGACAAATGATAAATCAATCAATTTGATAAATCAACATAGCAGTTTGTGTGTTTATTTACTTGTTATTGGGCCCTTTTACAGTGTTTTACAGTTTTTTTGTGAAAGTTGTGTACACTGTCATGGACACAGACATTACCCTCACTGTCAACCTTCCCTTTTGGTGACTAAAACAATTTTGTTTTGGCAGTTGGGAGAAAAAGCATTTATTTCCTTTCTTTTGGCGTGAAACCGCTAGACTCTCTCCATGGGAGTAGGCATGAGCCGGTATGAGATTCTGACGGAGTGATAACCTTGAGCAAAACTACCACGGTTTCACGGTGTCTTAACCTGTCGCTCAACAATTAAAACGATTTCTGTAAAAAAGCAGTCATCGAACCAGCAGCTGAACAATGTTTTTGGAGACATGCTCAGTTTCTACACATTTATTTTTCAGTCCCAGTTATAATGCAGGAATGTAAGCATGTTCACCTAGTTCAAACTTCATGTTGGGCTAGTTGATTAGCCATGTTATTTGCCTCGGTAGAAAGCCAAATAGTATTTATTCTGACTTGACTGCTGACTTGATTATTCGTTGATGCGCTACATTAGAACCGATTGGACAATTGAAAATCTTTGAACTACTTTTTGTCATCAGTGTCTCTAGATGCTGCATACCAAATTTCGGGCAAATCAGACAAACAGGCTTGGAGGAGTTTGAAAATATACTTTTTTTGAAAAATTATAAATGCAAAATTTTCGTAACAGAAAATTACGTCATAAGGTGCATCGAATCGCAAGGGGGTTAAGACGGTTGCTAAGCTAATCTGTTTGGTTGCTATGGGTGTGGCTTTGCAGATGCCAATTGATGATGCTCCGAGCCACAAATGAACCATCCCCCATGTCTCTACGATGTTCTGATGTCTTCCTAAACTCTCTGTAAGTCGCTTTGGATAAAAGCGTCTGCAGCTAAATGACTTAACTTAAATCACTGATAGCGTGTAGTGCAGACAGTTTGGCACAAACTCCGAAATATGGTAAATACACTGTTATACGCAGTTAAATCCATGTGCACACCACACCAAACTCATTGGTGGAGAGCGAGGGGGCACACGCACACTGAACAAATCATAAAAAAGAGAGTACGCGAACACACCAAACTCATTGCAACAAAGCAGTTGGAAAAAAAGAGGTTGCAGAAGTGCTGATTATACAATAGTTATTCGATCGCAGGTGGAGTCGATAGCACATATGGATAAAAAATACTAGATGTGACACCAAATATACATTAATATACATGGGTGTCCTGCCCAAGTAAAGTCAATGTTTTGGAAGCACTGCTTATAATTGTTTACTGGCAACCGATTTTTGTGGTGAATTCATGTTTATGTAATTTGACCTGATGTCCTCTGCAGGTTTTCCCACCGGTTCCTGTAAAACTGGATTATTCGTTTTTTGATGGAGAGAAGAATCCTGTTGGATTAATGCCAAACGCAGACAAACCCTGTCCTTATTACATCACCCCTATTAAAGGTAGTGTTTGGTCATTTTAATACAAACCAACAACATTTGTTTAGATGTTAACAGAGTTGGTTTTGTTGCATATCATAGAAAATAATGTTAAAAACGACAAGTTATTACTGTAGAGAAAACTAGTTAATTTTGAGATTTATTTGCGCAATTTTAAAATCCTCATCTGGCCATCGTCACATGTTGTGACGTATCGGACATCGATGACGCATTGGTGTCTCATAATTATTCATGAGACTGTTTTCTTTTCCAATGAGATGACATTTCCCCTAATTATACATGATAGTGCCTGGTGTGTTTCTATCTGACCCTTCTTGGCACATGATAGTAAGCTGATGGATAAATGAAGAAAAAGCAGAACACTTACCAGGAGTTGCAAAACTACATAAGATATATTAATTAATAATAGTATTTTTCATGTAACTTTTTTATAGTTTTCGAGGGTGCCCTGCAAAGGGATAGTTGACCCAAAAATGAAAATTCTGTCATCCTTTACTCACACTCAGATTGTTCCAAACCTGTATACATATCTTTGTTCTGCTGAACACAAAGGAAGATATTTGGAAGAATGTCAGTAACCAAACAGATCATATCCCCCATTTACTGCCATAGTAAGAAAAAAATATGAGAGTCAATGGGAGGATGAGATCTGTTTGGTTACTGACATTCTTCCAAATATCTTCCTTTGTGTTCAGCGGAACAAATATATTTATACAGGTGTGGAAAAATCTGAGGGTAAGTAAATGAAGAGAGAATTTACATTTTTAGGTGTACCATTCCTTTAAAGGAATAATTATTTTTACAGTGGCTTCAAATGTGGCAAGTTGCGTCTTTCCATTTAAAGAAATGATTTTTCATTTGATGTTTAATGTATGAAGCTCAGCTCCACAGATAATCTTATGAATTATTAATTTGAGTATGCTGTTATCTTATTACCATTTTTGTTTCCAGTCATTGTTCATATGGAGGGGAGTGGAAAATGGCCCAGCGACCATTTGGCAATACATCACATTAAAGCAGCCTTTCATGTCTGCTTAGGAGAGCTGCTTAACAAGCACCACAAATACAGATATCATGCCAAACCCACCTACCTGGATGTGTGGAAGGTAGTTTAATTCTAATGTGTGCGCAAACTTTCAGCCATTTGTCCAAATTGCCATATTTAGGATAGTCATTTATGATTGTGCCTTTGTTTTGTGTTTTCTGTACATGTCTGATCAGGATGGTCTAGCATTCCGCATCCATGTGGCATATCAAAAGGAACCACAGATCTTGAGGGAAGCTCTGACTCCAGAGGGAATGCTGATCTATAGGGACAACCCTGAGGCCCAGTCCCTGGAACTGGAAACACAACATAAACCTTACTTAACAAGCACCCTTCATGGGTAAAGCCCACTTATGCAATACACCAATATGCATTGTGCCGTTAAGTTCAGTGCCACTTCTTATTACTGTTCTTAATAAAGCAAGTTACGTGAATGTATTATTTTGGTGATGAGCTTGATAAGTAATAAGTCTGAGATTTTGCTGTATTTCAGCCTTCAGCAGCAGCATGCTTGTTTTGGTGCAGTGTCTCGTCTGTCTAAACGCTGGTTGGCATCTCAGTTCTTGTTGGAAGACATCCAGGAGGAACCAGCTGACCTGCTGGTGGCTTCACTGTTCCTACATTCTGCTCCCTTCGATCCACCAAGGTAACATCTCTTATTGTAGCTGTATGTTCTGAATGTAGTTGATAGGTAATTTGATAACTTTATTTCGAAGTATTACTCTTCTATCTTTCTTCCCATCTACATTGCAGTCTACCTCATTATAGTCAATGTTTAATTAGACAGTTGCAAAAAACACAGCAATAGCTGTGCAACTAGAAGCATCAACTTGAAATGGGTGCTGTCTACAGTTGACAGTTGTTATTGAGTATGCTGCAGCACCAGTCGGTTAGTAATGCTGTTCCATTTTCAGCTCACCTCAGGTGGGGTTCCTTCGCTTCCTTTATGTGCTTTCCACTTTTGACTGGCGAAACACTCCACTGATTGTCAACCTAAACCAGAAACTTACAGGTGGGTTTTATCTTAGGTATTTTACGAACCTATTTAAGAAATGTCATGTAGTTATTTACTGTGCATTTTGAAATGGGTTGTTCTCAATTCTGATTGTTTAGTGGCCATTGTGTATTTATGTTAAATCACAGCTTTTTCAGTGACGGATGATGTTTAAAGTTTTTACTTAAAATATTAAAGGGATAGTTCAGAGGCTAAACAAAATCACACCATGTTTTACTCATACTCATGTCATCCTAGCTGTATATGACATTCTCCTTTCAGACGAATACAGTCGGAGTTATAATATAATTTATCTTGGCTGATCCATGCTCATGGGATTTAATTTAGGGTGAGATTGTCGTAAATTCCTGTGACAACGCAGCGTTGTTCATTTTGTTTTTTGGAAGGTCATATACACCCAGTGTTGGGAAAGCTACTTTGAAATTGTAGTTAGATAAGCTACTAGCTACTCATTAATACAAGTAGATAAGTAACAGCTTAGCTACCCATCTGAAAAAAGTAGTCAGCTACACTACAAATTACTATAAAAAAGTAGCTAGCTTCTTAGAAACTACTTTTTTTATTTTTTACAATCTCACATTAATAAATATTATACTCCTGTATTTTTTTATAGCAAACTGTATAGTAAATTTCCTAGATATGGTACCGTTTTTTTACTTTTATTTTTACTTAAAGTAAATATTAAGGTCATGGTATGGTTTATTTATTATTTTCATTACATAAGATTCATATCTAATACTTAATAGGATGGGTGTTTCGAACTTTAAATATTTACCGACTCATGTACGTCCTTTACGATCTCTTCTCAGTGAAGCGTAAAGCCGCAATACATAGTTAATGCAGAAGATGGCGATAATGAACCATTTCACTTTGGGATACAGTAAGAAGACGATACACAGCGCTTCTCTGATGCAGAACAGAATGTAGCTTTTGGTCACGCTACACCGCTACTTTCTTAAAAAAGTAATTGACTACTGGAAAAGCTACACTGTTTTAAAAGTAGCTTGGCAAAGTTCTGCCAAGCTACTGAAAAATGTAGTTAAGTTAGTAGCGTCGGTACTTGTAGTTAGCTACTCCCCAACTCTGTATACACCTAGGATGCATTGAAGGTGAGTACAACATGGTGTAATTTAGTTTTGCCTCTAAACTTTCCCTTTAAGGACACAACTTTTTTGTGATAACTGCTTTATAAAACCAATCACAACTTGACATAAATTACATAAAATCCTTGCTCTTTCTAGCTTTGTAATGGCATTGGATAGTCCCAATTTTAAATCTCAGAAAGGGCATCCATGCATTATAAAAGCAATAAATACGACTCTATTGGGTTATTACATGTCTTCCGGAGTGAAACAATAGGTTTGTGAGAGAAACCTTTTTTGCCTTTATTTTTACAGCACAGTTAGAGAGCAAGGACAGGAAGCGAAGTGGGAGAGAGAAGGGGTGGGTTCGGGAAAGGAACACGATTTAAATTTTTGACTGAACTATTCCTTTACATTTTTAAATATGAGTGACAAGAATAAAAATAAATATTTTTTAGTTATCAGATCTGAAAACAGCTCTATTTGTAACGAATCACATACAGACCTAACAAAATGATGCGATGAGACCTATTTTTTCATGTGGCATTGGCATAAAGCCTATTACATATGCTTGATTATTTTGTTCTAGCCGCTGACTACGCAGAGTTAAAGAATGACTTTGTGGTCTCTAGAGAATCTCTTCCTGCCATGTTCATTGCCACACCCAATGACAAGAAAGTGTCTGTTTGGACTAAAGAAGCTCCTTCAGTGCAGGTTTGTAGATTCAGTTCACTTTCATTTTTATAGTGCTTTTTCAAATGTGTGTTATTTTAAAGCAGATTTTCAGGAAACATACTAAAATGAAAAGAAAGTGATATATGGATAGCATGAGGGTTCACAAACACATGATTGAAACAATGTTTTTTAATCTGTCACTATGTTTAATCTGTCACTCCATATAAACAGTATAAATTGTTCTAACCTGCCGTTTAGGGTAATTTACTCATTATTTATATTTGTCCACTACTAATCGCTCTCCCACGACCTCATAAAGCTATTAAGTTATTAAATCATCAGCTGGTTATTGTGGGAGATTAATTAGCACACTAACCAACGTTCGGAACAGGTCTGACGAGTAGAATCAGGTGTTCTATACAGAGAGACATCTTAAACATTCTGGGGAGGGAGGACCCAAGGACCAGTGTTGAGAACCACTGCTATAAGGGCACAAAGGGAGATACATGTGGTCATGTCTGATTATGAGTTTTTGAAAATCTAATTTAAAATCACTGGTGAAAGTACAAGAAATGCAACAAGATCACTAAAGTTTTGAACAAGTTTTGTCGGTGTCATCAAATTAAAGGCGGAATGGCTGATTTGGTAATGTGCTAACTTTAGCCTGCAAGCACTGAAATCATGATCCCACCCTCCATGCAAATCGCCGTCCAAACCCACGCATCCTCCAAAACACATGAACACGCACAAGCCAGAAGCTCTTGGATCAATTCCAATAAAACTTTACAGTACAAAGTAAATAATGTTGCGAAAATAGCTAACGTAACATGTCGTTGAGCATATAGGTCCACACACTAAGCAACATAATCAAAACCCATCAAAATCTAATCATAACATGTCCTGTCCAGAAGTTACCATGGCATCATCTTTGAAACCCTTGACTCCCGTAGCTGCTCCCAGCGTGGAACGCAACACCGATTATAATCATACCCGGCAACACTGCGGTTTTGGCCAGGATTTTCACATTTTTCACACCCATCTACTGTGCAACCTCCGAAACATGATTCCGAGGGTCTGTTCACAAAAGTGAACAGACCCTCGGAAAGCAACTGCGAATCGACCAACAGGGACCAAAATGCGTTCGCGAATGGAATTCTACCTTCACCTATTTGCTGATTAGACGTTTTTAGTTGTGGTTATTATTAGGACGGTCTTTCTTCTTGTTCGTCTGTTGCAAGTGACACTTGTCACATTTAACAAGGGAAAGTAAGGTTCCAGCTGTTTACCTGCCATTCTCCCGCTATGTCTGCACAGCGTATGTGACCGTGCTGATGATGTATGGTGTCTGCGTGAACAGGCTGCGCAGTGGGATGCAAAATATGTTGAGAATTGAGAACATGAGAAGTGTAAGCTCGCTGATATGGGATGGGTGGGACATCTTCAGACACACACTCTAAGCGGGGAACCAACCACGACAGACCTGGTCATCTTTACCAATCAGAGCGTTTCTGAAGGAGGGATTTTATATAGACCGGAAATAATCCAGTTGTTTTGTTAGAAGAGGGACAGAGATGAACAATAGACTTGAAATATGTGAAAAATAAAGCGCTTTTTTAAACTAGCAACATGAACATCTGTTGTTAAACACACAAAAAACATAATCAAAGCTTCAAAAACAGCAAAAGACTGGCTTTTTTAAAGCACATGTCATGTTTATTTTATTTTACAAACAGCACTTTTTTTTTTTACAGTTTATAAAGCACGAGCACGTGCTTTATAAATTTATTTTTTCATGGTAAACCATGACAAAACTACCAAGACCCACCAGAGCATCTGCAGGAAAACAATAATGAAAATAAATCTTGACCAACAGCTAATACCGAACTCTAGAAGTGACAATATGCGGATTCATATATCAGCATTAACATTAGCTGAGACGGGCGCGCGGTGGACAAGGGTATCATTATAAAATTCACAAAACAGCTACTCAAACAATGTTATAAGCACAGATGTATTTATTTTATGTCACAAACACCAGCATAATAAAGGACAATTCATAAACGCAAAATAATGTCTACATATCAATGAAGCAAGGTCGTTACAGCGACTTACCATGGTAAAACCAGTAAATCCTTCCAAAGCACATGTAAGTAAGCATAAATAAAATTAATGTTCGGTAGCCTACTAGGAATATAAATGAAATTTTATATTATATTATTAATTTTATTTATTTTTGTACGTCTGCAAATGTATCATGTTTTAAAAAGAAACTGAGAAATTGAGGTTAAAAATGCACTCCAGGGAAACAGATTTCCAGATTTACATAATTACAAAATTACAAAATTAAAACCATCAGAGTGCAAAGTTTGATCATTCATTGTCAATCATATTTATTTACAAAGGAGAGGGAAAAAATGCTGTGCTTGGGTCCGAAGAAGATTAAACAGTTATTTATGTAATTCTGGGTAGTTTGTAAGTAGTAAAAAGGTATAACACAACTAATGTATTACGTTAAATAGGCTAAAAAATGTCCAAATTTATAAGTCATGTTCATGCCATATTTGGTAAATGATAATTGAGCAATTTTCCCACGATAAAAAATGCTGCATCTTGTTTAGTGTTGTACATCAAATTAATTCCACCATTATGTTCTTTGAGATGCCAATAATGCCTTCATAATTTATCGGGCTATTTGCATCATGTTTGCAGGATTTTTGTTTGGTCCAGTACATTTGGCAGTCAGTATTGACTAGGGGTGCAGGAAATATTAGATTCTTACGGAGCGTTCACACCTGACACGTCCAACTACACGCGAATAGCGCGATTTATTTGCGTGTAGTTGGACGCTTGAACATTTTGAGTTTACTCGTGAATTTCAAGCGTGAATAAAGCTTCACAACAGACACGAATTGGGTGGGGCTTCTGCCAGGTGGCTTCAGTCTCGTGTATATATATATATATATCTCAAATTGAGTAAAGGGCGTTTTTTGCAAATTACCAGATTGTCTGACCTACTCACTCTTTCTTCCAAGCAGGATCCTTTTTATTCCTGTTTCGATAAAAGTAAGATGATGTATCGTACAGCTCTGGGTATCCACTTACAGCGACGATGATTTTGTCCTTCATTGTGGTTTCGGATTTCTGCCTCCGCTCGCTACGTCGTAATCATGTCACTACTAGAGCAAGCTCCTGATTGGTTAACACGGCGCGAATATTCAGCAAAGTTCAGAAGTTCAGGTCGAACGTCCGAAACGCTCAATTCGAGCGAATCTCGTTATTCGCTCTGCAGCATTTGCGCGAATCACGTCAATTGCTCTGCCTCATTCGCGCGAATCGCGCCGCAGGATGTCCTATCGCGTCTTTGCATTGACTTAACATGTAAATCACTTGCGCTTAACGCTTCATTCACGTCTTGTGGGAACGCACGGAAATGGAAGATTATTTTTGACCAGGCAAGCAACTTGGTAAAAAACAACAATAGTACGACATATATGATGAGTAATAAGAATATGTGCATTAGACAGAGCTGTATGTTTGTGTGAAGTGCGTTTGTCATGGTTGTGCTTGTTTGTGTGTAACAATAATCAATGACGCACCGCACTGAGTCCATGTGACTAGATGCGGATGCGGAATCCTGTTATTTAAATGTCATCTGGTTGTTCTGCGTGTCTGAGAGAATTATGTGCACAGTTTAACATACTACATGAGTGATGGTTGAGGATTTTTTCTGAGTCTGCACTGTATGAGGATATGAACACACAAACTTCACCTCCAGAGATGCTCTGAGAGTTTATTTTACGAGCGTTTTACTGTTTGAGTGAAGCTATCGGCAAACACAGAAAAGTGGATTTTTTTGAGTTGTCTATTAAGGCACACTTATTCTGTCTCAATCATGTGATCTAACGTGGTTTGCAAATTGTGGATTGCAAACACAGGTGGATTGATTTAAAAATTCAGACTCATGGCCTATGTAAATTTAATTTGACATCCAGTAGCCTGGAGTAGGTGGCGATAATGCTCCTGAGGAGGTATTCGTCATTAAATAAGAAGAAAGGTGGATTGACAGTTACTTCTTTTGATGCCGGGTGCACGTCGGGTTATCACTTTGCTGAGGAGGCGCAGCTATTGTTAGCTAATTGCGCATAACAATAACTTTACCAGAGCCAGCAAACTTTTGAGGGAGTAACCCTTGTCACTACAATCGGATTATCTGTCAAAAAGATGTCCGAATCAACGAACATCAACGCAACTATAAATCAAATTATCATTACGAGTGTCAGTGTATATTGCCTTCAATGGAGAAGGTAGGCTAATGTCTATCTAATTTGCTAGCAGCTGGCTAGTTAATGTTACTTTTTTATAAAGCTGTCATTTGCCTTGCTAGGAGTTCATATTTTGCTATCTTCCTTACCCGTCTTTGGATATTTGCGTTTTAACGTCTTGGTAGGCTAGCTGGTTCGCTTGTTGGTTCTGTGTGAGAGTTAGGGCTACCAAGGCAGACCGCAGTATCTGTGGTGTCAAAGCAGGGAAAACAAAACCAGAACGCAGTAACTTCACTTACTGCGGTTTGCCTTGGTATTAGCTTGGATTTTGTAGTTACTGCAATTTTAACTCTTTTGTTTCTCAGATATGGGATAAGATTGAACCAGGAGACTTTGTCACAAGACAGAGAAGATTTCATAAAGCCCGTTATTGACCTTAACTCAATTTGACTCAAACGCAAAAAAAGTCTGCATTAATTTACTGCATTCTGTATGCTACTACTGGGCACTGAGGGCAGTCACTCTTTTCTTGTTGGTTCTTTGCAATGCTGGCAAAAGTAACCTTCCAGTTGACTATTAATAAAACAAATGGAAGTGATTTCGCTAAAGGATATTGAAAGTAAAATCGGTCTGGGTAATTACAAATACTTTGATTTTAATAGTCACACAGCAAGAAAAATATAATTTGTATAGGAAAAAAGATGCATCGAGAATCGTTTTATCATCGCACCGCAGCACTCTGAATCGTAATCGAATCGCATCGTGACGTGCCTAGAGATTCCCACCCCTAGTATTGACTTGACTTAGACATTGGCTAAAACTAAAAAAATATTTTGACATGGGGATCCTTCAGAAGCCTGTGCCAAGATGCTTGTTTTCCACAGCTGGGAACAGCTCAACGTTTGTGTGACATCACAATCTTACTGGTATTACAAGCTTTTGGTGTAATGTATGTAAACAAGTCCTGCTTCAGATTCACACACTCCTTAGACTGAATGCCAATGGGCGGAGCCATCGATGTGATGATGTAAAGTAGTAGGTGTTGTTATCTTATTGGTAGATTATATGAAAATTAATCTATAAGTGACTTTAGTCACTTATCCAGCCATTTCTCATTCAGGTTTATTCAGAATACGATTACATAATTTTTTTATTGATGAGAATATCATGAAATATGATACTTGTTTGGATGTCATAAATGATACCAATACATACATACTTTTTTATGTCAAAAGATCAAGAGAATTTGATCCCTGATGTCATGACCCTTTTAATAACAGCATATTAGCATATATTTAATTCAGAAAATGTATTGCATGAAATAGGGTGAAAAGATTTTGGTCATAACAGCCACTCATACATTGGCCTAAATGACCTTTCATTGTTCATGTTTTCCTTTTTGGGCTGTTTTATAAAGGGGGATTACTTTGGCTGTATGCACATATACAGGGGGCATAGAAAAGAATCGTGCCTCTTCAAAATTGATGTATCAAATGATATATTATATAATATTTTTCATGACCAAAAACATCAATTTATTCATGTCTGCAGTATAAAAGTGCTACTGTCTACTTTACAGATGCTCCAGCATGCTGTTATGTTGGCAGCAAAGAGCCTGCAAGTTGTACAGGCACAGCTTGTTGACTCCAGCCTAAAACAAGATATCAGGGTAAGTTTGTTTCAATTATGAATTCGATTTTTTATTTGAAATTTCAATAATAATCTTATTTTTTTAACTCTGTTTCCTGTCTTTCGTTTTTAGGTGGTATTTCGACCTTCTCTGGAAGCTTTTGATGTTCTGATTCATCTTGTTCCAAAGCAGGTGCCTTTGTTAGCTAAGGCAGTGGACCCTCCTCTTGCCACTTTCCAGCAGGGTGTCTTTAAAGGATCAGCCACCACAGAAAAAGCTCTGCCAATCATTGACTATGATCCAGTTCGAATGTATCTGTCTGAACTAAGGGTTTGTTTGTTTTTTATTTAATTAAATTACTTATTATACATTCCTTAATATTTCCTCATTAGTATTACAATTTCTCATAAATGTAGGCCAGCTTAATTAATATTTTTTTATTATTATGTTTAGGAGGCATTTGGAGATCTAGCTCTGTTTTTCTATGACCCATTTGGCGGAACAGTGATTGCTGTGCTGTGGAAACCAAAAGCCTTTGAAGCTCAGTCCTTTAAGGTTTTTTTATTTCTTATTTGCTTTGGGTCTTAATATTGTTGGCAGAATTTATTGACAATTATGCTTTATGCCACCTCCTGACTCATGATTTTCTCCTTGTCCTCAGACAACTTCGATGAATGCCCGCAGAGTGGAGGTATATAATGATGTGGTCTCCACTGTGCCCAACATAGAGGCCATCTTGCAGGATTTCCACTTGATCGGAGAGGGTCTTGTCAAAACAGTGGAGTTAAAGACAGAAAAATGGGTTATCTAAGATGTGACAGTATGACTGTATTGTTATTATTATTATTGTGAACACAAGGATTCATTAAACCTTTAATCCATTAAGTACGAGTAACCCACTTTGGGTTTTTTTGGGCTGAAGAGACCATCTGATCATGTGTCAGTCTCAAAATCTGGCAAGAATGTCCTACCCTTTTTTTTCAATTACAAGTCTAAAGTAAAAACAAGCCTACTACCATTATTACTTGTTGCATCGTTACATAATTGTCAATATTGAAATAAATAATAGAATGATAAACATTGTTTGATCTTTTTTTGGGTAGAGGGATTGTCACGTGTCCAGATTTTGTACTGTATGGAACATTCTGTCACTTTACTGTAGCTACAGAACAGATCAGATTGCAAGTTGGCATTGGCAATTATTCAATTTGTTTTTAAACAAATTATTACATGAAATGTGGTATTTCTTATTTTAACCCTCAAGCCTGTGTAGCTGCTCACCACTGTATGTTTCCTACCTTCACTTTCGTTTATATTGTTTTTTATCTGGACAGTTCATTACAACCGTTGCCCAATTGTTTTCATGCTCTCCATAAATGGAAATAGTTATTTCACAGAAAATGTGCCTTTTGCTTGTTAGATCTGTGTGCTGTGGTTGACTGTAGGCTACAGTCCAGCTAACATATGATAACACCCGTTACGTAATGTATTGGTACTTTTGGTAAATTCATGACTTTGGCAATGTTACTGGCACGTCCCAGGCACATAATTTCATTTAATGACCAATTCACAATGTCGCCTTTACCATCTTCTGATGTTACAAGATAACAAAAAACGGTCCAGTTACATTCTATATTAGTACTGGTATGTTCATTTCATGACCTACGGGTAATGTAACTGGCACCCAGTAAACACAGTACGTCCTGAAGGCGACTCCAGTTAGTCTTCATTTGGTCGTGTGACATTACTTTGTGGCTACATTCTGAGGATGTCTTGGTTAACCATACAGTTATGTCCATAAAACGGGCCTCTGTCCAAATATTTATGTGTTTTAGTTGTGTACCAAAATGTATTCAAGTTACAGTTATATAATGAATATGGTGTTAAAGTGCACACTCAGCTTTATTTAGTGTATTCACATCCAGATTATCTGAAGGGTTTAGGAATTACAGTTCGTAGCGTCCCCCTTTTTCAGGAGACCAAAAATAATTGGACAGATGAATCAAAAGTTGAATCAAATAAGTTTTATGGACAGATATGGGCTTTTCGTTAAATAATTTCTTCATAAATGAAACATGTTAAAGGTCTAAAGTTTACTCTACATGTGGTGTTTGCCTATGAAAGCTGTTGCCGTGAACCCACATGCGGTTTCAGTGAGAACTCCATGCAAGTGAAACATGAAATGTCTGTTAGCTTTGAAGTCATGAATATACTATTTTACTTTTACTTTGCTTAATCTGTTTATTGAACTTTATCACAATGAAAGGATACAGATACGGGAGAACAGTAAAGTTATTACCCCCACCCCAATCCCGGCCAAAAAAAATTCAAATAACACAAAGTCAGCACCTTGTACATATTTACATCAACAGACGAAGCAATATAAGTATACTTCGTATCTACGGTGCACATACATTGTGACTTGATATTGATTAAAATGTAGATCACAAACATTATGACATCTTAATGATCAGATACACCAAGAACAGGAGAAGAATTCACATAATCAGAAATATAACTAATAAAGGGGTCCCAGGTTTCAGAAAATATGCCGGTATTGCCCTTTATGGTCTATCTAATTTTTTTCCAGGTGAATGAGATCCATTTCATCACATAGCTATTCTTCGAAAGATGGAGAAGCTATCCCCAAAGCAACAAGTGCAATTAACATCGACCGGCCAATCACAAAACTTATGATGGCAGTCCACCCTTCTTCAATACTTACAAATCAGAGAATCTCTATTATTACATCTTTTTTACAGCATTTTTGAGTGCTGCTTGCTGATGCACAAATTGCTGCTTTCTTTTACCAGGCTGTAAATTTTAGAGTTAAGCATTTTGTCAAAGCCCTAAGTTCGCCTATATGCAAGCATCACTCAAATTTTGGTTTTTTCGAATGCATAAATGTTTGAAGTGTGATGTACGTGTCAGAGGGTCAGAAGATCCATATGACGTCCAGGTCATTTGGCAGAATGCTCAAAATAAAGAAGCGGAGTACTTCACTCAAATTGAGGCATTCTGCGTAAAATGACAAAAAAAATAACAAAACAGCTATATAATTCACATGATTTCTCAGTATATTAAATACCTAGTCAGTTAAAAAGCGAGCTGAGAAGTACCATGAGGTTTTCTTGCGTGACCCAGCCATCAGGTGGCAATTCACCCAGATAAAGAAAAAAAAACTCGCTGCTGTGCTCCTGGGCCGAGGTGGGGTGGCGGCCGTCCAGGAGGGAGCGGAGGAGTCGTTGCCGTTGGCCGTGAGCCGGAATCCTGCTGCCAACAGCCATGAAGGTGAGGAGCACGAAACGGGGGACTCGCTACCAGCTGCCCTCAGCCGGAGGAGCCATCGCCGTCCGCCAGGGGGCGTAGGAGGATCGAGCCGTCCACCAAACGTCCAGTACCACCGCATGGCACCGCGAGGAAGAGCCTCTCGGCTGGCTGAGAACCGAGCGACAGTGTGTCGGGGAACAGAACAAATTTTTTTCCCTCTCTGTCAATCCGCGTGTGAGCTATGACGTGAAAATTGGCCCGAAGCCCAGCCCTAGGGGCATAAAAAAGTCGGCCCCCGACGGGCTCAGGCTGAAATGCAGGGCTCTAATGCACAGTATATGGAAAATTCAGCGTTTTTTAACCTTAAAGGCCAGTTCAGATTGCGGGAGATGCGAAAAAGCGAAACGAATACCCGACGAACCAAGTTTTCATATCAACGATGAAACGAATGTTTGTTGTTTCTTCTATTTGACGCCCACATGGCGCTGATGGAGAATACATTTCACGCCTAAACATAAATTGTCATGTGCGACAGGGAGAGTCCAAAGAGAACGACAAGGCATAAACAAAAATAAAGCTTTTAATAATATATCCAAGCTGGAACAGAGACACATGTAACAAACAATACCGGACAGACAACAACGGAACAGGATGAATATAAATAGTCCATAGATGATGAGGCTGATGGCTCTAAGGTGCGGTGATTGGAGATGAGACAGAGGTGCGTAAGCATGAGGGATCGTGGGGAGTGAGGTCCAAGGGAAAAACATAGGAAGCCTTATCAGCTGAGGATCAAAAACGGGCACCTATACGGAACAAGAAATGCACCACAAACAAGCACAAATTAAAATAGGCGGACTTTTAAATTGAACAATACAGACATCAAAGTTTAGTTTAGACTGGTGCAGCAAAGTTCTATATTGCTCTGAGGTCTCTGTAAACAAAAGTGTATCAGGAAGCTCTTTGGTATCTTGATTTAAGAATGTTCAGATTGTATTGGAAAATAAGAAATATAAGAAAATAAGAATAAAAAAATAATATTTGCAGTCATTAATTACAAGTGGATTATTTCTAAAAATGTTTCCTAGGTTATATTAAGGATGAGAAGACTTGTGGAAGTTCATCAGGAATTTGGCTACTGCAAAGGTTTATTCTTAATTTAGTTTCTCTAAAGAGAAAATGTATTGTTTTTCTCCCAGAACGCTCTGTTACAGCCAGCGGTGGACTAAGTACACAACTTCCATACTTGAGTGAAAGTACTGATACTACTGGTCAAATATTACTCCACTACAAGTAAAAGTTGTAAAGATAGATTCTTTCTTAAGTAAAAGTACAGAAGTACATGCTTTTAAAAGTACTTGAGTATTAAAAGTAAACGTCCTTTATGTCAGTTGTACATTGTTTTATTGTCGTATACCTTATGCCTCTGAAGCAACCTACTGAATACACTGAGTAGCTCACAGTATCAGTTGTATTAAAGGAGTAGTTCACTTCAAAATTTGCCCCCATTGACTTTCCATAGTAATTTTTATTCCTACTATGGAAAGTCAAAGGCCTTTATGTATGTATGAGCAGTGTTTTTGTATTTTGTATATTCCCTTTACCAGTTTTAGCAGCAATTTACCAGTGAGTAGTAAGGTTCTTGTAAATAGTAAAGTGTAAGAAGCCATGTGTTTGTTGGATTTATTACCATTTGTATTACCATAATTTAACTACAAACATAAAGTTTAACTGAAACTATGGTATTTTTAGTTGCTGTGGCTTTACTAAAGATTATTAATTGGAGCATGGTTCCTATATATAGAAAATGGTATTTGTGGATACTTTGGTCAAAAAAACTATTCATTTTTTAATTAGAATGAGATTTTTAAATTAAATTCCTCTTTGTAGTGTGTTTTGCGTTTTATTCCAATAGGATTCACCATCCCACCAAAGGAATCCATCACATAAGTAGACAACAATGATCCATAGTACAATTCCCATTTATAACCATTAAATCCATTAAATTTTATGTTGTATTTTGGGCAGGGTTCTATTGTTTTATTTTAACAGGAATACTTCCACTATAGTAACTTCAGTAAACACATCATTCGTTTTCCAAAATGCTTTAAATGATATAGCAGCAGACCAGGAGTTAACACGCACGTGTAGCTCAAGGTGTGTGTGATGCTTATTTACCGTTTAGCCGTTATGCCGATCATTTTCATGACAATGTTTCTACAAACTTTGACTGATCGTAACCCACAGATGATTACACCACACTTTAACATGTGCCTTGTTCGTATTTTATTGTTCTATTTGCCTTTTTAGAGCGCTATTATCGATGAAGCAGCGCCTACGTTTAGCTACATTAGTGAAGCAGGGAAGATCCCAGAGTTGCTAGATTTGTGTAAAAAAATCTGCCAAATGGTCATTCAAAGCTTGCCGGCAAACCGCAAGCTTAGAAAAACTGAAATACTTGGCAACAGGTAAAGGTCCTGGCAGACCTCAAGCCAGATAAATTGCGAACACACATAAAAACCTGCTGCATAGAAACCATTTTCTACTTTTGGACCTTTTTGTATATATGTAGTGGAGTAAAAGTAAGATATTTGTCTTTCAAATGTAGTGAAGTTAAAGTACAAGTATACTCAGAAAAAAGAATACTCAAGTAAAGTACAGATATTTAAAAAGTGTACTTAAGTACAGTACTCAGGTAAATTTTCTTCGTTACTGTTCACCTCTGGTTACTGCACAGTTTCCTACCTGATCCTCTTCATTGATGAATCCCATTCGGAAGCTTATCAAAATGTCAAAAAAGAAAAACCTGTGTAAGGTTCCATGGATATCCTCAGAAAAAGCCATCTTCAAGGGGATTGTTAACAAGTTGACAAATCTTAGCATGACCATGAAGATCAGGTAGACATATCTGCAAAAAAGTCTTTGAAACACAACATCTATTGTATATTGCTTGGTTAGCTAATTCACTTAAAGTCCCGCTGTATTCAATAATGCAAAAATGCCTTAAAATGACTAAACTGTAACATTTGAATTGATTGCTGTAGCCTAGATGCTTCAGTTGACGTGTGATCTGCATGTGCTGGTGTTCAGAGCTGAAACAGCAATGATTGTCTGTGCACCATCCTTACATGATATCTATGCCTCAAATCTGTTATTGTGATTGGTTACAGAGCTATGATGTTGTAAACAGAGTAGGGCTGGCCCCAAATAGTCGACTAAAAGTTAGTCGATGTGAAGAAGGCTTGGTCGAATACGTTTTCATTGGTCGGTTAGTCGCGAAAATCTAATAAAAATAAACTCACGTGTTGTCACGCAGTCAGTATGCGCGTTAAAACTTAACGGCGCTGCGCAGCTTGGTCAGTGTATGACAACAAAAGAAACAACACGAGATCAAAGCGAACAGTGCCTATGTTAATAAATATGAGGAGACGCCATTCCTCCGGTTTGCTTAAGGTGAGCGGCCTAACGTTATTTCGTTAAATGAATACGTTACGGTTGATTATTTTGACTGATGTATATACATTGACTTATGTGCATTATATATTTACTTTAATTCAAACAGAATGTGTTTTGGATAAATAAACCGTGTTTAATGAAGCCAATTGATGTTAATAATTTAGACGATTTATGTACATTGACTTATATATGCATTATATATTTGATTTAAATATATTTTAAATATTTTATAATGATCAGGACCCGTATTCGAGCCCTCTCCTAGTCCTTTAAACATGACGAAAATGCAGTTTGGTTATTATATTTTCCATTTATGTAACTATTTTGTTATTTTTATATTTGATTTATTTATCATATTAAAATGCTTTAAGCGGTTATGTATAATAACATACTAATTAGAATATTGTGGAGTATTTTTCCTTACAAACATCTACCATGGTTACCACAAAAAAGGTTCAAACTTAGTTAAAACATGGTTACTAAAGTAAAATCATGGTTTTGCCAATACTAGTAATTAATGCATTAAAAAAAACAATGGTCACTAAACTTTTTTGTAAAAGGTGTAATAAGAAATATGTAATTTATGTAATAAATATATAATAACAATTGATGTTATATCACAGTTATAATATATTATAATTATTCATTCTGTTTTAACTCATATTTCCACAGGTACCTTGCAACAGGGGACTCATACCGCAGTATTGCCTTCAGCTACCGGGTTGGGCACAGCACTGTAGCTGGTATTGGGTCAAAGGCAAAGGTTCATACCACAGAAGAGTGGCAGCACATTGCAGCAGAGTTTCATCATCGCTAGAATTTTTCAAACTGTCTAGGGTCTATGGATGGAAGCAAGTAGTGATCAAGTCTCCTAACAATTCTGGATCACTGTTCTACAACTACAAGGGGACAGTCTCCATTGTCCTTTTGTCATCTGTAGATGCCAAATACTGCTTCTGCCTCATAGATGTTGGCAGTTATGGGAAACTAGTGATGGTGGGACTTTTGCCAATAGTCCCTTTGGTAACGCTCTTCGCAGTGGAACCCTTGACTTCTGGAGGACACGCTGCTGACAGGAGCAGAGCATCTGGGGCCCCATCCAAATGTGTTTGTGGCAGATGAATCCTTCCCTCTTCACAGAGACTTGATGAGACCCTTCCCAGGTACCACCCTTCCCAGTCGACACAGGGTTTTTAACTACAGGCTTTCACGAGCAAGACTGACAGTTGAGAACGCGTTTGGTATACTCGCAGCACAGTGGCGAATGTCTCGGCGTGTAATTGGTGTCAGCCCTGCCAATGCTGAAGCCTGTGTGAAGGCCACATGCATTCTACACAACTTCCTGCGGAGGACAACAAGGAATGTGCTGTGTCCACTAACCCCAGCTGTTGACAGAGAAGCCTCTGCACTCCAGAATATCACCAGAGTGGGAAGCAACAATGCAGCATGGGCAGCAATGCGTGTGAGGGAGACCCTTGTTGACTACTTCTGTGCGGAAGGTGCAGTTCCCTGGCAGCCACAGGCATAAAAGGTTCTTCTCAGAACCAAACCAAAGACTCTTTTAAGAGCCACCCAAATGATTTAAAAAGAGCTATGTTTCCATAATTTCTAAAAAATATATATATATCTTGGCTACACTATTAAATACGCACATCACATCTTCCCCTAACAGAGGTGTCAAAAGTATTCACATTCATTACTTAAGTAGAAGTAAAGATACAGGGTTTAATAAAAAGACTTCTGTAGAAGTTGAAGTATCAACTCAAGCTTTTTACTCAAGTAAAAGTGAAAAAGTACTGGTTCACTGTTTACATACTTTCATATTTTATTGTAATCAGCAAAGAATACAGTGCCCTCAAGAGACATCCACACACATCCACTAGATGGTGCATCTACGTCATTCGTACAGTGTTTGTATGCATTAATCCGCATGTAATAAAAGGTATTTGCAAACGCTTCATGTTGCATTTTTTGTCAATTTAAATGTATGCATTAAGTAGAGATTTCGATGCGTTATATTAGACAGTGACTAGATCGGCCATTTGTATAGTTTAATTTTTCACGGACTCTCTGGATACATAAATATAGCTCGCAAAAGTATGTTCTGAATGAAGAGATCGCTCTGGATTTATAACGAGCGTGTGCATGACGTAGAGAGCATAGATGGATCCTTTTGGCCGGCTGTGACTCCGCGCACAACCCCAAACCACCATCCCCCCAATCCCATCATGAATGAAAATGAATCGAATTTATGCAATTTACGCGGGGGATCCCAGCGAGGTAAAAATAATACGGAAATCTGTATTTATACGGAAAAATCACATCCCTGTTCATGGAGTGGAAGATATGATGACTGAGTTTGCAACGTTGAATCATGGCCTACTGCAAGCAAGCAAACCATGGCATGTACCTAGCCATAGCAAACATTGCAAATTTACCATTATTAGTACGTTACTAGGTCACAGTAATCGACTGATAATAACAAAAACTATAGCTTGCACAATTAACTTACAAATATTGCATATATCAATATTATAAACTCAGGTAACATTTGGTTAATGTCGAATTTCAAATATGTAAATAATCTACATAAAAAATTTCAGTTTACCTCAATATACTTTTTAAAATTAGACGTCTGTGGCAAACCACAAGTTACTATAAAGGAGACATTCCCCAAGGTACTGTACCCTTAAGGTAGGGAGGAGTTTATTTGTTTGTTGTGTTCCGGTGTGTGTATGTGCATAGTGGTTTTTTACATCACTCGCTGCTGAGAGTGAGAAATATTAAAGTGGAGCGTAAAGCCGACTCGACGCATTTTCGTCTCTTGTCTCCTCATTTATTGCACTCCACAATTGGTGACCCGACGCGAGTTGAATATGGCTGAATGATGTCTCACCACGACGGTAGTGAAAATGCTGCTGCTAGCGGCGCGGCTAATGTCGGAGCTACCTGCGCCGCCACCGTCAAATTACTGGACTTTTGGCAGCACAACCCGCGGCCGTGGTTTCAACACATCGAGGCCCAGTTCCAGCTGAGAGGAATAATGCAGGACGTTACAAAGTATTCCCACGTGGTAGCGGCCTTGGATGCCTCGACAACAGCCAGGGCTATGGCGCTGTTAGAGGCACCTCCGGTTGACAACAAATACAATGCGCTCAAAACTTTCCTGTTGAAACTCTTTGAACTGTCGGAGCTGGAGAAAGCAGACCACCTGCTGTCTCTAAACGGCCTTGGCGACAGCAAGCCGTCTGAGTTAATGGAGAGGATGCTAGCTGTGCTGGGAGCAGCGGATCCCTCATTTCTTTTCGCCCACATTTTTCTGCGGCAGCTTCCTGTACCCGTGCGCACCGCGCTGGCCAGTTCCAACCTCCCTTTCTCCAGAGACTAAGGCTGGGTCCCCTTTTGTCCATGCGCTGTTGCCCCCCCAGCACACGTCTTCCACTCTTGGCCCCCCGGAGCATGACCTGGACACCGCAGCTGCCGTGACAGCCCGCCGGCAGCGTGACGATGGGTGGTGTTATTACCATTCCAGGTTTGGGGCCAAGGCCAAGCAGTGTCGCCAGCCTTGCAGTTTTAAGGCCCAGGGAAACGCCAGGGCTAGCGCTCATTAACAGCTCTGGGCGCTGGCCGTGACTGCAAGCTGTTATTCATCACTGACACCTTGTCCGGCCGGCGGCTGCTGGTCGATTCCGGGGCTCAACGCAGCATCCTGCCGGCGACGACTGTGGACACTATGGCTGGCGGGCATGGCCCAACGCCAACGGCAGACCCATTCGTACCTCTGGCACGAGGTATGTGGAAGTGTGTTTCGGCGGACGGCGTTTCGGCTGGGATTTCGTTATGGCCGCCGTATCTACGTCTCTCCTGGGGGCGGATTTCCTCTGCGCTTACAGACTGTTGGTGGATGTTACAAACTGCCGCCTGATAGACGCCCTTTCTTTTGCTTCGTACCCCTGCACGCTTGGAGGGGTGGGGCCGCTTTGTCTGTCGAATACGCTTGCCACCGGGGACCTGTATCAACGCCTGCTTGCTGAGTTCCCTGACATTCGTCGACAGTGGCTAAGCATGGCGTGGAGCACTACATCACCACAGTTGGCCCCCCAGTCTATGCACAAGCCCGGCGCCTAGACTCTGCCAAGCTCGCGATCGCCAGGGAGGAGTTCGCTACTATGGAGCATTGTTACAAGGTCATCTGGCAGAAGCAGTGGGCAGCCATCACTGCAGCTAAAAGGCACCACAGTTGTTACCCGCCGGCCCTGAGAAATCGAACCGGTAACCTTCTGGTCACGAAGTCCGACTCTCATACCATTAGGCCACGACTACCCAAACCGTTAATGCGAGCTCCGTGACCCCGGTCCCATATGGCATACCATTACAACACACTACCAAAATCAACGCAACCATGTGTGCCAACCCGTTGGCTAAGGCTGTTATAGCCCCACTGGCTCCGTTAATGCAAGCTCAGTGCCCCGGGTCCCGTATGGCATAACAATACAACACACTTTTATTAAGTGGTCACTTGGCAGCCCATTTTTTGTCCTTCCGTTTCAAGTAGCCTTGTAGTGGAATTGGAAACAACGCTCTGCAGCCCACTTCCACCGGGAACAATTTCGCTGTCCATCCCCCATCTGGAGTTGCCCATGGTGAGAGGCGGCAGGCTGGTGTGGGTTTTCTTATAGCCCCCCAGCTCAGCCGCCATGTGTTGGAGTTCTACGCCTTCGGGTCGGGGATAGGTCTCTCACTGTCGTGTGCGCCTATGGGCCAAACGGCAGTGTAGAGTACCCGCCCTTCTTGGAGACTCTGGGAGGGGTGCTGGAAAGTGCTCCGACTGGGGACTCCGTCGTTCTACTGGGGGACTTCAACACCCACGTGGGCAGCGACGGTGACACCTGGAGGGGCGTGATTGGGAGGAACGGCCCCCCTGATCTGAACCCGAGTGGTGTTCTGTTATTGGACTTCTGTGCTAGTTACAGCTTGTCCATAACGGACACCATGTTCAAGCATAAGGGTGTCCATCAGTGCACATGGCACCAGGACACCCTAGGCAGGAGGTCGATGATCGACTTTGTGGTTGTTTCATCTGACCTCCGGTCGTATGTCTTGGACACTCGGGTGAAGAGAGGGGCGGAGCTGTCAACTGATCACCACCTGGTGGTGAGTTGGATCCGATGGCGGGGGAGGAAGCTGGACAGACTTGGCAGACCCAAACGTACTGTGAGGGTCTGTTGGGAACGTTTGGCCGAATCCCCTGTCAGAGAGATCTTCAACTTCCACCTCCGGCAGAGCTTCGACCAGATCCCAAGGGAGCCTGGAGATATTGATTCCGAGTGGACCATGTTCTCCACCTCCATTGTCAACGCGGCCACTCGGAGCTGTGGCCGTAAGGTCTCCGGTGCCTGTCGAGGCGGCAATCCCCGAACCCGGTGGTGGACACCGGAAGTAAGGGATGCCGTCAAGCTGAAGAAGGAGTCCTATCAGGCCTGGCTGGCTTGTGGGACTCCCGAGGCAGCTGACGGGTACCGACAGGCCAAGCGGACTGCAGCCCGGGTGGTTGTGGAGGCAAAAACTCGGGCCTGGGAGGAGTTCTGTGAGGCCATGGAGAAGGACTATCGGTTGGCCTCGAAGAGATTCTGGCAAACCGTCCGGCGCCTCAGGAGGGGTAAGCAGTGCCCTACCAACGTTGTTTACAGTGGAGGTGGGCAGCTGTTGACCTCGACTGGGGATATCATCGGGCGGTGGAAGGAATACTTCGAGGATCTCCTCAATCCCACCGTCACGTCTTCCATTGAGGAAGCAGAGGCTGAGGGCTCGGAGGCGGACTCGTCCATCACCCGGGCTGAAGTCACCGAGGTAGTCAAGAAACTCCTCGGTGGCAGGGCACCGGGGATGGATGAGATCCGCCCTGAGTACCTCAAGTCTCTGGATGTTGTGGGGCTGTCTTGGCTGACACACCTCTGCAGCATCGCGTGGCGGTCGGGGACAGAGCCTTTGGACTAGCCTTTAAGAAGGATGTGCTCCAACTATCAGGGGTTCACACTTCTCAGCCTCCCCGGGAAAGTCTATGCCAGGGTACTGGAGAGCAGAATCTGGCCGATGGTAGAACCTCAGATTCAGGAGGAACAGTGTGGTTTTCGTCCCGGTCGTGGAACACTGGACCAGCTCTATACCCTTTCCAGGGTGCTGGAGGGTTCATGGGACTTTGCCCAACCAATCCACATGTGTTTTGTGGATTTGGAGAAGGCATTCGACTGTGTCCCTCGCGGCATCTTGTGGAGGGTGCTCTGGGAGTATGGGATTCGGGACCCTTTACTAAGGGCTATCCGGTCCCAGTACGACCGGAGCAGGAGCTTGGTTCGCATTGCCGGCAGTAAGTCAGACTTGTTCCCGGTGCAGGTTGGACTCTGGCAGGGCTGCCCTTTGTCGCCGGTTCTGTTCATAATATTTATGGACAGAATTTTAGGCGCAGCCAGGGGCCGGAGGGTGTCGGGTTTGGGGACCACACGATTTCATCTCTGCTCTTTGCGGATGATGTTGTCGTGCTGGCCCCATCAGACCAGGACCTTCAGCATGCACTGGGACGGTTTGCAGCCGAGTGTGAAACGGCTGGGATGAGAATCAGCACCTCCAAATCCGAGGCCATGGTTCTCAGTCAGAAAAGGGTGGCTTGCCCACTTCAGGTTGAGGGAGAGTTCCTGCCTCAAGTGGAGGAGTTCAAATATCTTGGGGTCTTGTTCACGAGTGAGGGAAGGATGGAACGGGAGATTGACAGACGGATCGGTGCAGCTTCTGCAGTAATGCGGTCGCTGTACCGGTCTGTCATGGTGAAGAAGGAGCTGAGCCGCAAGGCGAAGCTCTCGATTTACCGGTCAATCTACGTTCCTACTCTCACCTATGGTCATGAGCTGTGGGTCATGACCGAAAGGACAAGATCCCGGATACAGGCGGCCGAAACGAGCTTTCTCTGCAGGGTGGCTGGGCGATCACTTAGAGATAGGGTGAGAAGCTCGGTCACTCGGGAGGAGCTCAGAGTAGAGCCGCTGCTCCTCCACATCGAGAGGGGCCAGCTGAGGTGGCTCGGGCATCTCACTCCAAGTGATTTTGCAAAAATACATTGTGCTGTCATCTATCGCCTTCCAGGTCAACTGGGAAACTTCTTAGAAGAGCTTGACACTCTGCTGTCCTCTATCCCTAAAGACGGCACCCCACTGGTAATGCTAGCCGACTTTAACATCCACCTAGACAAACCACAAGCAGCCGACTTCTTAGCTCTCCTCTCCACGTATGACCTTCACAGTGCCACCCACAGAGGAGGACAACATATAGATCTTGTTCTGATTCGTAACTGCATCGTTTATAATATTCTAGTTACTCCCCTGCATGCATCTGACCATTTCTTTATAAAGTTCACTGTAACATTAACCCTGTTTCTTTCCGTCGTAATCTTCGTTCCCTCTCTCCCACCTGCTATTCATCTTCGCTGACTGCTGATGACAAACTTCTTCACTGAGAAAGTGGAGACCATCAGCTGGCAATTCTCTGCTCAACGCATCCCTGATCTCTCTCTTACGCCTTGCTATCCTCAACTCCCTTTCTCTCCACTCTCGGAGACTGATGTCTCCAAAATTCCACCCGGCCTACTATCTGTCCCTTCGCCCTGATCCCTTCCCAGCTCCTACAGACTATCTCTCCATCCCTACTGCCTCAACTCGCACACATTATAAACACATCCATCTCCACTGGTACTGTCCCCACCTCATTTAAACAAGCCCTGGTAACACATTTACTCCAGAAACAAACACTTGATCTCTCAGTGGTCAGCAAACTACAGACCAAAGTCACTCCTGCCTTTCCTCCTTTCCAAGGCCCTCATAAGGGTAGTTTTTAACCAACTCTCTGCCTATCTCTCACAGCACGACCTTCTGGGCAGTCAACAGTCCTGCTCCAAGTAAGGACATTCTACGGAGACCGCTCTCCAGGCAAGAGCTAAATCCTTGTCATCTGTCCTTATTCTGCTTGATCTCTCTGCTCCATTTGACAATGTGAACCACCAGGTCCTGCTGTCCACTCTCTCCAAACTGGGCATCTCTGGAACTGCACTCAACTGGTTTGACTCTTATCTCACAGGCAGATCCTTTAAAGTCTGGAGAGGTGAGACATCCAGATCTCACCAGCTGACCATCATCACCAACTGGAGTTCCTCAGGGATCAGTTCTTGCTCCTCTACCCTTTTCCATATATACCACCTACCTGTGTCTAATAATTAAGGTACATGGGTTCTCATACCATTTTTATGCAGATGATATGCTTTATTTCTCTTTTCAGCCAGATCACCCCACCATCTCTGCCCGTGTCTCTGTCTGCCTTCTGGACATCTCTTCTTGGATGAAAGGGCAACACCAACAACTTAACCTCTCCAAGACAGAACTCCTAGTTGTACTGGCCCACCCATCAATTGAACACCACCTTATCATTCAGCTCGGATCCTCAACTATAACACCCATTAAGTCTGCGAGGAACCTGGGTTAGATCTTCGACGACCAGCTGAAATTCACCTCCCATCACAGCAACCTCTCAAAACTTGCAGGTATGTGCTCTACAACATCAGGAAAATCAGGCCGTTCCTGTCGGAGCATGCCTCTCAGCTGCTATTCCAAGCTCTGGTCATATCAAGACTGGACTACTTCAATTCTCTACTGGCCGGGCTCCCAACCAATGCTGTCAAACCCAAATAGTCTCTGCCAACAAGGCAGATAAGGCATATATATATATATATATATTTATATATATATATACACGCACATATAAGTATTAGTAATATTAACATACCTCTCGTCTGTCAGGAGTGGCCTCTCACGCAGCTCAATTTTAACACAACTTGCTGTGATGTTACTGAAATGACCCAATGAACGTCAGAAATAACCCAACAAAACTTCCCAAAACTATTACAAAAATAACCCAACATTTTTTTGTGTACATAAATATTAACTATATTAATAAATTAACTGTATGAATATTACCTATATTGTCTGAAAAAGGTCTACATTTACAGTAAAATAATGCTTAATTATCCCATTTATGCATGTTTAAATATGATCTAAAGATGTGAAGATGTGCAGGGGGAGGAGAATTTATACGCGTGTCAGGTTTAGTCAATAAAACACTTCAGCAAAGGAAACACCTATGTATCCTCGCTCATGACTACTCAGAAAGCCTCCTCTCTCCTCGCCTCCTCCCACTGCAATTATGATGTCCTTAAAGATTGCTGAGCTCGATAGGATGGAGGAGCGAGTAAACGAGGCATATTGAGAAGCACCATAGTGTTGTACACAGCTGTGCTGCATGTGCACGCTATGCTCAGTTGCGCGCCTGCGTGGAGATGCAGATAGGAGAAAGGCATCGGAACTCTCAACATTTCCTGACCTGACCTGACATTTTCTATTTGTTTGACAGGGAAAACTGTGTAAACATAAACACACACACATATTCATTTATAAAAAAAAACTCTTGAGGAAGAAATATGGCCAGGGCTCAAGCCTCAAAATACTCCCCTGCCATAAAGTTTGCGTCTGAAGAGGAAACTCCTACAAAGGCATATATGCAATAAGGTCGGTCGCAAAAACATCTGTGTACAAGCCATTTTAGCGCAAATTTTCAAAAAACAACCACAACATACAGACCTAAATACGTAATTTGCGGATGTTTTGGGTGGTACACGTCCCCACCATTTTTTGCCAAAGTTGATTCTGTCCCCACCACTTTTTGAATGTTACTGAAAAATGGCAGTAACGAGAAAGGTAATACATTATTAAAAACGACGACTGGTAGATTATTTTCCTATGTTTAACTTTAACTAACATAGGCTTTAACCTACGCTATTCGATAAGAAAAACTCGCTATAAAACTCTCGCGAGACGAGACACCCGCACACAATGTTTCATGGGATATGTAGTTTCCCAGAGTCTGACGAAATTCTTACAAATGTGGCGCAAATTGTCCTGGCTGGTTTTATCAGGAAAAAAACATGTAGTTAGAAGTATAGTTTTATTGCACATATAACTGTTACGCAAGAATTGCATTGAGCTGAAGAATTGAAGCTGGGCTGAAAAGGTAAGATCGCTTTATTTATCCAGCATGTGTTGATTACTCTGATGTGTTTCCATTGGATCATTCGAAATTTTTGCATTTGTAACTTACATCAATCTGTTGTTGAAAAGCGCACAGTACATTGCGTGTCAGTCTTGGCAGGTCCCTAGGTAAATTAGTTGTTAAAAGCAGGGTTGGCGATACTTTTTTTGTGCTGGTTGAAGGTCTATGTCTGATAGCAATCAGTAAATAAAGTGTTACAAATATATTTACATATATAAATGTTTTCTGGGAGATACGCTATGTATGTCCAGCATTCGGTTTGAATACAATGATCGGGTGATTTGCTTGCCTGTCAAACTAGGTATCTGTAGCGGCACTAAGGGTGGGCTAAGGGGGCTGAAGCCCCGAATGTTTTCAGTAAAGCCCCAAATGTTTTATTACCATGCTGTGTACGAATCACTAAGAGGCCGTTTACATTTTGCGTCTTTTGCATGTCTACCTGTGGGCAAACATGAGCGGGTCCTTCTTCTAGGAAAAAACATTCAGAGTGTAAAAATAACATTACTCCCCCAGTAGCTTCTGTGGCGTAGTGAATAAAGTAGAACTGGCGCTAAATATGAGCACAAGATCGAATCCACCTTTTGCCGAAATACATTCACATATTAGATCATACAGGCATTTATTTTCAACAAAATGAAGAAAATATTTGAAAATGGCTAACAGGTATTTATAATAAAGTGTATTGTGAGGTTAAGGGTAGTAAAGAGGTCTTATTAGTAGGTCTATTTAATAACTTTTATACATATAATCATTTACACTCCTATTATTATTGCATAATGTTTATTGTACAACAAATGTTTTATTGTGTTTACCTTGCTGTGTCGATACGGAATGAAGTTTAATTTATATGAGGTACAATTGCTATGGACAGAAGCCGAGGTTAAGGTCCACTTTAACAGTGAAAGAGCCAGCTTGATGAAAGTTGCTAAATGTTTAATGTTTGATAACTGTTTTATCAGTAATGCAGTAATGCGGTCGCAAACAGACGGGGGTGAACAGTAAAAGTTTTTGCATGTGGGCCCGAACCAGACTTGCTACGCCATTGTATTCGAACACATATGTGGAGGTCTCTGGGCTAAGTCCCGGATATCCACTCACCTTAGAACCGCCCCTGCTAGGTATATGCATGCGTTTTAAGGGGAGGCTTGGCTTCGGAGAGCGCTCCGGGACCTTGTATGTACAATGCTAGCTTGACTCTCCAAAGGTATAGTGATCAGGGGTGGCTGGCCCATAGTGGGCGATAGTGCACCGCCCATTATTCCAACTCCATTATTTCATTGAGGGAATTACTGTTCAAAATGTCAATACAAGTGATGAGTGAGTGTGTTATTAAATGGTGAGTTGTGTTATGTTGTACTCTCCAAATGTTGAATTATAAATAGTTGTATTGATTGCATATTGCCAGCCAAATATATACTGAATATGTTCTGAAAAAGTATACTGTATATAAAAATACTGTACAGTATGTATAATTCATGTCTGTGTTGTCATCTAGTGGTTGAACAGGAAAACCAAATTAAACAATGCAATGTAACACTGTCAAGTTAGCTATCTGACTTTTATTTATTAATTATTTAATTATTATTTGACCCATTGAACGGGTCGTCTTAGCCATAATCGCAAAAGTTTCCCCCCCTGAGAAATTTGTCAGGAGCCGTCACTGATAGCGATTAGTGACCAGCACCTTCATCAAAACATCACCCTTGAGCAAATGCTTCCCATCATCGCGTGAATCTTGTCATTCAGGCTTATTGCTTGAATGGTAAAATACACATAATTATGTCAAAATGTCTGTCCAGTTTTTTTAAACACAATCAGATATGAAGTAAACAAACAGTTTGGGGAGAAACTTTTTGGGACGTGTGTCACTGGATCCGCGCTTTACCGCAAGTCTTAAAGTACTAGCAGCTCAATCACCAGCAGTTAATAGGCCACTGGCAGTTTGTGTTTAGGCCTACTTAAAAATGTACTACAAAACCCGTTTTTTTATTTACTGTATATTAGGTTAAGAATTATCAATTATATTTATTAAGTATTTCTATTCATAGAAATACTTAAAGTATTTAAGTAATTAAAGTCGTAAAAAAAACATTACAAATATTTACACAATTTACAAACAAGGAAAAAATCCTTAAGGAACTGACTATTAATTTCATGCATTATAATCACCCAGCTCATAAATGTGAAAGCACTAACGCATTACAAACATTACCATATGCTTTTTTTTTCAAGTCAAGTTTGGAAGATACTCTTTGATGATTCCACCATCCACCATACATGGATAAAAGAATCATAAAGAACTTTGAAAAGTCCACAAGAGAATAAAGTACAGAAGACATAAGTACATAGATAACAATGGGTCTGATGTATAATGTTACACATGATTATTATGTGTTTGATAAAATATTGCATACTTGCTCAATGATACAGATTTATTAGAGCTGTCAATCAACAACTATAGATATTTAGCTTATTAACCTACACAGAGAAACAAACATAGTATATGAATATCATTTATAGTTATTATTATTTCACTCATTTCAGCTACAAACAATATCATGAGAATAATTCAAAGTATAGTTTTACATAGCAGTTAATCATATCCACTAAATCAGTTGCTAATCTGCTAACAATCAACTCATTTGGTCGATCCACAGCTCACACAAACTCAGATGAAAGCACATTCATGTAGCAAACAAAGATCTCATGCATGCTGGTAATCACACACCTGGCCCTATCATGTGAGGTTTCAGTAGCCAATCAGGATCATCCATTCACCCAGGGCTGCGTTCGGCCCCGACAAAACATTGCAAAACGTTTTTTTAAATGAAAACGGTGGTGCGGTTGAACACCCTGTTGTGATGACGCAAGAGTTGAACTATGGCAGCTGAGAAGGCCATTCTTTGTGTTCTTTTTGAAGAATTTTCGGAGCCTGATGAAATCAGTATAAATACGTGATAAATACTGCAAAATAAATCTCTTCTAATATCTTCAATTGTTGCGTATACCGAGTTTGCAGCAGACACATATGAACGACTTTACTTGGACCCATTGTGCGAACTGTCTCTTTAATACGGCGTGAGTTATATACATGTTGCTGCTGATTGGGCTGACATTCTTGACACACCCACCAAACAAGAGAAAACATATCTCAAACCGTTTCCAGGAAACATGTCGTTCAACCCGGAAAACCGTAGCAAAACGTTGCGCACCGGTTTGAGCTTGAACATGCCCCAGTTTCACTCTCTGCTCACAACCAATGGTTAGGGTTTATTTTTTCCTCTTGATCTAAGGATCAAACTGATTCTACTGATTCTATTAAATCAATCTCCCCATAAAGTAACAATGATAAACATTTTCCAGATTTAGTTTAACATTAGCCCCTAATGTTTTAGGCTCAGTCCCTGATGGTTTTATATCCTAGATACACCCCTGGTGATCCCCACGATGATCTTTATTATAATTTTTTTTTATTTGTGCTTCATAAATAAATCGATTGATTTGAAATTGCTTGATTATAGCACTTAAACATGGAAAATGTCAGATTTTCATGAAATGAAACATTTGATAACAGCTAGAGTGGGAGTGAGCGTGAGCATTGAAGGGAGATGTGAGGGCGCAAGATATTTCAGCTATTGTTTTCTTTCGGCTGAAACCGATAATGCCATGTCGGTGCATCACTAGTTTAAATGATGAGACAGACAAGTCATCTCAAATCATCCCCATTGTCTCCCATTGTATTTATTTTCCTTGCTATGGCAGTAAAAGGTTGGATTAGATCTGTTTGGTTACTGACATTCTTCCAAATATCTGCCTTTGTGTTCCAAATAAATGTAAGAGAAACTTACATTTTTTTACACTATTACTGCACATTTATATGTATATACTGTAATATTCACAGTGCTGTACAGTGTGGAGAAGGTCACTTAGGAACTGTAAAACAGATTACCAGTTACCATATGTAAAATTTAATTTATTAAAGTAATGTAACTGATTACATTTCATCACTTTTTGATTACTTTTCTACTTTTACTTTGAAAATGTTGAGTAATGTTGACAACATTTTTGGGCGAACTGTCTCTTTAATGAATACATTTAGTCCATATTAAATGTCTAATTGAAGTAGTGTATTCATTTTAATTGGTTTCCTAACTTCCTAACTATTCAGTTACTTTATTAAAGTAATGTAACTTATTACATTGCATCCCTTTTTTATGAACTATTATTTATTTTCAAACATTTAGGGTTAACCTGACAGTACACTGTAAAATGTAATAATTGGACTTTTTACTTTAAAAAAGTTAGGAAACCAATTAAAATGAATACACTACTTAAATTAGAAATTTTATATGGTTAAACAAAATGTATTAATTAAAGAGACAGTTCATCCAAAAATGAAAATGTCAACTTTTACTCAACATTTTCATTTTAAGGTAAAGTCAAATTATTACATTTTACAGTGTACTGTCAGGTTAACCCTAAATGTTTGAAAAAAAATAATAGTTAGAAAAGTAATCAAAAAGTGATGAAATGTAATATGTTACATTACTTAAGTAGTGTAACTATACAGTTACTTTATTAATTACATTTTACATATGGTAACTGGTAATCTGTTTTACAGTTCCTAAGTGACCTTATCAACACTGTGTACAGCGGTGTGAATAGTACAGTATATACATATAAATGTACAGTAATAGTGTAAAAAAATGTAGTACACTATAATCCATCACCTGAAGTGAAATAGGAGAAGGAACATTTTAATTTGTAAGTTATATTAATTTCCAAACACTATAAATACTAATTTCTTTTAATTCCTTTTTAATATTCCTTTTGAGTATTCATCATTGGATGAACATGTCATTTATAGGACACAGAGATGATAGAAGTCTATATAATTTTGTGAACTCAATCTGTGTAACGGGAAGAAGACTCGAGACACAGACAGATAAGAACCAAACAGGCAACAGCCTTGAGATAGATAACGGCAGGTAAGTAAAGTTCAATGGACAGACCTGGATGGTACTAACTGAATGTCTCTATTGCAAGTTAGCAGTGATTCCAGGAGCTGGCTTTGGATGGAGATGCACCAGAGCACAGGCTAGACAGACACAGGAGTGCACGAGGGAGACGAATGAGATCATGGAGGTACAGTACATACTGCAGTATGACTAAAACCAGTTTAAATTCAGCAGGAGAGCATCAATGTGTAAACTGAATTTGGTGACACTACAGTGTGTAACATTGAAGTTAATGCCTGAATCCGAAATCGCATACTCATTGAGTAGGTTCTTAATTTCAGTAGGTATGATGGGTTTTCCCTGAATGGGTGTAGCATGAATGCGATCGGCCGTGGTCCGCCATATTGATGATCTTCTTTTCCTGGCAGCGAGCAAATTACGTTTGTGGTGCATATCCGCCACCTACTGTACTGGAGTGTACATGGGCCATCATCAAGTTATGAGAGACAGGTGCATTAACATCAGTCATAACTTTACCTTCCATGAGTTTTCCCAGCATTTAGAAACATGTTTGTAATGCCTTCACAAAGGAGATGTCGGGCAGCTGCTCGACGATCTCGCCTTAGGAGAGCACTGCGGTTTTATTGTCAAGGAATAATTGAAAAGTAAGTATTATTGCTTATAAATTAAGTGTACCCTATGCATTTCTAGCCCACACCTACACTTGTGCACAATATTATTATTATTATTACACAAAGTGCTGACCAATACTTTTTAAATAATATAATAATAATATTTTTTCCTGAACATTATATATTGTATTAAAATAGGCTACTAAATGTAATTACCGATTAGTCCTGACTTCTATCTCTTTTCTACAAAAAAAAAAAAAAAAATCTAACCTATCTTAGCACTGTATACTGTGGTAGGCTTTATGAAGCCAGTTTTATTGATTGCACTTTTGCTTTTTGTTGTACTTGCGTTTTGTTGTACCCCATCTGTAAGTCGCTTTGGATAAAAGCGTCTGCCAAATGACTAAATGTAAATGTAAATGTAAATTGTATTGCCATATGCCATCTATGCATTAATACAGACTACAAAAATGTGAATGCATACCTTTTCAGTGAAGCAATGACATAATGCATGAAGAAATGTAATATGTTTTATTTACAGAAAATTATAAAATAAACATGGATAAAAATAGGTACATTTGATGAAAGAAAATAAGTGAATTTAACGATTATAAATACATATACAAGTAAACATCACATAAATCAAAGCTTTATTTCAATTTATTGTTGTAACAAATGATCCTGTATCTACAGGCGTTGAACCCCACATCCTACTGCCATTTCAACACAGCTGTGCCAATTCTTCAGCTGCATTTGGATGAAGCAGCTGACCCCCATCGCCACCTACGCCTGTCTTTGCCATTCATCATGTCCCTCATTGCTGCAGTCAGACTGGACTCTGACCATGGATGGGAAAGGGACATCGAGGTGCTTGTGTTCCTCCACTGGCTTGCCCACGCAGCATCCTTCAGAGTTGGACATTTGACATCCCCAAGTCCTCTGTGCATGACATTGTGCACCAGGGACGTGCACAAACATTTTAAGGGGCAGGGGCTCAAGTGGAAAAAAGGGCACTTCTCATATTTATTTATTTTTCTAAACAAAATGTTATATATATAAACACAACTCCAACTTACCAATTTATTTTAATTCCCTCACACTCACCCAATTGTCTCATGTTATTTCATTTTTCAACAGATGTCTAGAAAATAATGTTCAACATCTCCGAGTCTTGTCGGGGGCGTAACATTTCTGCCACACGCTTGAGATATTCAGCCAATAACAACGCACTGGGCAACTGTCTAATCAGAGCACACCGCGCTTTTCATAGCGATACGTTTTGTCAAAACCCAAGCGTTTTAGAAAGGCAGGGCATAGAGGAGCTACACTAATGTACAGAATGTAAAAGAGTTTTTTCAACCGTAAAACACATTGTATTACACCATAAACACAAGTTAATCATGTTTTTAATCATGTGACCCCTTTAAGGCAGGACACTTCATGTTGTGTTCAGTTTTGAGATTTTGGTAGGCTATATACATTGATTTACTTTCCATTTATTCTTTTGCAAAATTACAAAAATACAAATTAAGGTGTTTGTTCAAAAGCCTACTATCTGTTTGCTTCTGTAGATTTCTTTTAAATGAACCAAAACCAACTATGTGCATATTTAAACCACATTTAAAGGGAAAATACTCTTGATATAAGTCATTAACTAATAACTGGGGAGGTTCTGTGGTGATATGCTTTAGTTATTTTGTTTATCCTATTCATCTCAAATGCCTTGCATCAAATGTATGAAAATGAGTTCATTTTAATTACTTAACGCCTAATTTGCATCATATGCATGTGTCGATTTTGATGACACAATTCATTTTACTGTATTCATCTGTCGTTTTTAGATTAAGTTAGCCTGTATGCCCCATACTTATGTATCTATGCAAGCAGTGAACAATGCTTTGTACCACATATTAACAGACCGAAGCTACATTACTGTGATGTGTATTTCATGTCGTGATGTGCTCATTTGCAATACTTATCGAGAAAATGACAGGTCACATGTTACACAGACATTAAAAAGCGTCTTTAACATGCGTATGGTTTTAATATACGTTAAGTCTTCTTTGAAGACGTGTGTGTGCGTGGAGCTCCCCTTTAAGCTAGACATTTTAAAACACTGTATTTTCACAGCAAAATCACAAATGTACTTTACTATGTAGCATCTTACAGGTCAACTATACACTACAGCACTTTAACAAATGCGACTGCAATGCAAAGAAACGCGCTGTTGGCTAGTAATACTCACATTTGAAAACACCTGCCTCAGTTCTCTGCCATGCTCCTGTATTAATTATTCTGTCCCGTGGGCTCATGGGATAGAGAAGTATCCCAAGTATCCGTCGCTGGGTGCTTCAGAATGTGGGCGTAACCAGTAAGCCATCCGGGAATTTCGAACCTACTCTTTTATGAATACTGAGGATTCGGACATAATATATTGTTTTCTCTTACTATATAGTAGGTAAGTAGGCGTATTCGGACGCAACATTAGTATACAGTACGCACATCTAAATCTCCAGAGACATATTGCACCAGCTGGGATTTTCTCCCCTACTGTTTTATGAAGACCGAGGTTTCGGACATACCATTCGTTCATCTACTGCTTTTTGCCTACTATATGACAGTTTGAGATTTCGGATCCAGCCAATGACTATTTTTGTAGTAACACTTTTCGGGTAAACAGTCACTTTGCAGACGGTTTCTTCAGACTTGTCCATGTCGCTTGCTCATATAGAGATCAATTTATATTATATTATACGATTTACATTTTGAGGAAGATTAGGTTGTAGATCCTTGTCTAAGGAATTATGTGTTATTTGTGTTATACCAACGTTTAGCTCAGGTCAGTATAATCCTCCTTATTAAATTGTATATTATTTTGTTTTAGTAGTGACAAAATTTGGTGAGAGGAACACATTCCAAAACTTTCTGAAATTACAATATGAAAGAAGAAGAAATGTGTACCTTTGATATATTACAATTTACATACATAAAAAAATCTTAAACACAGCACCATTTCTCCCTTTCCAAATTAAAACTATTAAAATGTGTTGTTTTTATTTATCTTGTTTTTAATTGAATATATAGTTCAATTTCAGAAATTTACTTTTTATAATAAAATAGCTCTTCTTTAAAATCTTTAAATATTTTTTTTAAAGTATTGATTTGGTACCAGTACCATAAAAATTCCAGACGATACCCGACCCGAACAGATACAGATGGAGCCTCGGCCACATCTGTGCCATAGCATCCAATCCTAATAGGGAAAGATTTGAGAGGCAAAACCAAAGAGGAGAGTGCACCATCTCCTGCAATGCATACAGACTCTGCCTGACCAAGCCTCCTCCAAATTTTCTCCACCACATCGGGGTGAAGTCTTCACTCCCTGGGCATCAGCCCCTGCGTCGACAGAATGTCTGCACCCTGATTCAGATTGCCCTCAGAAAGAGTAGCTTCCCCTGAGACTATGGGAGAACCTGAACTGGCAACTTGTAAAGTGGTCGTGACCATAGCCTCCCCTGATTTATATACTAGACCATTGCGTTGTCATTTCTGACAAGCACATACTGGCTTCTGAGGTCTAAGAGATTCAGTGGCAGATTCACTGCCATTTAATATTGAACACATTGTTTTTTTCAGAACAAAGAAATAACGACTGTAAAAGCCTGACTCCAGCTCATGAGGAGGCACATTCTCTATAACCTCCTTGCACAAGAGAGTTTTTCCTTGTACCATCTCCAGAGCCTGCTCAGGGTCCATCTTGGTAAAAACACCCTTTTGAATATTGCGGATTAAGTTGTAACTGAATTCTGTAACCATCTCTACTGTTTGCAGGACCCATTCTGATACATTGTTTCCCCACTGCTAAAGGATCTAATAACAGAACTAGTCGCTCAGCCTCTGGTTCATTGGAGATCGCTGCAGCCCGACATGCCTCGGCTGTCAGAGGTGGCAGCATAATCTCTGGAGGGCACCGAAGAGGAACGGGCTCCTTATGCTGAGTTGTGTTACTGTCAGGACGGCAGGCGAGAGTGCCTCCCCGACACCCATACTTTCTGGGGTGGGGCCTGGGAGGCCACACTCTCCTTTTTGGATTTCAAATAACTGGCTGATGTTCGTGGCTGCTCCCACCCAGCCACACCACTTGAATAGCTTTTTAGTGCTGCCTTTGTTGTTGTGTTCTGGAACCTGTCGATGACAGTAACCAGAGCCCACAGCGTGTCAGCTTGGAACACCTGCAGGAGCGATATGGTGTGTAGGCAGGAGCCATCTGCCCAGCCACTGCACAGGCCCTGCTTACCAGGACTGATGTCACCCTGCATGGCTTTGTTGGCAAGGTGGGAGCCGATGGCATCGCTCCGTATACCTCTGTATACTCGAAAACATTGAGGTTTGCGGCGTGAGACCAGAGACAAATGTGGATGCTTTCAAGACCTACAGACCTCCTCATGGAGAATGGGGAAGAACAGAAGGCTTCTCTACAGAGACAGAATATTCCGTTTTAAACAGCGCTTGTCCATCATGCTCTATGCCGTATTGTTTCACCAGTGGATGATTTTGACACATACTCAGAACGTTGTCACACTGAGGCTTTCCCCAAAGTGTCACATGGTGACGCAGCGTCTCATTCATTCGAATACAAACAATGGTTCATTTTTTCTGGAGAATTTACACGGAATGGCTTATGCATTGTCGATGCTTTCAACTGAAAAGCGTTTAACACATGAGATTCCCGAGTTCATGCAGTCAACTTTTTTTTCATGCAGGCAATCTTTGTTAAGATTAAGCATCAGACATATTCTTATAAATCACCGTAGAATTACGCAGAGTACAAATCTTTTAGTTTAAATGTGCTCTTGTAAAATGATTGTAAATAAATAGGAACGAACAAAAGATCTTAATTTCAGAAAGCAAAACAATGTGTACTGTAAGAGCGTTCCATTTTTGATTACAGAGCCTGACAATGAATATTAGAGCACCACCCTCGAGATGAATTATGCGAAGACAAAGCATAAGTGTTCTGCATATGTTTAGGCTAATAGCAGTTCATCATGAACAGTATATCCTACAAAACGTCAACAAAACTGTCCAACCTAAATTTATGGCTACTTTATGGTTCTACCAACTGTGGTTCAGTGTTAATATTTGTGTTAACATTTAATATTTGTGCAGAAAAGGGGGAAACACAAAAAATGCAGTTGCATTTTAAAAAGGCTTAACTGTATCCTACCAAGATCCTCATGTGGTGACCATCCACTGTCTGAGAGGTGGATTGGATCAGTTCAGCCACTAGATGGTGCCATGTAGCTGTTAATCCTTCCTCCCCTCTTGTTGTTTCAAACCATTCCACAGAACAAAGGAGGAACATTTTAAAGAATGTTGTCTTTTTGTCCATTCACTGAAACTAAAGGTGCCTCAGGGTGTCTGTTTTATGCCACTAACATTTGCCTTGCATTTTCCATAAAACTGCTTCACAACAATGCAAATTTGTGAAAATACCATAGACATAAAATTCATTTGATTTGAATTAACCTCCTCAATTGCTCTATGGTAGAACAATATGGAATAACAGCTGACTGCCAGAAACTGCTAGCTCTACTAGCCCCCAACCATGATTTTCTTTTTAATTTGAATATTTTCTTTTTATCTTTTTTCTGTACTTTTCATCTTTTGTATTTATTCCGGATGGTGTCCCATGACCAAATATTTCATATAAAAACCATTAAACACTAAACTGTTTTTAAGGCAACCAATGAAGGTGTGATTGGTGTGGGTGTGAGTGGCATGTCACTTGTAGCACTCTTCTTTTTGCCTGATAATAATCTCAGTTCAGTTTTGCGAACCAGGAAACCCAGGAAATTGTTGTTGCCAGTGTTTGTTCTAACATGAATTGCATCCTTGCCAAAAGCAAAGTGAGACAGCTCTGGTCTTGAGCCATTTTTATTAAGATTAATGAACAGTTTGGCATTTTTAGTCCTTTTCATAGAATCAATGAATGTAATATTCACACAGCCAATAGGGAGCACACACAAATACTAATACTGGCCAGAGGGCACACGTTAAATGTCCAAGCAGTAATCAATGCAGAGAAATTAGCTATTGATTGTGTATAGTTTTGTAATAGGTTACCAGTGGGTTTGCTCTTTTAGAAATTCCAATATTTCTTTCCCTGGGAATAAAGGCATAATCATTTTGTCTAGACATGACCGGGAGTGTGAAGGCAGGCCCTAGCTGGGTTTTCAGGGTCAAACTCTAATTAGTTTAAAGGTTAAGTTAGAAATAAACATAGTGCTTAAAAATAACGATGGACTTGGCATCAGAAGCAAAGTTCATTACTAGCTGTGTGGGAATAGGTCTGTAGTGACTTCTCTGTGAATGTAATCTATATTTAATTCTCTCTTTTTAAAACCCAAACATCGACCCAGACATCGACATTCTGACGACCATATTATATTGAAGTATTTTATAAAGTATGCAAAGGTTGTGACATTTACTTGAAGGAATTCAATTTAAAACTAGACCAAGCATACTGTTCGTCATAACTTGAGGTTGACATTATAGGTGTCTATTATGTAGTTTTATGTCTTTTAGCATGCTTATTCAAACAAGTTCTACTCTGAATTTCTTTTGTCACAAACGTCTGGGCATGCTTTGTTATTGGTATGTGAATATGTTACAGGCTTTTAGTTTTTTTATTACAAAAGTAAGTCTATGTTGGAAAAGAAAAGTGTCATTCCCAGTTGGCTTAGAGGAATTACTACATAACTTACTGGTCCATTTGATAGAAATGCCATTCCTCTAGAAAACTGAGCCCCCAGAAGAAAATCAGTAGGGAAGTGTCATAAATCAAGTCATAGATAAGTCTCTCTACATCCTCTTAATGCTGGTTCCCTACCATAAGATCATTACAGTAAAAAAAAAGTGACAAATTTGATTGATTAAAATGGCGCCGGGCGACTTCGGCTAAACCACACTAAGTGATGTTACACTGCAGTTTCTGTCTCATATTTCTGTCATGACAATGATGGCAAAAAGCATTGTTGCTGTGTGATATCTGACAACACAAGCCATCTGCCTGAATATGGGGCTAGATTTATGACAGGGTTTTAGTGCGTAGCGAGAGAAAAGTAGACGTTTTTGTGCAAACGACTGTAAATTCTGTTAAGGGGACACTTAACCGGCTTGACAAACTGCCAGTCGTAAAGGTATGTACCATGCTAGTTAGCACTGGCGCTTGCATCTGACACAGTCTATTAAATGTTTATATCCTCCACAGTTAAAAGATGCAGCAGCTTTTCTGTATGTTAACATAGGAAGACTCCTAAGAAAGCCAAAATGAAATAAATGAATAAAATATCAATTCATGTAATAATTCTTCCACATGTTATGTAAAAAATGTATAGTTTAACCACAATTTAATCTGCATAAATAGGATGTTGCGTTTAATTCCTGATGTGTGTTAAAACATGCAAATAGCAGTAACTCTAGATATAAAAACAACAAAATGTTGTTATAAGTTGTGATAAGTGGTAATTTCTCTAAACATATTTTTGTACACCAAGGATATTTTAGCTACCAGTGTTCACATTATTAACCATTATCCTTGCAAGATTTTTGACTTACCATTAAGGAAAAAAAGCATTACAAAAAAATAAAAACATACCAAATAGTAAAACATTCTGAAATGTGTGTTCATTTTTTTAGTCTTCACTTAATAATATAGATAATAACTATAATAACTAAATAATATATAATAGAAATGGGATAATGAAATGAAAATAGTTGTTTAAATTAGTAAAGAGCAGCATTTTTACTAAAGGTCCTACTTTTGGACCTCACTGTACTTTATTATATTTATCATAATTACATTTTACTTCTTTTTTTCAGTTTATTCAATTTCATGAATTAATTCAGTTCGAATTCATAAGATACGAAAATAATTGGTAACACAGCTAAAATGTGGCACAGATTTTGTAAATATTTTTAGATTCTCATTCATTCATTTAATTCCGTGTGAGCAACAATTGTGTTTGGTGCAGGCAAATCCCTGTATTAAAAGGAGCACGGAGGATTGAGTACACTTGCAGAAACCCATTAGCCTAGTTTCTTAAATTCATAGTGATAAAAAAATCAACCCAATCATCAACTACAGACCACACGTCCACAAGAAATTTCTTTTTCCACTCACATAGCCATCAAAAGGATAATGATTCTCAGTCCATCATTAAAAGTTGCCTGAGGGCTTTAATCGCATCAGTCTCACACTTCTCTCTTGAGGCAGGTTGGTTCTTGTTTGACACATATTGTTTACCCACTAAAGTGTGTGGGTTTGTGAATGTGTATAATCATAAATCAAATTTTGATTGGTTGTCTTTGATTTGATTTTGATAGCCTTACTGCAATAAAAGGTCCAAAATAGACCCAAACATAATGTACAATTCAAGTAAAAAAAAACATTTCACATGATTGCCAGAACAAATATGATATACAATGTGCAATTTCTAAAATGATCTACACTTTGTATCTGGAGGTCCAATTGTTCTTGTCATTTCATATGGTTTAAATCATATTATGCTTCATTAGTTGTTTTTATGAAAAGTGCACTTTAAACACTAGATGGCACTGTATGATCAGCGATGCTTTGAGTTGTCAGCGACATTTTCTAGACTATGGAATCCCTCTCCTCACATTGCAGACAGAGTTATCATTTACTAGTTGAGTGGGATCTGCCATTGCTGTTATCTTTTAATAGATTTGTACGGAGAGAAAAGCAGGTGCCTCTTGTTAATGTGTCCAATTGCCCAAGTTGCATACTGAATGTGGTGCATCCATCATTGTCTACTGCTGTGACACGCTGTCATCCGCCCTCAGTGGCACAAGCTATGCAGACGCGACGTAACAGATGAGCCATCTTATGGGCGCCATGCACACTCAACACAATCGGCACAAACACTCCCACCCACACACTCAAAACTGCCGCACACTCCTAAACTGTACACTGTCTCTCCACTGCAAGTGCGGTTTGCGACAACTGCTGTAGCACCCTTCTGTGACTTGAACAAAGTTGTCTGCAATGCAACTGTCTGCACAGTCACATTGTGATTTTCTTCTGTGTTTAAGGGGTTTAACTGATGGGAGGGTTTATGAAATTATGAGGTGATGGCAATATTGGGATATTTCCTCATTTGCATTTATTAATTTAGCAGATACTTTTATTCAAAGTGACTTACAAATGGGAATTATACAAGCAGAAGCCCCCAAAAGCATGGCCCACATTGTAGTTAGCTTTGTAGTTACACATTGTAGTTTAAACCATTTCAAACCATCCAAGGTGGGATTTAAACACACATCCTATGGTGTTTCACTCTAGAGCTTTGTGCCAAACAACTTACCGTCTAAGCATTAGTTTAAACAAAGATTTGTTCCATTTACATTGAAAGATCACATTTCTATATAACAGTATTATCAGCGCAAACCTGTGATGATTTATCCTGTTTCTCATTGACAGAGCCATAGATGAAGTCCAAGACGGTGTGAAGAATGCTGGTGGCGCCTGTAGGTATGGTATGATTTGTTGTTTAGCTTTGCTGTAATGTAGTAAAGATGCTCTACGTGAATGCATGTCTCGGGCCTCAGGCAAGCTTTATTAATATACTTCACATTAAGAACATGCACCTTTCTGAATTCTTATTCTCCGGTTACATTTTTCATAGTTTTTTCTTCAACCCGAGGCAGTTGAGTTTTCTCTTCTTTTTCTGTTGTTGAAAAGCAGTAAAGGTCCATAGGGTCAGAGTTCCTGACCTCAGTTTCCATGAGATTTTTTTTGGGGGGGGGTATTTGGAACAAAAAAAATGTTTGTTCTTAATAATAATAATAAAAATAATAATAATATCGTCAGAAAATCTGGATCATAACATTAGTTTCAAAATGAAGCGAGTATAAATCTAAAGCATGGTCTACTTCTGTAATCTTTTTTTTCGCCGAATTTCGATCCCATACCAAGATTTTATTCAAGGTTTGCACAATGTTGAATGTCTCTTAAGATTGCTTAAGTGGTGACCCAGCCAATATATGCAACAGATTCAATGGGCCATTCCAGCTTGCAGCCAAGATCAAATGGAAACTGTAATAGTGGTTCACCATTTGGTTATGTTATTGTTTTCTTTAGTATTACCCAGTTGGGAAAAGTCAATGGCAGGGTAGAGTGGTCCTCTTGCTTCCATCTCTAGCTAATTTGGTTCTGCAGTTTGAGTGCTTAATTTTGCACTCAGTTGCTTTATAGGGTTAATCGTGGGAAAGCAGTGTTTATGTTGCAGAAATATTGGTCCAACTCCCCAGCTAAATCTTGTAGGCTCAGAAATATGCACCCACCCCCATCTGCCCCCTGTTCAGTGGAGGGAAAAAAAAGAAGAAAGACAAATGTGATGTTGAACAAAAGACAGAGGAAAGTCGCTCCAATTAGCTGCTAATGAGACAAGCTCATGAGGATTTCCAACTCCACAACGTGTTAGCTTTTACCGCGCCCTTTGCCGTAGCCCCGTACCGTGCGACAAGGGAAATGCGGTGAGAGAGCATATCTGTCATGATTGCCTACACATGGCTTCAGGGCTTGGTTTTTGAGATGTGAGCAGGAAGGAACGCCTCACTTATGGTCAATGTAAAAACACCAAATTGACATACTGAGACCATTTTTTCTGTTTATCTATCCCGCTACAGCACCCAACCCTTCACCCCTCTCTCAAAAATCCTCAAAGACGAAAGGAACAAAGTTGCACACCATACGTTCTCAATTTTCTCAATGTGGTGAAAGGAGGAAAATACATATAATAACTGAAAAATTATATGTCAAGAGAATAAGCAGCACTCCCTGTAGCCTCGGAAATCCTTTTATCAGAAATGTCTGGCTGAAAACTGGAAAATAAATATGTTTTTGTAATATGTGTCTATTGAAAGCCTTGGCCACTGAAATGGCCACATGTTGGGTGAGATTGCGCTCTGGACAAAAACCGAGAATCTTTTTCTGCTGTGAATGAACAGTTTGCAACTCATACTTGCGGGGTCATGGTGGCCCTATATAGCACATAAAAGGAAGAGTTCGCAAAGAAATTTAAAGTCCTTTTTAGCCAGTGTCCAAATTGTCATTAACACCAAAATGGCTTTCAGTAACTTACATTGATTCAGATGGCTGATGAAATATGCTAGTAAACATGAAACATGATAGTAACCATGTCTGTGAAGCTCCAAAAATCTGAAACTTCACAGACATCATATTGCAAGAGCTACGTAATGATATTTTCAATTACTTAAAAAAATGGGTGAAAAAATAACAACAGCATTTTCATTGAACTCTCAACTAATTACAAATAGCCTATTGGATTATTCCTGATAATTGTTTGTGATTGAAATTTGCCAGTAACGTGGTCATGTAAATGTTGGTGACTATGAAAATTGCAATAATTGTAAACAGGTTTGTTTACCCCTGAATCTATAAAGATGGAGCTGAATTGAATTGGACAGAAAAATACAGCCTGTAATTTTATCTCGTGGTGGGAACTGTGCATGTTAACTAACAGTGCCACTGGACCTGTCTGAGCTGCCAGCGTTGCTCACCGGGACTTCTAGCATTAATTTTGTCTGAACACATCCATAAATAAATAATGAATGAAATAATGAAAATAATATTACTTTTGGCAGCAGGCTTGTTTCACATTTCCTTTTAGCCCACGTACAGCGCTAATTAGCTTTCTAAGGAGTTGTCCTCCTTTTTTTAAATTGAGTTCCTGAGTGAAAGCGCTTCTCCAAAAGCTATTTTCTGATAAATAACAAAAACATCACACACAACCCCTGTAAGCTACACAGACAATGTGGGCTACTGAAAATGTTGTCTTCATTGCCTAATATTAGCTCATCGCAGGAACTCTACTCTCTCTGCCCTGCCAGATGTTGACAATCACTTTCTACCGATATGTTGGGCTTTGCATTGACTTTGGAGATACTAAATTGTATTCAGGCCTTTAACCAGGGGCGTTGCTAGACCTAAAGCTCTACTGGGGCACAGGCCCCCATTACTTTTTCTATCACTTTTTCTTAAAAAACCTGCTGTGTGCAAGTATGCAATACAATGCACTATATAAACTTCCCTTGCTTAAACCACTATTCCTACAGTGCAAAAACACTGGGGAAGGTACACACATTTGAAGTATCTTCAACATACTTCACAAAAACGTTTTCTAAGCAATAACGCAATTTTACGGACTTGACAAAAGATTTCCTGAGACATTTTCCTCTTATGTCTGGGACCTGACTGGCTGTGGATGTACAAAAGCCTAGTTTGTTTATCAAGTCTTACCTCCCTCAAACTCATCATCTCCTTTCTGCTTCCATTTCCCTCCTTTGCACAAACAAATTTGGATGTCCATCTACAGGGGCTAATAGCGATGGAGTCCAAATAAGATGATCGATATTATTTAGAAACTTTAGTTTCGTCATGTTTTCATAATCCACCTCAGTCACATGTCGCGCACCCGCTTGTGCACTGCGGACCGGTTAAAATGCTCACGCTTTTACAAGCATGAATTAGGTTACTATCTTGCAAACACTGTAGATCCGTTTTTTTGCCGCTATCATCAATGTCAATGATTACTGACAAATAAACTCAATTGTTAAAACTTAAACTTGAAATTATACCGGGGCACGTGCCCCAGTAAAAGGGGTCTAGCGACGCCCCTGCCTTTAACCTCCCCCCTGCCCACTTACAAACCCTTAACACTCTAACTTTAGGATCTTACGCACTCCACATTTTGCCCTCAAAAGCTGCTCATAAAACGCTTATGGGCAGGGACAGAAGCTGTGGCTCAAGGTAGCCTCTACTTTTTATTTGAGTCTTAAAGAAGATTGTAAACCTTGAGCTCCAGGAACAACCTCCGGCACCCAGTGCTCCCTGCTCATTCTCTTTCCTCATTAGAACCCAGTCAAACACAAAAACATGTTAAAACAACTTCTTCTTGCAATGCATTTACTGCTAATTAGTTTGCTTTGTAAGGTTAGATGTGCGGATGGCGTGTTTGGCGGCCATCTGTGTGAGCACAGCAATAACTATGTACAGATGGCCTATACTTGAGACAGGTTGCTTCTGAAAGAAAGAGAGTTAAGATTTATGGCCACACTTGCAGGTAACCTATTTGTCAGTAATGATGACTGTCATTCTTCAAAAAAGGTTCTTTTTTATAATAATTGTGTATAGACCAAATTAAAATCTTTTTGTAAATGAAACATATTTGTTTACCCATTCGCTAGGCGGGGTTGTGTTATGTTGTTTATTTATGTCATTTTTACTTCTACAAGGCCACATATTGAATCAATTGGTTGCCAGCTATTTGAGAAAAATATACTTTGACCAAGTTAAATTGGCATTACTTACTCAGTGAACCAGATAACTCATGAAAAAGGTAAGATGGTCAGGTAATTGTTGGACACAGTTACAAAATTAGCAAAGATAATCCAATAAGGGAAGCCGCGCTGTAATTTATGTCTTTAACTCACAGATGCTTTTATTCAAGACAGAGTCTAATTTCTAGCTGAATAGAATATCATGCACAACAACCTAAGGGATAGTTTATTAAAAAACTACAATTATTTCATCATTTTTTCATAATTTACAGTACAGAAAATAATATATTTTTAAGAACATACTGTAGGTAACAAAACAAAATTGGCCCCAATTGACATCCATATGCACACAAAACCACTGAGATATTTTTCAAAATATCTTCTTTTGTGTTCCATAGAAAAAAGACATGCATACAGAAATGGCAGAAGACTGTCTGGGGCCAGTCAGTTCACTGCTTATGTGCCCTTTTTTCCTAGAAATTAAAATGGTACCTTTTCAACAATTAACAAAGGTTGAGCTGAATTATAGTTGGCCTATGACCACATAACTCATCCGCTGTAACATTAGTGCAATGAGAGACATTCTGTATAATTGCACAATAGAATGCCCTTTACAGTCATTTCATTTTGCGACTGTGTGAAATTAGCCACTTCATGCTAGTCTGATTTTGTAAAATAAATCATCCGGTTTCTTAATTAACAAACTTTATTCCGGAGCAAGGGAGAGGATTTGCACTAATACACTGTTTACTTTCCTGACAGAGTGAAATAAACTTCATCGTGTTGCCTTTGAATGGCTAACTCTGCTAATTGGTTCCACAAGTAAACAGCTTGTGTTAGGATGGCCCATCACAACACGCATCAGCTTAACTGTAATGGAGTCTGAAGCTTTGGAAGGTTAAGAATGTTTTTAAAACTTAAGGGGACTTGATATGAGAAAGCTGTATTTACAGTGGATCAGCCTGACAGCTTTTCAAGAGGAGATATCTATAAGTGGCTATTTTTGAGCCAGAGAGAGGGGTGGGGGGGGGGGTGGAGATTGTCTTCTTAGATCAAGTCCTCATTAGGCAAGGAAAGCTAAAAGAAAAATGTTCAAATCGCATCTTTGTACTGTAAGTCTTTGCTCAACGTTACCTGTTATACGGTGCTATCCTCATACTGCTATAACAGTCCCAGTTGTTTTTTTTTGGCACTGTTTCTGTTGATTTTTTAATCTTTTGTCAGGGCTTGCAATGCCATCATTTTTTCCTTTTTGTAATTGAAAAAAGTGCTCATAAAGGATGGAAGTACGTTCTGTAAACCAGTGATGACCAGGAAAACTGTAAGCCCCCAATGTTTTACTTACAATTAATTTTTGTGTAAAATATAAAACGCAATATTATAATAGAAACAATATGAGTACAGTTTGTGATATCTTGGAGAGAAGACAAGGGTTTACCAACATAATCTTATGAAAAAATCCCCCCCCAAAACCATCCGGGATTGCAATTTTTTAAAAGAAAATGATTTTTTTTTATTTTTTAACAAAAAGTATTGTAAAACAATTGACCAATGTTTAGTTTTACAAAAAAGAAAAACGGAGCTATACTGATGACACATATGAGTGAAGGTCTGTGAGACCTTTGGATAGTCCATGCGCTACATTACATGTCTTCTAATCATGTTGCAAAGTGAAATTTAAATTTTAACTTTTCTTGCGACCTCCTGTTGTTTTTGTTAAGAAAAACAAATGAGATTTTAAAGTTTGAATGGTTTGTTTAATTTATCTTGACCAATAACTTATGTCTTATGTTTATTGTATTATCCTGTATTATTCTATCCCATACGTCTTTTTATGTTATATTTATACCCGTTTGTTCATTCCTCATCTAATTCATAAGTTTGAACAATCAAGAATACAGATGCTGCAAAAGCACACTTTACTCCTGCACTCACTCTCTCTCCTTTTTTCCTCTCTCTCATTTTCTTTCTTTTTTCCAAGGTTGTGTTAGAAAATGGATCCCAGGTGTTCGATAAGCCTGTAGTGGACATGACAGCAGTGCAATCAAGTGTATAAATTTAATTGCAGGCTCATTTATGGCCGTTTATTAGCTGGTTAGGGGCACCCTGCTCCACTTGAACCCTGTTATTGTGAGGCAGAACATCTGTTTGGCTCTCTTTAACTATTTGTTTCATTGCATAGTTTCACAAATGCACAATTTTAATCGCTGCAGGATTATGGTATCTAAACTGGCATTATGAGCGTAAATGTTCCATTTATGTTTTGTGGTGTGCTTTAGGTTATGTAAAGTTTGTAGTCTGTTGTTTAAAATTCACCTAACCATACAAAATCCTCAGGAGAGTATTACTATTTGTTTTAAGTGGTTTAAGTTGTGAAGCATCAATCATGTGTTTTCAAGTGCACTTTGTAAAACAAATACTTTACTTCCACTGTTAGTGTTTGACTGAATAAAGTAGGATTGGTGGATATCACAGCACTAAAAAAACAAGCCTGTAAGCCTTCATTATAAACACCAATATATTGTTAAAATGATATATTATACCCAAAGGACTGTTTACACCTGAAACGTAACAAAAAAGCCCACTTTTTTTGGAATTAGCAAAATATGTGTTCAGTACATGAAGAAGATTTTTAATTAATGAATAAATGGATAAATGAATGAATTCATTGGCATAGAATTGAGTAATATAACTCTTAACTTAACTGTAAACCTAACCGAAAACAAATGATCATGTCTGATGCATAGTTTGTGCATAGCTGAATGCTACGAATACAATCCCAGACCTGCATTGTTGCCTTTGTCACATTGATATATAATGTTGAAAAGTTGTTTAACTAATAGCTACATTTCAGAATTAGCTACCATCTTCCCATCATCAATCTTGCCGCATTTTACAGTAGGCTTGACTCCTCTCTGCATTATGGAAAACACAGACCCCATCAATAAACACCCCAGAAAAAAAGTGTTAATTGTTCCCTGTCACAAGGCCTAAAAAATCAATAAATCAACTGGCTAATAGCAACAAATTGTGACCTGATGTATGATTTGACATAAACAAAAATTCATCAGCTATGTGGGCAGCGCAGATAAACTCATAAAAATCTCTCTCCATTCCTACAGTGTTTCTTGTTATTTTTACATTCGGTACAGTTGTATTTTTTCTAATTATTTGTATTGCATATCAGAACTGGAAAAATATGGTCAGTGTATCATGCTGACAGATACCAACAAGCACATACCTCACTTCTATTTCGGTACTCGTATATCTGTTGTTACAATATTAAATTCATAATGGACTGTTTTTCTAAACTCAAACTTGAAGGTACTCTCCAGGTAAAATAGAATATTTGTATAAAATATAAACAGTATATATATATACCAAATAAATACCTGGACAAGCAATATTTGTCTGATTACAGATAACTATTGCTTGTCCAGTTATTTATTTGGTACATGAGTGTATGAAGTGGGATACAGTCTGCCAGCTATCTCAAGATATGTCTCTATTTCTCTCTCTCTCTCTGTCTCTCTCTCTCTCTCTCTCTCTCTCTCTCTCTCTAATTATGAATGTGTGTCTGTACATTACCCTTACTATTGATGCGTTGAAAAAGGCTTTGTTTGTCTTGCTTGACTGAATCCTTGCTTGTTTCTATTTTGTAAAACTGTGCTCACATGTCATGCAATCTGATATCTACAATACATCCTGTGCAATTTTAATGTTGATATCTATGTTAGTCAAGCATAAAACCAAAACAAACAAATGCACGCACTTGCTCAGGTGGCACCTTACACCATTTTCCTCGAGTGTTCAACAAGGGCTAAATATGTCTAAGCAAAGGTCAGGCTATGATTTGTTATGAGAGCACTCGTGGGGAATTCTGATGCACACTGATCAATCCCGCACCCTTTGACACGCACATAAATCAATGCTGTATCAAGCAAAGCCCTCCCACTGTACCCCGACATGATAAATCCCACACTCGCCATTTCTGCCCCTCCTCCACCTCTTAGATCCCAGCTCGCTGATAGATCACAATACGCCGGCCTTGCTGTTCTGTTTGGTGGCATAAAAAAGAAAATCCCCCATGCGCGAACACTCTTTAGCGTTGATGGCTTATTACCAGGCGCTGAGATTTGACGGGATGTGTTCAAGGATCTCCTGTGCGGAGGAAAAGGTCAGCAGCTTTTAGCTGTGGCTCTGCTGGAATACTAATACTGTCCTTATTCAAATGATCCGCTACTGCGCTTATTAAATGGGCTTTGGTGCTTTAATTTAATAGTTCTGGAGCCGGGGTGTATGAGAAGCCTGTGTCACAGACAGGTCTGATTGAGATACTTATAAAGGCTGAGATCACAAGGGGGGTCGAGGCAACATTTGGGAAGTGTGTTGTTTGGTATGTTTGATATAGTATGCTAAATTACTACTGCTATTAACACAGTAGCCTATATAGAATGTATAGTGTGCACAGTTTTTAAAGCATTTGTGAGGCGTATTTTTTACAGTATCATGAATAAATAAATACAAATTTACTAATTTCTTTCCGTATATAACTGTGCTAAAAAGAACTGCAATAATTTTTTATTATATGATTTTAAAATGGACACTACTCCCATGCTGTCTGATAACAATGTTTATATTGCAATTCGATTTTTTTATTATGAAATAATACCTAGAGTTTCAACGCATTAGGGAACATTAAAATATTAGTGAAAGCCTGGTTATTAGGGTGTATTATAATAGTTAGTTATATCATTCCTCAACAATTTTTACAACAATGCAAAATTCATTATTGGAGAGCTTTTTCTCTCCCGCTTCCATTCTTGCTCCACCTCTTCTGTTCCCCTTCTGCTCTACGCAGACAGAAAGAATTGATCCATTAATTGCTTGGCTAGGCTGTTTAATGCATGTCCTCCCGTTAAATCCAGTGTTGTGGATCTGCACCTTAGTGTTTGTACAGTGGTGTACTGGTTTTTCATAAAGATCGTATTTATTGGATGGTCCATGGGAAATCTCATTTCATCAATTTGCTCATTTGCAAGATGGGGCTCTTGTCTAAAGAGATATTAAAGTAGAGAAGTCATATTTCTATTGTGCTTTTACAATAATAATCATATAATAATGCAATGCAACTCAAGTCTGCAGAGATCCAGAAAAAAATATGCACATACTGAGAGGGCTCAAGGATTCCGACTATCAATGCACTCTATCACAAAAACCTGCATCCAGTGCCTCACAGTACTTGCTTACTGAGCTGCCGTAAACCAGTGTGTACAGCCAATGAAGCCTGAAGCATCTGACACAGTGGGCCATTAATAAGCATCATTCAAAACAAGTTTTGGTTACCAATGCTATTGTTTGTAGTCGGCTGTGATTCCTTTTTCTTTGAGGAAACGTGATAATACATCAGCTACTGACATTTCTTCATCTCATGTAAGTGTACATTATGATTTTAAACACATTTTACAAAACTTATTGATTGTCCTGTGAAGTGTTTAAGTGTGTATGCTTGTGAACTAATAAGAGCCTTAGCATTCCTTCTGGCATGAGAGGCATGCAGTTTAGTGCTGATGAGTGGTGATATGTAAATGATCTTCAATTGATCTTCTAAGAAAATAGAATATTTCCTCTTGTTCATTTCACTTTCAAGATCAATTCTGCACTGATCCCAAAATGGCATTATATTGCTTCTCCACATTATGAAATTATGTAAACATTATTACATCTTTTACGCATGTCACATGTAAAAAACTCTTTGGCGTCAAATACATGACTCCATTCAGAATATTGAGATGAATAAATCCACATTTACAAACGTTGTGGATTACTTTAAGGAATAGTCAAATAAATAAATAAAGAGCTGTTATTAACCATTCCTTGTATCACCTGTATAACATTTTTTTCCTTTTGTGGAACAGCACGATGTCCTGCTCTCTTCTGTTATACAAAAGTGATCACTAAAGTGTGATTTTCAGGGAATAACTTCCATTCTAAACTTTCACAGAGAATTTATTCCAGACTTTCACAGAGAACTATTATACGGCTTAAGAAGACTTGGAATGTAGTGCGTGAGTCTATGCTTTTTGATCCTTATTTTTGTAGGTTGACATTTTTGTTGAATGAGAGAGAGAGTGGCATGAAGAGCTGTATAAAACTAGTTTAGAGAGAATGAGTCAGAGTCAGTAATCTGTAACTTGACATAGCAACACACAGGTCACGGTGTACCTTGAATGCATGTAGAATGTGTCTGCCAAATAAATAAATCTAAATGCAAAGTTTTTGTTATGTGCCTTTAAAACTGAGGAGCGGAAGAGAAGATACCGATCAGATGCGAACTTGGGATTTGAATTCCACATGAGAGCAAGTGGCTAATGAAAAACTAGACGAATGCAGCCTGAAAGGCTGTTTGTAGCATTATTAATTGTTTTCAGTTCCCGCCCACTGACAATGATAGGGAGATTTCCGGTGGATGTTGAAGGAGTGTATTCTATTGGGCTGATTATTTATTGTTTGGGGTATTGACGCACATGTGTGTTCAGAATAGTGAGGCTCTAAGCAATGGCTCATCTGTGATAAGAGCACACATTAATTCCTTTGTCTCTCCTCTCCCTACTTTTCTTATTTGTTATCTTCGAAGTGCCTTTTCTTTGGTTGGTATAAATCACAATAACACCAAATTAAGAACTAATTAGACTGTTTTCATTTTTGCTTACAGATACTGTAAAACCATTTAGTTTAGTTTTTTTTTCAGGACAAAAACCTACTTTGTTCGCATTGTACACATACATCTTAATCTTTCAGAGATCCATATTTAAACAAAAATATATTCATTTATTTTGACAAAGATAAAAGGTATGTGGGAGGTGACTAGTTTTGTATTTTGGTATTTACTATTGCTTTGTTGCGCTACTGTGACATCATTATCATAAGATAACAGTGCGATTCCCTCCAACTCATCCAGACCATAAATCAGAGTGACTATGTCATCATTGTGGGATGTGGCAGAGCTCAGTGTCGAGGCAGTTGGCGTCTTAAGTGTGAAATCACTTGACCCTTTGCATTAACCTTTCCTCCACTGGTCCACACGTCTCTTGCTGAGCCTGAGAACAAAAGAGGAACACTCCTGATTAAACACAGGAGTCCTCACTTGATATTAAAGCCTGGCTTAGCTGCCCATGTCCCCACCAACGCCGTGTGTGTGTTAGGGAGCAGGGAGACGGACCAGCATCCTGGTGGGAACAGTGTTTTGTCATCCTGTGCAATGTTTACTTTCACTCCCCCTAACACACACACCTAGATCTATGTCCCTGTGGTGTGGATCGATATGCAAGGCTGTGATGTGCTCCGAAAGGCCTGAACTCTGGAGTAAGGTTTATGTGTCTGGTCCTGTTAGTGTCGGTAGTTTACTTACAACTGTATTCATCTTTCAGGATAAAATCACATATAGAGAACATTTTGGTTTTATGGTGAATAATGAATATTGTTAATAATCCTTTTTCTCTACCAGTCATACATATATAAAGCTTGTAAAGCCTAAACTGCCTGTATCCATAAAACATGATGGATAATTGAATTCTCATTTATTATGCTGTTTATAATTAATAAAGACAAAACACATTTTTTGAAGAAAGTATGATGTGGGCGCACCTAATTTGATCTGATTTAAATAACTTCGGGGGACAAATTTGCACGCGCACATTCACATGCATGCAAGCGGGCATAACTTATTAAAATCCTTAGTTTTATCAAATGTTATATCTTACATAATTAACAATAATTATTATAAAAAACTCAATGATCTAAAAGTGAATAATTTTTACTTGTAGTTTAACTGGTTATTTTTGACTAAGAATAAATAATGCAATAGTGTATGTGAAGCAATTTGTTCAAAGTAACAGCGTTCTTCATTGATGAGGTTGTGTATGTACAGTGTATGTGTGCATGTGGAAGTTACTTGCTATACTGTGAGCAAATAATTAATGTTTTTTTTTTTTATTCCAAAATAAATCAAAATAGTAAACATTTACCTATATGAGTAGGGTTAATAATAATAATAAATGTTTCATTTATTTAGCACCTTAACAAAGCCTATTGATACTTTTACATGGTAACATTTACTGTAAAACAAAACATAAAACAAATAAAATTCAACAGTTTTTAATGTCAGAAAAGGGGTTATATTTTATTTTATTTATATAACACTTTTAAAATAGATATCTATAGTTTTTCTCAGTTAAGTCAGCTAAGTAAAAATGCATGTGTGTATGTGTGTGTGTGTAAAAGAGAGAAGAAGTCTTTCATGTTTCTCACGTTAAAAGGGAAAGCTCTTTGTGTCTTGTCCCAGTGGCCGGAGAAATAGTGTGAGTGTGTGCGAGTCTCTATTCCGCCATCCCCCATACACACGCACTTATCTCCCGGCCCTGTCATGTTCTTTACATCAGGAGAAAATAATTAATTACTCAGTCCACTCATGATTTATGATATTACTGACATAATTAATGAAACACATCAATTTTCCTGTTTAATTGAAGGGGGCCACAGTGCACGTCTGGCACGGTTAAAGGATTTTGACGAGAGAACAAGCCAAAATAGACACCTTCTCTTTTTTATTTTCTTTTACCCTCTGTCTCTTTCCCCCCATCTATCTCTTTCTTAGATGTTTTTAACAAAAGTGCATGACAACTTTGGCAAGATCTGCAATTTTAGATGGTGGGCATGTAAAGTGAGTTAAACATCCAGGCAGTTGTTTTATTGTGCACATTTACACACATGCAGTCATGCTGTACATTAATGTAAATGTCTATAGTGTATATATGATTTATGAGGCTGTACTACCAGACATGTACAGCTCTCTCACTAGCCTCAAGACAATAGACAGCAAGGTAAGCCATGAATATTTAATTTTCGGGCAGAAAGTATAGAATGTGCCTCACATTCAATAGCCTCACATTCACGTACGGCATCTAAATCAGTGTGGCAGATTTTATTTTCATTTATCGTATAATTAGAAAATAAATATAATTGCTGTATAGCAATTTCTCTGATATTGCTAATCAGTATGTAAAGCTTACAATGTTTTATTTTCAAATATTTTGCATTTAAACATCAATTAATAGATAATGGCTATTTTTGATTTACTTTTCACTTATAACCTAAACTATAGTGTCTACTCAAAGCTTTTAACTACTGTTTTAAGTATGTATCAAGATAGGAAAAACGTGTGAAGAAATCTCAATAATCCAACAGGTCTGGCTATTAGTTATTAATAATCATTAATATTATTAGTACATTAGTCAAGCACAGAAAGTGTTTGATCACTAAACTTAACTAAAAGAGAGAGACAGAGAGAGACAGATAAGAACAGAACAAGTGAAGTGAAATTAGACATCCATTAAATTACAGTTATGAATTAGCAACATCGGTGGAAAAACAAACAAACACAAATAATAATATAATAAAACAAAATAAGCTAAATAAACTAACCATGAGCATTTTGTGTACTTGTGATTAGGTGCTGTAGGTTGATCTATCCAACTGCGGGAATGTGCTGGGCTGGTTGTGAGTTGTCAGTGTGCCGGGGGGAGATTAGTGGCCATGGAAACACCCAACCATCCCTGTTTTTAGAAAGACAGACTCTACATGTGAGTGTGATTGACACGTCTTTTCCTCTCCAGCTGACCCATAGAAATTAGCAAGTTAGAGTTATTCTGCTGCAGCGCATTCAATCGGGGTGGGGTGGGGGATTCTTTAAAGTAGCTCTTGAAAATGCCCCTCTGTCATTTGCATGTGAAACATGGCTCTGTTTAGTGGGTCAGTGTGTTTTTGGCCGATGAAGCATAGCTGTGGCTTCACAGAGTTAACTGTGATCAGGCTGTCTCACCAAGGGAGAATAACTTTATTTCCAGTCCCTGTGCGTGTGTGTGTGTGTGTGTGTGTGTGTGTGTATTGGGCCTCAGCACGGACTGAAGGCTGATGATTGTCCTGCTTTATTGTTCTTAGACTTGATGTATTGATTTCATTTGATTTGTTAATTAAAACTCTTTTGAACGTCCATGTGGCTGACAAATACATTTAGCAGTTTGTGACTCATCTTCCCAGGCTTCATAGACTGAAATATGATCAAATTTATGTTAAAATAATGTTATTTTATGAAATCTTTAACCTTAAAAACATTTATTTTCAATTGAACCTTTTAACCATCAGTGGTTGTTTTGTTAACACTAGACATATTAATTCCAAAGTGTGCCACATTCATAATTTGCTTGAATTTATAAAGGTTTTCTAGTCATTTGGTTAAACAAAGAAGAAACAGGACAAAAATATATTATATATATATATAAAGTCATCACACCACTTCTACGCAGCTTAAGTCTAGAGAACTTCATATTCAAACAGAAGGGGGCAGTGTTGATCCACCAAACTCTGATCGAACGAGTCGCTCTGTAGGTGGGAAAATGATTTCTTTCTTCAACAAAAGTTGAGACAACTAGCATAGGGATCTGTAAAATCCTTAAAATGTATAACCAAACGTTGGTAATTGTAATTTTTTAATTTTGTTAAAGTAAATAAAAATAAACAACATCTAAACAGCAATCAACAGCTAAAACTTGACTAATTGTCAATAAACTTTAAAAAAGGAGTTTAAAAAGTGTTGCAGTAGTTTTGTGGTGTTTGTTTACTACCATGATAAAAGACAATAAAATAAACATTCCTGCATTTTTGGCTTGTATGGGTGGGTATTAAGTCTTTTTATTAACACGTTCGCTAAAAAAATAAGTTTTAAAAGGACTGTGATTAGTCAATCTACTGTCAAATATATTTCTATTATAATACAAATAATAATAATAAACAAATGTACTCTTAAATGTAGTCTACTTGGGGAAAAAAACTTCGTAATGTAATCCCACTAAACATACAGTATTTGTTTTCATTATAATATCTCTGGTATATGCTGAAGCGTCTTTTGTGAAGTCACAGACGGGGCATGAGATATGACAAAGCCGACAGGTGAAGAGTACAAGCCTTTGTGTCAAAATCTCTCTCTATACACATAAGGACTATAGGCTTATGTATCACTTAGTGGGTTTCACAAAGGGATGGTCTTCTCATCAGACTCCTTTGTCTTTCTTTGTCTGTTAACCTCGCTACACATACATACACATAGTACCCTCACTACCCCCAAACCCTTAACCTGCGCCCCTTCCTGCTCCATTTCTCTCTGTCTCACACATACACCTCTAACCCCGGCTTTTGCTTAACGGCTATGGACTATGGTGCTGGTCAGCATATTGTCACCTGGGTCCCATTAAGAACATTCACATCCCTGCAATGCTAGATCAGTTCGTACTATTTCTGCGTACCCCATCGTACCCCCTCCACTCAGTTTCCTTCGGAATTAACAATAAAATTGTATTTCGCTGAAAGATCTCTTAAATGTTGCCTCTCAAAGGCTAAAGGAAGCTCAGAGAGAGAATAGTATTAGTCATTTGAATAAGCATGTTTTGGGTTTAGATTGTTCCGTCTCTCTAGGGTTTTGTAGTGTAAAGCTTCCAGGCTCCAACGATGAATACATAATGGCACAGTAACAATCTGGTCTGGGTTAAAACAAAATAGAAAGCATTATTTTGGATTCTTCATGGCGACGCACATTCAGAGGATTGGAAGGTCACAGACAGTACATGGTCAAAGAAGAATTTTGCAGCGAGTTTTGTTTCAGCCCTCGAGTTTAATGATGTGTAGAAACGAGGGCATGTACTTGATAGTTTAAAATTAAGCCATTTTTAGTAAAGTTCCACGCTGTGACATATTATCATTTGTGTAAATGTCATTGAACCATTTTTTTTCAGTTCTTCTATAATTACTAGTTTCTGTGACACATATTGGTTGAGAGACTAGGTAAAATTGTTCTCCCAACATACATTATTAAATTTCCCTGGTCTATACTTTGTTTTCATCTTACGAGCATTGTAAAATATCTACAATTTAAAATGTTTTCATCATATTTAATGATATACCCTTAAACGTAATGTTATTGTTGTGTTTACAGGCGATATTTGTTTTTTAGAAAAAATCATGATATTCTGCAGATTGCAGATCGTCGATAATTAAAAACCATTATAACTTTCTTTCTGCCCTATTTTAAATGCAACTGGCGTAGCTGGACATGGTGTGAGTGTGCGTCAGCTGTTGTGTGAATCAAAAGCTTGACAGCACTGTTTCATTGTCATGACCCTTACACCTCCCAGCCTGCTTCACTTCGCCAAAGACTCCAGACCTCGCCAGGGATGTCAAACAACAAAACAGTGGTCTAGAAGAGCCAATATCCTGTCTTCTTATAGTGGCACAGCTGGACTCAAGCCATGTCCAGTAATCACGGTGAAGTATTCATTTTTAAATCCATATTAGTTCTCATCGAAAGAAGACAACATTTTGCCATAGTCCTTTGTTTTTTCTATGTGTTATGTGTTTATGCTCACATCATTGACGGCACCCCAGGTGTGAATTCTCATGAGAGTATTTTGTTGTAAATTCTTAAATCGAAAACTTTCTAGAGATGACAAAACGCATTCCAGGTGACAGTTGTGCAGCTGGTGGAATTTCCGGCGTCTGTCACTCATTCCATTCTCGGCAAAGCAAATGATCGCGCTATTGTAAAGTCAGTCACTTCTTATTAAGCCTCGCCGAATTGAAACAGTGCTAGACGATGATTCCTCCGTCAGGAGATGCGTACGGTTTGTCTGAATCCATTAAGTACTCTCTCTTGCTCACCAGATCTCAGTGTCATTGTTCAGAGAGGGAGCAGGGCCTGCCGCCTCCTCCCCCGCTTCCCCCAAATATGACACGCGCACTGTGGGACATGGCAGCTTCCTTAGAAAAGGCCTCTGCGCGATCCTCTACATGCTGTAACCTTACGCCTGCTATTGTCCGTGCATCAGTCGACATTCGTTTGTGTCCCCGGCAGCTTTGACCAGTGAACAATCCACGGCCCAGGCAGGAGGAAAAATGGGTCTACATTTCAGTGATTAAAGAGATGTGGTGTCAGCGCTCACTTGCTGTCAGCACTCTGTTAGACACTAGCGCTTACGTTTGATAAAGCATGGCAGCTACGCTAATTAATGTGAAGTACGTAGTGTCACCAGAAGAATTTGGATTGGGTGGTTAGAGTTATAAAGCCAAAGGTTTGTAATTCTTATTATTTTGAAGTATGCTTGTTTATAATTTCAAGTGCATACTTTACTTTTTTTATTTATTAATTAAACAGCTTTTTTGGAATATTCAGGACCTTATGATTTACCCAATAAGTGCGTCTGAGCTATTTTCTTCATGTTACTTAACTGATAATAGTATTTTGTATTAACTTTACTGTTTATTGTTATTGTATTACTAGATGTGCCATCCCAAATACATATTCTGTCTTCCTTGACCTTGTTTCAGTCCTAGCAGCTGACTACGTTTCAATTTATTCCAGTTTTAAAATTAAACGAAACATACCTCCAGTAAGCCTTCCCTATTTTTTTATATTTCCATATTTAGCAAGAGTTGATAAAAAGCTTCTGTGAATCAATACTCTCATAGTGGAGATGATGTCAATATGTTTTTTACAGAAGTGATAAATGACTCGTAAAGGAAAATATGCTTTCAAGTTTCTTTATTGGCGTACGTTTTTTTTAATGGGTGTCGTGATGAGATTCATCAATACTGGTTGTCCATTTTCCTTGAAGAGAAAGACTGCAGATATTAAAAGAGCGTGACTGTGAAAAGTTTGGAATGCACTTGCGTTAAGATTGCGTGTTATGGATCTAAAAGCAAAAAAACTATAAATCTTATTTAATGTCTTTTTTAACGTCTTTAACATGCTTTACGCAATTGACATACATCAAATACACAGTAAATACAGGGATACAATAAAAACAAAAACACACTTTCAGTGTTTTTTATTTAAGCTATTATATACAATACCTGATGTACCAGTAACATCATTAAATAAATAGTTCAGTTCAGTAATGACAGGCTAAAACGGATTGACTGTAATTTCACAAAAATTGGACGTGAAATTAAAACTAGCATCTAAGAGGCTTTCCGACAACAAATGAAGAGCACTCTGATGCAGCATGAGTAAATGTGTTAGCATGCTAATGGTGTGAAGGATCTAGTATCACTCGCCTTGACCTCTTTTACATTCTCTTAGCCCAGCACTCAGCAGGTTTGCTCGTCTGATTGTCTTCCAGAAAAATATGCTGCTCTTGCCGTGCTGGGGTTCACAACCTCTGTAATAGCGAGACAAAATTCACGACAACGCTTTGTCGTTCTTGTTCACCTTTTCTCATCCCACTCTCATCTGTTTTTAATAGCAGGTTGTATTGTGTAGTTCCTAGGCTACAACAAAGAGCTAAATACAAAGCGTACTGTAGGTACTGTGCTTAAGGCCTTGGACATGACATGTGACAACCGATGATAAATTGGCTCGGTGTCTGTTCAATTTCAAATGCAAAGCTCTGGAGAGAGGGTGAGGTGAAATGAAACATTTCTGGAACGGGGTGAGTGGGAAGTTTTAGATGATGCGTGGGTGTGTGTGGAACAGATAAGGCTCTGCTCAAGTTGTGGTGCAGGTTACTAACTTCCTGCCGTGTAGAAAAGCATCTTGGCATCCAGTCAGGTAAGAAAAGAGAGAGAAAGTGGCGTGTAGATGAATAGCATTACACAATTGGAGATGACAGCAGTCCTAAATCCTAACAAAATTGAACCCATACGAATACACACTTATATACTTGCAGTGGTCTTTTCTGTGTCTGAGATGTTTATTGTTTTCACTTCTGAGTGGAAATTAATGAGTGGAGCTCTTTGTAATACTTTGTAATATATGTATACATAAAATGTAATATTTTTGCTTCTGTTCTTTTTTCTTTAAAAAAGGGTTTATTGCATTGCTAGTATTTTTTATTTGTCGTTGCTACCTTCATAACAGAACTGAGATGGAATCAAAACAAAAGTACACAAACTCTGATTGTGTATATATACACATACCTGAGTATGCTGAAAGTTCTGAAAGAGTTCAGATTATATTTGTTTATTTCAAGGTTTTGTTTAACAAAGAAATTGATCAACTTGTTGTGCGCCTATTATAGACCATTTCATCGGACGCACGTTCGTGGACTTCCCTTAACTTCCGGTCTGTGTTTGTTAATCGGTCTGGCAAGTGTCTAATAATATAACTATTTATATTTTATTTAATTTATGTTCATATTAATTTATATTATTATTTAATTGTATAATAACTGTTTTAGATTTTGTTGTATGTTAATTTTATTAAGACTAAACAATAGAATAGAATAGAAAAGAAAAGAATAAAATTCAATGTGCGTGCGTGCATGCGTGCATGTGTGAGAGAGACCAGGAAAAATACAGAGAGGAAAAGGGAGCAGGAAAACAGCTTCTGTCCTTTTCTGCTAATAAAGGAAAGAGAAGCATACTTAATTGTCTCATAAGGCCTTAATTATATTTTTTTGCCATATACAATCCTAAATGTGTCTTTTCATTGTTTTATGAGCACCACACCATTTTGTAAAAGAAAGCATTGTCTTTTGCCATTGCTTTATGTATATCAGCACACACATTCACTGAATTCCCAAATTCACTTCAAGCACACACGCTTCCAAATATCCATGCCTGAACCCTTTTGACATATCATCTGTGGGCTCACATTGCTTGCCTGGGCATTAATTGAAGATAGTTTGTATCAGCTGTATCGTATCATCTCTCCCATCCGCCCCACTCCTCCATGGGTCACTGAGATCCAAAGGATTCCTCTACTTCAGCTCCGGCCCAATGCCTTATTGCTATTTGCCTCCTGCCGTCCTGGGAGAATATGTTAGATTGAAGTTATTTTATGCTTGGCTTAACACTCTCACTTTCACTCTTCTGTATCATGTCTCTTTGGCTTTTCCTATTCTTGTCTTGCCTGTTTGGGTGTTTCCTCATTCAGGAAACATTTGATGCAGAAAAAGAGGGAGAAAGACAGAAAGGGGTCTCAGTAGTGGGATTAAATTTGAGTGTAAGTGAGCAAGTTGATTTAATTCAAGAATTCTCTGGAGTTTAAAACCTAACATCGTGTCTACACCGGATGCGGCGCGATAAACCCATTACGAACAAGCCGTTGTCGTGTCGTTGTCGCACCGGTTGCGTCCGGTGTAGACACGGTGTTAGAAGGCAGTTTTTAAAATGGTTATTTCTCTTGCACAATCAATTCCTGCTTCTTCACATGGATGAAATGGCATTACTGTGGTGTTAAACAGGCTGTTGATTTTCTATAACTAGACATCTAACTGCAGGAATTATTGTCATGATTATTTTTTAACAAAAAAAGGCTTATACAATATACAACCACTTTTTCTAATAGGAAGTACCATGATACTGAAGAAGACGAAGACCTAATTTAAGACATTGAATGGGCTTTCGATTAATAACCAAAACATCTAAACATCAACATTTTAGCCTTGAATGTTTTGATACGCTTCACAAATGTAAATTATTTAAATGAAAAATAAACATACATAAAAGGTTAATAAACTGAGGTATTATTATACTGTTGTTGTTTAATTTGACAAACCATTTAAAATGTTTCATAAGTAGGCCTAGGCTCTTAAACACACAAAGCCATGTTATTTTATATTTACATTTATCCATTTGGCAGACAATTTTATCCAACTTTCAAGGCTCACGGTGAATTGAAAGACCCTGATGAAATAAAAATGTCCTCTGTCACCCATATACTGTTGCCCTACTTTGTTTTAATTCAAATGTCAAGATGTACTGTCCTTCTGGAATGGTGATCCTTCTCTGATTGGCAGAACACCCGTTAATCCCTCCCCCACATCTGCTGGCCATTCCAATTCTGAATGAAATGCCTACTTTTCTACATCCAATCAACTTGCAGTAGAAATACCCTCTATTTTCTCTTTTGATATTCCCTTTCACCTGGAATACATCAAAATAGGGAAGTCCATCAAACTTGTGGGTCACAGGGACAAATGCAAACATTTTACATGCCTTTATTGTTTTGACAAACAAAACCACGGGCTTCTTGTTTTATCCTTATTTTTCACTCATATACAAGGATAGTCAACTAGAAGCTTGCTGACCTGCTAGATCCAATGAAACATTTTAAAGACTAAAGTGTTTCTTTTTCTAAAACCAGCATACTGTATATTTTAAAATTGTTTGTATTAAAAAGTCCAGCAGTAAGACAGTCAAAGAGGGGAGGGACAAATGCTACACTAACCAACCATCACATCCTTATAGTACAACAATCTTGAGCCTCTGTCCGTGCGGCCTTTGCACTTGACCTCTTTGTATTTCCTTTGTTTCGCCCAATTCCAAAATTGTGTTATTTCTCATTTTGTAAGAAAATGTAATTTACAATCATATATACTGTATATTCAAAGTTCATTGCATGCATATTTTTGTCCTTTTTTCTGTGATTAAATTTACAGAGCATTATTTAATAAATAATATAAATAAGAATTTAGTCAGTATTTAATAAAAAGTATTAGATTTTTTATTATTTTACAACCAGGACTATTACCTATTAACTATTACTACTAGGACTGCCAAATGATTAATCACGATTAATCACATCCAGAATAAAGGTTTGTGTTCACATAATATATGTCTGTGTACTGTGCATATTCATTTTTAATTTATGAAAGCATTCTCATACATGCACATATTTAATGACATTCATATATAATTACAATTATTGGTAAATATAAATAAATATGTGTAAATATTTCCTTAATATGTATACATGTATGTGTATGTGTTTATAAATGCTAAATTAATATGCACAGTACAAAGACATAGGCTACATTATTTAAATACAAATTTTATTCTGGATGCAAATAATCGTGATTAATTGTTTGGCAGCCCTAATATCTACACAACTATCATGCAGCCACCTTATCTAACCATCCTTCTATTATAGATCAATAGATATGGATAGATTTATGAGAAAATACTGCACAGTTATAACCAAAAATCATAACTGTCAATTACTCTTGATCATTTCAGTTATGAATGTTCAGTTGTAATTATAATGGAATTTACATTGTTTTAATTTCATTGTCTTGTAAACATTTTCATACACACAGTGAGATTAATTGTAAAACTGTGTTATAACTAACCCCGCTGTTTACATTTTTTTTAAACCTAGTTAACAGTTGCTATATTGGCTGACATGTTTCAATATGGTGCTATGTGTCCAGTGATTAAAGTCCCAGTGAATTATTCAATTATTAGTCAATTACAGTGGCAATTTTTTTTAATGAAATATTTCAGTGTTTATTGTAAATAGTTTATCAATGTGGGTCCTTCTCTTTTTTTTTGAGTTCGCAGAGAAAGACTAAAGCCACGCCCACTATTTTTCTCATCCAAAATTCCATTTACTTCCATATTCTGGCACATTTCCGAGTTAAAAGGAATGTCAAAGGAAAACATTAGTGGACGTGGCTTGCGTTTTTTCACTGCGAATTGATTGGATGTGTAAACACAGTTGTTGCATTGATTTTGAAATGAAACTGGCAGCAGACTGACAGTTGAATGAGCCGGGTTAACGGATGCTCCGGACAAGCCGTCTAATTAACGTCATTTGAGATGGATCGTCATTTCAGGGCGGAAGTGCATTTTCAGAGTTTTACTGAAGATTATGAGGGTGCATGAATTCTAAAAAGAAAATGACCCACATTGATAACCTATTTACTATAAACACTGCAATATTTCATGAAAAAATAAGAATTGTCATTTTTAATTTCACTGGGACTTTAAGATAATAACTATTATGTCCTGTAGTGGATGACTTTGTAACATGATATAATGAATTCCACCTTCAATTAAACGTGGAAGAAACTAAGGACGTGTTAATTGATTTTGGTCGATCAGAAGTAAGATCTGGGTGGACAAACATAAATGGACTGGACATTGAAATGATTGAGAATCATAAATATCTCGGGTTAGTAATTGATGACAAATTAAGTTTTGAAGCAAAAGTATCTATGGTTTGCAAGAAATTCCAGCAGAGAATGTTTTTCTTGCGAAAGATGAAAACATTGAATGTTTGAACCAAGATGATGACTTAATTTTACAAGACATTTATTGAATATATGTTTTCTTTCTGTATTTTTATTATTTTGACAATTAGGAATAGGTTAAATGGATCAAAGGAGCAGAGAAAGTCATAGGAGAGACACAAATTAAAACTACTGATATCTATTTTAGACAGGTTTTAAATAATGCACAGACAATTTTAAAGTATGGGAACCATCAGTTATACAAAGAGTTTCAGTTGTTGCCTTTAGGGCGTGGTTTTAGGGTGCTGGGAAGAAGAACAAAACATTTTAAAGGGTTCTTAGTTTCAATGGCTGTTGGTCTAATGAATTCTTCTTAGGTATATTGATATAGGCATTTTTTTTGAGAATTATGATTTGTGCAATTTGTATTATTATTATAATTATAATATATATATTTTATTCATGTTGTGTTGTCTAAATATGTTGTATGTATGTAACCTACTGCTGCACAACTAGTTTTCCCTAAGGGGGGCAGTAAAAGGAAACTGAACGGACCCAAAGATGATAGAAGGTTGGATTTGGTGACTTACACACCTAAATGAGAAATTGAAAAACACATATGATGAATTTACTGTGAAGCCTTTAGCAGGGGAAGCTTCCGAAACCCACTTTGTCCAATATGGCTCCTGAAACGTCATACAGATAAACTTATGTTTTAAGTGGAACGATATCGTCATCTCTCTTGCAGAGAGAAAAAGAGGCCGCAAGCACATACGATCGGGAGGTCGAGGGGCCAAAAATTGTTGGTAATCTATGAAAACAGTCCATTTACGTCAAAAAGGCCCGGGCTCGTCTGCGCCACTAAACCTCTCCACCCCGGGAAGCACGCACAAAATTGGGGGCGAGTATGGGGAGGCCGATAGTTGAGTAAAGCTGAACATTTAGAGAAACGAAGAGCCGTGCTGCTGTGTGGGATTGTTTTTTTTGTTTGAGCCTGATGAGACAAAGTTGAAATCTGGAAGCTTCACATTTCTTCACTGTCGTCTCACACAGGGGGCTACTCCTGGGTTTCACAACTGATGTTAGCTCTTGTGATAAAGATTAAGCTACGACAAAACAATTCTACAAGACAAACGGGAAAGGGCTATGAGAGCTTTATAAAAGCAATCTGCTGTGAAGACTGTGGCTGGTTTAATCCACTGATATGGCGTGTTGGGTGTTCACATAACCGGGGATGCGGGCATAAAAAACAACATGGTCACTTTGAGGGTCTGCTGCTGTGCAAAATGGCAGCCTGGCGGAAAAGAGAAGTCGCAAAAAAGGCAGTATAGGGTTGTTTTTGTATACCATAGCTCGGGTCTGAACTATGATAAGGCAGAACTGACCCGAAACCAGGGAAGCGCACAATTTCGGGGCAGCCATAGGGGGGTAGAAATACACTGCCCAGCTTTAAAAAAAAAAACACTAGCATCCTCCATTACTTTTGGAAAGGACTGATCCGAATATAATATGTGTTTTTAGGAGGCTGATGAAGGGTGAAACTGACAGAGCGGCCAGGGGGAATTTAGTACGATATAGTAAGATAGAAATTACAAATCCACGTGAACAAAGACGAAATTAACACAGAACTAAGGTTTAATGGGGGCGGGAAGAAAAAATTATTCCGTTCCACCACAGGACACGCTTTAAAGTGGATACCCAATTACAGTAGGGAATGTTAGATAGACATAATGTGAAAAAGGAAGGTAAAGTGTATAGGGGAAATAAAAATCAGAGTGCTTGAGAAAGAAGTAACGACAACAAAGGACACTCGTATAACCGAGTGAAGTCCATCACGGGGAACAAGTTATCAAATAAAAGTGTTATTGGGTGTGGGTGAGGGATTATGGAAAAGGAATAAGAGGTAGCAACAACGGAAGTAATGACACATTATCTGTTCCGGCAACTCTCTGTATTTCATAAGGTCCCATTTCGAATGAGCATGGTACATTCTAGGTGGTTTGAGAAATAAACGTTACAAACATAGCTAAAAATAATTGCCAAAGAACATGGTCGCTCCTGGCGTTAATAGTCAATAAAACATGCCAGGAGTGATATAATAGTGTTATCAGAAGAACAAGGGGACAGCCTAAATAAGGCGGAAGGGGTGATATTGTGGTGAAATTGTCCAATACGATTTAGACCAACGCAGTACACGTTTACCATTGTGCCCAGGACCGGGAGGAAAAGAGGGACAAAGAGCAGTGTAATGAATACTCAAAGGTCTTGTTGTCCACATGGGTATTATTGATTGGCAACCACTGAAGGAGATAATATACTGAATTATCCGTCAATTGAGGATGTGAAGAGTAGAACTTAAAGACGAGGGATAGTAAATGGTTTTAAGTGTAGAATTAAAAAAGAAATTGTTTCGTGTGCAAGCTACCAGGGGAAACATATGAGCCTGGCCAGTAATGGACTTGAGAATTAGTTGAATCAAAATCTCATTTAGAGTTCATTTACAAGTTACACAATAGAGCGCGGTAAGTGAGTTGAGTTGAAATCGTAGGTACTACTGTAATATTATGACATGTTTTATTATTTGTCAAAAATGTAATAACTAATCTTAGGGTAGTGACGATGAGACAATAAAAAACATCGGTTCCAATGGTTTTGGTCGTGGTCAGTGATATTTTGAAAAATGAAGTCATAATATGAGGGAGGAGGAGAAAAAAGAAAGGAGGAGCTAAATTTACTCAGATAAGAGAGATATTGTGGTCTTTGTTAGCAGCAGATGAGCCTCTCTTTGAGTTGCTTAGCAGACGTGTGCCGTTTTATTTATTAATTTGCATGGTTTACTCTATAGTGTGAGTTGTTTTTCATCACTTAGAGAGGTGTTATCCTGCCATAGGACGACGAGACTAATCAACTGAAAGGCTGCTGTGTGTGTGTGCGTTTGGAGCTCATTGCCAGTAAGGTTTTTCTGATTCTTTTTTTTCATCCTCACCTCATCATTTTTCCTGTTATTATCTTTTCCCTTCCCCAGTATGATATTTGTGTGAACAGCTATAGTACACACTTTGTTTGTGTGTGCACAGGCACAACACACACTGGCAAAACACCAGCAAGAGCGCACAGTGACGCACACACACATAAAAAGACATGTAGCCTGTTAAAAAGGAGTTTAAAAACCAAAAAACAACAAAACAGCCCATGAAGAGGGGAGGATAGCCTATTGCCGGGGGGGTGGTATTCCCTGGCGTTGAGAAGTTAAACACGAGGTCCAGTAAACCTCTGAACTTGACCGTTGACCTTTTAAAAAAAAACCCCATCGGGGGGTAAAAACACATCGCAGAGTGAACTAACTAAGCAATGATTTTAGAAGAAGAGAAGAACGAGCATCGGTTTCGTCTATGGAATTTGTGTTTTTGGTACATTGGTAAGTTGTCTGATCTGAGCCAACATCAAGTCTGATGAAGCTTTGTGGGATGGCCCTGTTGTGAAAAACAGAGTTCTTGAAATTTTTTGTGAAAGCCCGAACCACACACTAGGAGCCAACACATCAGCATGCCCACAGAGTTCAGATCAGTAATGAGCTTGAGGTGAATTTTAATACCCTTCCAACTGGCAACAGTGCAAGGTGTTTGGACGATATACTGGGGGGGGTAGTTAAATATGCTGTGGTTGGACGTCAAAGGTATGTTACAAGAATTAGGAAGCAAAAAAGTTGTGGTGAGATTTGATGAATTGACAAGTGGCCCATGCATCCAGATCCTGAAGTTTGGGGTGCGGGTAATGGTCTAAATAAAATATGCTTGGCTATTATTTTACGACAAAAACCTATACTGTAAAGATTTATTAATTTAGGATATTCTGTTAATAAATATGCATAATTTGGTTTCGGGGGTCCCATTCCTATCCCGGGTCGGCTTTTGTTAAGTAGTGGCTAACATGTTAGGGGAGGTGGGGTCCGGCGCCTATCCCTGCCTTCGTTCCTACTTGCCGGGCGCCGTGTGTTCTGGGCAGGGCAAAAGAGGTCAGAGGACATTTTGGTGCTTTGTAATGTAATGGGTAAATCAGAATGGTGCATTCTAAAAGAACCATTACACAAAACACAAACGTAGGAAAAAAACTACAAAAGACAAACAAACTGGACAAGAACAACACAGGGAACACGAACAAGACACCGCGAGTAAAGACAAAACACGACACAGTAGGAAAAGACAAGGAAACGTAGAGGCTATAGAACAGGCACGCTAACAGGTAACAGTACGGGTAGGGGAGCACAGGAGGCCAAACTACAGGAAAAGAACTAGACAAATAAACAACGACAAAACTGGGAATACCTTACAACAAAGGTAGGCAACCACCCATGTGCCAGCAGGGAAGGGGAGGGGGACCCAGGGGGACAGGAGGGGAGACCAACTCAGTCATAGATTGAAGGTTATCTGGGCTCTCTCCACCGCATAGTGGGCGGTCTCTGCGGATGCTGGCGGGGTCCCGCGGGGGCTCGCGACTCCGGGGGAAAAGGGGCTGGCCGGGGTGCGGCGGGGGGGGGAGAGGGGGACGGGATGCAACTGAGGAAACGAAGGAAGAGAAGAGGGGGGGCTGGGAAAAGGGGAGAGGGGAGACCAAGGAGGGGCAAGGTGGGGGGAATCCCGTAGAGAAGACCAGGCGGGGGCCTGGGCGGGGAAGGGCCGAGCGCGGATAGAATGAGGGCCCGAGAGAGGCGGCAAAGGGAGGGGGGGGGGGGGTGAAAGGCCCGCTCCGAGGGACGCCCCGAACGGGGATAATACTGTTCATCGGTAATGACATTCAGTCATAAAAAGTGAAGGGCTAGATAGCTAGAAGGCAATAGCTACGGTGGTCTCGGAACCCGGGCTTTCTCTGAAGCTTAAATAGAAAATACCCCCACCTCCTCACCTCCCTGCGTAAAGGAAAGGGCGGAAAATTCGGTGCGGCCGAACACAATACTTAATTTCTTTAATGCCCGGATCCGGTACCCCCTCCCGAGGGTCCGCTCCAAACTACCAACGGGGGAAAAGTTGTTGAGAACAAGAGTGGTGAAATAGTGGTAAAAAGGCCGGTCCATAAAACGGGGGGGGAGCGCGGCAACGCATCGAGCCTTGTGCGAATCCGCACGACGCTGGAAAAAAAAGATACGAGAGTGCGATCCACCCAGCCAGGCCGCACGCGGTGATGGAGGGGGGGGTATGGAAAGGGGGGGGGGGGGGGCGGAGAGTTGGGGGGGGGGAGGGGGGGGGGGGGGGAGTGGGGGGGGGGAGGCGAGGGGGTGGAAAGAAAGAGGAAAGACGCATGGTAAAATTAAGAAGTCATCATGTCTTGTATGTTAATAAATTCTTCTGAAATTTTCGAGTTTTCACATTTTACCATGTGATGCGGGGGCCACTGCACAGAGGCTAGTAACCACGTGCAGAGGGGGGGCAAGGGACGGAAAGGGGGGAACGGCATTTCAGGTGGCACCTAAATCCCAGAATCTTCTGACCGAATCCTCTGACAGAGAGACCTAAACACAGGCACACAGGTCAGGTCCGTGCCTGCGGGGGCACAACAAAACATCTAATGTACTGGACTCTTGTCGAACTGTAATCAAGCTTCAGAAGTAGTATTCTGAGTCGTGGCGATTTTGTGGCAGAGCTGCTGGAGACAGCTGTACTGCATGGTGGCAGCAATGGGATGTTTTCATAGGTCTGGTTTTACCGGGATCCAATCCACCAATCTTCATAAAATCTTGAGTACCTATAGAGTAGTATTGCATACTTTGAGTCTTCGAAGAGTATCTTGTGTGATCCACATTTATAAAAGGATAGAATACAGCTGAAGAGAACTATTATTTCCAAAAACATAACGACATCCTGGGGTGTGCGGGGGGGAGAAACTCACGGAGAAGCACAGGACATACAAACAAATCATACTCATCAATTAAAATCCGGTGCATCAACTGGTTTTGATTTGTATTTCACTATAGTTTTGTGTTGTTTCCAATTGTGCACGAGATTCCAGACAAAACGACAGACAGTATGCGTAGTTTTTCACTTAAATAAGACCAAGCACATTACATACACTTATTAACACCACCATCACACTGGTCCGCGTGAGGTTCATCATGGTCCCGGGGGGGGGCATCCCGGGTTTAAAAAGTTATTAAAGAAGTTAGCCCGGTGGGACGGAGCCTCATCTCACTCCAGTTTTCAAAACAATCTCTCCAAAATTCAGAATTATGGGGTTCAACCCGTTTATATATGATAGTGCTAGACATCCATAATCCATCACTGCAATGATGCCCTTGAGACAACAAACACACCTCAACTTCTCTTACATCCCCGGGGGCATAGTAACGAGCTGCAGACTGCAAGGCCCACAGACCCCACATCGCAGGGCCAACTTGAACGGCAGATCGGCAACGGCAAGAGAGCCAATCTTGATTGGTAGATGGTGGAGAAGTTGCCCCATAAAACGACAAGAAAGACAAAAAATTTTAGCGTAACAGTTTTTTTCAGTCCATGTGTCAAAAAATGCTTTCCGTGTAGTCTAAGGGGACCTATAAATATACGAAAACTTGGGGGTAAGTGTATCACGCACAATTAATACTAAAGGGGGATGGAATGAAAGCGGCAATAAAAATACGAGTTTCCACTCTTTTTTTTACACAAAGTTGACCATGGTAAAGCATAATAAGCCCAGCACGTTTAATAAAATTAAACATTGTAAGGGTCAGAATGCATTGAAACAAACTTAAAAATAATAAAAAAAATCCCACCAAAAAACTCCCAAAACTTATAGCAAGATCTGTTGTTATTTCTTGGGACAATACTTTTTTGTGTTTTACTTTCAACACAACTTGTTTTTGAAATCAAACACGATTGTGTTGGTTGAAAGTAACACATAATGTAGTAAATAAATAACACAAAACATACATAAATTTTAAGAGTGTACTTCAGAGATCCCTAAGCTAAATCTCAAGAACAATCATACATTGCAGTATCATATTGATGACATTTCCTAATCTTATGAGAACTTAAACAACATTTCAATGAGTTTAAGTGTCCTGGTAGCTTAAGACTGGTTTATATTTTTTCTCTGGTATATGTTTTCCACATTGTATTTTAGTTGGGCCTAAACTGACCTTAAACAGAAACTTGTTCTCGATAACAGTGACCTTTCTGTAAAGTATATATCTTGAGAATTGTTGTGGGGGGTGGGGGATTGGGGGGGGGTGGGGGGGTGGCTTGGGGTTGGTTGTTTTTTTGGATAATATTGGTGGGGGTGGGGTCAGTGTGGGGGGGGTGTTTTTGTTGATTTGTGGTGGGTGAGTGTGTTTGCGGGGTGTATGGGTGGATATGAGTTTAATTTGGGGTGTGGATCTGTGGTGGGGGGGGAGGAGGTTAGGTTTAATTTGATAGTTGTTTGTTTTTTTTTTTTTTTTTGGTTTTTTGATCGTGGGGGGGGGGGGTTTGGGGTTTTGTTTTGGGTTTTATTTTTTTTTTTGGTGGGGTTTTTTGTGGTTTCTTTTCCCCCCACCCCCCGACTGCCCCGCCGGCCCCCCCCCCACAGCCCACCCCAGCCCCCCCCCACGCAGCCAGCCCCCCCCCCCCCCCCCCCCCCTTTTTTTTGTTTTCCCGGAGCGGTTACGAAGAAAGCAGTGGAAAAAGGGGGGAAGGGGGCACACCCCCCCACCCCCCCCCCCCCCCCCCCGCACAACCCCAAACCGCCCCCCCCCCCCTGGGGCCCCCCCAGCCCCCCCCCCCACCCACCCCCACTATCCTCCCCCCACCACCCCATGAAAGGAGAAAAAAAAACAGGGAAACCCTTTTGTATTCCCCCCCCTCCGAAAAAAGACAAAGTTGGAAGTGCCGGGCCCGGAACACTTGTTTTTTGGGGGACAATAAAGCTGCAATTATAGTCCTGGTATGTTTGAGTTTTTGTGATTAAGATCGGGACCTCTGAAGGAGGTTTCAATTTAACATATTACTTTAACTAGCATTATTGTAATTCCACTTGCACAAGTTAAACGTCCTATAATCCCATAGAAGTCAATCTTAATAGAAAACAGGGTTTAAATATGGCAACTAATTATTGCTATTATTATAAGTCTCTATTTGGCTGAAAAGGTATATCACCTGTCAGTGTGTCAAATAATAACACATTATATATATATATATATATCATATCATATTTTATTGCCCTGCGATGGGTTGGCACTCCATCCAGGGTGTATCCTGCCTTGATGCCCGATGACTCCTGAGATAGGCGCAGGCTCCCCGTGACCCGAGGTAGTTCGGACAAGCGGTAGAAAATGGAATGGAATGGAATATCATATTTTATTTATATCCTGATAATACAACAAACTGACATTCTCTTACTGAACACAAGAGAACCTGTAGTCAAGTCTAATCATAGTTCACAAACATCGAGAAGGCCACATCATTATATTTTTTTGTGTGATGAGAAACTGTTTCATTGTCCCCAGATTTATCCTTTAATATTTACAGTACTTCTGCCTTACCCTTCCTGAAGTTGCACAACAGAGGTAGCTTTACTGTGTATTGCAGATTAAAGGATTAGAGAGGCTTTGTGTGCAGAAACCGTTTATAGAAAGGTATTATCGTCATCGGGACCACAGTTTCTTGTTGAGACGTGTTGTATACATTACACCTGCAGCGCTACATCCTGGAGAGTTTAGTTTCAATTCTAAACAAACACACGTGAGCTAATAAAGGTTTTGGGGTTTTCTTGCAGATTACAGGCAGGTGTATTAAAGTATGACTTAAACTGCAGCATGGTGTGTCTAAGGGAGTTGGGTTGAGCCCCCTGCATTATGATTTTTATAGCGCAATTAGAGAGATACTGTAATGTCTTGCTTGTTAATCCATGGAGAATATGTTATACAAAAGTATGGTAATACCTTTATGACTGGAGCTTAACAGAAAACTGAAACAAGTGAAAATGGCAATGGCATTATTTATCCATTATTGTCTCAATCTTTTTGCTTTCTTGTGAGAAAATGAGTCTGACATGACAGGTGTCCCCTCTTCTATTCATTCAGAAATTAATTGCCCATTAAGCCCGTCGTCATTGTCAGGATAGAAGTGTTCAATTATTATTCCTTACAGAAATAACAACCATTTCTGAGCCATACAACTTAAAACTTAAACATAACCTGTTTTATCCAAATATTATAATGATACATCATAAATGTATTTATTAAAAAAGTGAAATAAATTTTACAGTAATATGTTGTTTCAAAGTTTTTCTTAAAAAACGAATTGTAAAGAACTCATTGTGGTAAACAAATTGTATACAATGTAATCATATTGCGTAAAGTAAACAAACATTATTTCCCTAACATTTTAATAATAATATAACACAATATTTAGCAATAAGTTTCAGCTTATAATAAATATTAGATAGTTTACTCATGTAAAGTGGTCATCCCCTGGTGGCTATCTGAAGTTGCTCGTCTTTGGAGTAGTGGACTTGGTTTGGGTCCAGTTGCCTAATGAGGTGTCTTTGATTGGCCTGGTCCCATTGGATCTGGAATCTCTCTTTTATTCACTCTCTCCATTTCTCACACACAGACTGGGAAACACACCTCCATACTTCACAGAGGCCGTCTCTAAATGACTTAATTGATCTAATCACTCACTCGATTGGTCAGATCCATGCATGGCCAGACCCCTAGACAGTGACAGTATCCTCTATTCCTGCGAGTCCAGTCTTCTGCAGTATTATGGCTAAAGTGGCCTAGGGGCTTGGCTCTTCTCTCAGCCTTTTAACCTTGAAACTAGGAACCTGTTATTGCTCTTTCAAATCTAAAAAAAAAACATAATTATGTTCCTTTAGATAATAAAATAAATAAAAGCAAATGAGATAACTAGTGGCACACAGTAGGTTGTAAGAGTTGTGTAGCTCTTTACCTGCAACCCCTATTCTATTACCGAGAACAATTTTCACGATATTTGCATTTTGATTTATGGGCTCTTCAAAATACTATTAAATAGATAACAAATGTCCTTAAAAAGAAGAAAACAATGTATGACTCTTTTTATAACATTTTTGTGGCACATTTATATTTTTACACGTGAACAAATACATTCAAAATAAGGATTTCACAGTTGTGATGATGAAGAATACCACTTCACTACTGTTAAATGAAATAAACCAAACACAATACCAAGCCTGAAACACCAGCTTCAGACTCAGGTTAGTACATCACAACAATTTTTATAACATTTTCTTATCCAACATAAAACATATAAGCTCAACACATACGCATGCTCTTTTGCTGGATTCCCCTGAGAAAATACATGAATACGTATCTAAATGCCACTGAAAAAATGATCAACTACATCCACCCTCTGCCTCTTTGGCTCATTATCCCACCATACCATCAGCCTTTTTAAAACCCAGCCTTCCTAAAGAGCAGGTAATGGCAGAGTGGGGTAAAGGGATACAGAATTAAGCCGTTTTACACCAAAGGGTAATTTGGTTTGATAAATGTTCCGTCATGGCTAACTAATAATACATATTTTAAGGGGTGGTGGGGGAGGAGGGGGATTCGTCGCACTTGGAAAAAGGTGGGGATGTTATTAATGGGGCCGACTGCACTTTGTCTCATGCAGGGTTACAGCACAAGGTCAAAGAATGTTTCACTGAATTAAAAGCCATTTTGAGCTATGGCACTTCTAATCAGCTCAGACCTAGAGGTGCATAGCTCAGGTATAATGAGGCACCAATGAATTTAAATAAACAGGGTGAATATGGTGATTTATAAAGGCAATGTGCTATCCTTATAGCTCATTAGCAATGACGGATACTTTTTAGTCTTTCAAGCTCTTTTACCCATAGGACTTGAGCTTTTAACCAAGTAATATCCGCCTCTATTGTCAAGAGTGTGCATTCCAGGCAAGACATTTATCCTAGTCATTATGAAGAGTGGGGACACAATGCAAGAGTAATGGTAATGTATGCCATCTAAATAAACGACTTTCCCTCTTTCTCTTCTCCTTTTTTTCTTTTCTGTAGGACTAAGGATTTCACTAGATGTTTTTTACAGCATGTGAATTCATCTTCGTATTTTATTCAAGCTCCTTTCACCCATTGAAAAGAGAAATAATCCTTGATTCAGAAAACGTTTAGCATTTCAAGGAACATTTTAACTAGTCATGGTAATGGTGGGGGTCCTCGACATTCCAGGATGATCACTTATATAAATTATAATATTTTAGCTGAAAAAGTTAGGGCTTAATTTAAAACTGATATAAAGTACATTCAGCAGAGTGTTAACATGCTAATTAGTAACTTTCTTTGAATAATGATGTTTGATGCTCTCTCAGTCGCTCGCTGAGAAGGGGAATTAATTCTAACGTTCTAACCGTCTGACAGCAAGGGTAGGGGCTTTTTTGCCCCTCTTAACTCTCTCTCTCCTTTAACAAGTATTGATCTTGCTGAGTGCAATTACCAAGGTCCTTTTAGCTCTGTGTGTTAAATAGCATAGCTTAGGCTAATGACCCTGCTAGCTTAGCCACGGGCATTAGTGATGTCGTGCACTGAGGCGTGCCAGCGGTCGTGACCACCCACTGCTACAGTTGGGACACGCCAGCGTATTAGTGACTTCATCAGGTCTTTTGTTAGGTACTCTGCTTTTTGTGTTGCCCTTGAAGAAGAGACAGGCATAATGTGGCAAAACGTCTTGATGTTATTATTCACAGGGCTGACTGCGTATCAGTGGTTCACATTTGAATGTGTCCTCCCAGTTTAAATCAGAATACAAAAGCGTGTGAGAAATGAATTTATACGAATTAGCCAATAATTGGCTAAAATGTTAAATAATTGCCATCAAATTATAATATTGTCCAACGCAAATCATTACAGGCACAGGAAATACAGCTAAATGGGGTATATATTTGATAAATATATAAAAAAAAGGCAATATGGAAGAAAGGGACAAGACTAACAAATAAATCTGGTGGATTATATACAAGTTACGTTATTACAGAAACCACTCTGAATAAATAGTTCTAATAAATGTTCATCCACCTAATATGCTCTAATGGCGTTAAGAATGAAACAATAAATAAATCATATAAAATAAATATCGAAAATGTAAGTTGTATTCGTCCTCACCTGTTTTACAGAATTGTAGTTTTCCGGGTCTCTTTATTTTCGGTATTGACCCTTTTACACAGCTAGAGCACGCTCGCTCCGACAGTCATATGCCTGAGCCTGGTGTCTCCGATGGAACTGAGCCATTCAGCCAATTAATAACCCTTTCTCTGCAAAAGTCTTTTATTAGGAAACTATCGTCTGTCTGTTTTTTTCAACCAGTTATATTAAGAGGGTGTAAGTGTGATCAGAACATGACTTCGAACATTTTAAAGAGGTGGAGAAATGATTTGCACTGGAAACATCCTTTTACAGCTCAAGAACGTAAAGAATCCTGTTTCAGTCCCCTGTGAAATGTCAACTGGCGTCAATCCCTACCTCTTGCCTTTTGCAAATCCACCCTTTAAGTGCTTCAAACCTATCATTTATAATGGCAGTGTAGGACACACATTCATTTCAGGCAGACACTTGACAGCACTCTGTTGAGACATTCAAGTTCTCACTAAGAGTGAATGTCAAAATGAGCAGCATATCATATCTAATTACTCTACAAGAAGTTTTATAATTCTTTTGAAGAAAAATGACAGATAAAGAGCACTAGAGCATATCTGTCATGTAGTGGCCCTATGTAGTGGGTATATTGTCCCGGGGGGTTTACATCCCTAAGGATTTAGGACAAAATGATCCTGACAGTGGTTTGTCAAACAGCAGCGAAGAGTTCGTCAAAGTTCATTGTTGTTTCATATCCACCCTTTTATTCCTTAATCCCTAAGGAGAGCCAATTCTTATGATACCTTTGAGGGTTGAAGATTATCCCTCCAGATTTTTTTTTGGAGCTAGTCATTAGCTGATACCATTGGCAACTTGCACCAGCAAAAAAGCAACTTTAGACAGACCAGCAATGTCAGTCTTAGACGAGATTGAAACCAGCTACTACAAGGCAGATTTAACAAATGATCATAAGACTGTGACCAGAGAACCAACCAGCTTCATTAACTAGGTTTTGCTGGTGAATAGCGTGGCAAAGCTGGTTCTGGACCATCATGAGATCAGTTATACCCAGCATAAAGCCTGGACCATAATGCAGGTCTTTTCAGATGAATTTATTTTGTAAATTTGATGAAAGGTTGAACTAAAGTCTCACGCAGGCACACACACACACAAACACATTTTTGACCTTGTTCATTTACTTTCAACCCAGATCTTGAAGACCATAAACAAGCAGTGGCTATTTGGAGCTGGAGGTCATAGTTTCATTTCTCGCTTTTAGCAGGTCAGGTGCTCCCGAAATGAGGCTTTACCCTCCCCTCCCTTTCCCGCCAGTGTCCAGCACTACTCGCAGGCTAGCTATGATTAATGTCAATGACGTCCAGCCACAACCCTTCCTGCAGCAGATAATGCCAGACAGCAAGCACACTTGACACTTTCAATGTATAATTAAGTAGAAAAAGTCAGCACTGGCTATGCAAATTTTGTCAAATGATAAATGATACCGGGTGGCGGCAGGGATTGATTTTGTGTAAATGAAACTAATTATGGAAATGTCAAACATAATTAATAAAACAGGTTTAAGCTGCAAAACACTGTCAATTGAATGAATGAGGAGGCATTGGCGCCTATTGTTTGGGCTTTATTTAGGCCACGGTGTTGTGCTTGTTCGGCGCTCCCAAGCGCACTCTCCCCACCCTCTGCCTCCCTGTACCCGAGACGAGGGGAAATAAATTTGCTTGTCTCTCGGTTGACTGTAGAAATTAATTGCTGGAATCTTGTCCCATCCAAGTGTTACAGTCCCGTGCAGGACATTAACATAACTAATTTAAAGAACCCAAATGACTGCATAATGGAGCACTGTCAGCGTGTATGACACTCGCTGGTCATACCAAATTAGCTCGGTTTCATAATTGAAAATTTTTCCCAGTTCCAATTTTCGCCATCTTATCTCATTCGGGGGACGCGTTTGTTGCATGTCTTTTCGTTCACCGTTTAAACAAAGGATATGTGATGCACAAAAATATGTGCTTGACCTATAATTAGTGCAATGCAGATAGGGCGGGACGACCGGGCGCACACGAGAGGAGTCATCTCCTTCTTCGCGGTAATGATGCTGGAGACCTTGCAGCCTCTGGGGAAGAGCAAGAGTAATGGAATCTGCTATTTTTATGGGACCTGGATAGTAGGGGGCTGGAGAGGCCGATGGAGTCGCACTGCAGGATGAATCAGCGGGGCACTCACCTAGACTGGCAGCCTCAACCCCAGTCATCAGTCCAGTGTGTCAACACAACACACTCTCACATACTGTACACACACACACACCTGCTGCCAGCTTCTTTTCAACATCTGCTAATGTTACACACGCAGTGTTTTTCACACACTCACAGTGTTGTCTCCAACCAAGCAGACAAACCACTTGTAATTCTGCATTTTGGCACAGAATACAGTTTGTTTGTACGCTGTAGTACTCTTTAACACTTTTCATATCTGTTCTTGGGGGGTATATTTGAGTTGAGTTACAACCCTGCTTCCACACATCTTTTAATGTTTACAAAAATGTAATGTTAATCACGAAATAAAAAAGGCTCATTATGTGTGTAAATATATTCTTTAAAGCCCCTGGAAAAAAAAATAATGAAGCGTATTACTTAATACTTGTTGAAAATATTTTCTAATATTGTAAACATATTTAGGGAGTGATATCGACTGGATGCCAGAATTGTAACCATTGCATATAAAAGGTTTACACAGGCTCTTCTGACTTGCAACACATTGTGCAACGTCTCATTACGATGTTTTTTTTTTTTTGTCCTTGCTACAGCACGAACCAGTACAGAAGTGAACAACAATCATAATCATAATGAGTGTGGTCAAATGAGTTATGTTTTGTGTTAGGCTTAGGGATATAATTTTATGTGAATTATAACCATACACAATTCTCCAGGAGCACTTAAAAACTCATCTTGCGCACATTAGAGGTGGTGTGTCTCACTCCAGCACTCTTGCCATTTAAACATTATTGCCTGGTCTTGTTCGGCACCGAGTGAGTTGCGATAGTTGTAAGTATACTAGAAACAACTATAAATGCACATAGAGGTAACATCTATATGCTTAACTGCGTTTCATCTCAACCAATGCTGAATTCTAATAGCGAAAATATTTTACATCCGCTCACTGTCAAAACTGTTTGTGTTGTCAAATGTTTTTGCTCTTGTCAGGTTTTTAACAAGACTTTCAAAATTTGCAGATACACCATTTGTGTGCTTTCGCTTTCTCCTAACATCTTTCAGGTTGAAATTGACCGATAATGCATGCGTCTCATTTTCTCAGTATCCGTGTTCTTTCTACCTGTTTTTGTTATCTTTCTTTTCTACTCATTCTTTCCTTTAGTCCTGTAATATGTTTCCCTCTTTCAATTGCCATTCTTGTCAGAGGGTTTCTTAAGCTCAGAGCTGCCTCCAAATGTCAGAGGTCATGGGTCAAACATATGCAGCATGTGTTACAATTTATTACTACGCATTTTTCTCCCCTGACATTATAAAGTAAATTATGTTCTCTGCTCTAAAAAATGATCAGGCTTACCTTGTCTCTGTATGGACACTCTCAAGTCCACCTTGGTTGGTTGGAGCCTCAGAGGTTATAACAATTCCAGAAGGCTTTATTGTTAGTGCAAGGGACATGACAGCAACACTCAGCTGTCTCTGTATTTATAGAAAACACATGCAAAAGGACTATCATTTCATTTGAATATAGTGGATGGCAGCGTCAAAATATGTACATTAACTCCACCCAAGCATATTCTTTATTCTTGAAGGCTCATTATTTCTTAGGGTGTACGGCAGGGACCTTAGGAATATAAACCCGGTTGGTATTAATCAAAATTTATAACGGCTGAAGAATGGAATTCTGCTTATATAGGGCCAACACAGAAGAGAGGACACAGAAACTATGAACAAACATTTCATTTAACTTTATCTAACATTTGTTGATAAAATATTTCTAAATAAGTAAGAAACACAATTTCACACAAAAATATGTTTTATACAAAAATATTTGACTTATGTAAAAATATTTCAATTCACTGACCGTATATAAAACTTTTCATTCCTATAACTTTAAAATAAATGTACAGATTTCTGCGGTCCGCAGAGACAAAAAAAAAACATCTGTGCAATATCTCATTCCTATAATGACCAACAAAATCCACCAAGAGTAAAGCGAAAATTAGCGAGGGTAAGACATTATTTTTTTGGACATCATATAAAGCCGCAAAAACCAATACAATGACGTGCGCTAACCTTAGTTTATTGCGTTGAGTGATTCATTTAAATAGTCTCCTTCCATAAAGTTTGTGTCTAAAGAGGAAACTCCTACAAATGCATATGCAGTAAGGTCAGTCACAAAAACAGCTGTGTCCACGCCTTTTCACTGTTAATTTTCACTGCGTGTCTTTAGTAAATACCGACAATAGTTTTTTATGCCAAAAGAGCCGTTTGTGCTGCCACAAGCTGACCCCTATAAGAGTAAAATATGCCATTTTGTACTCCTTTCTGTTCCTCAGTTTGATATTCTGAGCTTCATTTGTTCCTGTGAGACAGCCATGTCCTGAGAGTAAATGGATGACACTCAGGCGGTGTCTTCGTCTGGTAAGATTTTCTCTCTCGCTTTACAGTAGGATATATAATGGCAACATAAAGCATCATGAAATGTGATTCATGGGGCCTGAGGCACTCGAAGACGCACACAAACAAATACATATGCACACATAGAAGTAGATCTTCCGTCCTGCAGTGCCACTTTGACCCAGTTATGCAGGTTAACATTCTCTAGTGGTGCATTAGATGTCTGACTCCTATAGGCACTGCAACACCCACTTACAGAGCCAAGGGTGAGTGGTTTTAGTTGCACAACACACCCTCAGACATCAAAAATACTGTGTTCATTGGCTGCAGAGGATGGCTAGGGGTGGGAGGGTTAGGCGTGCTTTACCGTAAGGAAAGACAGCGAGAGGAAAAAAACACTGTGAATTGAAACTTGCTAACTTTGTAATGGAAATGGTGTTGACCTCTCGGCGGTATTGTTGGGGCTGAAGCATTGTTGCAATCAATATGCGCTCAAGGGAGAGAGTGTGGGGCAAGGACCTTTCGTTCCTGAAAATAATGTGAGACGCTGATTTGTTATTTTCCAGACACGAAGAAAACAAGCAGACGGGTGGCAGTGCACGCAGGTGCCTCATTTTGGGAATACTTCTGAGATATGAAATAAATAGTGAGTGGAAAGAAATGTATCTGCAGACGAGGAATAAACATAAAAAAAATCTTGTACAGTTAGCGCTGGTCTGCTTTAGGCAGTGGCTGTGTGGACAAATGGCATTCATTAGTATTTCATAAATCATTCTTGCAAAGTTATGTTTAAGCTCAATGATTATATTTACAGATTTTGTTTTTCTTCCAAATGTGCCCATGTTCCAGCATCTCTTCTCTAGTCATGGTGCTTGCAAAAAAGTCCTCTTGGCTGATGTGAGACTGGTATCATAAGCTTGTTAATAAAGAAGCTATCATTACTCATTCATTTATCGGCGCTGAAATTAATGGGGACAGTTCGAGTGACGGGTTAATCTAAATCACATTTTCTCTAGACTGTGTGTGTGTGTGTGTATGCACATGAATATTGCCACCTCAAACGGCCCTTGCAGTCAGATGGCAAAAAATAAAGCCAAAATGGGATGAGGGGAAGATGAGGGTACCCTCATGTGAAGTGCCCTACTTGCTTCAGTATTGGCCACTCATTTTATTGGAAACCTTTTATACTCAAATACACATACACCTGGTTGAAGTGCGGATTTAAAAGAGCCTCTTCTCATGTATAGATGCTGCTGCTCGAATGACTCCACTGTAAGTAAGAGCCTCTCGACTGCTCTGTCTTTCCGAATTGCATTTTACAATGCATGCACACAGACCTTAGAAGCTACTGGATATTGCTGAGGACTACACAAAACAGTTTACGTTATTAGATTCATAGCAAAACATGCTTCGACCAATGTATGTTACATGAATATTTCTAATATTGACATAAACAACAGTTCTGCAGTTGATTTTTTATTCATTTACTGTCTTTGCAGTATATGTGAGTGTCACACTTAAGCTATACTCATATATGAATTCCCATATGGCTCATGCATATGCGATAAAGATACCTGGAGAGCTACGGTGTCAAGACAAGAAGAATGATTCTCTGTACAGTTTTTTCAGCAAACGTGTCCTCCTCTCATCTTAATGTCTTCGATAGCATAGAACATTTTATCAAACATAAGTGGGAAATTACTCAGAGGTACGAAATGTAGCTTGCTAAAAACCCATCCCCATTAGTTTTCTCCTGCAGCTCATCAAAAATACACAGCCTTAAAAAGCATTAAAATTGATACCGTTGTTTTCAGCTCGGCTATACAACATGGAATACTTCTTGCATTCTGTATGTATCTTTGAGTCTTTTATTACTCCATACGACCACCTGGAAACCACCCCGTTCCGAAACAAATGACTCCAGCCTGGGAAAGGGCCCTTGTGACTGTGTGTGTATGTGTAATATGTAGCTTCTTTCATCTTTACTGACATTGACAAGTTTCCCTGTGTGATTCACAGAGTGTGTGTGCATGTGTCTTCTCCTCCCCCCACGTCCATCATGCTGTCACACACTTTCCCACATCTGGCCGTTTGCCCAGATATGTGTGTTACTATGAGTATGTTTGGGTGGGTTTGGGTGTCTTGTTGATCCTAGCTCACCCCTCTCCTGTCAATCTAGAATTACCCAAAGCCTCTACCCCTGACCTGCCTCTGACAAGCATCAAGCTCCTTTCCACGGCCCTCTTTGTTTCTTTCGTCTACACTCAATTTCCTCAGGCTGTCCCTCAGGCTCAATACATGATACTGTTGCTTGTTGTGAGAATGCTTGTTAGTTCTGAGAACTGGCTTTCTGTACTACAGTAACCGGTCAGTGAGACTTGAGTAATTTGAGCCTCTATAACTGTATCCTCTTTATCTAAAGTCTGATAAGGTGTAACCTTGCGTTTCGGTTTCCTCTCACACCTGTTTGGCCATTGTTTGGCATTGCTGCTAGTGTTTCAGCTGCTACAGTAGCCCATTATAAACCTTACTATTAAATGGATTGATCGACATTATTTTGATGTCATACTCAACAACCTTGTTGGTTTGTGAATTGACATGAAAGTTAATCTAGTGGCCAGAACAATGGCTTTCGGGATTCATTCTCTGTAGTCTCAGGTGGGGCCATATAGGAAAAGAGCCCGACAAGGGGCTACTTCTCACATTTGGCCATTGGATGGTATTGGATGGTATAGGGACATTCATTTAGAGAGGCTTTGTTAAGAGCGCAATGAAGATGCAGAAAGGTATTAGAAGGTAAGTACATTAAGACATCACAACTCCTTCCTGGAGGCACATTCTTCCTTACTCAGTCCGGTCAACCACATCTCTCACAACATTCCAAAAACGACTTAAAACCCATCTCTGCTGTGAATACTTAATTAAAAAAAAGAAGAAAAAACTAACCCTCTCCCCTATATCTTTCTCTCAACTTTGTATTAGCACTTATTGTATTATGGCTCCTGTATGACATTTCGCTTATTGCTCCCTGAACTCTCTGTAAGTCGCTTTCGATAAAAGCTTCTGCTAAATGACTAAATGTAAATGTAAATTGACTCTTGAAACACCTTCAACAAATGCATATGTGTGCGTTGGTGTGTGTGTGTGCATTTTGGGAGATAGTGTATGTGTATGTCATTGAAAAGAGAAACAGGAAAGCACCTTCTTTACTTTCCTACAGAATAGAAACAATGGTCAGAAACTTGTCTTGACGAGAAATTCACTTGCTCCTACACGTTGCATAGGAATATTTATGCCAGTGACAAACGTCATTTCATTCCAATCATCCAATCATTTTCTGTCCTCTGTTCCCTGTCGTAAAAAGTGCAAAAAGGCTGAAAATGCAAAATAAAAGTAAAAACTGTTCCAAGATTCAAGAAATTCATCCACATAACATACAAGCACATTCAGTCGCAAACGCACACACATACGCTCTTCGCATCTCTTCCTCCTCTGAGTGGCTTGCTTGGTTCTGGCTGAATAGGCACACTTGTTTGAATGTCATATTTACACCGACGCTTTGTCAAAAAGCGAACTTCCTCGGGCGTGAGCGGCAGAGCCCGAGCATATGGCCGTCAGGCTCTGGGGAGACATGACAGCCTATCGGAGCAGGCGTGCAACGCTGGCCGGGCAGATGCTCTGGGCTTGGCGGCGATTAAGTGGAGATCATCACTGTTTTCTTTGAGCACCACTGTGCCTTGTACTCAGAAGTGTTTGGTTAATCACTGTCTGCATTCGACAGAAGCTGCCAAAACGCTCATTAAGTCGGAATTGTCTCCGACATGTCATGCTTGGATGATGGAATTTTTTTCTTGTTTTTTTTTGGCAATGTGTTTTTCTAAGTAGGACGACCAATCACACATCAGTGTGTGGGGTTTGTTGCTTATATGACATTGATACACTAAAACGTCTGTTTAGAGTTTATGTAGTGTGTGATGTGTGCTTGTGTTGTAGCTCTTCTTTTATTCTTTGTCTCTTGTGTGGTTGTGGTGGGACTGTGTGTGTGTGTGTGTGTGTTTGTGTCTGGCCTGGCCTGGCCTCTGAGGATGGGTGCTCTTTCTTTTCTCATCTGTTCAACTGAGGAGCTTCTGGTTTCTGCATGTTATTAGCAAAACGCTCCGAGTCACACTTATCCAGCGTCAAATAGCACACAGTGTGTGTGTGTGTGTGTGTGTGTGGCTGTATGCAGTGGGAGCAACACTTTCTTCTCCTGTGTGTGAAGTGTGTGTATCACACATTTGCTTGTATGTTCATGTAATAGGCTATTTTTCTACAACTTCCACTTGTTCTTTACCACTTTTCTCTCTTTAAGGCGTTCGCCTTGCCTCATCACATCCCACAGCGATACTTTTTTCCCTAAATGCTGCTTTTTCTGTGGATGAAACATTCTTTGAAGTGTGGAAAAATCTAGGCATTGTAAAAGATGTTACCTCTGCAGGCATTTTGTCTGGTTAAATCACAACATAAATACAAATAATAATAATATGATTACTGTATCTCTGTTGTCGTACAGAGCTGGAAAATAATATTTATCATTCCCTTTTTATGTTAATCATCTTGTTAGCAAATAACAGACTGCTTCTAGTGCCGAGCTAATGCTGCTATTCTTCCAGCTGTGTATTGAAAAATATATAAATAAATTTATAAAAGCCAAAATAACCTATTTTTATGACACCCACACATTGATGTTGCATCATGCGATTTGAGGTGCTGTTCTCTGAAATCTAAAGCTTTTGCAGGCTTGGTACCCGTTTGCTCTACAATAACTGAAGGTATTAGAACGACTTTGAATGCATTTGCATGGTAAAGCAGTCATGCTCACCTTACAAAAAGACTCGGATCCCCATTATTGCAGTTTGAAGATCCCTTTAGAGGCTTTTTTGTCCCAGTTTGAATAATGCTCTTTTTCTGGTTCAAAGCATTGGAGTGCAGATATATAATTTATCGGAAGTGATTCTTGTGGCTAGCATTACATTTCAGGATAAACATATTTTGAATGACTATATAAGCACATAAGCACTGTTATAGAACCGCTAAGACGGCGATAGGTAGGAGCTGCAACAATGTTTATCGCACATACAGAAGATAAAACATAAACAGGTAAGTAATGAGCATTTGATGTAGACGGATGAGTAGATTACTGTATAATACTGTCCTTGTGTTGCAGGAATCCGGTGGAGTGCATGTGAGGATGTGCAGCATGAGAAGGGGAGACACCGCCAGGTAAGTCACATAGGTAGGTATCCGTTTTTGAGTCCGTTTCTATACGAGACCAGACACTGACTGAGTGAAGGAGTGAGCCTTTTGTAGGGAGGCTGATGAGGGTGATGATTGCGTGCAGGCGGCCGTGATCAGAACTCTGGTGAGCGGGGTGTTGGGGTGGTGAGAGAGCCTGGTGTTTCCGTTACACACCGTGGTGTCCTATGATTAGACATTTTTGAAGCATTAAACGCACAACTTTTGCCATAGTTGTGTTGCAAGATATATTAAGTATGTTTGAAAAAGTATTATACTTGTAATAGCATAATATAATAACATGACAATCGTTAAATATTAGGAAGTCAAGATTGTAGTGGTGTATTGTAATCAAGTGTAATTACTGTGCTCATACAATAAAAATCATAACAATAATTAAACAACCCCCTGAAAAAAATGTAGTCATCCACTATTAAAATGTAATATTTTAACGCATTATAGGAAAGTAATCCCATTCTACTTTTCCAGTTTGTACCGTTGAGTATTCATCAGACTCAACAATAAAGTCACACAAATATATTTTTAAGCCCTGTTTGTGGAAACTGCCATGTATGTATTTTTGTGCTGTAGTATCAAGTTAGATTATACACATCACAATGATCTGTATTATTATTTCAATTTCCCCATATGTTGCAGGGAATGAATAATCTCTCACGTTGATTTTTCTTTTCCTCTTTGAGTGTCCTTACGTTTTTGCATCAAGGGGATCTTAATCAGATATGTCAGTAGGGATGACAGCATGAGTAGCATTCTGGTGTTTCGGCGATCGCAAACAGGATATGAGACCTTGATTGAGTAGCGCTGCATACAAGTAAAAGACAGTCTGTCATAGTGTCCTTACAAAGATGTTGAATTCCACTGTGAACACCCTTCAATCATGAGGTCTGTTTACTTAACGCTTCATTAGCATGGAACACCATGTACGACATGATGGGCAAAAATCTGCAGTTTCACTTCAAACTGCAAACCAGTATCACAGTTTTTCGAGAGGCTGCCACAGATATCTTTGTGAATGTCCACCTGATAAATCCCTGTCTCAGGCGCTCTCACAAAATGGTTCTGAATAGTACCAAAAAGGGTTCTCGGCAATAGCAGAACCTTTTTGGTGCTATATAGAACCCTTTATATAAGGTTCCATAAATAACTTTACCCTGAAAAGTGCTGTGTAGAAACTCAGTTGTGCTATAAAGAACCCTTTTATTATCAGAAGACAGGACAGGTTTTGTTTTGTTATTTTTATGAATTATTATTATTTTTGGAATCTATTTATTTATTATCATTGTTATTTATTCTGTTAGATATTTTATCTACTTTTCTTTTTCCAGCATTTTAAGATGTTTTACAGTTTTAAAACAAGAAATGTTTATACATGTAAACCAAAGAATACTTTCATTTCCTACTGCTCAGAACATAAAACACATAATGCATTGCAATATATTTGTACATATTAACATTGGGTTTCTTTCACAATTTTGCATTGTTGCAAAGCAGCTTTACAGAAAACACACATTAGCCCTAAACAAAGACATAAGTATCTGCAGGCCATGATCACAGATTCCCAGCACTGTGCGGCTATGGCTGTGGTCATCATGATTGAGAATTAGGCCAAACCAGAACTGTGTGTGTCAGTCAGGCGTTTTCAGGAGCCTGAAGATGAGACATAGAGACAAAACAAGCTGATTTTAGTGTAGATGCCACTCACATAGGCTATGCAAATATTATGACATGACAGAAGTTTGTATTAACATGTTTATGCAGGTAATAAAGATAATGTTTGGCTAAAGATTTATTCATACATTTTGTTGACTTACTTGTGAATGTCACTGAATTTGCCTCAACCATTAAGCCAAAGTCAGACCTGCAGCTGTCCAGCTGTGAGTATTGCTTATGATTCACTTAAAATAGAGACAAGTACATGTGCTATAAGAACAAACACAACTTTCATTCAGGCCCGGCTCCAGATATGAGATGAAAGGTTGGCCAAGTGATTTTCCAGGTGGGCGGAGGGGGGGGGTATATATATATATATTGTTTCCCCTAACTAAACAAACTATTTACAAAATAACTATTTAGCTTCTTGTATTATTCTTACGTCTAGTATTAATATTGTATTACAATTTTATTTTTACATTCTTATTTTTTTCTTACAAATTTTTTTTACATTTACATTTATTTTACATTATACAATTTAGTAACTTTAGATTTGATGAAAACATAAAAAGAGCTATTCATAACACATATTCACAGCATTAACTTTATGCTCATTTTAGAGAATTCTGTCACAAACTCGTCCAGTCCATGTGTTATTGCTTTTTCATGAGCTAAAAGTACAAGTTATTTTCCTCTCATGAAGCATTGTTCGGCGGAATGGTGTCAAAACCATCACCCGTCGGGTAAACCGCTATTATTGGATGTAATGGGTGGAATAATTATTCATGTGTCATTTGGGGTTCGGGTGCTGGTCGGGAAATAATACGCGCGGGCGGAACGCGGATCCAGAAGCCATGTCGACTCACCATACGACCCTACTTTTACACGGTCCTGTGCTTATTCAAGTTCAAGCTCTGTCTGAAGAGCTGCTTTCTAATGGCAGCGCGCTTCGCAGCATTGAGCATTGTAACCGATCGCGTGTAACTGATGGACAGCTATAGTGAGGACTCCGTACAATTCACAATTTCAATAAACGTCTTAGCTCATAATGCTCCCGGTCCTTTCTGCATTAAGCTTTATATAGTCTTTATGGCAGCTTAGCCTTTAGCGGATTTGGTACAATTTTACAGAAAAAGGTAAGGGAAACTTGTTAATATCACATAAACAATATAGGCTTTTTTTCTTTACAAATTTTGCATAAATCAAAACACATTTCATAAATCACTAATCAAATATAGAATAGCTCCTAGCTAACCATATTTAAGTGGATTCACTATTGGTTGTTTCTCGCGAAACTCTGCCATATGTTTAAAAATGCATTAGCTAGGAATTGCTAATATTTTGTTACTTGTTGCTTGAGAAAATAAATGGCATTTTTGTCAAACGGGTAGGTTCGGGTTCGGAATTAAATGAGTCCTGCTGTCGGATGTCCGGTGTTCTTTTAATTACTGCGGGTGCGGGTTTATCAAACGGGACCCGTACTGGCTCTGACACAGAGTCGCTGAGAGAGAGATTCGCGCCAAGTCCGTTAACCGCAATGGAACAGTTATTTCACAGCAATGGCAGTCACGGATCCCCTATTTCAACGGCTCTGGGTGGAGGCAGGGTGGGCATATTACCTTTATGAAGGAAGGGTATCAAATAAAATAAAAATATTAAATCACCTTTTTGAAACCCAAAGACTTCAAGATTCTTAGCTGAATGAAGGCTTGGTAAGCACTGTGAGAAATACCCATCTCTTCCAAGTTTACTCCCAACTCAAGCTCACAACTTTGAAACATTAATATATAACCAACCCAAAATACACTTTGTACCACATTCTGCAGGGAAACATTAAGATAATGCACTAAAATATTTGAGAAAAATGGTTTCTGAACCTGTAAAAGTAGAAAATGATTGATACAATTTCACCTGATATATATACATGTATACGCTTAACATTTTAAATAACTGTTACATGAGATTCCCATAAATTATTTTACCATAAAATAACCGTAAAATAAAATAAATAATTGAATGACCATAAAATATATGATTAAAAACAGTCTTTCATTTGTGGTGTGTCAGTCTGTTAAATCTGGACTTTGAAGCAGGACAAACAACCAATGAGGAGTCAGCTTCTAAAAAAAAGATTGAAGAACCCTTTACCAATACAAAGAACAATTTCAGCAGAAAAGGGGTTATTCAGAAGACGTGGTTCTAAATAGAACCTTTAGCATCAACAAAGAACCTTTAAAGAACCACATTTTTTTTTAGACTGTACTGTTTGTACCTAACTCATCAGGAGGAGAGAGCGGGTGAAACCTGGGAGGCTGAGCAGAAGACGGAAAGCACAGCAGATGCTGCGCCGATTAGCTGGATTAGTTCCACTGCATTTTCAGCAATAAAGTTGCAAGTCATTTGGCTGCGAGCGAACGAGAGGCACAGATGAAACTCTGTCAAAGTGTTAGCAACAGAATTAGCAGGTTTTGTTAACTCTCCTGACATCTCCTGGCTTTATTGTGACCAAATGTAAATCAAGCGATCTGAATATAGCCAGCTGTCCAAGCCACATTTTCTTTTTTATGCTTAAAAAGAATGTGTTGATATTATGATATTTGGTTGTGGGACTTAAGGAGGATGTATTTGTTAATGTCTATAACGGCTGATATTCTCTTGGCTCTGCTTAGCAAATACCTTTATCTGGAATGGGTTCCTGTGCTAACTAGCCATGAAAGTGTGCAGCTTAGACGTCTCTGATTCTGCAAATTGCAACGAGGAAGGAAATAATTGTGCTAATAGGATTTGGTCTATGTGATTTTGTTAATGGTCTGAAAATATCCCATTTCAGTTCATTTAGTGGAGTAGAATGTGTCTTATTGGAGTGCTTATCTATGCTTGTTTTCCAGATTATTCTGTATTTTTTAGCTATAGCCAATTTTCACCCTATTAAAGCATGATATTAGTGCTCAGAGGATAAATGAATATGAAAACATTAGATTACACCTCAATATTTCCTGCATATGATTAGAATGATAATTGTTTAGTTTACAGTCTTATTTCTTTAGTTGCTCATGCAGCTGTATACTAGTCACTCCAAATGTACAGTATTGAAGTCTTACTGTCTAGCTATGTGTAGTTATTGTATACTTGTGTGCTATTTAGGGCAAAGTAGTTTACATGTGGACAATAATGTATGCACAAGGACAATGTATGTATGCTTACATCACATTGACAGTACATGCCTGTTCATGAGCCACCCATAAAGTGCTTTCTAACTAGATTTACTTTTATACACAAAAAACTCCAGTTCTGCCAGTTGGCTCAAAGTTAGCGGGGAGCTGTCGGAGTAAATGGCAGCAGCTGCTCGCAGTTCTAAAGAGCATGTCCCAGTCAGCGCGGGAAAAGTCATGGCATCTACATTAATACTACCTTAATGGCCCATCTGCCGCTCCGTAGGGTCCCCGCACCACTCTATGGAGTCATAGGCGTTTGACAGGCAGTCTTCAGCATGCCAGACGCCCACCGCATGCCAAATGGCCCAGAGACGGCCTGACATCGCCTGGATCTGTCAAACTCTTTCCTCACCGCTCGTCAAAAAATGTCCCCGGTGAAAGTTACGGCGGCTTTTCACACGTGAGCGCTTCTGGATGTGCAGGGAGGACATCAGATGAGTTGACGGTTAGCAATTGACACCTCTTTCTCGCTCTCTTTCTATTTCCTATCTCTCCATTCTTCGTTTAGACACACTTTTGCATTAGTGATGGTGTTGATATAATGGGTTTAAGGAGAAAGCTCTAATATGCTGGTTTTATAAAAAATATTTGGATAATAAAACAGCAGCATACATTTTCGGTAAAAAAAAAAAAAAAACTGTATATAATAATATATATATATAAATGCCTTTTACTGAACATCAATGCAGTTTCTAATTGTTGTTGCTATCCTTTACAGGTATTTATTTATTTTGTTAATACCATACAATTAATATTACAGTAACCCAAAGCCCAGGGTTTGGTATACAGACAACCTGGAACATTTGTGCAAAACCATTTCTTCCCCTTCATTGTTAGACTTTGTCTGAATCGCAGCTTGATATTGTTAAGCGTTAATTTTCCTGTTACTAATGCTGTTTTGTGACCTATCTGTGCACCAGACAGTGTGTGTGGGGGCTACCAAAGGTTTAGTGCTATTCTGTTTTTCCATATTTCATAACAATATGTAGAAAGGCAGGATAAGGCATGGTATCATTTATTATTTAAAACCAAACAAGCCAAAAAATAAATCATGTGATCTTTTCCAGAGGGGAGAGAGAGTCAGGGAGAGGCCATCGAGGAAACAGTTGGTTAGTTATCTGGAGGGGAAAATATGCATGTGTGTGTATTTTGCCACCAGCTCTTCAAAGGCTAGCACTCTGCTGAAACACAGCTGGGAACAGCAGGGAAAGTTGAAGAGTGTCTTCCTCATCTCATCCTCCTCCTTTCTGCTGATGTGTAATGTTTTCTCTCTGTCTCTCTCTCTCTCTCTTTATCAAAGTTTCGTCTTGCCTTTCGCCCCCTCACTCCCTTACTCTTCTGTGTCTCTCTGGGCATCTCTGCTCGTCTGTGGCAGTCCCAGCCAGAGGGAGAACGGGGAGGAAGATGAGGAGAAGGGAGATGAAGAGAGGGTGGGTTTTCAACGGTACTGCCTGTGAACTCAGCACAGCATTCTGTTTCCATCGAATTACTCCCAAATGGCCTCCATTTACCCTCACTGCTTTTTTTTCCTAAGACTAAATTAAAAGTGTATCACCCCTACATAAAAAATGGGTGCTTAACTATTACCAGTGCTTAAAATTGAATAAAGCAAGGCATGTATTTTAACATGATGTTGGCTTTGGGAAATTCATACCTTCTTAGTAGATAAAGAAATGAGTTAATACATCTTAACGATGTCATGGTATAATTATACTTTACAGGCACACAAAAAATCTTCTATGAGCCTTGCACTCAGATTCACCCTAAACATGTCATCTATAGCCTTTTGCCTTAGATTGAGAACTCAAGTAAATCCCTGTGCTGCTCTTATCAGGGGGTCAAAAGTTAAGATGCGCAGCACTGTAAAAATGATCCAGGGCTCAGTGTGGGTTTGAATGTTCCTTATGTTGTGGAGTGAGTGATTTTAATTCAAACAGGGAAGTTCTTCTTGTAATTAACCCTGAAGCCTGCCCCCACCCCTATTTTAATTTAAGTCGTGTGCTTCACTGTTGGGTGTTTAATTTTCTTGTGGCTAACATAAATCATGGTGTTTGGAGAAGACTTGAGGGTGTTCTATACTTAACTGGCACCCCTGGGTTGACGGATCAGCTTGTAGCCTTGCAGACCTCACTCTAATGTATACAGTGTGTTAACCTGCAGAACGGTATGTAACAATGGCTGCTGTGCTGGTTAAAATCAAAAGTATTTTAAAGACAGGGGAATCACATATATTCTACCCAGTGAATGTGCGTATTCTTGGTCTTTTGCACCTTAAATTGCACCATACCAAATTATATATTTTTCTTTAATATGTTGAGTAATGTATAATATGTCCTGTCTTCATATCTGCCTGCTTTTGTTCTGGTTTTACATGCAGATATTAATGTCTGTCCAGCAGAGGGAGTGTGCAATAAGAAAATGTTTTTGCTGAAAATATAATAGTTAGTTGTGACAAACCAAATCAAAGTGTATAATTTGAGACAACTAACTCAGTAACTGTGTAAACACATATAAATAATGTGTGTATGTTCTGCTATTTGGAATGTACCACTGCAGTTTATTTGCACTGGCAGAGCTGATTTTCAGCCATACTTATTGTGTTTTTTATGTCAGTTACTACGATAAAAACAAATCAAATAAATACATTATCCGTAACAATGCCAGCAGCACTAATGAACACGGGTACAGCTCTGATTCAGAATAACTGTGGAGGTGATAATTCTGCTTAGATGAGATGTAGTGGTATAGTGTTAATCGCATTGAACAAGCACAGACTTGTTCTCAATAACACAGACCCTTTCTCAGATTCTTAGTAAGAAAAAAATTAAGTGTGAAATGAACTACATTCGTCATTGCTATTGAAAGCTACCCTTCAGTCTTTGGATCTCTTCGTGGAAGTCCATATGTGTAATACAGTATGCATCAATCGGATTCACATCGCGGTCAACTGTGAATTTGACCTACTCGCATATTACCTAATGTTCTTCGACCATGTCTTTTCATTGATCTGGATGGAATTATGTTATGGTTTTGACATTGCACTGTAGGACATTAAGCCAACTTATTTCATTAGTTTACATTAGTTTAATTAGATATTTTACTGGTTGGTGTCAGTTACTTTGATGTACTAATCATGATCCTTAAGAAACCTTGCAGATGAGATCTTGAATCTGACAACAAATGAATGTGACACACTATTTCACAAGTACACTTTCAGACAGCAAACAGATATCATTGAGGGTAGTTAGATGCGATAATCACAGCCTTCTCCTTTTATTGTACCTGCAGCTACATTTTCTGAACTGAGATCCATTTTTCTTCACATTGTGTCTGTATCCCATTCTGCGTTGTCTCACTTGGTCCAAAGTTGCTTGATTGATCCAGAGAGAGATGCGGTGCGGCAGATGCCGCTCTAATTATACAGTTGTTTTAAGGTTGTCAGGTTGTGACAAGGAGAAAATCATCAAGGGAGGGTTTTTGATGGACGGAGGATGTATTTCAAGCATCTGGTAACCGCGGCAGCTGCAGTACCATATCCCTGCTGCCAGCTTTCTGGCTAAATAAATATCGCCTCAATCCATCGTGTAACGGCAAGTGTAAATTACTGCAGCATGTCAATAACTGGTTTACTATTATGTTTGTCCCCGCCATTTCTACCTGTATATCGATTTCACATAGCTGTTAAATGGCTCGGGTACTATATCTCCGGAGTGGGACTAATTTTTTTGTGATTCTAAGTGTCTAGCGTTGGATTGTGGACAAGAGGGAAATATAATCTTTTTATTGACCAGCTATTATCTCTGATTGTTTATGGTGAAGAATGAAACCATCTCTGTGTGCACAAAACAGATCACACATCACACAGCTTTTACAAGTTAATCAGTTCATTGCCCTCTTGGGCAATATTATTAGTTATGAATAAAAATGTACAAATACAAGGTCAAAATGAAAGGGGTCAAATAACATTACGGTGTCCATTCTGATCTAGTGTCAGGAAAGTAACTTCTCATCTGAGAGCTGATAAGAAAAATAAGCTTTTAAGATACCAATATTTTAACTATTTGGTTGGGAACCCTCAAGAAGGTCAAGTGTGCATTTTGTACAGTATTAAATAGCTGTTTCCAACTAATAACACATGTTCAGGTCCCACTGGTACCCTTTATGTTTGGAGCATGTCTTCAAAACAGAAAGTCATTGACCATACCAGCACTGGATAACTCACAGTATAACTACAGTGCATTGATATACAATGTGTCAGTCACGTTGTATACTCTGGTTTTCTTTCTTTCTTTCTTTCTTTCTTTCTTTCTTTCTTTCTTGTTTTTTTCTCATCCGTGTGATGTGCCTGTAAAGCGGACCCTCTTTATGGGTTCTTACTCTGACAGCCAGGGGATGTTCTGTGCTGTTAAGGGCCATGTGGGCCTGACTGCAGCTGCTCCACTTTCCTTGGCCACTCAGCAGGCATGTGGCCTTTGAGCCCACTAGCCATTGAGCCTAGCACCAGTTAGCACAATCACAAATTTGTGCTCTCACACACTCATGTGCTCAATTTAGATAAAATATCACGTGACTTTGAGACTATGACATACTGTAGACATTTTGATATTGGTATAAAACATATTTTAGAAAATATTTGATAAAACACGAAATGACGACCTTGATACGCATTACAGCAAAAGTAGTTAAAAAAACATCACCCTTTGCAAATTATTTTACAATTATTCGCAAAATATCGAAATTATCTTTAATTCAGAAAGTAAACTAGAGTATGACCTCCGTGCAATGCGAATGTTGTGTGCGAGTACGTGTTTTCCCCCGAAAGTAATTGTAGCCCCTTAGCTTGCCGTCTCGGTTCTTCTACTAGGTGAACAGATGTAGGGCCAGGAGTGAAAATCAGTGAGGAAACCCTACACTATTCAATGTGATTTTAATCAACGTCTTTCTTTCGGACCCATTATATTTCTGCTCAGAACTGATTGCATTGTCTTACGCTGACAAGCCTGACCCATGACACACCATAATTACCCATCACATCATATATGTCCTACAACCATCACAGAGCTTCTCATAATCTCAAAATGACTGTACTTTGGGCAAAGAGGATGACTCTTTCAGTCAAATCAAACTTTCAGGGCTGTTATTGTCACATTTCCCATCCCTGGTGTATCATCAGCAGGACCTGTTTTATTCACCACTGCCAGCAGCTGTCATTTTTTTGGGGTCTATGGTGTCTGTAGTGGGAATCAATATGCAGATATGCATGGAAAATTGTACCGGTCTGGTTGATAATGAGATTTTACTGTGAAGACAAAGCCCCTGGGTGCAGTGATTGGTATCTGTTAGAGTCCACACTGTCCCTAAGCTCTTATTCTTTTGAGACCGCCCCAGTGTAAACTTGTCCTCTGTTTTAACTGCATAAAGCCGCACAAAAGTGCAGATAAACACCTTACCCTTTAAAATAATATATTTGTTGGTCTCTGTGGTAATAAGATAGAAATACCTTTTGTAAATAACATATTATGGTTGTTTTATTCCTCCAGTTCTACAACAAATATATACTTTCATTTTATTTGATATTATTTAATATTTTTGAGGTTTGGTTTATGTTTTCTTCTAATTGTATATTTTATTTGTATGAGTGTTTTGCATGTTATCTCCATTTTTTTGTATCGTTTTCCAATTACCTGTTAGGATTAATTGCAGTTTAATGAAATACCTGACCGATTATTCAGTTTTAAGCATGTTAATAACTATGCTGCTTTAAGGCAACGCTAAGGATTAAAAGAGGAAACTTTTTCTACAGTGAAACCTTTGCATTCTTTAAATCATGTCACTGCAGGTACTGGTCTAAAGGTTCCAGTCAGAGTGCTGTTTTCTGGAAAGTCATTAAAGTCATTAAAAGCAGTTATTTATAGGCCTTTAGAATGTTGCACATATATACAGTGTTATTAAAAGAGTATAAAAATTGTACCTGCTCTGTATTGTTTTATTTTTATGTTTGTTCATATTTGAAAGTTAAACATAACATGTTAGCCAGTTTTAATAGAAAGATGAATGACCTGTGATCTGGTTTAGTATTTATATGTCAAATTCAATAAAATTATTATTTTAAGAGGTCAGATTTTCCTAATTGATTTGCAGCCCTTTAATTTGACTGCAGCACAGCTCAGCGGTGCATTGGGTAGTCCATACTTGTCCAAGTCTGTCTCTTCCTGGGTGATCCAGATTTAACATGCCCAGACTAGAACTGGTTCCTAGTTTCATTGCCATGGTTCCTGATGGTAATGTCACTTCTGTGCACTAGTTTGAGCTAACAGAAAGCACACCCTCCCTTTAACTTGATCACTCATCCTTTATGTTTAGCTGTTACAGTTAGAATGTTTTTCTGTTTGTTTGTAACATATTATATGTTGTTAGGGTATGCCTATTTAGTATATTGGTATTTTAGTTCTTGTCTGGTAATGCATCTACGCGAATCTATGCCTAAAACATATTTTGTTATGTTTTTAATTCCTCTAGTTTTACACCAAATATCTTTTTTATTTTATTTAATATTATTTAATATGTTTTGAGGTTTGATTTATGTTTTTATTATTATTTATTATTGTTTGTTTTATTTGTAAGCGTGTTTGCATGTTCTCTTTATTCTTTTATTTAAATTGACCATTTAATAATAATAAATATAATTTTAATTGAAAATCAATTATATTTAAATACCAGTTTTAAGTATTTTATTAATTTATTTCATTTTGCTTTATGACAACACCAATACAGTGAAACCTTAGCAGGTACTGGTCTAAAGGTTCCAGTCAGAGTGTTGTTTTCTGCTTTTCTCTCAGTAGATGTGCCCTCAGCTGTTCGTGGTGCCATTACTGCTCCCTGCACTTTTTATCTTGTACCTTTGAGACCCCAAACTGCCAAACAAGGTGAATTATGGCCAGTTATATGGAGTGGACTCTGAGCCATGGGGGATAGGACATAGTCAGAAGAACTAACCACATATCTGACCATTAAAAGCAAGCCTGACACTGGCCCTTCATCTTGTTTCCTCCATGAGACGAGTTCTCCCAACCTTTGTTTCCCCTGAGAAGAGACAGAACTGAGAGAAGAGAGCCCCCTCAGCCCAGACATGCTTTCTCCTATCATTATGAGTTAAGCTTTTCACCTCTACTCTCTCTCTTTTCTCTCTCTCCCTCTCTATCTACCTTTCTTTATCATAGAGTGGCTTTTCTGCTTTGCGACCTGTTTCGTTTTGTTGCTGTTTTTCATCTCAACAAGGTTAATAGCATTAGCTAAAATAAGCCTGTCTTGTTGGTTGCTTATAAAGGGCACAGTTAGGCATATGACCCTCACAAATCTGCTCTGGCCACCCACCATACCAGCTGAGATGATGGTGCTGCTGATGAGTTTTCAGTTGGTGTCCTGGTCAGCTGGGCATCCCAAACTAACAATGAAGAAGTGATCTAGAGGTTTGATGTGGGAGGTTATTACTGTTATGCTATGATCCCTTATACTGTACTGTAAATATTACTGCAAATAGGCCTACTTATTTTTCCCCACCAAAACTTGTAAATTTGTTTGTACGTTATCCTATATTTCTGCCTCATCTTAATTTCTCTAATGCTCTTTTATCTTATTTCACTTTATTTGTAGTCTATATTTCTAATTGTATTATACTGTTGTAGACTGCATGTGCATAAACAGTTCAATGTACCCACTGTCACTGACATCTGTAAATATGACGAATAAAACTTGAAACTTGATCTCACAGACAGTTACGTAACCATTCATAGTCCCTCTAGTAATTGAAAATGCTGGCAGGAAATGTGTCAAAAGCTACATTTTTTTATTGATTGAAAATGCCTAAAACTGCTGTTAAGTTTCTCTATACTGTAATGTTGAAATGTACATGTGATACATATCGATCGGTTTATGATAATATTTATATACAGTAAATACTTATTTTAAACATATATTTTAGATGATCATATATTTTAACATTTTCAGTGTAACTGCACCTAAATCTAAATGAATAAAATCGCCCCTCCTCGACTCTGATATTGTAAAAAGTCACCATTAATAACATTGCACATGTAATCTATCATCTGCTAGTTTGTATGGTCTGCATACATCTGGGCAGTTAGTTTTAGTCTTTAGTCTGCTTTAATTGAGGTCAGTGAAAAAGTGTATGGGCTTTGGCCCTGACACATGCAGTACATGCTTACTCCTTGCCCTGGACTCTTTGCTGCTCTGTTTCTTATGGGAATTAAAAAGTGCTGGTCTGAGGAACCTCTAGATCCAGTCAGGTCAGGCTAGCAAGCACAGCAAGACCGCCTTCAACTGCTCCACTCCAGCAGGGCCACAGCTGGACAACCTGGGCCATTGTGTCGAGGTCAGAGTAAGCAGAGACCAGATTGTTTTAGCGACCAATAGTCATTTATTATGTTAGGCTGGAGAGTCAGCCGTTGTTTTTTGGCTTTTATCTGGCCTAGCAAGAAGTTCTTAATTTATAAGACCTACATTCTATTTTCCAATTGTGCCACAGATATATCAATACTAAAAAATAGGGCAGCAATTTTCGAAAGGACTTCGGTTTATTTTTTTGAGTTCGGGCAGCATAGTGGCATCGAATTAATCAAGTCTGAGACGCCCTTTTATAAATCATATACCTCTGTCCTGTAGGAAACTTTTGAACCAAATTACTTCAGCCCAAACGGCGATCAATATTTCTCAGTTGATTGTTTATCATGGTAGGTGCTTTAAAATATGTGTACAATACAAAAGTCTACACCTTTGTACACTTACATCTGATCATGTATATAATTACCCGTGTGCAATTAAACTGTGCTGAAATATTGGTATTATAACACCTAGTCCTAAGCGAATCTGTGTTTGTAACCCATCATGCAAATCAAAAACAAAATGTAACAAATACAAATAGGAGTGGCTATTTTCTTCTCAAATGTAAACATCTGGCAGGATCTCATGCTTGCCAAATTAATGGGCATGTAATTGGCAATAATCCTTTTTTTACCTCAACACAGAGTACATAGTTTTGCTGGAAGAGCCAGCTGTTTCGATTGTTTGTGTTTCCTCTTTTAGAGGTACCGCAAGCAAATGATGTATAAGTAAAAGCATTCAAACAGTTTCCTGGTAAACTATATATCTTATTGCTTCTTCTACATAATGTGGTAATTGTAATGGCTCGAGTCTGTATATTTTAAACTTTTGGGCCTGAGGTATATTAGCTGGATGTTTTGGTCATTCATTAATAGAATAGAATATGTCCAAAGATGAACAACTGACAAACAAATGTATTCACCACGGTGGGTGCAAGTTCTTGCCAGATTAGTGAATGGGCTTCATGCCAAACAGAAGAAAAATCACAGGGGGGAAATGTAATCCCTTATTTGCGAAAGTTGTCTCAAATGCTAACTGAAACAAACTCCATACTGTAGTGATCCCTTTCTTCTGATACATGTTCATTTGCCTTCGCTCTTGATTAAATGGAAATTTGAAAATTGTGTGGGCTGCGCTACAGCAATGTCAAATAGGCATTGTGAAGGGGTGGAATGGATTTAAAGCCATTGTTCAGTATGACTTTTTTCTCCTGCATTAAAGACAGGGTTGTAGAGGTTTGTGACAGTCAGACGCCTGTGTGCTTATCTTCCCCGCAATAGTGTTTTAATCTTTTGGGTTAGCGCATGCCTGTAAACAAATCTGTCAGCCGCACAACGGCAGTGGCACCTTTAGTTCATAGCGGATTACCACATTTTTGAACAGTATCAGAAAGAACACCCCCTACTATGCACATCCCCAGAAAAGATTCGATTAAATATCCGTGGATAAATAATTAGTGAATATAATGTGGCTTTTTTGTAATATTAGCATGTTAAAGACATGTCTGCACACCTTCAGATGGAAGTCTTTGTGTATTATTGTAGAGGGTTCTAATTCTTGATATGGAATTTAAACCGCATTTTACCCTAATCCTGGGTTTGGGCTTGAGAAAGCCTTTCATGTGGGTGGTTTCAATTAGTTTCACTTAACCTTGTAAACATTTTATGACATTAAAGAGCTAGACAAGCTTTTAGGGGAGATGTAGTTTTTCTTGCCGCACTCCCATCCTGATGTAGTTTTCCATGCTGCGCTCCCATCCTGTATTTTATGTATGTTTAAAAAATTAAGAATTATAGAGAGGAAATTTAGGCTTACAATTGTGGATGTACACAATTCTATAGGATCATTTCTCTTGCACAGACGCCTTGCTGAAGGAATCTGTGTGTATGTCACTTTTAACACTTGTGTTGACTACAAAATGTCATGTTTAAGGGAGCATGTTTGAACTACTTGGAAATGTAGGTATTTTTGTGCCCTCAATACTTACCACAACTGTTGTTTGAAAGTTAGAGGATTAAGCTTCATGTTCATCTGCAATGACCTTCAACACTGCAAAAAATGACTTTCTTACTTAGTCTTTTTGAATTGATTTTCTTGTCTTTTTTTCTTGTTTTCCAGTAAAAAATATCTTAACATTCTTGAATCAAGAAGCATTTTCTTGATGAGCAAACTGACCTAAGAAAATAAGTCTTGTTTTAAGTAAGAAAATATGAAATTTCAGTGAATTTGTGCTTAAAACAAGCAAACAAATCTGCCAATGGGGTAAGAAAAATAATCTTGAATTGAGTGACTAAGAAAAAGGTCGACCTTAATTCAAGATTATGTTTCTTACCCCTTACCCCATATTACCTAAAACAAGACTCATTTTCTTCTTCGTCATTTTGCTCATCAAGAAAATGCATTTCAAGAATTTGTAGACAATTTTACTGGAAAACAAGAAAAAATGACTAAATAAGAAAGTCATTTTTTGCAGTGAAGTGCTGGTCTGGACTCTTACTCTTCTGAACGATTCTCTGCTGTTGTCCCACTTTTGATGGACGCTACAAATAAACAGGGAATCCTGGGCTCTTTGCTTTTGACTATGTAACCTGTAACAATACAAACAGAGTAAGGGCCCTCATTAACTCCCCATGTTTACAATAAGAAAGGCTTTTATAGCTAACCAGCGGTGCATGCTAGCTCTATTTACAAGTGCAGAAAGATTGCAGGAATACTAGGCAGTACTAGGCAGTTAATTCTGCAAAACCGAGGTAGGAAAGGACGTTATTGACCTGCGCCGGCAGCCAAGTGTGTCAGTTATTAACTGGCCGCCGTTTGTCAATGAGGCCAAGTGGTGTAGAGGGGACATGAGGTTCAGGCCTGAGTTAGGGTTGTCCTCCATCAGTTTTCATGTGTTTTGAATTACCCAATTTATACTTCAAGCAACAACGCCCTAGACTAAGCCCATGACATATGATACAATTAAATGTCATTTTGAAAGCCTTTGCATATTTCATCCCTCAATAAGAAAGAAAAATGCATCTGTCTTCTTGTGCTGCTAACTTTGTGATTTTTAAATGTATGCATTTTACACACGCTACTTCATTCAGCTATTTGAATATTTTCAAAAATGTTTGATAAGACTAAATCATCCTGAATGCATTACAGTTGGTTCCATCAACGAAAGCATTCTAAGGGTCAGAACAGGTAGAAATAGCTCAGAAAAAACCCCATCTGAACTGTGCATGATTTTGCATTGTTTTGTTATTCAAATGCTGTAGATACAGCTAAATGTCTGTTAACACATTGTTAAACAAACTGTTCAGATAAGACGTCTGCCTTTAGATACCTTATGACAGATGTCTTCCTGCCTTTATATGTAAATTATGATCAAGCAAAGGCTATTAATTCTAATGGAGTCCAATTTATGCTGGATTTGAGCAGCTGGAAGAGACTGCTGTGTCGTGCCCATTCACTCATGCGTTTAGGCTTTTGCCTTTCCTCCAGGTGTTACCAAAGTATTTGTCAGATAAAAGCAATGCCACTTGACCTTTGACCTTTCTGCACCTGGACTCTCTGCAGCCGATTGCTAGCTTGTCCGATTTTTTTCATTCTGCAGGATTCTCACTGTATTCCCCCCAAATCGCAATCATTGACATCTAATAGAGAAATGGCAGTAAAATTGTGCTTTACATTAAACATGTAACATACACCAATTATGTTAATTGCAAATGCGCAGATGGCTGAGTGTTGATTACAGCATAACCATGTAATATAGGGGGGATGGGATCACAACACTGGTATTACATTTTGTGTTCACTTTCATTGACAGTCATGATTATTTGTCAGTAAAATAGGTGCTAGACCGAGTATTACAATGGTGGTATCAGAAGCTATATCTCAATGCCAACACATTTATAGAGAGCACCAGAGGGCAGATTGCTTTAGATTCAGACTTGGTTCATTTGTTTCCCTGTATTTTAACCACAATAACATTTATTTGTATCTATAATCAGTATAAGTTAGCAAAAATTCACAAAGTTTTAATTAGCCTCCGAGCTTATGCAAAAGAGAGGGCGTGTCTGGATATGCATTAGCATAACAATTCACCCATAACCGACACCATTTTACAAATGGGGGAGTAAACATCTGTTCCAGATGTCCTATTATCTAGTCAGGCTGCTTAGCTCAGAGACTTCTAGCTTCAATCAAGGCTTTTGTCAGCCTCAAAATCAGACATTGAAAGGCCTGGAAGCACTGTTCTTTACTTTGAAAGCCCCACTGGCATGGACATACTTAACAGACCCTGAAACAAGCTGTCCTTTCTGCTTTTGAGTGATGTGGGTCTGTCGCATTCGTTCTCTGGTGCTATCATCTGATGTTCCTCACAGACAGATTTCCCTCTTTCATGCTCTTTGGATACATAGAGGCTGTTCTGCCTTCAGCAATCTGGCCGCAGGGTCTACAAAATCCACTTCAAATGCCATTCCTCACCGGGAAGGGTGACATTTTGTGCAAGCCAAAAAATATAGTGCATTAGGAAAAACCAGCCTGGTGGAAGACACAACTACATTAGCGCTTCACTCAGCAGGTCAGACGGCACAGTATTTATTGTATTAATGCCGAATTCAAATATCATTAATTAAGGTACTATGCTACATTAAAAGGCACTGTAGGGCCTGCAACCCATCTTGGGTCGATGCCCCACATAAGAGAAGAAGAGGAGGGTAAAGGGAGGAGGGGATTACATTTAGAATTAACAGCATTTTTAGTGCTGAGCTGCAAATGTCGTGCGCATATTAAAAGAAATGTGCATTTTAAGATTCCTGATCTGCAGCTCTTTTTCAAAGCAGTTAGGATGCAAAGAGCAGACATTCTGCAGTATAGGACTTTGTGGCAATTTATTTTCTGATAATGTCTGGGATTGAAGAACAGAACAGAATTTAATATATTTACTGTCATTGTTTTTACCAAGGTTAAAAGACAGACAGTAAACACAAGATGAACAATGTAAAATGGCAAAGACATAAATGTAAAATGAAAGAAAACAGAAGACAAATATAAAACATAAAAATGGATAAACACAGTGAGTTATAAACAAATGATGCAGTATAGTAAAGATGGTTTCATTGGACGCACGTGCCTGGGCCAAAATTAGCTGTATTTCACCTCTTTAAATATTTTATATACGTAGCCTATAGTCAACTCCTGAATAATAATGGCATTGTATGCACCCTGCAGAAGTCCACCGCTGTCCTAGATGCATTAGTCTCATTCATCGATTATATTTCAAAAATGTTTAGCGACAATCATTTTTTAGCCTAACATACAATAATTGTTAAATGTTCTATGTGGATTTTCAAAAAGGAGTCGCTCATTCACACTGGAAAGTGTTTAAAATAGTAATGTGCATAGAGTAGTTTTAATGTCAAATAAAATAATAATACATTAAATGCGTGAAAGTTTGTGGCATTTTTCCTCAAACTTTATAACTACTTTTTACATAGGCCTATATATTGAAAAACATTGCATTTACTTATGGAAGTATACATTTGTCACTGAAATAATGACACAACATTTAAAAAAAACGTGTTGCGTGTGTCGTCAGGTCCCTGCTCTCTCATGCATAAAACACTGCAGTATTTGAAGTCTGTGCTGGTATTTGTCCTTATATCCTTCTGTGATTTGCGTTAGGTGGTTAAATGTCTGTAACTGACCTGTGTGTGAGGAGAAACGGTGAAATGCTATCGTTTATCAGCCATTGCTTTCTCAGATCGGTTTGTGCTGAACAAGTTCATTTTCTTTTGTAATTTAATTCCTAAAAGCAAACTCTCTTATATTATAGATTCATTATGCACAAAGTGAAATATTTCAAGAGTTTTATGTATACAGTGCTGTATTTTTCAAACTGAGCATTGACCCAAAACATTTTATTGATGTTTTTAAACTTTTTAGAGGCAGGGTTAGTATTTTTTCAAAAACGCGTCAGGCTGAGAACCAAAACAAACTTGAAGCCAATAAGCAATAACGGGCGTCCCCGCTCATGTTATCGGAGGGAAGAGAGCAAGCGGGCATTACAAAGACATTAAAAGGGTGATGACTTATTACATACAAGTAAAGGGTCTGTGGATTTTAAGTAAAATAGAAGGATAAAAGTCAGGCAGAAGCTAGGACCTGCCTTATTTTTATAAGGAATTTCCGGCAGAGACATGGTGGGACCCGCAGTATGCCGAAGGCTTTTAGCTGAGATATGCTAGCACCCGCAATACTATGGTGAAATCTTTTCAGCTGATAGATGTTGGAGAGTAAGATACCCGGTTTTGACTACTCCTTTGTGTATATTGTATTCTCAAGATGGAATACCGGGCGTAGAATAATTTTTTTGCAATGAGCCATTGCTCAGGAGTGTGACAGCGCTGAACATTGCTCTGCACTGCTCTCCAGCTCTGCCATGGTCTTCCGGGTCCCCGCCTCTGCCGTGGTTGCCTGAGCCATCTGCTTCGCCTTGGCCCTCCAGTACCACTGTGTCACCCTGGCTCTCCGTCTGCTCATCTCCGCCCTGGTCTCCTCCACCGGCCCCCTGGTGTTGTCAACGCTTCCTCCATCATGGCTCCTCTGTCCGGTGAATCTATCTTGGGCCACCGTCCTGGCTGGTCTCTGGACTTCCACCTGGCTCCTCCTGCTCCAGGCTCCACCCTGGCTCCTCCCATCGACCTCACCACCATGGTTCCATGGACTGTTCCCTGTGGCCTGCACCTTGCCTGCCCCTCGTCTACCTACTGAGCCCAAACTATCACGGTTCTGTTATGTTTTGTTTTGTTCTATGTTCCCGTTTGCCTTTGTTCGTTCATTTGTTTCTACGGTTGTTAATTTCCCCACAATTGTACTCTTTTAAGTAGTTTAAAAACAGTGTAGTTTTACTTTTACTTGAGTACATTTTTAGTGCTGTATAGGCACTTTTACTGGGCTATTTTTCCTCACATTCTCGTCGCTACTTTATATGTTTAATTTTCATGTGATTGGCTAAGGGGAATAATCAGTCCCGTCACGTGACCCCGTCCACTCAAATTGCGTATAGAGAAATTGCGTCTCACATATTTCAAGACATCTGTCGCCAAATTAGTTTAATCATGGAGGAGGACGAACGTGTGCGGCAGAAAGGGTGCGTATCAAATGGTGGTTTTGCGCACTTGAAAGTCACTGTGGGAAAGGGACACAATACAAAGGCTCGGCCTAGATATGTAGAAATATTGAGTTCCTGTATCACGCCGTTCGCCAAGTTTCAACCAAATGGCTATATCATGAGATTAAATTGTCCATCCCTCTCCAAAGTCTCTACATCAAGTGCTCTGCCCTTATAAGTGAGTAGGGAACATATGCGATTGGAACGCATGCGATTTGCAAACTGTGCATTACCAGTAATAATGTTGTAAATAACATTCAGTTTCTATCACAGTTCGATCGATTCGCTTAAATAAGACGTCATTACATCGAAAGGAGCCGCAGGGATTACTTTTATGTTGCCTCTATATGTATTTTGAATTTTTAAAGACATGAACCATGAAAAACCATGGATCACAACTCCAGGTAAAAATCTTTATCGTTCTACCTAAGAAATAATGTCACATACATCTTGGATGGCTTGAGGTTGAGTAATAGATCAGCCAGCTGCTCTACAGATTTGACAGTTAATGCTAATCCAATGCAATTTAGCTTACAAATGTTTAGCATTTTTTGCACAGTTTTTGGGGCTCCTCTTCATTCATTTGATTAAACAGTGTTGGCAGTGCATAAATGATTTTAACGGGAAAACTGTGCTCATAATAGACAGACAGACAGAACACACCACATTGAATGGTTATTTTGTCTGTGTTGTATCCAGTTATATGCTTTATCAGTAAGATAAAGATGTGTTTTGTTAAAAGTAGCTATTTTCTATATTTAATCTCCAAATTTGATAATTAATAATTATTCTTAATTCATTAAATAACACCGCCTAAAAAGTAACGAGTAACTAGTACTCTGAGTAGTTTTTGAGAAGAGTAATTTTTACTTTTACTCAATTAGTTTTTTAACACCAGTACTTTTACTTGTAATTGTGTTCAATTTCAGCAATGTAACAGTACTTGTACTTAAGTACAAATTTCCAGTACTCTTTCCACCACTGTTTGTCAAAGATAAAATTCTTTATTAATAAATTGCACTTACTACTTTCTTTTTGTCAGCCCCACTAATTTTTGTCTAGCTTCAAATTTTCAAGACACTATTTTCCTCATCCACGCACGCAATGCACCTTTGATTTATAAAGAATCCGTGCTGTTATGAGAGCCATATCATCAACGCTGTGTGTATAGGCAAATTCTGTCATGTGACACCGCCATTTTTTATGTTCAAGCCCATTTTCCTCGGCCATACTATATTTGCGACATTTAAAGTATTTATATGGATTCGATGCGCTAAAATAAACAGAAAAATATTTTTAAGACAAATGACATTCCCATCACCTATATCGCTAAACATTTTAAAGTCCAAACCTTCTTTCGCAAAAAAGCCATGGATGGAAAAATGGCTGGTATGTTTTTTGTTGAAGGAAAAACTTTGTACCTCATATTGCATTTGACCTATTTTAGAAGAACTGCTTTTGTCATACTGTCATACTGTCATACTGCACCTGGTTTTGCATTTGAATAGTCTTAGGCATTTGGCATGTAAGTCTTTTAATTATTTGAAAACACGTTCAATTTATAATCCAATATCCTAGTAAATAAATGTCAATCAAAAATAACACAATGGTACTAGCCAATTACTCTCCAATTGCCCACAACATAACTGAGCTGCTTTTGGCACTGCCAGTCATGTCCCACATTTACCTTGGGAGCCAGATGCATTAACTTCCTCCCCAATCAGCCAGCTTGGGTACAACAATAATTTCAAGTGCTGCTAATTGACTTTGGCCTTTTCAATATGAGAGAGATTTCTCATTTTATCTGTCCTTTTAATAATTACATTATCATTTTACGCCTTCCATTCCTTTAGAGTAGCTGACCATTTGCATGGTACTGAAGGCTCATTATTAGCCTTGAATTATGTGCAGTTTATTGATCCCTGTGGTGGATTATGGGGCTCTAAGTTGGTCTAGACAGAATGGTTAGCAAGATGACAAAGCAGGGAAACATATCGGACCCAGGGGAGAGATTAGCTCAACTCGCTGAGCAATAATGCCTGCTAGGTAATGGAATTTAAGTTTACACTAATTCTACAAATGCGCTGACATTTGAAGTGCCTAGCAAAATAGCATTAGGCTAATTAGTTGAGCTGAAGAGGTGACTTCACAAATGTTTATGCGTAGGCTACATCTCTCTTTATCAGTTTAGTGCTGACAGAAGATTCTTTTTAAAGTGCACTTTAAAGATTTGTCCCAAACTCACAACCCGGGACAATTACACTTAAGAAGGTTGATACAGTATATGTTTTTGAGTTTTTACTGCAGGTTGAACAGAGTGTTGAAAGTTGGAATGTGCACTCTGTGCATGAGGTTGCACTTGTGTTTGAGTTGTGGTGGTGGCCATAGTTACTGGCAATACATCATTATTTTGATGAGCAGGCTAATTACGCAGCCCGCTTGTTAGCGGGGGCCGGGAAACGTCCTTGAGTGGATGCATGAAGGGTTGTTGGCAGTATTAAACACAACATGAAGTGGGTTTAGTGTGTGTGTGTGTGTTTGCACATGGTTCCTCACTATATCCAAGGACCTTCAGTGGGCAGTTTGCCAGCTGTGGGACCTTTTAAAGGTCCTTTTAAAGGCTGGATTTAATCAGCAGATTGCATGATTAACACACACTGTTGCACCTGGCTTTGCAGGGCTAATCCTTTTCACAGCCATTTGACCAGCTAGTCAAAGCTGGACCCCCCTGTTTGATTCATATGAGCAAGCTTTAAAATGATTCCGCATATCTCTTTTATTTTATTCTAATCATGGCTGACTGCAAATAACACATTTCTACTTTCTTTGCCATCATTGACTGAAAACGTTTACGTGATACCTCATTCACCGTAAGTCTAAGATGACTGCGACATTGTTCGTAGTAACATAAAAGATCACTTTAAATTGTGCCTTTAAAAACATTGAATCCTAAAAATGTAGAAAAAGCGCAAAAAGAAAGCTGAGGTTAGCATGTGAAGCGATCCTGCAGAGAACCAAAAATGTTCATGACCTTGCAATCCAATGCTCCTTAATGTCCAGTGATCTCTTTGAGTAGCAATGATACAATACTTTCCCTTATTCTCCCTCCTCTCTCTCTCTCTCTCTCTCTCTCTCTCTCTCTCGTCTAAAAGAGAGCAAGGTCACAGTGGCAAATGAGCTGATTGAAAGAAAGGAGAGAGTGTTGGTGCTGTGGCGGGCGGAAAAGGGGAGGGGGGAAAACTTGCTGGGGAGGAGTGAGAGTTGTAAAAAAAAACCCAATGGTCTCACCCGTTTCTCTCCGGGCTCACTCATTATCATCTGTAGATTACCTCACTCGCCTCCCATGTGTTGGAAATAAAAAAAAAGTACTTTTCTTTCTTCATTGTACAGTATATTTACATACTGTAGATCTTATAACTCAAACAAGAACAGCATTTATTTCTCATTTCATTTCATATAAATATATAGCCGCTGAAAACATTAAGAGATCATTTCACATTTCACAGCATTCCTAGATGTCTTGTGGTCACTCCAGTCCAGTGATTGTAGAGTTTAAATAAAATAAAATCGTGTCAGTGAAAAAATCCTCCAACAGCAATGTGAAAGTCTGACAGCATGACAAGACAGTGCTAAAATCAGCATTATCACACATATATTATATATATTGACTTTTCCTAAATACATGTACAAATATTACTGTTGTATTGTTTGAAATTGATTATACAACAGTTCTTTGCTTCTTGAATCTTATTGCCTGAGAGCCATGGGAACCGCTTCACCACGGGAACCGCTTCACTAACTGTTTGTATCACTCTGCCACTATGCTAATTCGGACTATACTGTCCTCGCAACTGCATCACTCTGAAGAAGCTAGACAGCTAACACACACACACACACATACATGAAGGAGATGATCCTTTCCAGAATGTAATCATACTCTAGATTTAATTCTGTCATACGGTATAAATGTGGACGACATTAAAATTCTTCAGCAGAGCGAAGACATTTCAGATCATTATCTAGTTCTGTGCATGCTGCACATGCCTATAGCTGCAAATCAACCTTAATGTTACAAATATAGGGGAGATCGGGGACGAAAGTAACATAGCGATTTACTCAGAGCCCTGACTACATTTGCATTCCAAGCTTTGACGTCACGTTCAGCACGTGCTGCCACCTTTGACCGTGCTGCCGAATATCACGTGGTTTCGTCATCGTTTCCCCCGGTAAGGTCAGTTTTTGAGCACGGAAAATACATTTCTGAAGCTTTTTTTCTAATTACACTTTTCTCGTTTCTCGTTTCATTGGTCACAGTAATGATCAATCTACAGGTGATTCAGTGCTGTAACACATCCGGAAGTTTGCCTTGTCCGAGATTTTCATTATAAAGTAAATCAGGTTTAAATGTCAGGAGACCTTGAATGCCCCCTTTTTAGGTTACTATTTTGCCTTCGACTGACCCTTCCTGTCTTCCAAGGGTGTAAGTTGTCGGCATCCCGGGTGTCCTAGTCCTAAGCCCTAAGTCTTTGTAAAAATGTGAAACAGATCCATAGAGAAAGTTGAAACTACTTTATTGTTACCACCATCGGTTATTGCCTTGAACCACTACCCCCCATGTCATGTGACCCCCTTTCCTTAAAGGGAAACACCCCATAACTCTACAGTCTTCATTTAATACAGTGGCTAACTTAACAAAAAATAAATCATCAGCGTCTTCAGATGTTAGACATTATGGTAGCTACGACTTTATGAATTTATTTACAAGTAAAATCAATAATATTAGAGAAAAGATTACAGCTAAGCAACAAGAGGTGGCACAAGCTGATCAAACTATACATTTTAGCTCCCCTAAGGAGCAACTGCAATTATTCTCTACAGTAGGTCAGGATGAATTGTCTAAAATCATTAGATCATCTAAATCAACAACATGCATTTTAGATCAGTTTACAACGATCTAATGATTTAGGTCAGGTGTGTTAGATAAGGGAGACATGCAAAATGTGCAGAGCAGTGGGTCACCAGGAACAAGTTTGAAAATGATGTTGGCATTAGTGCAATAGTAGGGAAACCGTTTTCAGTTTGTAGCAATAAACAATGATATGTCTCGCAAATCACCAGTCCAGTACGGCGTGCCACAGGGCTCAGTCTTAAGGCCTCTGCTCTTCGCACTGTACATGCTACCTTCTGTCATTTGAAAACCATGTTGCCAACACATGCAAAACTGCATTTTTCATTTTAAGAACATATCTAAATTATATCATATGCTTTCACTATCAAATGCAGAAAAGTTAATTCACACATTCATGACATCAAGACTAGATTATTGTAAAGCACTGTTAGGCGGTTGCCCTGTGGGTTTATTACAAACACTCAAACTAGTTCAAAACGCCTACAGTTCTTACACAAACAAAAAAGTATGAGCATATTAGCCAGGTCCTGTCAACATTGCACTGGTTACCTATTAAGCCACGTATTAACTGTAAAATCCTGCTGACTACCCATAAGGCCTTACACGGTTTAGGTCCACAGTATCTGAGTGAGCTTCTACAACTATACAGCCCCTCACATTCACTATGCTCCTTGGGCTCTGGACAGTTTGTAATACCTTTTCAAAATCAAGCGCAGGGGGTAGATCCTTTTCCTACCTAGCACCCAAACTCTGGAAAAGTTTTCTGAGTAGTGTGCGGGAGGCACACACACTCTGTCAGTATAAATCCAGATTAAACAAGCATCTCTTCAACCTTGCATACACAACACTTCTATAGTACAAATCCTCTAAAGGATTATTTGGCTGCATTATTTAGATCAACCAGAACCAGGATCACTTCCTATTACAACTGATGCATATGTAGAATGGTATTCTGCTCTCAGTTGTGTTTTCTCATTGTTCCAAGGTCTGTAACCAGTCTAGATGCTGGAGCTGAAAGAGCGAGGCGGCAAGTCTAGATGGTGGAGCTGAAAGAGGGAGGCGGCAACCTGACATTTCCCCACTACACAACAAAATTGCAACTGCAATTAGCTATTAGAATATTAAGATTATATTAAATCTATCATCTAACTATTTTATTTCTGTTCGTTGTTGTTGTTTAGACAGCGCTAACGAGCTTGTAGAGATGCAGCAGTAGTGCCAGAGTTGTGTCGAACCGACAGATGGAGTTTGACTTGAGAACCTATAATCTTCTGACTAGATATAAAAGGCCAATGAAATTGGCGAATTAAATTTGCATGCCGGATTCCGCCCACGGATATCCGGGTATAAAAGGGAAACGGCATGCTGCATTCATTCACCTTTGGGCTGAGGAGCCTGAGAGCCTCTCTTGATTGCTGAAGCGGGCGGCACTCATTGTGGCATGAAGGACACAACGTCTCGTTCCCTCCATCAGGGAACTGAGGTTACATCTGTAACCAAGACGTTCCCTTTCTCTGGAATGCCTGTTCTTCACCCAGTGGGGGAAGAAGGGAGGTGGAAATAATCCTGGACCACTAGTGTGGACATTGTCCGACCCAGGGCCCGCGCGGTCACCTTTGTCGACCGTAGGACGAGGTCGGTGGTGGTCCGGAGTTCCTGCATAAGCGCTGGGTCCCTCGTGGAAGTCTCTCAACGCCTTGGCCCGATGCAGGATGGCCATGGCGAGGAGAGAGGAGGCAGCTTGGCCCGCGACAGTGCAAGCCCTCGACACCCCTGGGATGCCGACAACTTACACACCTTGGACGGGAGTCTAGGGTCGACCTCCCCAGGTGGCCGCCATCTGCGGGCATAGGTGCTGTGCGACTTCACGCTCCACCTGGGACACATCGACGTAGCCTCTAGCTGCCCCACCATTGAGGGAAGTAAAAAGGGGGAATTCCAGGTCTTACTGAGTTCCTCATGCACTTCCGGGAAAAACAGCACTGGGATCGACCTCCTGAAGGAGGGAGCTCCGAGGAATCTACGGGGTCGGATGCCAGTAAGTCACCCTCCGCAGCTGCAAGGGACATCTCATCATCATCACGAAACCGTTTCCGAATACGTGGCTGAGGAACGAGATGAGGTGGAACCGTCTCTTGGGGAACGGTCAGACGAGCGAGACGGGGTGCGAACGGTCCGCGAGGCTTTGGCTGATGGATTAACTCTCACAATAATAAAGGACGGCAGGGTCTTAATTCTCACAATAATAAAGGACGGCAAGGTCTTAGCCACTGCTGTCACGGCCTGAGAAGCAAAACGAGGTGGTTGCTGAGTCTCGAGAGAACACAGCCACCCGTGACGCAACGTCTGGATCACCATCCGCCCACAGTGCGGGCAGAAGGTTTCCACGAAGGCTGCCTCTGCGTGCTGGAGACCCAAGCATTTGAGGCAGAAATCGTGTCCGTCCCCCTCCTCGATGAGTGTGTTGCACCAATGAGAACAGCGGGACATGCCCGCTGGAGAAATTAGCTCGTTTAGAGAAAAAACTTTAACAATTCTGGAACTGCCGATACGCCCAGGGGAAGTCACTGCAGGAAGGGACAGTCCGCTGCACCGCATTGTTCAGAATCCAGCAGTCGTAGAGAATCAGAGATGAGTTGATAGGATCGAAGGCTCCGAAGAACAAAAAGTGAATGAATGCAGCACGCCGTCTCCCTTTTGTACTCGTCTATCCGGGGGCGGAGTCCGGCATACAAATGTCATTCCCCAATTTCATTGGCCTTTTCTAAATCAAGTCAGAAGATGATAAGTTCTCAAGTCAAACCCCATCTGTCGGTTCGACACAACGTCGAGAGACCAACAGAAAGGGAACTGGTTCCCCTGGCTGGCCCTGGGTTCTCCCGAGGTTTTGTCCTCCACTGGAGTTTTGGGTTCCTCGCCACTGTTTGCACACTGTCTGCACTCATTTTGCTCACAAAGGGGGCTGCTGACATCAGCTTATTTTAAATGTAACATTTTGCGTGAATTACTACTACCCAATATAGAAATTGATATAGAAGTCTGCATAATATATTACCTGTTTTGTCTTCTTTTATCTTCTGTCTCTATTTCTGTGTGTGTGTGTGTGTGCTTGTATACATGATTTACGAGGACACAAATATGTGTAATGACATGTGCATAACAACATAATCATGGTTTATTTGGACACTTCCTTCATCCTCATAAACTAAATCGCTTAAAAAGCATACTAAATGATGATTTTTTTAAAAGAAAAAAATGTCAAAAGTTTTGTGTGATGGTTAGAATAAAAATCATTACGTCTATGGAGATTCCTTGTAAACAATACATACAAATATGTGTGTGTGTGTTTGGTGTGCGTGTATGTTATTTAATGTATTGCTATTGAACTGAAACTGATTCTGCACATTGACTGTTGCAATCTATATCAACACTGTGCATGTATGGATAATTTAACGTCAATAGAAGTTGGCAGTGTTGGCAGGTTCCCTTAGCAGTTTATTCACAGCGCTCATGTTTAAAAAATTACAGCGCCGGACTCAAGGGTCTTGCTCACTCGCTTAAGACAACAGAAATTGCCGTGCCAACTTGCAAGCGCATGTTTACATAAAAAATGGAAAGTGCCGCAGTGCAATGGGATTAACACAGGTCTTACTCTTTGATTCACACGCTCGTCCTGCTTGTTATTTCCAAACTATTATCTTTCATTCTGTCATGACAACTGTCTGAGAGTTTGGCATGGTAGTGTACTGTACATGACAGTATTAATGTATTTGGTCTGGGCGGAATAGCTCTGATACGCTGCTGCGGCAGAGCAAGTACCGAGACTTGCTATTGCCAATACATCCACTACATGCCGCTGTGAGCATGTAAGGAATACTATTGCTGCACATATAACCTATATGAATTACCCCCCTACAAGAATGGACAATACAAGTCAACATATTCATAGTTTAAGATTTAAACTGCTGCATCAGCGGACATGCATATGATAAACATACGGATAGAAACAAACCCCCCCAACAAGCAGATATATCGCCAAGTCATATGTACTGCTCCAAAGAACCATGTGAACCGCATGTATTACAATCTTTGTATTATCTTCCTTGGTGGAAAAAACGTAAGCATTCGGACAAACATAAATTCACGGTGTAATTGTGAGTTCGTAATCCTGCGAACCCAGAAAAAGCACTTCTCACGTGTTCAGTCACATGACAATTCACACATATATAATAATTATTATTGAATAAATTCAATGTTTTAAAATGCCCATTGAATTTTTTTCGTGTTTTTCTTGTCTTTTTTTTGTTCTTATCATCTCCCACTCTGTGTAGTGAAGCAGAGATCCTGATCTATTGGTCAAGTTAGCTAGAACTTATGTGAACTTGCATGTTGTGTTGCGTGATGCATCTACAGTACGCGATCACTTAAAGGAACAATACGGGGTTTTTAGGAGGATCTATTGACAGAAATGCAATATAATATACAAAACTATTGGTGTATAAAGAACTTACGTAATGAACCGTTATGTTTGTAATACCTTAGAATGAGCTGTTTATATCTACTTACACAGCGGGCCTACATACATTGAATTCGATGTCATGCTTGTACGGCAGCCCTGAACGGACAAACAACTCTACAACGCGCATTTCCTCTTCCTCTCCCCTGCAGTAAAGATTGTTTCTGTTTTATCTGGTGTAAACTGTTGTCAGGCTGTGGCCTCGTGCCTCTGGTCATGCTGTTTTAGAGCCCCATTACACTCCTTCTCGAGTGATATTGCGTTAATATGAACTTGTTTTCATTCCAGTATTTTGAGGTCTGATAAAATAGAGAGGATCTTTTCTGTTATTGTAACCTGTTTCTCCAGGTATAATTTTCTGCAAATACATGCAAATAGAAACAATATTTTTATTTGAAATTCGGTAAAAATATCTAAAGTGTTATATATATAAAAATTAAATATGAGATGATACTGATACTCCCAGCTCTTTATATCAAAATAGATTTGTATTTACCTTAAGTAAAGTTTTGTTTACAACTGATGCAATATAGGTCCAGAAGTCTTAGAGCACAAGTGAAAGTTATGCAAGTACTAATTCTATATGTATTTAGTACTTTTATGTAATTGTTACTTCAATTCAACTATAATATCAGCAAACTGTTTGGTATACACTTGAGCTGGGTGTGTTTGTATGTATGTTCAAATCTGACCATTTATGTCACAACATATTTTATTTCAACACATTTTAATTTTGTACAACTTTTTTGAGAAATGAACAGATGGAGTTATCCCTGGGTATTGCTGATGAATGCAACACCTAAATTGACCCCTCTGGTGGTAAAGGGGCCAGGGGCTGTTCTGCCAAATCTCTTGTTGTGTGGTCCTGCTTAAAGTCCTCATTACCAGGTCTTGTCATGTGAGAGGCGGTATGGTGCATGGGAGAATCTGAATCGGCCTTATTTGAATTCATAATTGTGCGTAGTTGAAGGGGATATTTGTGAACCGAGTCAGGGTTCATTGTTCGAGCTGTGTGAGTCCAGTCGAGGGTGTAAGGGAGCTCAAAGCTAATGTAGTCTTAGCTGTTATAGAGAGTTAATTGGTAAGGAGGGGTAAAGAGGGAAAGGAGAAGTGGGTGTTGGAGAGACTTAACAACCCTTTGGGGTATGACTGCAATTGAAGCGTTGACAAGTTTTTATAAAGAAGTTATAAAAGAGAAAGTCTATCTTATGTACTGGTGTCTTACTACAATAAGTTGTGAGTAATATGCAAGAGTTGTATTTTAAGTACCATCAAATTGTAAATATGTTTAGATGGTTTTTAGCTAGTCCAAGCTTGTAAACTGTCACGACGCAGCCACAACTCAATAAGCAGCTCAGCATGCCAACTGAGGCATTTTTTTTTAGAACATGGTGGCTAGTCTAATGTGACGAAATACCAGAAGACTAGTCTGAAGTAGATGCCCCAGCTGTTTAGTCATTTTGTATCTTTCAGTCCTAAAGATTTTTTTGCTAAAATCTTCAATTTAGAAGGGAATTCAAAAATTTGCCAATGGATCACATACAGATCATGTTCTAGTTGTAATGAGATTAAATAAAAACGATGCATGTCTACATTGTGAGCTTCAACTCTGTGTCACAGGCTTGTTTAAGGCATTAATACCAAAGTGTCAAACTTTGTCTGGTGAGCCCCTGTTGACAGAGACTCAGTGGATGCTAAAGAAAAACCCAATAACCAGAACAGAGTGTCTGTAAGAAAAGATTGCAGAATTCCAAGTCCAGGGGTTACATGTGAAAGGGGTCATATGGCGCGAATACGTGTTTTTCTGTGTCTTTGGTGTCTTATAAATTGCCCATGCATGTATTAGACACGTAAAATTGCTCAAATTAAAGTGTCGGAACAAAAGATGCATTCTATCTAAAAGCGAATGCTCACCCAACGTAGGAAAGAGATTAAGACCAGATATGCACGAAAGCTTTGGTTAAAAAGTGGGGCCATTCCAACCATTAAAATTTCGCGATTACAGTCTGGCGCTTCAGATTCACAGCCCATTGTAAAAGTCTTTGCTACGGACTAACACGGGTTGAGTTTGTCTTGTGTTTGTGATCTGCAAAAGCAAATAAAACGTGTCTTAAAGCGTGAAATAAGACAACATAAGTCCTAATCAGTAATAATGTTCCAACAACAGGCAACAAATATCGTGTTTATAATGGGGTTTATTGTCTTTGTTGAGTCGCGAGGAGACGTGGCGTAACACTGGTTTATCAAGAAGGCTCAAAGCTCTGGCGTTATTTATTATGTTACCATTCCCTGCGGTAATGCGAGCTTGTTTCTATCTCACACAAACTCTATATGATGTATATGGTTGTTTGTTTATAGTCTTTATAATGTCGTATATAAAAGGTAAAACAGTTAGCTATAGTTTTAATCTATTTAACATTTTTAAATGTTAATACATTTTTAATAAAACCTTATCAATCCTTTACATCCTGCTCGAGTCGCGCTGGCAAAGTTGATGTATCGGCTTGATAATTTTCCGGATCAGATTCTGGCTCGAATTGATATATGGAAGTACCGAAGACATTTTATTAACTGTCAGTACAATTGCTTTGGAACCTGATGTTCCGAACATGGTAAGAGGCGTTACATTTCCGTCAAATGGTTGCAGTATTCGACCAATCACTACGCACTGGTGAATTGGCCAATCATAGCACACCTCGCTTTTCAGAGCGATGAGCTTTGTAAAAAATCAGCACTTTTCAAAGAGGAGATACAAACATGAACTGTATGTGGAAAATAGTGTGTTTTTTAACCTTAAATCGTGTATACACATTGCATTAAATCTAAAACAAATGATAATATTAATTTAAATCCTGTCATTTGACCCCTTTAACAACTGTGCAACTGTGTTTAAGATGAATGGTAATGGTAGTGTTTTTCAGACTGTAGATCTTCTTCTATATATAAATGTTTTTGTGGTGTGAACCATTCTTATTTCCTAACAAGACCTACTTCATCTACACAACTATTTTCTGATTCTTCTCATGTGCTTCAAAACATCTTTGAGACTGTATCAAAACATGTATTTTAAAAAATATAAAAAAGTGGTTGTACTGCACTTTCAATTGTAAATGAATTCAAAACCTGACTATACAGATCTTAAGCAACTTTTGGGCCATACTCTGTCTTGCACCACTGCTAGTGCTGTGTCAGTTATTAATGAACTGTAATAATTTAAGTCACCTGAAAAGTATCTATTTTTGCTTAGTTTTATTTTCGTTTAGATTTTCTCCTGACCCTGGAGCCAGGCAGTTGGTAGAAGAAACCCCACAAGCCCCAAAGACTTATTCCCTCAATTTAACAGCAGACTGAGGTGTTTCTCCAGCATCATCGGATCAATGAAAAGTAAATAGCCTCCACTTCTTGTTTCACAGTGCTGTATTGATCTTTCCTCAGCTTTGGCTTTCCCTGCTTCCCTGCCGTCTTATGTCTTTCAGCCCCAGGGACGATGCTGATTGCCAAAGATCGGACAAGCTAACAAGCTCATGATGAGGAACCAGTTGGTTCTACTTGCTTTCTCTCAGATTTCGGAGGTCTTTCGGACAAACACACACACACAACAGAGAGGCTGATCCGTGGATATATGCTGCCATTCTTTCAGGAAGCTGCTCTTTCTTCCTAGGCTTGACTATGAGTAGGTTTTAAGTCAGTGCTGACAGGGTGCATTCGAGGATCTTGTTGGGTCCAAAACTGAATGGAATACTGAGAAATCAATGGAAGAATATATCACTGGATCGGAGCTGGTGGAGCAGATTTCTGTTTTACGAGCATTTGCTTTAGTCGTTCATTTCCGAAAATGTGCCAGGGGGCCTGTGGAGACACTAGTAAAACTTAACATGTGGGTAAGTCTAAACATTTTCACCTTATTCTATATGTGATTACCCATTGGTGAGAAACACAAAGAGGGAGGGACAACCTCCAATACACCCTCTATACTACTAAGTAGAATGAGATTGGTTATATGAAATAGAAACTAATAACAGAACAAAAACGCTTAAAATAAAAGGTTTCAATATCACAGTGTGAAAGACATGAAATAGCCTAAATGTTGTTTATACAGTATGCACATTGCCTGCCTGTCTGTCTGTCTGGCTGGCTCTTCAACAGGATGGATCTTTCAGTCAGAGTTGTATTTGTCAGATTTGTTTAGTTTTGGTTATTTTCTAAAGATGTATTCTAAGAATTTATGTTACAACAGATATATCAGTACCTTTTTGTCCTAAATTCCCTGTGTGTGAGTAAGAGAATTTCTTTTCTCTTTTGCATTTCATATTTAAGGGTTCTCAGAGCCAGATGATAGTTGTAAGTATCCCTATTACATAACCCTCAGGGTGCCCTTAGTCTTGATTTGAGCATGATTAATTTTCTATTATAGAGTGCTAAAGATGTTCTGCACTGCTCTGGCTCACCTACAATATTGAGTATCCAGCCAGTTGTGGACTTAGTCGGGCCTTGTAGTGGGGTTTGGAGCTCCCCTCTGGGATCTCATTTATTATTTGCAGATATTGATTTGACAGAAAGGGCAAGGCAAACTACTCTGGTGTTGACTTAGTCCTGGCCTCTGGCTGTTAACATTGCTCTCTGCTGACCAATGCTGGGAGCTATAGTGTTTGCCTTTTTGATCCATGGTTCTTTTGAGGTTGTTTTTTACAGAACACCACCCATTACATCTTGGACTACCTGGTTATGCTGTTTTTCATTTTACATTGTAGGGCAAGTTGCTAAAGACAGGAAGAATGGTGATTCTAAACATTTCTTACACACTGCTTTATTTATTGAAGCCAAAGAATAGTGTAACAAAAAAAGAACATACTGTTGGATTGATATACAATACAATACAATTATTGTATTGATATCGTATCACATTTGTTTCACATCCATTTAAGCACTTTACCACACTGTGTGTGTATAGAGGGGGCAGGCAGTATGTTTCTTGACCTCATGAATCTTTAGCCCAGAGTCCTGGGACCAATAAGCACCTTCCCACAGGCCTGCTCTGAGATTTGGCTCAACCACAGCTTCTGTTAGAGCAATCCAACCCTAATTGGCATTTAATCTGATGTTTGGGCCTGGGGTAGAGGAGGGCAGGATGAAGGAGCCAAACAAGCACTCAGGTTGAAACATTCATGATTTATAACATTTAGGACCTGGAACTGCTCTAGCGGTGTCACGGAGAATGAAACTTTCATGTAAGAAGTTTATCTGTGGGTTATGTTCCCACTGCAGTATGGTTTAGGTGAGCTGCATCCAAATACATTGCACTTTGTTATTTTGTCTGTTTTATGTTTATTGATCTTATTCTATCATGTTATTGTATTTTCAACATGATATTGAGCTTTTGTTGTAATGTGACACTATAATGTGAACAAGACGCAATTTTTTTAACTTGCGGAATTCAACTTTAGAGGAATCATTTGGAAATACTGTGTACTCGGACATCATGCAGTGTGCTGCAGGTATTGACATGCGTGTGATGTGCTAACCCATCTTTACATATGGCCATGGCTTCAAAACGGAGCTAGACGCCTGGAGCAAAAAAGGAAAAAACGGCAACAACACGAAGCAAAAGAACAAGAAGGCACGTGTTTCTGTACTATTTTAAAGTCTTATTTAGTTTTGCAAAATTATGCAATGAATTACTTACAAAACAGTTCTCCAGTACAGATTTACAAATTTCGTATTTGTCCGCTGTATTTCGTTTGCTCATGATAATATGTAACTTTTAGCTTGTGTTAAGACATTTAGAATATTATTGATATGTTTTCGTAGGCTTAACTTTCTTTGATCAATCTATAATCCAGGTAAAACCATTTATGCAATTCCAGCACTGTTCAATCATGTGTCCTAGGCCCCATAATGCAAAAAATAATCAAATAAAGCCCAAAATACTGCATGCAAACATTAAAGTAATCCCTGCGGCTTCTCGCGATATATTAACAAAAAATGTAGGCTACTATGCCTGAATCTAATGATAGACAACACATGGCATTGCCATTAATACTGAGAGCATTTAAAGTTATTTCTATTTATTACTAGTTGAACTATTTACTATATAAAGCCAAACAGAAAATTCCACAATTCAACTGAAATCCCCTCAATTTTATTTGGAGTGGAAATTTAGGTCAAATGAGAGTGAAAGTACACAAGAAAAAGAATGCTTAGCCCCTGACACACAATTCAAGAAAAGTGCAAGTCCTGCAACTCTTATTCAAAGGTAAATTACAACTCCTGGATGCATTTTACAGTTATCAATAGATATCACTAGAATATGCAGTAATAGTTGTCAGCCCATCAGATATGTGTCTTCTTCTATATGTGAGGAAAATAACAGTAAAATACGTCTTTACTTTCGCACATTTTAGTCTAACAGGTTTTAAGCATCTTTTGCTAAAGTGACAGTGTTGCCAGATCTTCATAGAAAAACAGCAATCCAAGACAAGCCGAAAATGATCTCCAAAATTAAATACTTAAAAATTAAAATAGTTTATATTTTATAAGACCACAAAAAACAGATATCTCCAACATATCATTTTTAACACCTAAAGTGCCAAGCTTCATGATCTAAGAGCGAACAGTAAAAACATGAAAGTGCTTAAAACAAACAAATATGGCAACGCAGCAAAATAGAGCTCTGTGATCAGCCTTACGAGTATAAACAAAACACAGCGCATATGTTAGCAGTAGTTTAGCCTACTTTTGCAGAAAAAGAGCAGATACCAAGAGCAGGTCATATTCTTATTCACGGCTGCAAGAAGACAGAACGTAGCTATGGTTACCATGCATGTCAATCATCACATCACAATCATCACATCATTGCAATAATTATATTGCAAAGTTTATCATCTAAACCTAAGTGAATATTGATTGATCAACATATGAGCAAATGAAAAAGCACAATTTAACTCCAATATGCCTTAACAGGTTTCTCAGTATTTGTTCTTCAGCGGTATTGTGTCCTCGTGTTCTCACTCTACATCATCAAAAACCATCAAAGTCCGGTATCAAAACTCAAAAACAGAAAACTTATGGAAGCACCCAGATGTGTTCTTGATATCAAGGATGCACTGAATGCAGACTTGCGCACCGAACCCGCTTAAAGTCCCATAAATCATTGGGGCGCATCCATACAAGTTCACTCTTCCGAGGCTGCCTCGCAAGACCGGTCTCCGCAAGAACACAAGTCAGTTCTTTGAGTGCTTGGAATTGAGAAACCGCCTAACATATTATCTGAGCTTCTTCTTTTAGTTTTTTGGGCGAGTTAGAGCCCAGCATTAAAGATGGTTTATCTAAGCTTGATATAATAAACTAAGTTTTACTTTCGTCTCTGACGTTATTCCTCTCATGAACGCTGAAGTTTCAGGGCCGAACATGACGTGCATGCTGTGCCATAGCAGGTAAAGGGGAGGGGTTGAAATCGTATTCTACAGTACAAATTACACTTTATACAAGTTTATTTTTATTTTTTTAACGGTGCTTCATCAATCTTCATTTTTTGAATATAAAGTTTCATGTTTCTCTTTATCTTAGACAATACTTCGTATTGTCCCTTTCCTGCAGTGACTTTCAAGCGTGGAAAACCGCTGTTTGATACGCGCCGTGCCTGCCGCGCTATAGAAACATAAGCATACTGATTACTACAGATTATCGGTTATAATGTTGTTTCTTATAAATCTTTTGATTTGCTAAATAAGATGTTAATATATATCGTCAGGATTCACACCCTTATAGCTCACAGACATCTGGCAGACATCTATTTGATGTCTGCATTTTCATCTGCCAGACATCTGGCAGATGCTGTTTCCTCATCTGCCCTACATCTCTGAGACGTCTGCTGTCAGATGTCATATAGACCTCTAGAAGATGTCTGTTAGATGTGTATGATTTAGAATGGATGTACAACAGCTCTTTCTAAGATGTTTAGCAGATGTTTTTACACAGCAGATGTTTTCCAGATCTCCAGATCTTTAGCAGACATCTTACAGATGCTATCTGGGCAGGGATTGCTTTTGTGTTGCATGCATCCATTTTTTTACTTTCAAACACACTGCACTTGCATTGTATGAATGACCAAAGCTCGCAATTTCAGATTAAGACTTTCCTTACAGTTATACTTTAGCAACAATGTCATCTACATCTTGGATGGCACAAGGAGGATTTAATGAACAACAATCCAGTGTTTCTCGGTGATTTTCACTGTATTTAATGTTGCTGTCTTAAGCATCCATGCGCCTGTTTCTCTAAACCAGGGATCTCCAATTCTGCTCCCGGAGAGCAATTGTCCTGCAGACTGCAGTTCCAAGCCTGTTACAACACACCTGCTGTGTTTGATTGGGGTTAGAGCTGAAATCTTCAGCACGGTAGCTGACCGGAGATAGGAGACCCCTGCTCTAAACCTATGAGCTTGTGATGATGAGCACCTCTCCAAATATCTTCGCAACAGGCACCTTTTCGGTCAAAATTCTATTGGTCTGTGTACGATCGGATAACTCTTCATTGGCTAAAAAAATGCCGATCAAAGGTTTGAAAATAAATTCAAATTGTACCCAGTAGCAAGTGTGATTTTAAAAACAGCGAAGTAGAAGTATTAGCTTAATTTGTAACAAAGTACAATAAGAATATCAGACTTAAAAATATACTATTAAAATAACAAGAATCCAAAAGACGACTTATTTATAGTAACATGAGTAGATGTAATTTGTTACTTCCACCCCTGGTAATAACAGTAAATTATGCATAATTACATGCAACAAACCCTAGTAATAAATATGGTAACACTTTATTTTACGGTGCCCTTGTTACACATGTTTGAACTATAAATTATGCATAATGACATGTAACTAACCCTGAACCAAACCCTAATCCTAACCCTATAGTAAGTACATGTAGTTCATTTGTATTACTCAGTACTTAAATGTATAATTACACTGTAACACGGGCCGTGTAAAATATAGTGTAACCATACATATTACTAAATACATACTAAAATGTACAATTTGCACTTTAACAAACACCGTAAAATAAAGTGTAACCCACTCATACGTTTAGCGAGTTTCTGTTTTATGGCAGAAAATAAATAGTATTAGTAAATTCCTAATTAAAGATCCTCTGAGCACACTTGAGTATTAAAGTTGTTTTAATGAATTTGTATGCTCTCTGAGGTGTATCTTTGTGCTTTTTATAAAAAGTGCTGACATATCCTCACCAATATAGAAAGGCAGAAGGTTGCACACTTTACTTTTGGTGTAAAAAATAATTCTAAAAGAATCCCCCTCAGTTTTGTCTGACTTTGTTGCCAGAACCGCTCAATACACTTCAAAAAGCCTGTAACTATACACCAAAACAGTGTTTAAATTGAAATTTGGCACATCACGTTGGTATAACACCTACTGTCTGAGTCTCCAATAACATGCTTTTTCCAAATCCTACACCATACCACACACGACTCTGGCAATTCGATACACCTCGCAAATAAGATTATTTTTGGTGTTTTAGGCCACATCGCCGTCAAGTGTCAGCCAGTCACCATAACATTTGCTCATTCTTATCAATGCTGAAGCCAAGCTGTTTTGCCCGTTAGCATCAATGCATGCATCGAAATGTCTCTTTTCAACTTTCACGCTAGTTTTGAAAGGGAAAACAAATCAGGATGCGTTAGCAGATTTGATGGAGGATGTGTGTAACTGCGGTGACAACTGTTTGGGCGCTCTGTGCGGGTTACCAGCAGTTCGCATTAAGTTACGCAAACACTAATTGGAGAGTACCTGGCTTCACATCACTGAGTGTTATTTGGCAGCGTCTCAACAGCGAGCTCACTGCTGTTTCACTTGATTAGCCCCAAATGGGAAAAAATGGCTCATTTTGAAAATGTCAGAAACAGAGAAGAACTTCAACTCAGACATGCATATGGCCTGCTGGCGCTGTATTTGCTTTTGATTTCCGGATGTCCCTGAAAATTGATTTTCAGCTGTGATTGCGTACATTGAGGCTAATCAAAGGCTTTGAATAATTGCTGCGGTATGATTCCCAACATGAATCCACAGTGCAGAGCATTGAGGTTTTTTTTTGGCAGAAACATTTGCTAAGGATGACCTCACAACATACCTTTCAAATGGTTCCCAGTTGTTACCATGATGCCATCTTTCCTTCTGATTAACTAAATTAACATGCATTAAATTTTACGTCCACACGGAATGCAGGATTTCACATGCAACTCGTACTTTATATATCGATACTTCTTCATCCAGCCGTGCTTGATGTCTGTTTAACACATCTTTACTTTACACCTTCACACCACATTTGTCTCACTTCTTATGATGTTCTGGAGCTGTGCGGTGATAGACAGCATTTTTGCACTGTTACAGTGTAATAAAACGAGTGCACCATTACCACCACGGTGCTTCCTACTCCATTTGGCAGGAGGAAGAAAATAATAAATTGGTATGAATTATAGTGCATACTTATCCCTCTGAGTCAAATTGTTCAGTAATGTTCATAACAACCAGAAGAAGCTTTTTAGTCATAATGCATGGCTGCTTTTTGCAAGGAAGACATCTCCTCCTGAGCCTCGCCTTTGTGTGCTGGTGAAATGTGGTCTTTCGTTTAGCGCTATAATGCATTACACTGTTTGTGGAGGACGAAGCAGATTGATTGTGGAGGGCTGGGAGATTAATAACACACACCTTTCGGTTATGACAGCCATTGTTTCATAGATGCCCTGCAGAAGTCTGATCCAAAAAATGCATCAGTGTGTAAAATATCGAGCCCACAGCTTTTCATTACTCTTAGTGCCACGCACGGATACAGCTAAACAGTAATAAACTGTTTTCGCCTTTTTTCATCGAAAAATGCTAGTGAGGAGAAAATGGCATGTCAAATTTGCCCCAAAAACAACTATCTTGTTTGGCGGCACAGGTGACATGGAGGTTGCGTTGCTTAATAAAAGTGTCAGGTCCCAGACAGAGCTAAGGAGTCTTTCGTCCTGACAGGTAACGCAGAAAAATGAGCAACCCATGGTCGCGTACGCAGCAGGGAAGCCTTGCAGGCTGTAACCTTGAAAGGAGGAAGCCCCCTCCCAACAAGTTTGCAAGTGTACTGGGTGTGTATGGCCTTCGTTGAAGCCTGCACTGCTGCAGCCTCCACACAGTTTACCTAACCAGGACTCCCTGCGAATGACCAATCAGAGAATGGACGGGATGAGTTTGTGGATGCCAGACATACTGTATATAAACATGACGGAGCATTTTTAAATACATGTTTTGGTAACATTAAACATTTAAATTATTTCTATATCATTTCTTATTAAGGCCATTATTTATGAATACAAACATTTCATGCAATTAGTTGTGTTGTTCAAGATTCTCCACAAACACTTGAGGTAATATGCTCCTGACAGTTTGTGGTAGTTTTTTTTCTAGGCTCTGTAAAACTGAACCATACTGCCTCTATATTATGGAGAAACACTTAAATAACAACACTTTAAGTATTGTGTATTTAGCAAATGTATAAATATACACAAGCATTTACATTAGAAACATATAATAAGTTGTAGATAAACACCACTGGAATACAGAACAATTCAAACCAATTCCTGTCACAAGTAACAACAACCAGACAACAGGTTCTCAACCAGCGCTGCAAAGACTGATCAGCGTATGTATGACATCAAAGTACCTTAAGAGCAATTAGAAAGCATTGCTTGGAATCTTTGGACATCAGTCAGCGATAAGTCTGTGCAGTGCAGCATGACTTCAAACACCCAATTTCTTCCTCTTGCCGCCGTGACGACCTCGAGTGCTCGGAGCAGGTCCACAAGAGTGTTGTCTAAGCTCTACTATGTCCCGTGAAATCACTTACCATGATTATTAACCTATTCAGTGGAATAGGGGATTGTTCCTAAATTTGGACAGATATTTGATTTTCCCCAGTCTATTTAAATGGTCTAACAGCTGTTGTCCCTCTGATCCATTGTCTTAGACAAATGACACAATTAATGTTCTTGAGGTCAAAGAACAGCAATGTATAAATCATGTGTTTTTGGTTGCATTTTATTTTGTGAATTCCCTGAAACATAGACATTTTATTGAAACTATTGTTATTGTTTTGGGGGTTTCGAGAATTCTCTCTTTTAAACAATGGAGTCGCATTCTAAATCTTAGCGATTGCCTGAGAGTTGTGTGAATGATGGTGTCCCTATATTAATTGTGCTAGGGTCTGGCATTGATTGTGTATCACAGGATTCCTCACGGTGCTGTAGAGAGCACAGATCAAACAGCAAATCTGACAGATGAAGTTGCAGGTGTTGTTATACTGTATGTCTTAAGTGTATATCTTTATGTTGTGGAGAGTCTTAGACTCATTTAGATAATAGCTTTTCCCCAATTTGGTCTGACACAGTAATTTCTATAATGACCCAATGAAACATCCTCCAGATGATAAGGTGACACCCAACCCATCTACACCCTCTCTTTCCTATAATTTCCCTGCTCTTTCCCTTATGGTAGTAAGAGTCCAGTTGCTGTCAAATGTGTAGGTAATGCTCTTTAAAGAGGAGGAAATAGTTGCTAGGCCACTCTGTACCATTTTGGCTTGGTCAGACACTGATCATTTCCCCTAATAGTATCATAGGAAACAAGAAAAAGGCTGTGTGTGTTTGTGCATGTGTGCGCGTTTGCTTGTGTATGCATGCAATATCCTATATAAACCATAGTGTAAATTTAAAAGAGTTTCTTTTCTGAATATTTTCACATTATTTACATTTCTTCGCCACCGTTTGCAAACTGTTTTGCACTGTTTTCCTGACCGGGGGGCTGCTGACATCAGCTTTTGTATTTAAAGTTTTTGTATTTATTAAAATCACTTTAAATGTAACATTCTGCTTAACTTCTTTATTATTAGATTAAATTATTTATACTCTGCGTATTATTTTACCCGTGTTTCTCCTTCCTTTATCTTAAATGTGTGCTTCTCTGTGATAACCACGCTGTGTGTGTGTGCGTGTGTGTGTGTGTGTCAGTGTGTATGTGTATTTTGTGTTCTGTGCATGTGGAGTTGTGTGTCCATGTTTTATGTATGTGGGTGTGTATGAACCTGTGTCCTTGTCTGTGCGTGTTCACTTTTTTGGGGTTTTACCCAGATAGCACACATACGTCTGGTTTACGTCTATTTGACGTCTGCATTTACATCTGCAAGACATCTACAATACATAGTTTGCTCATCTGCAATACATCTCGGAGATGTCTGCTGTCAGACGTCATATAGACCTCTAGAAGATGTCTGTAAGATGTGTATGATTTAGAATGGATGTAAAGCTGCTCTTTCTAAGATGTTTAGCAGATGTTTTTACGCAGCAGATCTCCAGATCTTTACCAGACGTATTACAGACGTTCAGACGTCTCCGAGACGTATTGCAGATGAGCAAACTATGTATTGTAGATGTCTTGCAGATGTAAATTCAGACGTCAAATAGATGTAAGCCAGATGGATTGTGCTATCTGGGTACTTGTATAACTTTAATGTTTTGCTTATAGTTGTTACAGGATGCAAGTATATGAACCAAGCGCACGAAAAAGAAGTATAATCCAATAGGGTTTAATGATTCCACACGAAAGACAGGCACAAAAACACATGTAACATAATTCAAAACTCCAGAAGCCGGATATACGTCACGGTATGGAAAAGATGTCAATCGCAACTTCTGTTTCATGATGACTTTAAATACATAGAACAAACAAAGGAACTATTGAAATAATGGATGAAACACAGGTGAAACCGATTAACTTATTAACAGAAAATAAACTAGATCAAACAGGACAGGGCAAACAGAACCAAGCAAAATAGAACCAACAAAGAGTTCATACTGTTACAATAGTCAATATGTTTCATGTACAGCTGCTTTTTAACAATAAAAAAAGTTATAACGCTATATAAATAAAGTCGAGTTGAGTTTAAAAGTCTAATTTGTTTGCTAAGTCTTAACTAGACACTAAGTGTACACCACATAAATATGATTTTTTTTACCAGCCCCAGCTATATAAAAAAGATTATTTTAGATTATGACCTCTGTGTGTCAGCTGTGTATGTCTGCCTTTGTACATGCTCTCAAGAGCAGCTTTCAGATCACAGCATGTCTTCGTCCACTTACGCTGTCAAAATGCACAGTTTACCCTCTATGTTATAGCATGTGACATGTTTTTCAATTACATTGTAGTCACACAGCGCCCATAGTCCTGCGTCACTGTTAAACTGTTTTGTTTCATTCTAGCTTTATAACAGATCCATAGCATGTCAACACGTTTGCACAATGCTAATACGTTTAGCTTTAGGTGAGCTTAAAATGCTGTTGAACAAATAGAATCCTGCCAATGGCAGGATTGAATGTGATATGGCAGCTTGGGCTGTCATATCACATTCAACACACTGGAAAGGTTTGTGTTGCATCCAAATGCTGTTTTCCTCAGTGTCAGGTCTGATTCGATACATTGTCCTCATAGTGTGCTAAACCAAGAGCATTTCCAACAATACCTCAATGATTTTCTGAATCTTACTGATTTGACATGTTGACAAAGTCAGGTCAGTGTGGTCTTGCTATTAATGCTTTTTTAATCAGCAAAATATTCTAGTTGGGTTCAAGTGTAACCACAACTTGGCTAATACAGGCAATGAGTCATTCAGGTAACCAACTGAGTGTCCCACTTAAAAAATACATGTATGTAGTTTTGCACATCCCTAGTCAATAGGCTAAATAGGACACCTATTTTAGCCTCCATCCCGATTATACATATTTCAGTCTTGACAATATAGTGTGATTTTGAAGGAGAAGGAACGAATGAAAGAAAGATAGCAGAGACGGATTAGAATCAGGGGACTGCTTTTCCAGCAGGGTGGCGTGAGGTGAAAATAAGGAAAGGAGAATTTCATTTGCATACCCAGCATGCCACCCGGACCTTTCCGGAGAGTCGTGTGTATCCACCACTGAGCCTGGCAAGTACGTGCTCATTTTACAGGAATAGATTTATGAAACTGGTGCAGGGTTGGGGGTAGAATTGGTGGGAGCTTTGTGGAGGGTGTCTGTAGGGCAAGAGGGTGGCATCAGACCCCATTTACATGTTTGCGCTGTGCCAGAGGTGCTGTGTTAAAAGAGATTGCAATCCTTGACACAACACACACCCTTAGGAATTAGCCCAATTCACGAACTAGACAAGATGGCTGCTTTGCCGAGCAAGGTCTTGCGGGGTAATTTTCACTGAACAAACAAGCGATCTCATTATCCTTCTGCACCTGAGATGTCCATGCTCCCCCACTCTCTGCTATCCCCTTGTTGATACACTCTTCCATCCATCCCCCTCTTTGCACTGTCCTTGCCCATTCCAGGCTTTATTAGAGCACATCTTTTCCATTGGCTGTGCTTGCCCTATTGTTAGGGTCAAGACAAGGGCACGCAGCCTAGATTGGAATCATTTGTCACATGGTGCAGCTGCAAAGCTGAAATCAGCACAGTGGCAAGGCATGTTCCGCCCATCCGCTTTAGCACCTCTGACATTAGGTACCTCCAGAATTACGTGTCTGGCCACTGGGGCATATTATGGTGGCCAAGCTAGCTGGCTAACAGCCAAGCCCCCTCTCCTTAAACACCCACAATAGCACATCAGCCACAGAGAGAAAAGCGTTGCTGGGTGCCGTATATTCTGAAGTGTTGTGAGCAGTTCCTGGTCTCGCTTTGACAATGGGAAAATTGCCCATCGAGTGACCGCAATAATGGGTGTACTTTTCACAGCTGAAAGTGACACAACCAACTAACAGAAAAAGTTACAAATTTGTTAAAGTGACTGCTTGATTCTGAGCTGTTTTAATGGTGTAAAGTGCTGCAATTTAGTTGAAAGCATTTATTTTCTACCTAATCTTCCCATCTCTTTGTCTCTCTTTGTTTTTCCTATGGTCAGCGGGAGCTTGAGTGAACAATGAGATGTGCCGAGGGAGCATGTAGAAATTTACTTTAATAGACCATACGCCATGCTTTGGTCAATTCGGGTATTTTGTCATTTAAGTTTCAAGTACTGACATTATTGCGTTTTATGAACCATGTATTCGTAATAATACTTTGAACAGCATGCTATTGTACATAACCCAGCGTAAGTAACACTGATATTATTAATCATGATGACTAACAAAGCATCAATACTCCGCACATAATATTTTAAATATTATTATTAACCCTATATCATAAATTCCGATGTTAACTGTTATTACCAATGTAAATGTAAATCCTGTAAATAATATACACATTATAGTATTTATTTCTATTAAGTTTCATCAGTGTACATTGCACAGAGAAAAACGGTTACGTATGTTGACGTGCAGGGTATTCCACTGTTTAAGTTGTTCAATTTATGCATTTAATTCTTCCCATTTATTTTGGGATCTTTCATTTCATGAATATTTATGATTTTAAAGCTATTTTGGAGCCCCTAACCCTACCCCCAGCCTAAACCTGACCACTTCTCAACCATACAAAACGCAACACAAAAAATCGAAGTCACAGGTAAGTCGCTAAAAATACAAAATATAAGTGAAAGTAAGTCGCAGGTATTTATTGCATACATTGATCAAAAACAGTATATTACAAAACAACTTGTGTGGCAAACCTTGAAGCCATTAGTTTAAACAATCAGATCTGTCAGAAGTGTTCAGATGTCATGGCGCAAATGGTCACGAGAGCCTATGCAATTTCACAAGTACAGCTGAAGAATTACTTTGTTTGGCTGTAATTTTAAAAGTGTGTTTAACCCAAAAGTTCACCAGATCTAAAGATTTACTGTGGATGGCGCTCACTTTAGCATCTTTTCCTCATAAAAAAAGACTATTCTTTAACCTTAGTGCAATTAGCATATTTGTATGTTTTGTAATATATATATGTAATATAAAAAATAAATAGGTTTCGTTACTTGCTCCAAGTGCGTGAATGGTGTAGCCTAATGTGTAATGTTAATACAGTTAATCCCGATGGTTTAAATTGAAGATCAAACTCCAATACACAGAGAAAAATTATATATAATTTCATAATGACGGTAGACAAAATCTTCTCCCGCTGCCAATAGAGGCGCTATTTCAGTAATCGGTCCAGTGTGTCGTATTTGATATCCATGATCCATTTCTACACTGTCAGAATGTACATATCAATACCAAAATCAGTATTTCTGCCACTCGTACCCAACCACTCCCTAAAGAGGGAAGACAGAAGGACAATAATTTAAGTATACACTGGCGCGAACAAGCTCAGTGTTTCACACAGCCTGACTATAATTGCCTCAGACAGTGCTCTCCTAGGCTGGGTCAGGCTGCTATGCTTGTTATAACTGCTGACCTTATCAACCAGCTGGGCATGACCCGGTCAGCTGAACCCGACCATACCATAACCTCAGGGTCACGCTCAACAGCTGCAAAGGTCTCAGTGTCAATCATGTTGACTGTGCTCACCCCGCTCAGTTCAACTCTTCTACCGTAATAACGAGAAAGGACAAGGTTGGGGACTCAGGGAGAAATCTGGATTCTCCTCATTCGCCGGGGTTTATTCTTTTATCAGGTAACTGTGGAACAGAGTTTTTGTGGTCCGAGCATGCATTTTATGTAGTCATCTTATTTAGGACAATTTATTTGTTTAATCATTTCCATGACCAAAAATCTCAATGCTACAGCCTGCTATTCTAAAGACTTTTGTGCTTAATGTATAATTCTATAGCAATAGGGGTATGACTATTTTCATCAACATGACAATGCCCCTATGCACAAAGCAAGGTTCAAATTTGATTCAGTCTAGTGTGAAAGAACTTCACTGGTCTGCATATAGCTCAGACCTAAACCCAACTGAACACCTTTGGTATGACTTGCAGGCTTTGAGCCAAACACTCATCAGCCAAACCTATCAATGACTTGTACACAGGGGTCCGGTGATTTTGGAACAGAAAAAGCCTCTTCCAAAACTGTTTTTAAGAAAGACAGATAAAAAATCTTTAATATGGTATTGTATGGTACAGCATTAAAATGTGGAATTACTGTATAACGTAGCTGTATATATTGTATACTTTCAGGTGTGCTTTTTTAGCGTAATTGTATGTCCATCTCTTTTTCAGACGCTTCTGATTCTTACTCTTTTGACTGAGATAAACTTATTTGACTGTGAAAATTGGATAGTCTCTTATGCAACTTCACAAGAAGCAGATTAAGAAGTATGTGTCTTGTCTAACTCCACCGATCATCAGATTTCTTCACTTACCCTCTTCAAAGTCAGTAAGCTTGTATCACTGTCTGCTTGTTAAACCTGGAACAAACTTGTCTTGTTCGCTGACACCAAACTCCAGCCACTTACAAATCTCCCTCACAGCCTAGCCACTTCTTCTTCACGGGTGGTTTTGGGTTTCTTTCCATATTGAATCAAGTGCTATTGAGTTCACAGATGCACACCCATACAATCTACTTCTATTCAAATCCACTCTGGCATTTTTTTTCTCCCTAACAGCCACAGAGTGGCCCTGTAATGAACAGAGGATTACCTGCTGCCCAACCTGTAAACTGACCTCATTAAACCACTATGACATGCTCAGTGGGGTCACCTCTCAATGACTAAGCTACGTATATTCAGATGAAAAGACTTTTTAGACCTCCCAAGTAGCTCAGTCTTCCTGCATACAACAAGTTTATTTTCCATCCAAAGCCAGACTATTAAAAATGGTTCATAAGGAGGATTTTGTTGATCTCCAGAGTAAAGGCTGTAGCTGGTCTTAGATCACGCTTTTGGCTTTGTTTGATCGCTCAGATTATGAATGAAAAAGGCCAGGCTATTCTTAGATCTCCCCGTTTGAAATAGTCTGGTATTAAAACCTATGAATGGAGCCTCACAGCTCTTCTTAGTGATTTCCTTCAATTGGTGGTGGATTGCTAGCAATTGTATAATCAATGGCTTTGTTTTGTTTTAAGGCTTAACTAAGGCTTTTAAATAGCCATAGTCACACATTTGTTTTGTTCAGTTGGACAGTTTTATGATCTGATCGATCTTTAAAAGACCAGATTAGTAAAAACATTTGAAGTGACTAATTGTAAATATGTATTTTTATGAAATTGTATGCATGAGTGAAAAACAAATGCGATTTAAAGTGTAATTTATGACAAAGCTGGAGCTATAAATACAAATGTTTGTCATTTACAGTCTGACCATTTCACCTGTATGTTAACCCCTTACCTCAGGCTGTGAAGCAAGCCGGTGACAAGCCACTGTTATGGCTGCCATGGTGTAATGCTGGAGAAAAAACAGAGGTTGTGTAGGGGGACATGACATCACCCACATCAGGTCTAATTGGACTGCCTGAGAGGGGTGGCCCATATGCCTTTAATACGACACCAGATGTGGAGAGACATAGGGCTCCCATTTCCTCTTCCCCATTTTCTGCCCTCTCATCTGCTTCCTACACCCTCCTCCCCTCTCACTGCCAATTGTATCATCCCAAGTTATGCTTATTGCCCACTAGCAAGGAACGAAAATGTCTGATGCGTCAAATACTGTAATTCTCATATGACTGGGTAGAGATGATCTGTATTCCAGGACCTGAGTGTGTGGTGGGGGGGAAGGTGGGAGGAGGGTATTGGCAGAAGGATCCATAAACTGCTCCCAAAGCCTTGGCAAAATAAATGTGTCAGATTCATCCTTATTGAAAGCCTACATTTTATATTTATTTACATTGACATTTCTGCATTTGGCAGACGCTTTTATCCAAAGCGACTTACATTGCATTATCCTATACACTTTGGTTTCTAAGCATGTGCAATCCCCTTGGATCGAACCCACGACCTTGGCGTTATTAGTGCCATGCTCTAACCACTGAGCTACAGGAAAACATTTTATAAATACGGTGTTTGGAGTTGATCATCTGTCTGACAAAAACTCTCACAGCTGGTGCCTCATTTTCCATAAAGAGATGACGGCTGAAGTACAACAGTTTTAACTGGTTCGGCCCAATCGTACACACGCAAGGCGCGGGGCAAGTGTTTTTGCTAGTTTCAGCCCCGATGCAGTTCTCATTTTCCTGTCCTGCGCCGCGTTGTTTAAATAGAAAATTGGTGAGCCGTTGCTATTTCGAGGTACTGAAACCTGGTCTAAAGTCTAAAGTCAATGGCGCAATATTTTTTGTGTTATTTAAAGAGCACGTTAGTTGAAAATACGCCTCTGGGCGGGTCCACAACGTGCGTTCATTTTTCTTATTAGACAGAGGGAAGCACAGCAGCACACAAACATTTTTAAATATGAGACAATAAAAGATTAAAATGTAAAATATTATTATTGTGTACATAAATATAAAAATGTCTACATGTCATAATGGATGGTCATTGCATTTATCAGAATTAATATTACAGTACAACCCTCAGAAGGTCGGAGCTTTCTTTGTGGCATGTTGTGTGTTGCATAACATTGCCATACGCCACGGATGTCTCTTAGACATAAATGAGGACAGATTACAGGACTTTAGTTCAGAAGGTGTGAAAATTAATTGTATGTGCCGATGCCAATTAACCAAAATCGTCAAGCAGCAGCACGGGCGAGGAGAGAGCTGGCAGAAGAGCTGCTTCATCTGTAGCCTGGTAAGCATCTATTTTGAAATGTCTTTTTTTTATGCTACCCCATGGATCTATTGGATATAAAGATTTTGTACCTCTGGATATGATGACAACCTTTTTTAAATTAGCCTTTTATCAAAACACTCTCTCACACGCGCTTCTCCAGTTGCTGAGACGTTTTGGCTCTAGAAACATTTGTAAATTCTTTATCTCCTGTTTGTTACAAATAAAGTACTTTTAGAGTTTAAATCTGTTTTTGAATATTTGTAAACTATTCTTTTAAAAATACTGGCATATTTTTGAGATTACAGTGATCATGTATACATACTTTTAGCAATTAAAAACCTGATAATGTTACTTATTACTCCATGAATGGGAAAAAAAACACTTTAAATGAGAACCAAAGCACCAAAGAACCAAACCCTAGAACCCTCGGGTTCACAGGAGGGAAGCACCACGGCGGTACGGGCGACGGGATGGTAGAGGAGCAGAAGAGCACAGTGGACGGGCGACGGGAGGGTCCAGGAGCAGAAGAGCGCAGCAGATCGGGTGGACGGAGAAGATCTGGTGGATGGAGGAATTATTGCAGGAGATGTTGCAGGTGTAATGTGCTCAACTGGATCAGCGAGCCTTCCCACACTGTCTGCGATGCGTCCGAGGGGCAGCAGCAACATCTCCAAGCGGCTCAAGCCTGCAGTCTTTTACTAGCGCCGAGCTTTTGATTTATCCGTCTCCTGACATCATTTTACCTTTTCAGATTTGTACTGCCATTCTTCTGATGCCAGAAGATGAGGACACAATCATCGCTACTTCCTCCCACGCCTTCTTCACCGCGGGAAGCTTTGGTGGATTCCTCCTTGTCCCGTAGATGATCTGCTCACGCGCTTTAACTTCGCACACGAGCAAATCATTTTGTTTAGCTTTTCCGCCAACAAACTACGCCATGTAAATAGCGATCCACCATGGCGAGAGCGCAACTGCCTCTTAAAGGGAATGAGAGATGACACTCTGAAAAACACCCATTAGGCTACTCATTAAGAGAATCAGGGTAATCCGTTTAGACCATGCGCACCGATCGTTTTCCCGTCGTTAAACTAGTAAAAGTGAATTCGGACATGCTCCGAGTGCACCTGCGCTGTGCGCTTTAGACCATGCGCTAAGATCGTTAAAATAGGGCCCTTTAAGTGAGATTTGAGGTCTACAATCTGTTTTATCAATTTCAGTACTGATTTTGCCCTTAGGGATGTTGATAAAGGAAACTCTGAAATAGGTTTGGACTGTAGATACTCCCACAATGTTTTGCTTAGGGCTTTAAGGCGGAATGGCTGATTTGGTAATGTGCTAACTTTAGCCTGCTAGCACTGAAATCATGATCCCACCCTCCCAGCAAATCGCCGTCCAAAGCCACGCCTCCTTCAAAATACATGAACACGCACAAACCATAAGCTCTTGGATCAATTCCGATAAAATCATGTCTCATTCACCAGTGAGAACATGTTACAGTACAAAGTAAATAATGTTACTACACTAGCGAAAACAGCTACATAAACAACAGTTTTAAAACGGGATTAGATGCAGCATAGTTCCCGTTAGATGCTGGGTAATGATGCTGTTGAGCTAATTCATAAAGGTCCACTGACTAAATAAGCAACATAATCAAAATCAAATCGTAACATGTACCTACCTGTCCAGAAGTTGCCAGGAATCATAATTTATAGCCTTGACTCCCGTAGCTGCTCCCAGTGTGGAAAAGCAACAACGATTATAATCATACCTGTCAACAATCCCGTTTGGCCGGGATTTTCCTATTTTTCACACCCATCTCCTGTGCAACCTCCGAATCACAATCGTGAATAGATTGAGCGGGAAGCCCCCGGAAAGAAGCTGCGAACCAACCGTCAGGGATCAGAATCCCCAGAATGTGTCTTTCAAGTTTCAGCTCAAAATACATCAAGTATCTTTCATTACAAGATGTTGAACATGACCATTTCTGGCTGCAATGGAAAACGCGCCGTTTTTGTGTGTGTCTCTTTAAATGCAATTGAGCATCTGCTCCCCTCCCCCGTATGCAAAATAGGAGGTAGAGCTTTTACACATGTGCTTTGGATGACATCAAGACAAGCAATATAGCGGAAAGTGCAATTATTTCTGTAATGCCCTTTCCAACCATAACTATACACTATCCATCCATCCATCCATTTTCTACCGCTTTATCTGGGGCCGGGTCGCGGGGGCAGCAGTCTAAGCAGGGATGCCCAGACTTCCCTCTCCCTAGACACTTCCTCCAGCTCTTCCGGGGGGACACCGAGGCGTTCCCAGGCCAGCCGGGAGACATAGTCCCTCCAGCGTGTCCTAGGTCTTCCCCGGGGTCTCCTCCCGGTGGGACATGCCCGGAACACCTTCCCGGGAAGGCGTCCAGGGGGCATCCGGAAAAGATGCCCGAGCCACCTCAGCTGGCCCCTCTCGATGTCGGGCTGAACTATACACTATCTGCAATAAAATCACCTTAATGCCTTGTTCATGAATACGAATTATGCATTTTACCACTAACGTTACGATGCAACACCTGTCTTTGGACCAATGTAAAGTCTCAGGATTAGCCGCTAACATGCTAAACACATTATTTAAGAAAGATTATTTTTGCGAAAACCATGCAATACTGACCAGCGTTGACTTGCCGCGACCCCGGGAGCCGGAGATACCTTCAGCAAAAGGCGACTGGCCGGAGCCTGGTCTTCCGGGCACTGGGCCACCCGTTCCCTGGGCTTCGATTTTTCAACTTTTCTGGCTCAAGGGAGCTCTAGCTCTCGACCTAGGGTTCGCATCTGAGTTACTGGCGTTTTCATCCGCGTAAAAGCGCCTCGGTGGACGCAGCCCCTTTAATGCTAAATTCTAAATTAAATACAGAAGAATTCTAAGCCGAGGCGCTTTTACGCGGCTGAAAACTCCAGTAGCTGCTGAAAACGCCTGCTGCAGGCGCAGCAAAATGCTCAAAGTTGAGCATTTTTCAACTGTGGGCGCACGGTCGAACGCCGGCGCTGAGCGTGGGAAGAACACAGAGCACCGGTGCTGAGCGCGAAAAGAAACCGTCAGCTGATGGCTTTTTTTTAGAAGCGCGGCGTTTCCGTTGAAAACAATTGAAAAAACACGTCAGCCACAGGCGTAAACGTCCCGGTGTACACACGGTTTAAGTGGTTTAAAAGCCTTTACATGAATAATAGCGTGATTATATAATGTAACGAAAGGATCATAGTTGCGGGAACGTATTTTGAGCAGGGGGTGCTGTGATTTGTTTCTGAAATGATTCTGACTGTGCAATGGGCGAGCTGCTTAAGTTAATAAATAACGGAAGCTAAATTTGTTGCTGTCGCATTAACGTTGACACTAACTTAATGTAAAACATAAGCATCACACACAAGTTTGCCTTTGGTAGGCTATACTTTTCTATTACAGTGTGCTTCTTGCTTGCATGCTGCACAATTCACCATACACCAGTGATGTGTTGTGTTACATGAATGATTCCATTTAAAGACCGTTTCCTTAATGGGATAGTTTACTTAAAATATTATCATTCTGTTCATTCAAATACAATTTATTCCAACATCGTTTATTTACCCTCATGTTGATGAAAACATGACTCTTCTGTCAAAAGCAAAATAAGATATTTTGAGAAATGTCTCAATGGTCTTTTTAAGAAGGGGGACCGGAGGGTGTGCTCCAACTATCGGGGATCACACTTCTCAGCCTCCCCGGGAAAGTCTATGCCAGGGTACTGGAGAGGAGAATCCGGCCGATGGTAGAATCTCGGATTCAGGAGGAACAGTGTGGTTTTCGTCCCGGTCGTGGAACGCTGGACCAGCTCTATATACCCTCTCCAGGGTGCTGGAGGGTTCATGGGAGTTTGCCCATCCAATCCACATGTGTTTAGTGGATTTGGAGAAGGCATTCGACTGTGTCCCTCGCGGCATCTTGTGGAGGGTGCTCCGGGAGTATGGGAAGTTCTGCACAAGTAATAGTCACAAAGGTTGACATGAGAATGAGTGAATGATGACAGGATTTGATGTGAAAATCTATCTCATTCTCTTTTAATAATATCAACAATGAATATTCTGGTAACATGTAAGATGGAGCTAGTACAACATTAAGACTATAGGATGCAAAATATCGCCTGCTTATCGTTATCGGGAAATCCCAGAAAATATCTAGTTCTTTTGCCAATATCGCACACCCCTACACAGTGTGTGTGTGTGGTGTGTGTGTGTAGGAAGAAGGTTAATATAAAGTCATCAGGCATCTGCTTCAGTGTTGCCTTCCAATAATCTTCGTCTGCGATCTGTTGCCAGCAGTTTATTAAAATATTTTTTCCTCTTGCCTCACTTTATGCCTCAATCCCTGAAGACCCATTCTCCCCCATTTCCCCACTACTCATGGAAAGTTTTTCGGTTTGGGTTGTCATTCGTGCTGGACTTTGTTGACAGATTACACTGGAGCCTTACTTTGACTTAGTAAGGCTAGAATAGAGAATTGGGCCCTGTTGAACAAGTTGCCACTGTTATCCTGGTTAAGATGAAATAAAAATAGAACCCGGATCTCCCGTTCTTCTTCACGCCTGGGCAGACAAAAGTGTAAGACCCTGTTACTGTCTCTATCCATGCTTCTAACATTGGCTTTTTTCCCAATCTTGACCTATCGCTGGGCCATCCCCTTCTATTTATACCCTTATCTTAACATTGGTGCTTTTAACTTCGGCAATCTCTCCCTCTCTCTCGTTCAAGGCTGGTTTTGTATTATTTTCGTTCATATTATCCCAGCATGATGATAGGGATAGGGATGATAGTAAATAGTTCTTAGTAATTTTATTTTAATATTTCATATATTATTTTGTCTAATGCATATTTTTGATGTTTCCATCTATTTCAAACTTTATATTCATGTAGAACATAAATACTACATCACAGGCTGGTCAAATTGGCCTTCCTGTGGAGTCCATAACCCTTTCAGAACATCATTCCTACCATCATATTCACTGTGAGCCAGTCCACACACAAATGGCCCAATGTGGTAGCCATTATCAGTTTTCACTTTAAAAATATAAATAAGGTCCAATCGTTTCCACATTTCTTAAGATAACATTATGAAAGGCAAAGAGCTTAGAGTGCTGTAGCAATCGGGTTTCTTGGAGCAGGCAACTGAGATTGAAGTAATGGGGTCAGAGGAGAAGAAATATGATTTTTTAGTTCAAAGTTTGGGGTCAAATGTGGGACAGTGCACTGCTGTGTGCGCCTCCAAAGTCTCAGAAGTCAACTCTACGAGCGAGAAAGTGTTGAGCAGTCGTGAAAGCATAGAGAGAAACATCTGCTCGCGGACTGCGTTTTTGCACGCGGAGTAGAAGGAGTTTTGGGTCTGAATAAACTCCATACAGTCGTGGCCTAATTGTTTGAGTCGGACTCGTGACCAGAAGGTTGCCGGTTCGATTCTCAGGGCCGGAGGGTAAGGACTGAGGTGCCCTTTGACTTTGAAAGTGACCTATTTGTCAGATATGGTGACCCATACCCGAAATGTGACCTCTGCATTTATCCCATCCAGTGAGTAGTGAACACACATACACCCGGAGCAGAGGGCAGCTAGACTTGCTGTGCATGTGTTCACTACTCACTGGATGGGTTAAATACAGAGGTCACATTTCGGGTATGGGTCATGTTTATATATATTAAAATATGATATATATAACTTATATTCATTTATATTCATATTTTATCGTATAATAATTATATTCAATAAACAATTTGTTGAAAGGGTTTTGTAACTTCGTTGCATTTAAGTTCTTCTACTGGTAACCCAAAATAATACTTGCTAGACATACTTTTAACTTGCTAGCTAATGTAATTTACTTGTTATTTTGGGCCACAAAAGCGCACATGCGCTGTCACATTTATATTGCTGCTTTGAAGTCGTCAGGCCAATGTTTCTTTTTATAAAATGCATATTGTAGAAGACACATGACTGCTAGATCATCTAAATCATGTTTGGTAGACCAAACGGCAACAAAAAGCTACAGGCAATTTATGATCAAGCAAATACTGTAACATGGCATCCAGTTCATAACAAGCATCAGTTCAATTTTGTATTGCAATTTTCACAATTTCCATTGTAGCAAAGCAGCTTTACATACATTATGAGTTTAAAAACTAATAATAATACATGAATAAATACAATAAAGACAGCATATGCTACTGAAATAGGTATTGCAAGTTTTCTCTATGCAAGTACATTGATGAAACTTAACTGAAATAAATACTGTTGGATTGTTAGAAACTGTACATTTTTCAAATGAACTATATTAAAGCAAAAAGACTCAAGAAGCAGTGGGTTACAGTGCATTTTATAACAGCTAAAGGGCGTTGTTAGGGACGACGCGAAGCGAAGAACTGTTTTACTGTTATAAAATGCACTGTAGCCCACTGTTTTGCCGGGTTTATTGCTTTTATAAAATGATTATTGCATATGTGTAGCAAGGCCAAGCAACACAGATGCAACAACAGTGGCACAGTGATGCTTAGGCTATGCCATGCGGTCAGCAGCTACAAATTTTATACTGGCTTATAATGCGGCCCAACCAATCTGAATCAAGATGCAGAACTGATCGTTTTAAAATATTTAATTGAAGTATGTTATGTTGAGCTGGAACGTCTTTAAAAAAAAACTTTAACCCCGCATTCCTAATATCGCAATCCAAAGGAAGGTTATGCAGCGACTGTATTCTTCCACAACCAGGGATGGAACACTATTTAGCTCTCTTCGCTCTATCTGGTTCCGCGCAACTTGTGGTACTTCAGTTCTGTCATGCGCGAGCCAGTGGGCGGGGCTAGAGAAGTAGTCGTTGATATTTTTCGGAGGAGGCGGTGTTCAACCTATCATAGGAGCATTCCAGAACCTGGGCCTGGTGTCAATAACCGATGATATCTCAGTAACAAGGGCGTTTACAGTTCTGACACTTACATGATGTTCGTGTGAATACGATTCCCTCTTATATAACAAAAGCTCGGGTTAAAATTGTGATTTTAATTTATGCCTCCTTTAATGATTCAGTGTTACCGATGATAATCCAGAATTCTAACACGTCCAGAAACTGAAACATTTCTGGTTTACTACTCTTTTTTTCTCACAAAACACTCATACCACTCGACGAAGTAACACCTGTCAAACTTGTGAAATTGTCTTCTGTCTCCTGCCACACATTCCATGTGAAAGTTATGTTCTGTCAGGAGATAAGTGGGAAGATGAAAGAGTCTAATGACCCGTGTCAGTGTTTTTTTCACTGTTGTGCACGTTTATTTGTGTGTCGATTGTGCTGAGGGGCATATTGACTTCAGGGTGTCCCATGCCAGGACTGACAGAATGTACAAGTGCAGGTTGAATTTACTCCTGAGCTCAGCCCAGTCAAGCTGAACGCCAGCTCTCATATCCACATGTCTACTGTACATCCCAAGTTTAATGGAGTAGGGATCATCAGGGTCAGAGCTCTAATAAGTGGATAATGGCTCTCTGTTAGGTCCAACCTCATGTCTAGTCATTAACATGTAGACGTTAAAGTGACATTAAGAAATGAGGAGGCTGGATTGCTTAGACACTTAAATTGAATTGAGAATGGTCCCTCATTCTCAGTGTGATTGAATTACTCATTTATTTCTGTTTCAATGTGTTTCATAGACATGTGCTTTGACATTACGAATTTAACTCTTTATGCCAGCCTAACATACCACAGATATATTAACAAGGACTTGTTTTCACTGCAATCATTTTAAAATGGGTGTGTTGGCTTTGATGCATTCACTATGTACTTTGATTTGAGTATTAACTTGTGAAATAGACGTCAACACTCAACATTTTCACTTTAGAGCTGTGTCAGCTGAGCAGGACTGGCAGTCAGAGTTTTCGGTCAGCAGTGAAGCGCCCAGCTCTAGTAGGGATCAGCCTGGGGGAAAAGACTTTCAGGCCCTGGGACTCAACTCACATCACAACTCCGTTATGCTGTCTCCCTAAACCTTCTCAAGCCTTGCCTGACTGATTTGTTGCTGGCAATTTAGTATTGTTTACTTCCTCTGGAATAGATCCTGCACACTGTTAGGGATTGCACACGCATCTTCATGCAGATCTGGCTTATTTCGGACGCTGATCCAGGCACAGAGATCGGATGCATGAAGGTGTTTTTTATCACCATTGTCTTGAATGGAAGCTTTCTTTCATAACTGCCTTTTGTGCACAGTAATTCCCGTTCACGGAACCTCAAAGGGGGAATCAAGAATCTCCTCTGTCTCATAATTCCCAAAATATCCTTGGCCAACAAAATGGTAATTCCCACAAAATTTGTCACAGGAAGCATTTAGATTTCATTTAAAATGTTTCTTTAAAATTCTTTTAATGTAATTAGAAAAATGTAGAGGACTACTTTTTTAAAGTAACACTTCATTTACGAATGCAAATCTTTAATTCAGCTTTTATGCAGTGTATTTCTAGAGGAAGTTAGGTTATTTTCCTCTAATGCCGAAAAGTAAATGTTCTTTAGCATGGGGGCTGGCAGAAGCTTTCCGCTATAAGTACTACTTAGGTCATTAGCCCAGACAGACAGAAACATTACCAGACACGACACACAGCTAACACTGTGATTTATTGATCTACTGTTAGGACTCTAGGCAGGAAGAAGAACTATTTGCTTTAAAGTTCAATGGATCTCCACTACTGTTAGTGTTGTAACCGCCGGAGCAATCGATATCTGGAGAAACCCAGTGTCACCAGACATATTCACCCACTCACAGACATCATAATGCTGTCCAGATTCAGACTGTTGTTTTCACTGCAGTTTAAGCTTCTTTTACTCATTCTCTGGAGAATTGTCTTCTCTTCTGGCATGGTTTAACACTTTAGTTTCTGTGAATTGTATTTGCACTGGATATCCATTTCTTGCAGGCTGTAATCGAAGGAACTCAAAAGACTGGGGTGTAATAATACAAACGATTTGGTAGGCAACAAGAAATAATATGTCCTTATCATTCAGACATGTAGCTTTGGTCTATATTAAAAAGTGTGAACAATTTATTTTCTGTATAAGAAAGAAAGAATGTTTGTCTCTTGTGTTTGTAGGTAGTTGGGTATCATTGGGGGTTTGAGTGAAGTTATTATTTCCCCAACTGTAGGGATGAGGCTATTTCATTGTCCATTGAATCAGCAAGGGCAGGCTGTCCTTTTTCAAAGTTTTGACCTATAATGTATCACTCGACCCCAACCCCTGTCAAGTGATTTTTGAGTCATGTGTTCCTCTCTCCCACTTGCTTCTTTAGGTTGCGACGAATACATTAAGTTCTATTAGATTGCTTTATGTCACATTTACTTTCTTACAATCATTGTTTTATGTTTTTTGTTTGTCTTATTTTTTTCATAATTTACAGTATATCCAATATACGCCTTCATTCCAAAGCCTTGCAATATCTTAGTCTTGTTATCACTGGGCTATTTGTATTTTACCAGACTAGTTACTCCTCTTTGCACTCTGTTCGTTCAGTAAACATTATGATACATAATCCAACAATGTTTTCCTTGCATTGCTAAAATATTGTCCAAATGTTTGCCCCTCTTTGAACCCTTCTCAATAGCTGAAGCCAGCCTAGCGGTAATCCCTCCCTCCCTTTATACATATTCATACTTTATGTCTCTGCATGTATTTGCATCCCAATTCCTTGCTATCCGCGGCACACTGACTTGAAGAACCCTCCCTGTTGCCTCAGAATGAACCTGTTTACATTCTTACATTTTCACTGGCATTTGAACTTGGCCCATCGATTTGTTTACGGTCTGTGTTAAGGCACAGTTCTTTTAAGGACCTCACAATAGAATGTCTAAATATTTGAGTAAGAGGACATCTGTGAGCTAGAGAAACAGCCTGTAAATGCAGATTGGGCAGGTTAAGGCAGGAGAGGTTCCTAGTACCTCCATGTTTTTGGCAGGAATAAGGCAACAGAGGAAAAAGAAAGAAAGAGAGAGTGTGTGTGTGTGTGTGTGTGTCACAATAATGTTGTATTCAGTGCCGAGCATCATACAGTTTTTACTTTGCTCACAAGAGGGAGCTGCTAGTCAATCCATTTATGTGTAATCCTGAGCAAAATAACAATCCTCAACGTAATAGGCCTATAACTCAAAAATATGTTGAAATTTAGTTTCACAATTTTAAATGAATACATGTTTCTGTCATTGTGACTGCATTAGTTTCTAAAAATTGGACGATTTTCTTGAATTGTGAAATTGTCTTGAATATTTGGTGGCAATATGATTATACTAATGATACAGTCGTGACATGTTAATCTAAAAAAAATACTTATCTTTGCTTAACTGTCTTTACAATAATTAAAATGAATCTTAAAATACTAGTGGAATATTATATTTTTTGTCAATTTTCATGTGATATGAATATTTGGCATATTCCATGGATGATAAGAGAGCTTCAAAATAAACAAATCTCTACTATAAAATTCCCCTCAGTATTATGCATCTGAGATCTGAAACACTCCCCTGCATCAGTGACATTTAAGAATCACTTTAGTCTAGCGGAGCAAAATCCACTTGTTATTTGATGCTAGTTAAATATCTGTCATTACTAAACCTTTTACACTTTGTGCTTTCTCTGAAAATGCTATGTTGTCTGTCTATTTATCTGTCTCTAGCTCACTTTCCTGTTTCACTTTCTTTTGTTTAACATGATGTCAGATTTTTTGTGAAGGGAAAGAGAAAGCATGCTTGAGGGGATTTTTTGTCACTGATTTGTAGTTGAAATACAAAGATGTTTAACTGCTTGACTTACTCAACAAAGCTCTTTCTTTCTTTTTTACTTATTTACTTTATTATTGAAAATTACTAGCCTTGTTGTATTACCACTGTGTTATATGATTCACACTGGCAGATATATTCTTCTCTGGGGAATAATGCATTTTATAATATATAAATAGAGGCTTCTAAATAATACATTACCTGTACCATGAACATTCCTAGAGGTATCCATCCACACAGCAGCATAATCAACCCTACCGCTTAGCTAAAATCTTCTAAACACAGACGTAGTAAATAGGAGTTAAGGAACAGAGTTTTTATCAGACAGTTTTGTAATAGCTAAGCTACATTTTCATTGCATCTGATGAAAATAAGCATGAAACCACCTCATCGAATACTGTGGACAAATTCACAGTGCTATGGAGACCTAGAGAATAAATTTAGAAAGCCACTGTTTTATTAAAGATTCTGTCATACCTGGAATGTTACAGAACACAAAAGCACACATGCACACAAAGCAATACTGGTTTATAATTATAATTCACAGCTATATATGTTACAATTATTATTTATAATATGTTTGTAATCAAAGGTATAGAGTTATTATTAATTATTATTAATTTTGCTCTTTTTAATTTTTATCTTAATTTGTAACTGACAGTATGCTGTTGGGTAATACATTTATGTTTTTCTTCCCTTTAATTACTTTCATCTGCATTTACAATCTTTTGCGCCATGATAACTTTATATATACATTATTCCAACTGTACTTGTTTCAAGCAATTTACACAGATGTTGAGTTCACGCTATATTTCATTCAGTCTGCAACAGTTTAATAACAAGACAAATATCATTTTATTATGATATGAAAATTCTCTCTTTTTTGGGTTATTGGGAATGTAACTGGACATTCTACTTGTTCTGCTCTTCACCAACCGTATAAAATAATATAAATAAAATAAATTATTTTTTATTATTACGGAGTTATTTTATAATCTTGTTTACGCTTTTCTGGATGAGAGATGTTACCAGAAATGAATAAGGCTGTGGTACTTAACATTTAGGTAATATTTCATCAAGTAACTTCTTTTAATTTAATTTATGGATACGCAATTTACATGACCAAGCTGCACAATAAACATTGTTTATCAAAATACATTATAATAATGAAGTTGTGTATGAAAGGGTGTGATTGTTCCATCGCTTGGATAATTAATGGCTAAAAAGTGGCTTTCTTGGCAAACACTGCTGAGAAATGGGGACAGGCCCTATAAAAGTGTACACTATAAATACAACAATAGGTAAGATTAGCCTTCTGTGATGAAGAAGTGCATTGAATTCCCTTACACAATAATGCAGAAGACAATTAAATCTAAAATGAAATGCGCTGGAGAAAAAGCTGGAGCCAAGAAAATGACACAAGCAGTCTTTTTGTAGTTGTCTATTATATTTGTGAGAAACAGTGAGACTTGGCGAATGGTAAACAACAGAAGATAACAAGTCCTAATGAGCCATTTGTATGCTTTTATTCATTAAGTAAATACAAAAATAAATAAACAAGTAAATTAAATGTCGGAACCAGTGCAATTTAAAATGTTAAGACGTTTGCATTTTCGGTTTCACAATGAAATGCATTCATGTTTAAAACTGCTTTAGTTTATTACAATATTTTGAATTATTATTATCATCAAAACAATGTGAATGCCAAGCCCGATAAATCTTTTGTTCCTCTGATACACTCAACACACATTTGAAGTAGTCTAATCTTCCTCCATGTTTTCAGTACAGCTTACGCTGTCTGCTCGGCCCGCATCAGCCATGAGGAATCATGCCTGAGTGTGCCATTTGTTAATCAAGGCCAAAGTGGCAGATTATAAATAAAGCAGGAGAAAAATGACACATGTAAGTGATCTCATTTAAGAGCATTACATTTTGCATTTATCGGGGTACTTAGAGGGGACGAAAGGGGTCGTGACTAGGGGTGGTGGTTTCGTGCAAATGAGAAACATTTACGGCAAAGCTATGTGTCTTAGTCTTCACTTAATTCTCGTAAAGAAATGCTCCATTACTATCTGCTATTTGGGCCACAGGAGCCTATATCCCCGTGTTAGCCCAGGTCTACGTCAGTGTAGTGCTTGCAGTGTACAATTGCTCTCGTCCCTCATCCTCAGCCTTTCTGTATACCTTAATGTGACGCCATAACTTGAGTAACTTACACAAATCATTATGATGTCAGACTGTTTGTTTAGCTGTGCACTTTATTATTGCCCAAATTCATAAATAACAACGTGCTACTTCACTAGTAACTGGTAGTTTAAATGCAAATTAAACAAATTTCTTTTTTTTTACCATTATAAACACACTATCATAAACTGAACATAAACACATTCAGATGTAAAAGGTGTAAATATGCGATGAAAAATCTGAAGCATTTTTAAATCATATTCATATAAGATTAAAAAATGTGAAGGAAAAATTAATTTGAAAAGCATGCCTATTTTGGAAGTCATTTGTCAAGTTTCTTTCAGTTAACAATGATTCTATTATAAAGAATGTGGATGCAATATGTTTTGTCCATATGTAACAGTAGATAAATCCTTTTGTGTGCTTTTCCTTGATTTTCACTAGAAGGTACACTGCAGAAAAATGTGCAAAATACACAAACAAAATGCCTTAAACAGATTGACACACTTTGAATGCTGTAAGAATCCATTTGTTGGCCTCGCTTGATGTTTTGTCAACAGATCGCACTGTTTTTTTTTGTCAATGGATGTTGACAGAAAATCAAAAGCACCACAGTGGCAACAGCCCATAATGCCATAAACCAGCCCTTAGCGCTGATTTACACATCTTATAAAGATCAACAATCTGCTAAACAATCAATCGTCTCACAAGAGCTTGTTATTTTGTTTCATAATAACTGCGACCGCTTTTCAATGTCACTCTTCAAAGTCACTGGACAGGATTGCAGGAAGTCAGCTCTTATTTTTGGAATGAATACATTTTGAACGGATAATACTGCAGTGATTAAGTCCTACTGTTTTTTATTCATTCCAACCTTCTGTGTTTGTATCACTGTCAGTTGCTATATCTTCATGATGTGTCGATAGTACAAAGGCAAAGTGGCACAGTGTTGTCTTCGAAAGCTGCACTGTGGATTTCTAACTGCTCTATAATTTAAGAAAGGAGTTTGCTAAAGAGTATAGATGGATAAAACATTCTCACCTGAACTCAATGCTTGCAGCAAAATTTCAGGGTATGCTCAGAAACAATGCTTATATTGGTTTGTTTAAAATGTTATCATATTGTTTTGTCTTGCTGTAAAATCCCCGAAAGGCCCTGATATGTCAGAATTTCTGCATTTGTTAGACTCTAGATGCCACGTTTTGGAGATTGTCAAAGTTTTCACTAAAAAAAGACGGCCTTGCCAAAAGTGGAGGTAGAACAGCTCTGTGGAAGGAAGCTCCACCAACAGAATCCAACAGTTTTAGAGGTGGGTAGGTCTTATGTGTCATTGTGCAGGGCCTAGCTTGAGGCTTAGCCTCTAACAGCCCTGTTATGCATTTTTGCCAGACAATTGACCGTTTAACCATCTTTTACTGTCTTTTTAGGTCCTTGACGCCTCGGCTGTTATTACGGCATTGTTTCACCTCCCACCATGGTGATGTGCGAGTTGCTCTCACCCATCTGTAGCACTTTTTCCGTGGGCTGTTCTCTCTGAGGGCGATAACCCTCCCCCTTTCTTCTACTGCAGAACACCGGCTCTGCTTTGCTGGAAAGTCAGATACATACACATGTTGCCATGGCAAAGCTTAGAATATATATTTATATATTAAATGCGTTTTTTTTTCTTCTTCTTTTGGCCTCAATTGCTTTATCTCAGCGGTGTAGAGTCTGTTGCCCTCCGGGCCAGATTTAGATGTGTGTGGGTCTTCAAGGGTTTTACCAGAGAATAGCTGTTTGGATTGGGGCTGCTACGCCATGCATGTGCGACCGAAATGTGTCATTTCTGGTTTTCTACATTATGCTCCAACCAAAGGAAAGTCCAAAAGAAGAGCAAAAAATACAAGACAAAAGCTCATGAAAACAGGCCCGATTGGATTATGTTAGATCTGGCATGTTTCTAGTTTTGAATAAAGTCTTGGATTCTGTCTTATCACCTCCTGCCTCCCAACTATATACATTTAACAGGCAGAACCAAATGATTGTCTTTGCTTTAAGTTTGTAGCATCATTTATTTAGGGAAGCTAAAAAGTGTTTGTAATGTATATTTATCACATTTCACCTTTCAGGTAGAGGCATCTGAGATTATACTACAGTAAGGCTTGATAATAATGATTACAGTTTCACAAACATGTTTGCAGATGCTAAAGAATATAGATATTGCTCCATTCAAACAAAACACCTGTAACTATAGCGGAAGAAATTGCACTTCATTGCATCACGATTATTAATTCTGAAATTAGTATTACTCATTCAGGTACAATCAGCTCTGTTTCTCTGTCCCATCTCTCTCTCCAAAAGAGCATGAGAGTTTCTCTTCATAGCCAACAGGCAGTCATGTCTGATTAGCAGTTTAACACGCTACTAATTATATTTGGTTAGGAAGCATCATTTATCCACATTGACTTCATATATAAATGAGCTTTAAGAAAAACACTGGATGTATTTTATGCAGCCATTTTATTTTACTTTTTCCATGTTATTATAACATTGCAAATTGATTATATAATTATATGCATCCAAAATATAAATCATTTCAAAGTCATGGTCATAAAATATTTTTTTACTAATCCCCTTCTCAGACACATTTTACTTCGACAGTGTTCACATTCAAATTTATAGGCACTTATGGACGTGCCTGACTCGATATTTATAAACACACTTCGAAAGAAGTCAGCACCTGCTATTAGGTTTGAAAGCGTCTTTGCTTGTAAATTAATACACATACGCCATGTTTATAGACACTAGCCATTTAATGTAGTGGAACTAACAGAATTCTACCACACACATTAATATTTTATGAGACATTGAATATTAGGCTACTACATTGGAGCTGAAGGTTTTATTGCCTATTTTTTTAGAACTTTAAAACGCTTTAACTCTTCTAAAGTATGTTCATATCACTGAGAACAACTGATGATTGTTATCACCTGTACTCTATATTAAAGGACTTTCTAAATATAAATCTGTTCTTTTTTTCTAAATTGTTCCAAAGTGTTTTAGTGTTTATCTGTCTATCCATCCATTCTCCAAAATTGAAAGAAAAGCCTTTTTCCTAGAGGAATAATGAATATATTGACAAATACTAAAATGCTAGATAGGTGGAATATATTTAGCATTTTGTCATTCAAAATTTGAAGATGTACTTGCCATGGAACAACTAACAAGCATTTCTTTTAATCCAAATTATCTGTGTTTCTCCAACTGTAAATTGTTATTGTATACTACATCAAATCATTTTCGTTCCCGTCACAGAGCCAAGATTTTGCAGAGATGGGTGTCTTTTTGCTGAGACCGAAAAAACAGTTCTAGAAACAGTTTTTACATCTTAGAAATACTGATGATACAAGCTGTACATTTTGGATCTGTTTTATTAACATGTCATTCTCCTGCAGAGAGGATTCATACTGGACCTGCTTTTCACTTTAGGTCATGTCATGGCACTTTGCCATGGCTTATTCAGCTAACAAACGACACTGATGGTATAATATGACTTTACAGCTCTGGAACAAGATGTAAGGAAAAAAATAAAACACCCTTCTCTCATTAAGTCAGGCCATTCTGTCCTTTCTTGACAGCTTTGGTTTTCATCTGATGCTTGTTCCTGTGAAAAAAAAGAAAAAGAAAGTGAAAGAAAGCCCTGGGTGTGAAAGGGCCACCTTTACATTCCTTATTGAGCACAGCTACTTGGGGAGCTGGGAGCCCTTGAGATGTGAAGTTCTATTCAGTCCTCACCAAGAGCCATGAGCTCCTAATTGTCTCTAATAGATAGGGAGGTGTTGAAGCTTATTCTGCCAATCTGGAAGGAGAGAAAGAAGGAGAAGAGGAGGAGGAGAATGGAAGGAGAATTAGGTATTAAGAGCATATAAAAGGATGGTTGAGAGCGGTTGCAGGCTTTGATTTGTAATGACTCATTAAGTTTTCCCGTTTTTGTGCTGGCTGGCTCATTATAACCCACAGAGTAAAGGGAAATAGAGGAGTGGAGGTGGGAGGTGAGTTTAAATTGCCTGCGCCCAGTACTTGGCCACAAAGCATAGACAAATAGTTGAATAGAAGGATGAACAGATGCAGGTAGCAGATGCAACCTTGCTGGGTAAATTGCCAAGCATATTCAGATATATGCCATTTATTTATTCAGGAAAGGCTGAAAAGGCAGTTACTTATGGCAAATTTAGTGTGATGACCCAGTAACAATATAAAATCTACTTAAAACTTTTTATAGAGGTTACTGACATATAATGAACACTTAATGCATGATAATTGCATCTATATGATAATAATGATAAATCAGGCCTGTGAAAAACTTAAACCACATAAGCTGTTCCAACATCATTTAAAAAAAAAATCTCATAGGATTTCCACACAATTGTAAAGTTTCCACCTCCTGTGCTTATTTATTCTTCAAAATAAATATATTATTTTATCTGATCCTTGTGAGTAATATTATGTCTGCTATTTCTTTTAAAGTAAGAGTACTAGAATTAGTGAAGCATATGTGAAGCAAACAAAATTGTTGTTTAGCAAGTTCCAATGACATACTGTATTTAAAATAAAGACAGAAATAAAGACAACAATGGTACAATATATTGTGCTTTTTTAGCCTAAAAAAAGGTTAATGTGTGAAGCAAACAGGAGGCTAAAGCGCTATATTTAGCATAATTTTTTTTTCATTTCATAGGAGTCCATTTTTTCTGTAATGCCTTTGATAATAGTCAAACCAATTCTTGCCATCTATTATACTGTACCACCACAGAAAGAAAGAGACTGAAAAATAGATGTATAGAAAGAAAGGTGCAATGGCCCTGGCTTGGCTGATCCATAACAGTCATTGGCTGTTACATACATCTCAAGATCCATTCAGGCTCTGGAGATAATCGAGCTGGCCGACAGTTTGCCCCATCCCCCCCCCCCAGTGGCCCAATGGATTTATGATAGTACTGTCAAGAAAATGAGCCAGAATGACACAGTAGCTGACTTTAGCTGCAAATAATGTGATAGGCTGTACAGTCGCTGTGCAGCAGCTGCTGTCATCGCAGGTAATAGGCTATAAAGAAGCCTGATAGCAATACCTGTCATTGCTTAATGGCTGACTTCACTGAAGAGCTTTTGTGGCCTTTAACATGGAGATAATAGAAGATACAACAAATTTTACAGCTTCCCGCCTTGCATTCGTAATTTATCGCGACATGAAACCACACAACAAGGACAACAGTACAGAAATAGAATGAGATGGAAGTTTGACAGACAAGACAGAATGTGATAGATACAACATAAGAGCATTCTTCTTCACAACTTACTTGTAGAGATTCAATTGAGAGATTATTAACTTGAGTGATGGATCGTTTGCAACTCACAAACCATAAGGTAATGCACTCCCCTTGGTTTCCTTAGGGCCCGAGCACCGAAGTGCAGGATGAAGGCCTGCCCCTCACTTGCAAAACCCTATTTTTCCTCATCATTATTTTTTTCAATGTTTCAGGGTCTTTTACGGTTCTTAACATGCTCAAAAACTCATGAAACTTGGCATACATTTTAGATTTGTCAGCCATTAGGCCCAGTAAAATTTGGCACATAGGCTCTGTAGCGCACCAGGAACAGTCTGCATAAAGTTGGTGCACAGATTGTGCATAAATGTTTGCATATATTCAAAACTTACATGTATATATATAGTCCTCATTGACCCAAAGAACTTTCACACCGACACCCATTGGCTCCACCCAGCAGGAAGTCAGCCATTTCGTATTGAAAAGTACATTTAAAATTCCTGGGGATTCATGCGAAATTGCAAAGGGGTTTCTGAAACTTCGAACAGTATTGCCATTGTGAGGCAATACATTTATGGGGAAATCTGGAAAACGTCTTGGTTACGACTGTAACCTTTGTTCCCTGATGGAGGAGATTGTAAAACCTTGCAAAGGTACTGGGCGTAGACCAACCCGCAGCACTAGAAATGTCTGCCAGAGAGGCACCCTGGGCCAATGCCTCACTGGAAGCGGGCACGGGCGATCTTGGGACCGATATGCCAAAGTAATGGCATCTACGATGCAGTGCTCCAGTCTCTGTTTGTCTCTCCCCTTGTGCTGTCCCCCAAAACAGACGAAAAGCTGCTCAGAGCTCCTAAAGCTCTGTGTGCGGCCCAAGTAGAGGCGCAGTGCGCTTCCTGGACACAACACGGTAGAGGTTGGGTCTTCCTCCCCAGGGGAGAGCGCCTGCAGGCTCACCACCTGGTCCCGAAAGAGAGTGGTGGGAACCTTGGCCGGCCCAATCTCTAGGCACTCGTGGGACACGGAGTATGCCTGGAGGTCCCCTACCCTCTTGATGAAGACGAGCGCCACCAAGAGTGCTGTCTTTGTATCAAGTGAGAAAGACTTGCACAGGACCTGGGGGGAAGGCGTACTTCTGCTTGTCCCGCGGCCAGCTGTGTGCTAGGGCATCAGTGCCGAGGGGGCCCTCGGATAGGGAGTACCAAAGCGGGCAATGGGTGGAGTCCAGGGAGGCAAACAGGTCCCCTGACAAGAGAGCGCATCGGCTGTCTGGTTCAGGTTGCCCGGGATGAAGGTGGCTCGCAGGGAGTTCATCACCTGCTGACTCCGAGAGGGCATGCCCCCTTGATGATTGATGTACGCAACGGCAGTTACGCTGTCCGAACAGAACAGCACATGTTTGTCCTGCACGAGGGGTTGAAACCTCCTCAAGGGATGAGGGTGCGAAGGCACTGAGGCGTGATAATAATACGCCTGGTGCCAGTGTGCCACGTCCTCCAAGGAACGCTACTATGAAGCCAGTGCTTAAGTGGTCGCATGTGCATATCCCGAGCGGGATATCCCTGCCGAGGACGCCATATGCCCCAGAAGCCTCTGAAAAAGTTTCAGGGGGACCGCTGGTGTCTGTCTGAACGTTTCAGACAGCCCAGTACTGACTGTGCGTGCTCATCGGTGAGACGTGCTGGACAGAGCAACTTTGGAGGTGCTTGTTCAGGGAGTATAGGTCCAAAATGGGGCGCATCCCCCCACCTTTCTTGGGAACGATGTAGTCCGGACTGTAAAACCCAGAGGACATCTCGGCTATAGGGACGGGCTCTATGGCGGGTGTACCAGTACAAAGTACTGCCCTTCGGTCTGGCCCTCCCTCCCCGGGTCTTTACCGGTCTTGCGGAGGCTAACCCTAGCTCCCCTCAGGAGACAGGGCGCGCGGATACTCAACTATCTCGACGACTGGCTTATCTTGGCTCATTCACGAGATCTGCTGTGCACACACAGGGACCTCGTTAGGGTTGGGTATCGTTTGAATTTTAGCGATTCCGATTCCAATTTCGATTCTTCTTGTCAATTCCGATTCTTATCGATTCCCAGCTTCGATTCCATAGTTGAAGTAAAACATTTAGATATAAACCTGTATGGTCTTTTAGCCTGCTTATTGACTGGTTTGCAAAAAATATGTATCCTTATGAGCACCATTTTGTGTATATATACACATAGCAACCATGTTTTTTTCTGATTTATTACAATTTGTATTACCATAGCTTAACTACATCATGGTTAAACTGTAGTTACTATAATGAAACTATGGTCAATTTGTGATTGCTTTGCTTTATCACAAGTTAACACAAGCACATTATTTATATATATATATATATATATATATATATATATATATATATATAATATGCGCACAGGAATTGATAAGAGGAAGAAAAAAAAAAATTCAAGTATCCGATTCCTATTCCTTTCAATTCCGGTCCGATTCCTAACCTTTCGATTCCGATTCCCAAATGATTCAGGTTTTCAATTCCCAACCCTAGACCTCGTGCTTCGGCACTTAGACCGTCTGGGTCCTCGGGTCAGCCAGGAAAAGAGCAGGCTCTCCCAAGCTTCATCCCGGGCAACCTGAACTAGACAGCTGCTACGCTTTCTCTTGCAGGCGCTCCCCCCTGGGGAGGAAGACCCAACCTCTACCGTGTTATATGTCCAGTACGCGCCCGGTGAGGGTGGGTGTACGCCTGCGAAACCCCCTCTGTCAGTCAGTGCGCTATTGAGCCTCCCTACTTCCTGCCTACCCACAGGGTGAAGTGCAGGCATTCCCATCACTAAGCATTGGCAATATTGGTAGCAGACCATGCGGAGCAGTCTGTTATACTGAGTCCAGTAGTGTAGAGCCACCCCTATTCAGGTGGACCCCTAATACTTGGATTATTGCCCCATACGTAGTGACTGCCCTGCAGTGTCGTCCCGTATGTTGACTTCCTTACTCTCGGTTCCCCAATTGGTGAACCTGTGACCTCCCTGCCGGTGGGTCAATCCACCTGGGTTGTGTGCTCCCAACTCTGGCTCGCGCATCATACCCCCTTTAGTTTTCCCCGCTGGTGTCTCCACATGTTACCTCCCCTTGCGGTAGGATGTCGTCTCCATAGCACACTCTTTCGGTAGAGAGAGCAGTGCTTCCCAATTTTCCCTTACGGTACCGGGCATCTATCTCGCTAAAAAAGAGAACAACGCCACCACCCGTGAAGGCCGTCGGTACGAGCCTCTCAAAGTATGCTACTAGTTACCTATCCCACTGGAAGATTACATCATGCAGTAGTGCTCACTTGTGACTCGCTATTCCAGTCAGTCTCGCTCTGCTTGAGCTCGTGATACGCCTCTGCGGCGTGGCGTATAGGACCCCAGTCTGTCTCTCAACATAACATTGAGAGACCATCTGAAAGGTAACGTCTGGGTTTCGACTGTAAGATTTGTTCCCTGATGGAGAGAATGAGACTTTGGCGTTTTTAAATTCCTCTCGAAGATGATAGGTTCTCAAGATCAAACCCAAGTCTGTCTCTCAACACAACGTCTTGTTCCATCCATCAGGGAACAAAGGTTTTAGTGGTAACCGAGACGTTCTTCAAGATGTTGCTACAAATTGTTGACCAATGCAAGACATAATCATCGTGATGGAGATTTAAATGCCAAGGCTGGTGAGGACAACAATAGATATGAAAGGATAATGGGCACTCAAGGGCTTGGAGCTAGAAATGACAATGGTGAGAGGTTGTGTAAATTCTGCGAGATCAATGGTCTCATCATAACTGGCACATATTTCGTGCACAAGAGCATTCATAAAGCAACATGGGTATCAGCAGATGGAACGGTGGAGAACCGGATCGACCACCTTATGATCAGCGGGCAGTGGAGGTCCTTTACTCTTAGCAAAGTGTCATATCTTCTGGGTTGTCACATGAAAAGATATAATAAAATATTTACAAAAATGTGAGGGGTGTACTCACTTCTGTGAGATACTGTAGACCAGGGGTGTCAAACTCAGTTCCTGGAGGGCCGCAGCTCTGCACAGTTTAGCTCCAACCAGCTCTTAACCACACCTGCTTGGAGTCATTAGCTGAATCAGGTGTGTTTGATTAGGGTTGGAGCTAAACTGTGCAGAGCTGCGGCCCTCCAGGAACTGAGTTTGACACCTGTGCTGTAGACGGTTTTAAATCAAAAACATAAACAAATGTTATTGCGCTTTTGTGACCCAAACTTAATTTGTGTGTCACTGTTGTGTATGAGTGAACCTTTATAAAAAATAAAGCAATAAAAACATTTCCGTTTAACTATATATTTTATCCCCTCCCCTAAACCTCAAGATCATAGAAAACTTTTAGCATTTTTAGATTTAAAAAAATATATCGTTCTGTAGGGTTTTTAAGCTTTTTGACATGGGGGACCTCAATTTTGGTCCCCAAGGGTGACATGATCCCCGTGTGTTGGTGTGCATTCATGTTTAGGTCCCACCGGGATATAATAACAAGAGCCCCACACACGCATGCACATGCACACACACACACACAGTGTAATCCAACTGCACCACGTGTCACCATTATTTATTGTGAACTCTTACACCCACAGTGTGGCTACATGAACTCTGAGGTCCAGGTCATGTTCTCTCTTTCACCTTTCACCTCTCACTAGAAGACTTCAAAGTCACTCCCGACAGGTTTTTGATGAATGCATTCCTCTGCCCCCCCGATGTATGTTTCCATCCCCACCACAGCTTTATACCACTCTAGTTTATTTATGGAAGTCATTTGGTGCTAAAGTGTTAACTGTTGTTATAAAGTTAAAAAGTAACTTACACACAATGTTATATCAAGTGTTGAACATTGGACACTTGACACACTCAATGGTTGCAGTTTCATTTAAGTAGAGGAAGCTGTCCGGCGCTGTGTGCGCAGTGGCAGAACTAGAGTTTTAGATATGGGGTGACCAAGGCAATTTCAGGGGGTGTGTCAAAATTTGTGTGCAACCCTGACCTGGCATTGATTTATCATGAATAAATCCTAGGATTGCTGATTGGAGGTACAAGTGATAATTTTTTCCCCAAAATTCACAAATGTATACAAAAAAGGGCACAACGTTATGAGATGAATGTAATTCTGAATGTATACAGATGATGGAAATGATAAAATAAAAAAATGTTGAAAACACAGTTTTTCATAACCCTGATACCTTAATAATTGACAGAGAAACAGCAAGGGTCTTTAAACTGATGTGGATCAGAGCAGCATATAAGATGTTGTAAATATAAAACATACTCATTCCATACGGTTGCAAAATTAAAACATAATTATACCGTTTATATTGTAATCTTGATTAATATTTTCAGATATTGAATAATACTTTCAGATATTGAAATGCATGCAATTGTTTGCCTAAGCTAAAAATCAAGCCGAGAAGCGTTTATGAGTGATTTTATTGCTGTTATTTGTGCTTTGATAAAGTGCACAATGGTTCTCTAAGGAACATGAAAATCAAAACGGTTGAATAGAAAACGATCCAACAACATTTAACATCACTAAAACACTCAACGGCTTCAGGTTGTACATGTTGATTACGTGAAGTTGCACCAGAAAAACCACACAACAAGTTGCATGGAACAAAGAAAGCACTCTTTATGGATGGTATTGTTCATTGAGTTTATACAGAGTCTGACTACTCTGCACAATTCATCTTTTTCTTACGTTTTATCTCAACGCGGTTTTCATTATAACTTTGTGAGTGCAGAGCACTTCAACACAACTCTTCTTCACCAGTGAATCAGTTAAACTACTCTGATAGGCCAGTATATTTAAACACAGAACTGTGATTGGCTGTAATGGCCAAAGCTGTAGCAGATCAAAATATTATACTGTAATCGACATTCGATTACTTTAATTTAAAGTGATAGTTCACCCAAAAATGAAAGATCTGTCATCATTTACTCTTCCTCAGGTTGTTTCAAACCTCTGTAAATTTATTTTGTTTCAGATCTCATCCCCCATTGACTTCCATCATTTAAATTTTCCCTACTATGGCAATGTATAAACGGCTTGCGTGCACGGCCCCTTTAAGACTGAGTTTTGAGTTTATACACCCTCGCTCATGTGTTATTTAAACATGATCACGTCAATGTATTATAAGAAACTACTTTAAAATGCTGGTACACTGTTAACGTAGAGTGTTACTCGTTAATATTTGCTTATAAGATATCATAAACTGCTAAGGTTTCTTCTTTTCATTGTAATTAAAATACGATTCTGTGTTCGTATTTACTGTACTGCCTTTACTAATGTTTATTTTATCGATATAATGCAGGACCAAACCAGACAGACATAAAGAATAAAATGAGACAGAGAACATCAAATCACTGGATTTATTGTATGCAAGTTCAGTAGTTAAAATAAGCAAGTACCTGCCTCGGATGCTGACCCGTAAACAGTACAAACCTTAGATTAAGACCAAAACAGCAGTACTAGGTGTTTTAAAATTAAGATTTTAACTTTAAACAGGCGGTAATACGGTATTAAGATCATTTTAATTATCTATTCGAAGACATTTAATCCAGACACTCTTGTTAGACTTGGATACTGCTGTAACCGGAACATCGTTTACCTTGTGTCGAACGATGAGGAAGTCAAAAACCCGGGAGCGTGAAAAAGGCCTATTGCTGCATTCAGAGTTGCCAATTTAGCGACTTTGTCGCTAGATTTAGTGACTTATTTTTCAAAAAGCGACTAGCGACAAATCTAGCTACTTTCTGAATAAGCCTTGGCTACTTAAAAAAACAAAACATTCTGCTTTACTTCTACTGCCCCGCGAGAACAAGATTTTGCTTTCCCAGCACAGCACAGCATCTCTGTCTCTACTCTGTTCAGTGAGCGGCAGGGAGAAGCATCATATACAGTTCAGACCGCACTGACGTGTGAATGAGATACGCATGTACAAACACTGTTTCCAAAAATGAATTGCTTATTGACCTTGTTTGATAATTTATGATTAAAAACCCGATGACTGTATGGACGCATAAACATGAACACAGACGGTCCAACATTTAGCTTCTCAACAAAAGTGACTGCTGGTGTGTTCACTCACTCACTATTACATAGATGTTACATACAAAAGCATACTGGGCCGTTTGCTCTCGTATGACTACAATATCATAAGCGGATTGGTTTCCCCCCCTCGCACGTGAATTGACACACCTAATCCACCTTAAACCAAACATTACGTGGATTCTATTGTGCTGAGAAAGATCACTTACTTTATGTTTTCTTAAAAGCAGTAACAATGTAATGATGATAGCATGCTCGGTTGTGGATGGTAATGTCCCAGATAGCACAATCCATCTGGCTTACGTCTATTTGACGTCTGCATTTACATCTGCAAGGCATCTGCAATACATAGTTTGCTCATCTGCACTACGTCTCGGAGACGTCTGAACGTTTGTAATACGTCTGCTAAAGATCTGGAGATCTGCTGCGTAAAAACATCTGCTAAACCTCTTAGAAAGAGCAGCTTCACATCCATTCTTTACATTTTAAATTGAATTGTGTCAGTATTATTGCTTGAGCATTAATAAACACCTTTGTATAAATGTTTTTGTAATTTATTTTTCACATTTGCCTTTTCATTTTCATATTGGCAGCCTTGCCTTGAGATTATAGTGTAAATGAAATGTCAAATCACCAATTGCATTTTTTTTTCAATTTGACGGGGACAATGCATTGTCAGTGTAAAAATGAAAATAAACTTATTTTATTTTATTTTCAATTTGGCACATATTGTGAGTGCAGCTGTGTATAATGAAATTGTTCATCTTGTTTTCATTTTCATATTTTATGTAGTTTTTTAAATTTGGCAGGATTTACCTTCCATAGATAAGAGCATTCACACCGCACGCGTAAAAAGCGCGTGCTTGCAGAGCAAAAGCCGCCGAGTCTATTTTTGCTGTGCTGCTTACGCTCCTTTAATGTGACATAATACAATTTCTCAAAATGCACAGAATGAGCAAGACTGTTGTGTTTTTGCAGGAGTATGATAAAAAACATATTTATAGATGATGTCCCCATAAATTAGTTTGCGTGAAAGTACTGTGTATAAAGTCGTGTCAGTAAATTAGCCATAAGATGATTTATAAAGTTTCTTTCATTTACGTAATACACAGACAAGTATAGGCTCTAGCAGTACCCTAAATAAACCTGAGGATCGGGCCTTCTTTCTGACGAACTTGTTATAAACGTGCAAGTGACATACCTCATTCCTGTACCGCAATGGACGACACAAGGCTGATGGTTGAGGACAAAAAGCATAAAATGCTTTATGATCCTTCCAAAAGGTACTACAAGGACTTTTCATCAAAGGAAAAAGCCTGATTTGAAATAGTTTTAGCTATTTGTGCAGATGATAAGGCAATTATGTGATGGTAATCTGTTTCGTTTGATGAAACTTGACTACCTAATATTTTAATCTGACGTGTCATCAAAGCATATCAAGCACGGTATTATTGGAATATAACAATGTCTTTTTTTAAGCCCTGTCAATTGGCATTATGATCGTGTCTATTTCATGAGCAACTGTATATAAATAACTTTCTAGTGTAAATTCTACATGAACCAGTAATTGTAACAAAGAAATTATTTAAAATGTTATCAAAAGCGACAAGCACTGGCCAATCGGGACATCATCCCCAGCAGGCGGCACAGCAAGGCAGAGCTGTACAGCCTATACGTCTCACTGCAGACAGAGGCCCCACCTTCGACCACAGATGAGCCAAACCAGGATCTTCACGAGCCCAGCCAGGCCCTTCCACCTCCACGGCAAGACAAGGCTTTCAACTGCCATGCCGTCACAGCAGGCCGTCTGCAAGTCTGGGCCACGCCCCAGAGGAGCAGCTAATGCCGCCAGCTGCCTTCCAGCTCGGAGATATGGAGGAAAAGTTTCCGGCTCCTATTTCCCTCAACTACCAGGACAACGCGAGCAGGCCTCCAATGGTGGTTCAACAATACACCAAACCCTTCCCCCACTTCACTCCAAGTTCCTGGCCAGCGGCTCTGCCGTTAACACCTAACGCGAGGCTGCCTCTGTTAGCGTCTCAGGCCCCGGTTTCCAGCTTCCCTCCCCCAGGTTTATTGCCTGCCCTACCTCCCTAAGGCCCCCGCCATGGATGCCACGGTTAACACGAGGCTGCCTCCATTAGCCACTCCGCTAATCGGCTGCTATTCCCTCCCTCCTCTCTCTACCACAGGCACGCCCAAGCTTCTCATTGGCTACAGCAGCCTCCATGCCGGTGCCAGCTAACTCCCCGGTCCAGGAACCACCCCCCGTCTTCACCAACATCAGGACGCAGATCTTGGCAGGTGCGGACATTGATTTATTTCAGCTCCTATCACCACTCTCACCCCCGTCAGTAGATCGTCAGTTTTCTTACGGCGATTTTTCATTCACACTTTCAAGAATGCGTCCCATAGTCACTCCCGCACTTTGTCCTTCCCAGAATTCACTGTGGCATTTTGCCGCTTCACAGACGTTTTCTGCACGGTGTTCCCTCACAGGAGGCGTGAGCTCGGCGACTATCTCGACATAGTCGCGGAGCTTGCGCTTTCTTACCGGGGGGCACATTTTAATACGTACCACAAGCTGTTTTCAGCAAAATGTGGCATGAGGGTGGCTCAGTGGAACCAGTGCCCCTACTGGGGGGAACTGGACACTGAGCTCCACAACAGGGTATTTTTGTGCGTGAAAAATATATCCTGTGCGGTGTGCCGCTCCGTGTCACACAGCACCATTTCAGGCCATTTCACCTATATCTTCAATCTCAATTGCCCAATCCGGCCTTAACAAACCCTCCTAGCCTACCTCCGCTTCAGACGATCACAAGTAAAATCTCCATCCTAACCCATATTCGCAGATAACCTAAATCACCCCGCCACACGCTTCTGGTTCCAAAAACATCTAACAGCTGTTTTGCTCCATACCGGCATCCCAGCAGATCAATTTCCTGCCATTCTTTCCGCATCGGCGCCGCAACCACAGCTGCCAAAAAGGGCCGCTCACAGCACCAGATCCAAGCGCTCGGCCGATGGTCATCCAAAGCTTACAAAAGTTACATCCGAACAGACCGCGCCCTCATCAGAGAAGCACACCAGACCCTCATCACTTGAATCGTTTAGCATCAACCATCCCCCAAGCTTCTCCATCAGTCCACCAGCAGTAGTGCCTCACCGTTCAACCCACAGGAGCCCGGCGCTCATCTCGTACTCAGCTAACTGTACCCCACCTCTCCTGAAGCCAGCCATAGCAGGGGCCCGTGCTTCCAACCTGTGCTCTGCCGCAGCATTCAAAACCTATTCAGAAGCCAGTATCGCCGCAGGGGCCCGTGCTTCCAACTCATACCCTGCCGCAGCAGGCACCACTTCTACAGAAGACAATATCTGTCGCCCCACAGGGGCCCATGCTTCTTCCCTTTCTCTGCTGCAGCAGACTCCATCTTAACCCCTAGAAGCCAGTATCGCCGCAGCGACCGCCCCGCAGGGGAGAGTGTTCCGGGTTCAGAAGGAACCGGCGAACTCGGAGCCAGCTCCCTGGACAGCACGCCAAATACGCATATCTAACCTACCCCTGCTATCATCATAACCCCTGCACTCATTATTATTTGCATGAGCAAACTCGTGAACACACGCTTATGAACCATGTAAACTTGCACTTCACGTAGTCGATACTGCTGTTGTCTCCTGCTGCAACTATTTCTGAGAACCGGTCCCAAACACTATATTTAGCAGATTTACCTTCTTCTTCTTTCAATGATAAAAATTCCTGACCTTGATTTCTCCTGCACCTCGTCTTCCATCTTCACTTTTATTTATCTGTTTGTTTTGTTGTCGTGGCTGGCGGCAGGAGCTGCTTGGCGCTTTTGAGACGTGAGGCCAAAGAGGACATCACGCAAGTTACATTGCTACGTAGGCCTACGTATTGTAACCTTAACAAAGAACCTAATAAAATATGAAAATAGATATTCCCAAATATTTAATATAGTCTATATGGAATTGCACGCAAGATACATGTTTTTTATTTATTTTGTTTTTAATGACCTGCCCCGCAAATAAAGTGACAATTCCTATACCCGCTCCAACACGATGGTTATGAGACGACCAGTGCATCACTAGTGCAGAACCTTTCTCGAACATCATACGCATCTCTTCTTCCTCTGTTTCCACCCATGTTCCTGACCGATTGAAGCTCGGTGCCTCATCTATAGCCATCTTTGGTTCTGAGATGTCATTAGGTAATTATGCAAGATTCATGTTGCCATGACCACTAAATCTGCATTTTCTGGCTTCACATTTAATCTGGTATGGAGAACTCTCCATCTTGATTAAAGAATGCCAAAGGCACACTCAACTACCATCCTGGTGCGAGACAGTCTGTAGTTTAAAATGCGCCTCCATCTTGGAATGTTGTTCCCTGGATATGGTCGCAAAATATAGGGCTTCAGTGGGAATGCTGCATCTGCAACCATTGTATATGGCATGGGACCCTGAACACCAGATCCTGGCAAAGTGTTATCTGCTGGTACATACAAAGATTTTGCCTCCATACCTCTTCCGAGAGCTGAGTTTTGATAAACCCCACCATCACTGGTTCTACCAAAGTCTCCCACTTCGTCGAAAGTAAATGTTTAGACTGCATCTACCAGTGCAAGCAGAACAAATAGAAAATGTCTTGTAATTAAAGAACAAACTCCTTGAAATAGCGGGTACACTATGTTGATATGTTTGGAAAGTTCCATGTAGACCAACATTTTGATGCGATGTCTCTCCACATATCCTCTGTTGGTTTTGGAAATTGTGTTGCCATCATTTGCCTCTCTATTGCCCTGCAAGTCATATGCACAGTCCCAGAAACTGTGCTTTCGCCAAGGCGATAATGATAGGCAAGGCTGGAAAATCTTTCCCCAGTTCCAAAGAATCTAAGAAAAACAGACAAAACTATATAGTTAATACAATGTGCTTTTCCCCACTCCGTTAATGCCTGTAAAAGAAGGTGGAAGGTGCTAAGGGATGCATTTGTAAGACACATGAAGCAGAAAAATCTTTCTAGTGGCTCTGCGGGTGAAAGCAGCAGAGAATGGATTATATGAGCAAGTAATGTTCTTTTTGCTTCCACATATGCAGGCCAGAAGGTTAGTACATTATATTGAGGATGGGGCATGTTTTGAATTAGGTTAAGAGGACACATAAACAAGCAAAGTTGTTACATACGGAAAAACTACTACTAATGAAACTAATTTTTCCAAACTGTTTTAAAGTTTTTATACTATATCTACACTACAAATGTGTTTATATTATTATTTGTTGCAGCTCCAGACACGCAATTTGCAGATGTAGCTGTGGACATGACTGTGGCATTTGATAATGTGTATCCAGAATTAGCTGAACTATCAAGGTCAAGTTCTCCTGTGCCACCTCAACAGAGATCAGATAATTTCACGATCTGACACCTCCACGCAACCACTGGCCAGTCAGAGTTCAAATACACCAAGACCCCATCCCAGAGTGCAAGCTCTAAGTAAAGACAACAAGACAGAAGAGGAGGAGACCAAATGATGCAAATGCAACAGAGCAACAGCAATTGGACATTGTAAACCACAACACCGCCAACCACAACACCATTACCATATATTCCAAAAGAAAGTTATGAAATTTTGACTACTTTTTAGCGCTTTGTTTAGACACAAAACTTAGAAGACTACTTCCACAGAACCAGACAAGGGCACTGGTTCATATACTGACTTACCTGTCAGAACTAGAAGGAGAAGAACAAACATGCAAAAAAGCCACACTACAACCCCCCCATTCACCAGAAATCAGCTGCCACACAGTAATGGATTTAATCAATAGCACCCAACCTCTCCTCACCATCAAAGCCACACTCAGCAGCTCCACACACATATCCTTGACAAATCAACACCTTCTTCAGCAAGATCTGGCCAACAACAAGGCTCATCTATGGACGACCCATCATCGCTAATATATCATAATTTTTACCATATTATTCTTTGATCTCTAACATTTAATTTTGTATCACTAGATTAACAGTTTTGCTACTCTGTTGTAATGCCATGACTGTTATTTAATGTAGTTGTATCATTTCGTTTTTTCTACCACTTTAAAGACATTGTAAAGTCTTCCTTTTTCAGTTGCATTGATGGGAACCACACAAAGTGCATTATCAGCAGCACCTCACCGAAAGGCATCTTTCAACCAGGATAATGGATGTGATGAAAGTAGGACACACAACTCATGAGATGTCTCTCTGATAATAGCAAGAAAAGGTAAGTATGTTTTGCATTTCTTTAATCATTTATTCCCCAAACACAGAGGATGCCTACCCGACGAACCCAGTGAAACCTCAGACCTCCTTGCCTTTATTTATATTTTCGACTGCTTCCCCCTGTCATGCATAAGACGTGGGAAATGTCCTATATGGGCAATTCAACTGTGCTGAAATAGTGGGATTATAACACCTAGTCCTATTAAGGGAATCTGAATGTACTTACAGTTGTGCTCAAAAGTTTACACACCCCTTGCAGAATCTGGAAAAAGGTGAAACTTTTGGAAAAATAAGTGGAGTTTTGAAAATTAAGGTTTATTTTGAATTTAGTCCTGCACTGAGCAAGTTATTTCACTAAAGACATGTTAACATGAAGTTCACACTAAAGAATAATAACAGAATTTTTTTAATAGCCCAGGGCAAAAGTTTACATACCCCTGATTCTTAATACCGTATGATGTGTAGTCTGTGTAGATGTTTTTATGTGTAGTCATAGTTGTTCAGGGGTTTCTTGTTGGTCATGATCATTAGACTGTCCACTGATCTTCAGAACAATCACCAGGTCCTCCACAATCTTTGCTTTTTCAGTATTTCTGGATATTTGACTCATGTCCAGCAGTAACTGTATGATGTTGAGATTCCTCTTTTTACATTGAGAACTATCAAGAGACTCATACACAACTATTACAATAGATAGAAACATTCAGTGCTGCCCACAAAGTCAACACCATTCATTTAAAGTCAGGTGGGTGTAAACCTCTGAAAATTAACTGGTGTAAATTGTTATCGTTTAATTTATACATCTTATTTTTTCATTTACTAATGTCCTTCAGAAGATTAAAAAATACATAAATGTTTTTCAGGTAATTAAATATATATATTTTTTACTCCAAAACCATTTTCAGAGGTTTACACCCACCTGACTTTAAATGAATGGTGTTGACTTTGATGGCAGAACTGAATGTTTCTATCTATTGTAATAGTTGTCTCTCCTCCTCAATGTAAAAAGAGGAATCTCAACATCATACAGTTACTGCTGGACATGAGTCAAATATCCAGAAATACTGAAAAAGCAAAGATTGTGGAGGACCTGGTGATTGTTCTGAAGATCAGTGGACAGTCTAATGACTAACCCTAAATGGCTTAGTCTTAGCCATCAGAATAAAATGTTGTGTGTTATGAATCTAGAATATGAGAAAGTTTGCTTTTTAGATTAAAATGAGAAAAAAAACGTTCTAATATTCTAATTAGATATTCTAATTTCTAAATCTAATTGCATTATCAATACTCACAACAAACATGAAACGTTAATTATTTTGGTGTTTCCAAATTATTTCCATGAATGGAAAAATAATTTCTGACATATAATTCATGGTTTTGAATAACAGTCACATTACTTCAATACGCTTACCCTCCCAGCAGCCATCATTAACTCTGTCATCATGGCCAATAGCCTGAGAAGGCCATTACTTGCATTGTAGCTGCTTGTCCTGGCTCTGCACTAATGCTTTATCAGGCTGAGGTACATCACCTCTGGATTGCTTTGTCAATAAGCTGACCGGGCCTGACCTGGATTCGGCATCTCTAACCAGACAGAATGAGTGAAAGATGGCTGATAATTCACAGAAATTGGAAGTGTGAAATCTTTAAGGGCCACTTCTCACAGCTGCCAAATGCCAGGGTATCTCTCAGTGTACTGCTCTCACAATCCCAGGCATTGTTAATGGTGGCCTGTCTGTCCATCAAGACCCTGCTTCTGCTGGGATTTATCCCCTGTTGCTTCCTTATCTCTGCCGGCTCCTTGCACTCTCTTGGCCAAACGAAACAGGGCTGGTAGGTACTTATATGTGTGACTGTGTGGTTGAACTGGAAGAAATAAGCTACAGTACCAGTGTGGCTTTATCTTTTCTTCTTTGACATAAAGGTAGGGTTGCTCTTCTTTAACACTTAGTGTCATTGTTTGATTATTTATTGATTGCTTTCAGAGACTAATGTTTTACAAATAGTACCACTTTATACATATAAACTGTTTTATTGATTATATTCAAACTTTACACTTCACCTGTCTCTCTTTGTTTGACCAGAAAAATCTCATTCCCAAACTGACACCATCGAGTTAGCATTGCCACAGTGTCATAATGTTTGGAAAACAACAAATGTTTTTTTTAAATAAAAAACATCAAATTACATAAACACTCAAACCATGGATGAATATCTTCTATTACCGTAACTGTTTAGAAATAAGTAAATATCTAGGCTTTTTTATTGCTTTGAAATAAGTTGAGATTATATATAGCTTTATGATTTAGAAGATAAGAGAAGAAATCACATTTTACCTGCTGGGCTGGTAAAAATACAAAATGTCACTGATCTCCTTCCACAATACAATTAAAATCAAACGTTTGTAATCTTTTTGACTGGCAAGCCTCGTCTGTAACATCATGTTTAGTAATTAAACAAGTTTAATTTTAAAATACATATTTTGTTTTTGTATAACAAATGAAGCATAACAATATGACTTGCTCCATACACCAGAAATAATGAGCACCATGTTGAAACCGAACTGTCAGTTGCTTATAGCAGAGAAAGAAGCTTCTTCAATGTGACACAAGTGCTCAGAGCTGTGAACTGAATGTTGAACTGCACTAAACAAACCCAGTCTCTTCCATACCTCACACTGTCATTCTTTCTACTTACACCAAGTGCAAACCAGAGAGTTCCCACTCACCCACGAAGAGAAACTATCTCACCACTGGAACTAAAAGATGTGAGAGAGATGCTGGAGATGAAGTGGGTGATGGTAAAAAGAAACAGGAAGTGAGGGGAGATTGAGAGAGAAAGACGCTCTACATCTGTTAATCCAAAGAAGCTTAGTTAGAGGCTAGAGAGTTTGTCCTGTGTTTGTTTGTAGGAGGGGAAGCTGTGGGACGAGGGAGACAGAGAATGTGATATAGAGTGAAAGAATTAGAGAAATAGAGAGAGAGAGAGAGAAGGAGAGAGAGAGACTTCCATATTTAGCTACCGAGAGGTTTAAAATCTCAGCCAGACTTTACAGTCACAGAAAAGTGAGTTCCCAGGCTGACGCATTACAAGCTGTTCAAATACCCATTAGGATGTTTTGTTTCCCGTGCAAACTGACAAAAAAAAGAAAAGAAAAAATAGAGGAAATGTAAAAGAGATTGAAATGTATCAACAAACTATACTTAATGATCCTTGTATGCGGACAGAAAGACCACAGTCTGATTCGACTCTGCCAAATACCGACCCCCTAACTTAATTTCCTGCCCAATTGCTGTTTTATAGTGCATAGTACAGTGATACCATCTAGTAATATAGAAAACAGATTGCCTGTGCAGCCATGTGGATCAGACTGTTAGAGGACTGGGGAGAACCTGCAGTCTCTGTGGGGGTGGGGGGAGGATCTGTCGGTGGGCTTCACTAAACCAACAAACTCAGGCGCTTTCCTCATCCCTGACTGGCAGCAGCTGGCTGGATTCTGAAGACATTGCGATTCCAGAGCTGGAAGTGTGTCAGATTTGTACTTTGAGGATTCATTTGAATGTTGTGTAGACAGTTCTGTCACTGCTACAGTTCTGACACTGTTATCACAAAACAAGTTTTTCACTTTCTCCACATAATACATTATATTCATTGTAAGCCTGGTAGTTCATTAATAAATACATTCAGTACATCACTGTATAATGCTGCTGTTTATTACTGATGAACAGTTTACTTTGCTTTAACATTTATACAAGTACTGAATTGGATTTTAAAATAATATTTAAATTCCTAAGTAAATGTAAATATTTACACTCTGCACTCTCCAGTTACTGATATTTTTCACCATGGAAAGTGAATTGTATCCTTCTATCAAATATTTTTTTCTTTTTTAATCACTAGGATATGAACATATTTTAAGCTGCTCTAAACAGCTATAAATTAGTGTAATGATGATCGTTTTCCTTCAAAATCTTTGAAGGCTTTTCTCGTATCTAATTCAGTCCTTACATTATGAATATTCTGTTAAGCCTATTACTGGTAAATCTGAGCAGTGGAAAACAATCATTTTCTAAATTTACATTCAAGCTATTAGCAAACCCTTTATCTAAAGCGACTTACAAGAAACAATAAGAGATATCACAGGCATTTATAGCAAATAATACAAGTGCTCACACAAAGTTACAAGTTTTCACAATGCTGGAACAACATCTGTTGAGAGAGAGGGTTTTTTAAACAAATAGAAGAGCAGTCAACATGTTCTTGTCAAGTATTCACGGAAACGATACAGTGGCTTGCGAAAGTATTCACACCCCTTATTTTTTCCACATTTTTTATGTTGCTGCACTGTTAAACATTTTTAAATTTCTTTTTTTTAACACGAATCTACACTACATACACCACAATGTCAAAACAAAAAACAGATTCGTGACAAATTGGAAAATTGACTAAAAATGAAAAACTGAAATATACCCTTAAATAAAAAAGCATATTTGGGAACAGTAAGTGGCATACCGCAAATCTGTGTTTGCTCTTTAGTGTTGTTATAATGATGCGATGGTTTTACTGTAGGACACAAAGCTCTACTGCGGAACAGTCCCCCATTGCTTTTTCCACCACCCTTTCTTCTAAGCCTGCTAAACCACACCCATCTAAATCAATAATCTTCATTTATTAACTTCCACAGAACTTTATGTATGACTATGATCTATGTATTTTTTTTTTGGTCAAAACGTCATTCCACATTTACTTTCCTCCTAATTGATATTAATAAGCATTTAAATTAGCCTTTCACACTCAGTGTCTTCCATACAGCATTCTTTAAATCAGTTACATTTATTAGCTTTAAAAATAGATATGCAAAATATGCAATACAGTCTTAAAAATTTACATTTAGAATTTTTTAAACTTGAGACTACAAAACGGCAGTACACTCCGGACAACATGTTGCGTCTACAACTTTGAGCACCGGACGTGTCTCTTAAGCATGTCATGAAACAGAAGGACTCAGGTGCAGGAAATAGCCAATAGAAGGGTTTATTCACAAGTGCAGGAAAAATAATCAAAAAAATAAAAGTGACAGGTAACTCCGGGCACACAACAAAAGTATATCACTCAGGCTTGGGCGAGCATGCGCCAATGTCCGCAAGGATAGTAAGCAGAGAGGTGACAGCCGAACGGGAGAATAGTCCAAACCGGTTCTCTCTAGAAAAGTCTCACTGTTGAGAGATGCGGATATTAAGTCCTATCTTGTGAATTCTGAATGTAGGACAGAGGGCAAAAACATCAGTATATTTTAGAAGACACGAGATCATAATACAATACATCGCCTCGCTGAGTGAAGGAAGAACCCGGCATAAATAGAGTGAGATATGATGAGAAACAGGTGTAGGTCATTAACACGAGTGAATTCGTGAGTAGCCTAACCAGAGACCAGGCGGGAGGGAATTGACAGGGAACAACAAACCAGAAACAAGCACGTGGGGAAAAAATTAAATAAAAACAAAACTAGAGACATGACCTGACAAAGCATGCCTGAGCTCAAGTTCAAAGTCAGCCCTGATGGACGATGGGGAGGATTTAACTTTATTTTTACTCAGTGTTGTAGTTAAAAACGTAAATCAATGAATAGGCAATGCGCGAGTGACCCGCGCAGAGATTTTACAAGCATGGTTTCATTGCTATGTTGCATATAGATCAGTTTTCCGCGATTAACAATGTGAATGATTACACTGATAATAATGTAAATTGTTCAAACTTAGACAATACCGGGGCACGTTGGAGTGCCGCTTCTTAACACCAGAAAAGCCGCGCACTGACAAGGAGCAGCGAGGCCTTGACCCATTTTAAACCCTTATTCCACACTGAACATCACTTTCTGCGCCCTGTCGCCGACTCTGAATTTTGGTCTACCCGGACTTTAAAAAAACCCCAAAGGCTTCCCATAGGTACATTTGCGATGATGCCCATCTAAGGGGCAGGTCCCCCACACACCGCGGGGGCTGTGGGGGTGTCCCGTACGCCACTGGTTACAGTCTCAAATCTTTCTGGGTATGATGTGACAAACTTTACACATTGGCATTTGGCAATTTTCTGCTATTCTTCTCCTCAGATCCTCTTATACTCTGATACCATTTAGTATACAGATATTTTCAGGTTTCTACAGAGATCTTCAATTGGGTTCAATCCCAAGTACTGGCTGGGACACTTAAGGACATTGACAGAATTGTCCACAAGTCACTCTTGCATTGTTTTAGCTCTGTGCTTAGGATCCATGTCCTGTTGGATAACAAACCGTCTGGCAAGTCCAAGGTAATGGACTAGGTTTGAGTCTGGCCAATCTGTTATAAATTCGTTGAGTGTTGCAGTGATGTTTGTCCTTCTGTAAGTTTCTCCCGTCTCCATATATGATAATAAAGTCCAACCAGAGTGTCAGTCGGCTTCTTGGTCACTGTTCTAACCAAGGCCCTTGTCCATCGATTGCTTTGGCCAGGGGGCCAGCTCAACTAAGAGATGTGGTTGTTCCAAACTTCTTCCATTAATCATTAATGGAGGCTATATGCTTCTGTGAACCTTCAATAAAGCACTTTTTTTGTAGTCTTTCCCCAGTTGATACAGTCCCGTCTCAGAGCTCTGCTGGCAGTTCTTTTGACCTCATGGCTTGGTCTTGCCCTGATATGCATTTTCAGCTAATAGACCTCTTTTATTGAAAGGCGTGTGCCTCTTAAATTCATATTCATTCAGTTGAATTTGCCACAGGTTGACTCCACTCAAAGTGTAGTAACATCAACAAGCAAAACTGGAATACTTCTGAGCAAAATTTAAAGTGTCCCAGAAAGGGGTATGAATACTGATGCACTGTAATTATTAATTTTTTTTGTAAAAGGGGGTCCTAAGTTGTCACAAATCTGATTTTTGTTTTGTCATTACGGTGTATGGAGTGTAGATTCATGTAAAAACAGTAGTTTAACACAGAGTAGCAACATGACAAAATGTTAAAAAGTGTGAATTGTGAAGTGTTTTTTTTATAGTCATGAGAGATGTGATTGAATGGACTAATTATGGAAGACTGTTCCACCAACAATGAGTAGTGAATGAGAATAAGGAGAATTTTCTGAAAAAAATTGAATGTTTACCTTTTATAGTATATTTCATATATTATATCAAAGACAGAAATTCATGAAAAAGGTACATTTGTGTGTCATTGGGAAAGAGGAAACAGCTTTTCCAGTTGGCAGAGGTGGGATATAAAATCAGCTGCCAGCTTAATCTTTCAATTTGCATGACTACTTTTGCACGATTAATTTTTCACAGATTTTTCTCATTCTTCTCCTCACAAGGCAGAGAGAGTTATCATTTGCTTTCTAGATTTCTTGGATTTTTTATATTACTTTTTATATTACAATCCTTAAAAACATCAGTATGCTAAAATAATACCAATATTCAATTAAGAGTTAAAACTGTTATTAATGCCTGTTGTAATAAGCAATTCCTCTGTCTAGTTAAAGTGTCTATGTCTGTCACAGCTGTAGGCTATTTACAGTTCCTTTGCAATGGAACAATTTAGATCATTAACATAAAACATGCATTCGGTGTACTTTTATAGTGATTTTACTTTATAAAAACTATTTTATCTGGGCTCCAATCAGAATTTAATTAAACTGCCATTCAGATTTTGATCATATTGTTTATTGCACAGCCATGCTTTTGCTGCTTTATCACTCTCTCTAGCATGAAGCGAAGGCCAATAAATTATTTTTGTTCTCTCAGAGGTACACAAATTGACATGAGCACATCAATTGTGGATTTGCTACTTAAGATAAGTGGGCAACATTTGTTTTGAACTCATCATTGAGCCTTTTTGTTTTTTTTCTTTGGTCCTTAAAAATCGCCTCTCTTATAGCAATAATTTGACATTGCTGTATTACACCAGTCTGTCAATTAGGAGGTCCATTGGTATATGTTTAAAATGAAAACACTAGTGCTCTCCATATTTGCATGCATCCACAGACAGAACCCTGGCAGTTTTTGCTAACTTCTTCAGCACCCTGCTCTCTACAAACACACTTTTTCTGTCTCTCATTTTTCACTTTTTCCCTTCACTGGATTTGTACATGGAGGGTGATTTGAAAATCAGTGCTGAACTTCAAGCAAAGGTTAATGCGATTCACTGTTATTTTTGTTCTCCTCCTCTCTTTCTCTTCTTATTTTCTTGTGGGCCGAATCACCCACTTGGCTTAAGGTCACAAGCTAAGGCTAATACTGGATGAAAGGGGCTGCCCTCCAACTTGCTATCCCTATGATTAGACATCCTGCTGGACTACAACTCGAACCAGCTCACTTGCTGAGTCAAATAACACTTTAAGCGAAGAAGATTTAAGTGGCCAGCAGTGGCGCCTTTTCAGGTGGGCTTTAGCCACCCTATTTTTCAAGCTTAGCCCCCCTAAAAATTGAGAGCAATTACAGTATATCACAGAAGTGAGTACACCCTCACATATTTGTAAATATTTTATTATATCTTTTCATGTGACAACACTGAAGAAATGACACTTTGCTACAATGTAAAGTAGTGAGTGTACAGATTGTACAACAGTGTAAATTTGCTGTCCCCTCAAAATAACTCAACACACAGCCATTAATGTCGAAATCGCTGGCAACATAAGTTAGTACACCTATAAGTGAAAAGGTCCAAATTGGGCCCAAAGTGTCAATATTTTGTGTGGCCATCATAATTTTTCAGCACTGCCTTAACCCTCTTGGTGAACTTGGAGTTCACCAGAGCTTCACAGGTTGCCACTGGAGTCCTCTTCCACTCCTCCATGATGACATCACAGAGCTGGTGGATGTTAGTGACCTTGCACACCTCCACCTTCCGTTTGAGAATGCCCCACAGGTGCTCAATAGGGTTTAGGTCTTCACCTTTACCTTCAGCTCCTTTAGCAAGGCAGTGGTCATCTTGGAGGTGTGTTTGGGGTCGTAATCAAAATACTGCCCTGCCGCCCAGTCTCTGAAGGGAGGGGATCATGCTCTGCTTCAGTAACCTTGTAACAATAAAGAATCACATGACACGGGAGATAAAAAGGCTAATTGGGCCCAATTTGGACATTTTCACTTAGGGGTGTACACACTTTTGTTGCCAGCAGTTTAGACATTAATGGCTGTGTGTTGAGTTATTTTGAGGAGACAGCAAATTAAAACTGATTTACAAGCTGTACTGTACACTGACTACTTTACACTATAGCAAAGTTTCATTTCTTCAGTGTTGTCACATGAAAAGATATAATAAAATGTTTACAAAAACGTGAGGTGTGTACTCACTTCTGTGAGATACTGTTTGTAATTTGTACAGGAATTCGAGATTTGTTTTTTCCTCTATAAAAGTCTTATTATGAAAACGGCGGCAGGCTGCGTTATTTAGCGCATTCTTAAGTTCCCAGCAGCACAGAGTGGAGTGAACGTCAAAAGCAGAGTACAATGTGTGTGCATTAACAGGACATCTGCCTCTTTGCCGTTCTTTGTTATAAATGCAGTTTACATAATATGATTCGGAAGCGATACAAGACCCTTTCCCATCCACTATAAAAGTTTTTTCTGTGTTCACCCCTCGTCACACTTCACACCAATGACGGCATACTCATTCACGATGATATTGCACATAAAGTGCACTTTTATTTTTCTGCACCTAGTTATAGCGATTTGACAGCTGACCGTAGTTTTGAGAGCCTCGGGCTGGAAAGACGACGGGTAGACAGAGTTGGTTCAGCCTGGTGCGGCTGTGTTATTCATTGTTTTGATTTCAGAGTAAACAAAAGTGTACCTAGAAGCTCTTTGTCATTTCTCACACGCTTCAGTATTTTATTATTAACTTAAAACATATTGTGAATGTGATAGGTGAACACGCAGTCATGCACAGGAGTGACAGCGCTTGCGCAAATCAGAATGAATGGCAGGAAAACTGTAATTCCTTCTACTAAAGAATGACTCAGCAGTTGATTGTGACATTTATTATTTGGATTTGTGGCTGTTGTTGTCACTTTGAATTACAAATGTTGCAGATTTATCGATTAATGTGATATTGTATTGGAATTAATTTGAATAACTTGTCTTTATTCTGCAGTTATACAATTATTTATTTTAGTAATGTATACAGTATGTGGTGCTATATATATATATATATATAGCACCACATACTGAGGATATATATATATATATCCTCATCGGACACTGAGCCCCCAATATTGAAAACCTAGAATTGTCCCTGGTGGCCAGGACAATACACTCAAATCTCCCATCTTTTTTCTATGATTTAGTTGAATGTTGTCATTGTGTGATCGCCTGCGACTTTTCACCGTGTGTTGCCTGTCTCTTGTTGTGAAGTCATTAGAAGATTTTCTTAGCAGAGCCGTTAAAAGCAGAGTTGCGACACTCCCGTAAACGTCTGTTGGAAGAATGGAATGTGGAAGTAACGTGTGTTATAGAGATCCCTAAACAGTGGTTCCAAACACTGCACTGAAAACCATTAATTTCAGTGTTTCCCAAACACATTCACAGGTAAATTTAGAAAACAAGCTGTTATATTAAATTGTTTTATATTATTTATATTTATCTGTCAACTACCCATTTTCAGGATGTTTTTGAACAAAACAATTTTTCCCTGAATAAAAGTGCCAAATTTGTTTGTCGTTAAATAATTTTCTGTGAAGACTGCTCATTAAATGAACAAGTTATCTACCCTCTCCCTATATAAATGATATAATAAAATGTCTTACTGGACTGCACAACTTATGGTCTTGCGTGGGGCCCACGGAGTAGCCTCTACGCTGTAGGCAATGCGCCGGTTTTCCTTTATACTTCTGCGTCGCATCTCAAACGTCACAAAAACTGCTTTCTTCCATCTTAGAAATATTGTGCCAAATAGTCTAATATTGTGTGCATTTCTGATGCAGAAATATTTGTTCATGCATTTTACTACTTATTGGTTGTCCTGCATCATCATTAAACAAATTACAGATCAAAATTAAGCTGCTAGAGTTCTTACAAGGTCTAAAAAATATGATCACATAACACCAATCTTATCATCCCTACAGCTACCCATTAATTACCATATAGACTATAAAGTACTTCTAATTACTTATAAAGCATTAAACGGTTTAGCTCCCGCTTATCTAAAAGACCTTCTATTGCGCTACAACCCAGCACGCTCCTTACGATCACAAAACTCTGGACTTCTGATAGTACCCTGAATAACCAAATACACCAAAGGGGTAGAGCATTTTCATACTTAGCACCTAAACTCTGGAATACAGGGATGCGAACTCATCGGGATGAAAAAAGGTGACAATGATGCGAGACCCCCCCAACTCTATATAGTATATATAGTCATAGTTTATATATATATAATTATTTAAATTTCTATTTCATATTATTCAGTGCACATATTCAGAATAACCCATGGTTTGCTAAAAGTGTCTAGAATAGACAACCACATGAAGAGTTCATTTGCAAAACCACAACTCTGTTTTTATAAATTTTCATAAATCATGTTTTTTTTTTGTGTTATCGTGTTTTTACTGTGTTACTTATCTGTATTTTTTTAGTTATTATTACTTAATCAAAACAATCCAACTGTTATTACTTGGAATGCACAATAAAAAACATAGTAAATTAAAATGAACACTTCACATTTACTTCAAGTTGCTCTGTTCACACAACAGCTTACAGTCACAGCTCTAGTCTAAACATGAATGAACTGTCAAACTTGTATACTATTTGCACAGCATGTCTGTAACCATAGTGACAGATTTTCACACAAGAGGTTGCGTTGTTACAACAACATTAGGTGATATACTATCTGCAATCTTGTACTTAAAACCAAACGCAACACTCAAAAAATCTGCAGTTGCATATCTATGAACGCTTGTAGACTATCACATTATACTGTAGCACAGCTGTAAATAGATCTTCTGTGCAAAACATTCAGAAGCTGTTTGACATCAGCTCTGTGCACTCATTAGCACATTTAACGTTGAGGGGAGTAAAGGGTGACGTGACAGACAACTAGTTGTCCACTATGATTCCTTTTACACATCAGGGCTTCTCCATAAATGTGGTGTAGGGACTGGATCATTGAGAGCAAAGCCATAAAACCTCCTCCCACTCCCTTTTGTCCTGGTTTCTTGATCCATCTTCAAAAGACCATAGCAAAACCAGGCTCCAGTGGTCTGGTTGTAGGTTTTGCTATCTCACTGAGAGTCTTGATAACCCTTTGGTTACCCTGTGGGATATTTTATGACTCCTAAGCTTCAAAGCATAGGTGTGAAGTCTCTGTGTCTCACTTCTAACTTAACCTCTGAGGCTAACCAGAGAAACTTCTCTGACGAATAGGAACTTATGTGATTAAGCTGTCCTTCCTATAAATGTATCTAAATATCTAGGTTACATGTTGGCGCTCACGCCATTTTAAAGATTCTATAACTGTTAGATATACAAGTTTAATTCAGGCGTGGTTTGTACTCGTACATCCGAATGAATCACAACTTGATACAATTGAAACCTGTCCATTTTGATATCTAAATGTTTCTCTTTACAATTCCTCATTGTCTATACAAATTGTGTGACCATAGAACACAATACACTCATTATGTTATAATTTGGACTGGTATGTTGTAAAGTTACATACAGGTGAAAATTAGCTGTTGAGTGGACAAAGAATCTCTTCCCCCACTCAACTATGATTGGCCGACTCAAACTCTGAGGGCATGCCCTTCATAAAGATAAATACCGACCAAGGACACAGTCTTGTGCTCTTCAATCTTCGATCTTTGCTCTTCGGTTCCGTCAGTTTTAAACTTCATCAAGTCGCATCTTTGGACCTTTCCTCTCACCTCCCCCTTCCCCTAATTCTTCCCTATCTGGAGTTGGAACAATGGACTCTGCTGCCTCGCACACCTCGACGAGCCATGCGGCCGGTCACGAGGACCGAGGCAACAAGGCACGCAACTTTAAGCAAGACTGCATTCTGAAATCATCTGAACATTTCCATCACTCCAAGCGTACACAAGGACATCCCGCACAGAGATTTGCAAGTATTCCGTTTCTGCGTCTCTCTCTCTCTCTCTCCCTCTCTCCCTCTCCCCCTCTCGCATATGTGTTTCATGTATTTGTTTGTGTCGGCATTATGTTTAGCATGTAGAGTAGTGTAATAAACAGACATATATTATTTTGTGATGGGTTTTCTGTGCTCACGCTCACAAACTTAGTCACTTAAACTGTGTCGATCTAGTCTACCTTTGCTCTAAATCCTGTTTGAGAAAGTAACGTTACTTATGGCCATGAGATAACGTAAAGTTTATAATATCATTGATGCAATCGCTGGACGAATGCATACAAATATTGTTATACTTTATATTACAAATCAGACACCGTAAAAATATGTATTTATAATAACGATTATTATACGTATTTTCCTTTGAGCTAAACTAACGCCTAATTTCATGAATGTGATCTTTAAAGATCTGGTGGAGAATCATATTTGGTGAGCTAAACTCATCCTTATTTTAACATACAGCAAAAATCGCTACAGCGATTATCACAAACTATCAGAGGTGTTTGTGGTCATGTCAGAGTGCTCGTGTTCCACGGGCTGGCGGGGATTATGCGGATGTGTTAATTTGTTACGTGTGATGGTTACACTCAAAAGACTCGAAAACAAAATAACTTGTTAGAAAAGTTCGGAGTCGACTCCTTAGTTTGGGAGCCAATATCTTTATTTATCATGGACATTTTTGATTAACAACTTTGCAGATCTTTAACATTGAGGGAAAGCTATGTTACACACAGAAATCAAGTAAATTTTAGGACATCCAGGTAACGTCCTCTTTAACAATATGCATGTTGTTGACACAGATGAGCCTTATGCAACAAGCATGCTTCCGACATGGATGACTGATCCTATGGGGGAGGCATCACCATGGGTTCAAGCATATAAATCGGGTGACAAGCATGGTGCTAGTAAGCCAAATTTAGAGCAAGTACTGTTGATATGGGCTCTTAAAGGGGGAAGCTACACCCCTACTGGCAGCAATGACTTGAAACAACAAGCATGTTGTTATCCTCATGAAGAAATAGTGTGTCATGTCATGTCTTTCTTGATCTTGTGGCAGAGTCATGACAAAGCCTTAGGTTTTGTGTGGAGAGAAACATATTATTATATATAATATACGTTCTCTCCGGTCTCGTCTTTGGCCCCGCCCCTCTCATTTTCCTATTTAGCCTTCCATAAGTGTATAATCCCCTACACCTGTGCCTTGTACATTTTACTGTGTTAGTCTCCCTATTTAATGCCCTTGTGTTTGCTGTCCTGTGCGGTTTCGTTGAGTTTGCTTCCTGGCATTCCATGTGTGTATCCTGCTCTGGATTTATATCTTGCCAAGTAATAGTCTTGATGCCTTGTAGTCCTTTTCTCATCTAAGTTTGTAAAGTATATTAAAGTTTTATTGTTCTCCTGTGATTTGCCCCCATGTGGTAAGTTTCTGTTTTGTATTCGTGCCATTCTTGTTTAACTCCCCATCGTGTTTTTTTGTTTTGTTTAATAAAGTTTAAGTTGTGTTCACGTACTGTTGCCTGCATGTGGGTTCTTCCCTTCCCAGTTCGTGACATTGTTTTGAACTAGTAGTAACTGCAACAAATCCTTGCAACAAATAACACCAGAGTTGCATGAAAAAGTTGTTCACAAGTAGAATGGTGCAAACTAGTAGTAAATGCCGAAAGGGGAAGCATATACCCTGCAGCAAACAGAACCAGAATTGCATGAGCAAGTAGTAAATATAGCAGAATGGAGCAAGACTAGTAGTAAAGCAGGCAGGGGAAGCATATACCCTGCAGCAAACAGAACCAGAATTGCATGACCAAGTGGTTAACATTGGAGAATGGAGCTAAACCAGTGGTGGTCCATCCATATGAGCTGCGAATACTCCGCAACCCATGCAATTGGCAAAAATAGTATGTGGACTGGCTAATTAATATATTTATAAATTGAGATTTAATTTAAAGGTTAGATATTGAAATGTAAGGAATATGTAAATATACTGATTTGCAAGTAAATAATACGTTTGCCAAATAAATAAGCTTCCAGGCAAGCAGATTCACAGCTGCTTTGGCGCCTCCGCTCTATTGCCATGACATGTCAGGATTGTTGCGCGTTCTTATGAATTTGCTGGCATGCGGGTGATTTCAAGCACAACGTAAGCTGTCAGCGAAGCGCTCGCTCAAGCTGAAAAACGCACTGTTGCTGCCAGATTAACTGCCAAAAATCACATTGTTTTGATAGAAACCAAGTTTACGATACTTTCTTAAGCAGAGCTGAAAATCACTGAAAGTCCACTGAAAACATATCTTACATTTTTGGCATAGAAGTGTATGTTAAAGATATACATTATTTGGCATCATGCCTGGATGAGTAAATAAAATGATAATGAAATAACGAACCGGTACGCCATTCATTCAACCGATCTGTTCAAACTGCATCTAAATCATTCAAACTGCAAAATGTGAATAATGAAAAATATGAATTTTGGTCGAATCTGAGAATTGGAATTGAGAAGGGATTCTGTTAAATATTGTGTTGACACGTCTCATCTGTTTGTGAAGAGCAATTTTGAAGCCTAAAGTGGGCAGAGCCGGTCGTTGCTATCTTAGCATAGTGTCACCGCGCGTCCCTCCCTGATAATTGAAAATGGGCAAAAAGGCGGGACGACGTAGGTGGACCTGAGGGGCCTGTGTAGGTAGAGACAGCAAAGTCAATAGCAAACAAGCAAAATGCAAATTGGGTAAGAAAAAACCTTGAATTTGATATTTTTGTCAAAAAAAAACCTTCCTAAGTCATTCGCTAATCAAGAAAATGTACTTTGACTTAAGAATTTGTACTGGAAAACAAGAAAAAAAATAATAATTAAAGGACATGCCGTGTATAAAACAACTGGATCCCGGTGTAACACGGGCACTGAAATATGGATTTGTGCTAGTCTGACTCGGGTACCTTCCTTTTCTTTTGACTCATAACGTAATATTTTTCCCTGGATGAGTTTTACACCATTCTATTTTGCTTAAGTGTAAAGTTTTGCCTGCATTTATTAAAATCATGCATGCTGATAAGTCTTAATTGATCTTCGTTCTACAAACACACGAATGGATAGTGTTAGCTTAGTATATAACTTGTATAACAGAACTATTGTAAAGCAAGCTTGTCAAATAAATGTCTTGTAAGATTTTAACACATTAACACATTATACGCAGATGTATTTCGTATTACACGTAAATGTTATCACATAAACAATTGTAAAACATTTAGAACAACAATGTGAATATTTCACAGCAATGTAAATTAAACAGTACATTTTTTTAATCACATAATGTGTAACAGTTTACTTCAGGCTTTGTGTTTCCCCGGCATCGAAATTAGCTCAGAGAACACGATTCCTCGCAACATTTCATTAAACCATAGTAACAGGTAAGTTGTAAGGATCACAGTTGAGTTTTAATTTCAGCAGATAATAGCTTGGCTGAATCCGGTTCGGCTGTTTATTAAAAGCAGTCGTTTTCCAATGTTTTGCCACGAACTGAAGGGTCACGGTCTGAGTACGGCCTAAGTCTGAGCCACGGTCTGAGTAAAAACGTGACGTCGATCTATAGCTCTGCCCCTGGCTATATAGGCCAAATTCAATGAGATTCTGCTCTCTTTTGGAGCCAGTCTCTAGCAGCCATTCGATGAATTGCATTTTTAGTCACTTCTGTGTTGGTTTCACAAGACCGGAAGATTGCTGATTGATAAAAACACAACATTTCAAAAGTTCACCACTGGTCTGAAATACGGATGCAAATGAACAACTCTATAAAAGAAAAGGCTGGCTCATTTTACCCTTCTCTCTTCTCCCCCACTTTTTACTCTTCTCTGGCAATTTCCACATTATTTTTATATAATGTACAAACAGTCAATACTCATATGTGATTCCAAAATAATGTTGCATTAAATATAAAACATAGGAATGCCAATTGTTTGTACAGCTTTCCGTTAACAGATAAGATTAGAATATAAAAATTCTACTTGAACTCTGGCATCTCTCATATGCCTGTAAAAACCCAGGGAGACTGTGCTAAAATTACACTAGCCACTTCAGTGTAAACAGCACAGTGCTGCTAAGCATTATGTAGGAAACATCGATAACGCCCATATACTGGTACAGGCATCTAATGAGGGCCTAATCAATGTTCATGGTTTTGATGACATAAGCAGCATGTCTGGATCATATGTCTTTGATAAGCAGCTTGTATTTGTACATGATGACAGCCTAATGAATCACTATTGCAGCTGAGACAGTTTGTGATTTTTAGTTAATATATGAGACATACTGTATCACAGATAAGGTATTTGTGTAAAGACAATGATGGTGATACTTTAATAAAGTCATGCATTGTGACAGAAACCTTCAATTTAACTTGCTTTTGACAAAAGTTAGATTTATTTTATTTACAATGGGTTATACTAACATCGAATACCTGTAAACTGCATGAAGGGTTCAAAACTATGCTGGACGAGGCACCAGCTAATTTTTGTCTACAGTCCCTATAGTGCCATTGTGGCACCAGATCAACAGATCATTTGTGGGGCAGTTGCAAGAGTGAAGCTGTGTCCAAAATGACATACTATACACTTTGCACTTAAACTATGCACTCAACCATGTAGGTTATAGAAGGGTAATATCGTCCGAATGCTAAACGGTTTTATACCAACCGGAAGTATATCAGTTTCCTAGATGAGTTCAAACGACTTTAATTGCATGGCACAATGCGTGTGAATAAAATAAATTTGTCCAATGTACATTTAATGTAGTTTTAATCTGTTTTGCCAAGCAATACTTTGGTCGTCATCAAATTGAGCGTCATCACTCAGCAGGAGAGTTTTGCTCGAGCAGCATCTGATAGCCCCACCTCCCTTCCGCTACATAAGTGAAACTGCGACCGTTGAGTGCGTGAAGTGTCCACAGTTCCACACTTCATATTTTCAGTTGAAAAAGTGCATCATCCGGGTACTTAAAGTCCACTTCATTTTTAAGAATTTTCAATGTGAATGCACTACTCACACTACCGGCATGGTTCTGCCTCATCTTGTTGAGCTAGTCCTGTGGCAGGATCATGACAGTACCACGTGTTCTGTATGGAAGCGCATAGGCATCGCTGGTTTCGGCATGCCACGCGCTCGTCTATTTCCCCGCCCTCTCGTTACCTTGTTAATGATCTTGTTATGGTTTCATGCCCCTCACCCGTTCCCTTCTTGATTTGATCCCTATATAATGCCCTGGTGTCTTCTGCGGATTCTTTTGTATTGTTGTGTACTTTGAGGTACATCTATGCCTAGCTATCTTGTGACCCTCGTGAATGATGTTACGGCAGTGGTCTACACCCTTGTTCCTGTTTTTCCAGTCTGGCAGTGTATTAGTCAAGTGTTAATTCGTAGTCAGTCTAGTGTAGTATCTTGTTATCTCTGTCAAGTCTTAGTTTACTGTCTCTGGTTTTGCCCCCTCGTGGGTTTTGTTTTATGTTTATATACTGAAGTGTTATCTGTTTACCCTATCAATGTCTGTGCTTAGTTTCTGATCACATTCCGTGACAACTACAAAATGGCGTGGAATAGTGCATTGAGTCTCAGAGAGTGGCTGTGTTGGCTGGCAGTTACAAGGGGGAGAGATCAGTAGAAGCAGCCCAGATCAGGGTGCTGCATGCATGGACCATCTGGTTTAGAGCACTCTGGAAAGTGTCCAGGCCATCCGCCACCCACCACCTCCCTTTCTCACTTTGCATTTGATCTAGATTAGATTTTATGTTTATGAAGGAAATAAATGTTAGAGAAAGGGGGAAATGTTTGGTTAGACAAGTTAGTATATATTGGATTTAATGGATGTTGATAAAGACAAATCAGGTCAATTATGTGTTAGTTCCCTACTGTAAATGTTCTTTTATTTATTTACAAAATAAAATATTGCTAAATTTGGGGATTTGTTGGAATTTGTCTTGGATTTATAAGGGGATTTGGGGGAAATTATACAGAATTTGCTTCACATTTTCAGCTTCTTTTATACAAGGTCAAAATAGCAGATGTTACATTATAGCACCCTGGCAGATTAAACCTTCTAAATTGACAGGAAGTTAAATGGTATGAACTTGCACCCTCTTTCTACAGTTTTAATGCTGCAGAACTTTCTTAGTGTTTTGTCAGAATAGTTACAAAATCCAAAATGGTTAGGATAAATAAAGGATACCTTGTTTTACAGATTAAAGGGCTATTCACACTATGACGATAACAACAACGATAAAGAGATATTCGAATAATAAAAATAATATTATGTTAATTCTAAATCACACGCTGAGGTGTTAGAGTAGGCTACAGATGAAGATGAGTCCAGATGATTTCATGTTGCTTTAAAAAAGGTAAAAAAATGAGAGAAGGGATTAGTCGTTACTTTATTAAGAGAGATCAACTTATTTCTTGTAAAAAGTCAACATATCACTAGTACAATCTTTTCCGATAATGACTATTGTTGCTGTGCTACCAAGATGGTACTAAGAGAATGAGTTAATAATTGAACTGTTCTAATAAATAAATTAAATCTGAAAATAAATGCAACTTCACAAAATTAACATAAAAAGGAATTCATACTAAATTGTGCTACTTTTGTCATGGTTCCGCCATCATGTCATGGTTATTCTTGGTCTTGGGGCGGAGCCATGGCATAGCTTTAGGTTTCATGTGGAGAGAGAGAGATAGTTTACCTAGCAGTCCTCTATACTTTCTCTCCGGTCCGCGTCTCTGTTCCCGCCATCTCCTTTCAATTTTACCTTCACATTAGTGTTTCATTACTGACACCCGCCCCTTGTTAATTATCCTTTGTCTGTCTCCCGATTTAATGCCCTTGTGTTTGCTGTCCTGTGCGAGTTCGTTTTGTATCGTGCCAGAGTCGTGTCGTGTCTTGCCTGCTCTATACGGTATTTGTGGAAACCTTATCTTGCTTTTTTGTGACAGGTTTTGTTTTTGTGTGGTTTAGTTTTTGCCCCCTCGTGGGAAGTCTTTTGTTTTGAAATATTATTTATATTATTTCTGGGTTTTTGTTTACTGTTCTTGTTCCCGTTTTGGTGTTAAAGTATTTTGTTAACCCCTTAACTGCTGCTGCCTGCGTTTGGGTTCTTCACCCCACATCCCTGACAACCTAGAAATGACAGATATGCCCCGCATAAATGGTGTTAATAGTTGTTTAGTAACCATCACACTTTGTTTCATAACTGTCCATGTGATTGCTGCCACAGGTGCCTTAATTGAATTCATGGCAGTGCGAAACACTACTGTGCATGACTGGATAAATTTGGAAGCTCATGGTACAAAATTCAATGTATTTTTCAGAAATTTGAAGGGATTTTTTTATATCTCTACTAAACAGAAACATGTTCTCGATCACTGCTCTGAATTGTTGTGTTGCAGCTTGAGGCTTGTATTTAAAAATCACTGAATAATTTCAATCTAATTATTTTAATTACAGTATATGCTAGAACAGTAATTACAGGTTGGAATCATTTAAACCGTCCTGGAAGTCAAGTGATTCTGGGCATATTAAAGTTTATGTCCGAGATAAAATTAATGAAGAGGACTGTAATCTTTGTAGTGCTTGGAGGAATTACACATCTACTGATAAACATGTGATTTGAGCAATGCAGAGACACTTTAACACCATATAGTATAGCTTGTTACCATACTTGACCGAAATAAAAAAATAACTTGATTTTCAACTCATTTTCACCTGGTTCTGCTTCACTGCAAATGTTAGGTAAATTCAAATGCCATCAAGCCTGTTAGTAACATGCAAATGCAAATTATGAGACGTATGTGATAATCCCGTTTCCCCACATATGCATCTACATTTCACAAAACATAAATGCAGTGAGAGCCATTTGATAGGTGATCAGGAAGAAAATAAACTTGCACGTGTGTGTGTGTTGGGTGCTGGCAGTGGTGTAGACGAGGGTATACGGCGTATACCCACTACTTTATCAGACAGCAATGCGTATACCCAGTTGTGTAGTCCAGGGTATGCGTGGGTACATGGCGTATCCCTTCGCTTTTTTTTCCATGGTGTGTAAGAAAAGTTGTGAATAACAGGGCAAACTGAATGAATGCTGCCAATATTGTAGAAAACACCAATGACTGATCTCAGATCTGATCTACCTCAGCGTTATAATAGCGCACGCAATCTAATAGAGGTGGCCAATCAAATGAAGGAAGGCGGAAGTTGCTTTTGACAGAAGCTCAGCTCAAGGTCAGTTTTAACTGTAATTGTGCACGATGTAAGTAACTAAATGTTTAATGTTTGACAACTGTTGTGTCATAGAAATGTAAGGGGCCGTTCACATGTCGCATGTAAAAACCTATGCAAAACGCTGGCTGCGTCGCTTTTCCCTCCTCTCGTGGTTAACGACCGAATGTCATTTTTATGCCAAAATTACCTAATAAATATTTCAAATTCACATTTCACATCCAGTTTTCTCATGTGGCAAGTAGCCGTGTAATAAGCAGGATAATGTACAAGCACCCGGCTGTTATTGCGAAATAAACCCCTTCAGTGTGATACCTGGGCTTATTTGTGATAACAACCGGCTGCTTGTACAACATCCCTTACATGTAAACGCCGTAAACATATAATTTAAACGTTTCATGTAATGTTAGAAATGCATTACTTTTAAATGAATGCTTGTTTTTTTAATCCTGTTCCTAGATTATTTTAATTTGAACTATTTTAAATAAAAAACCCAAGTATCTGCAACTCTTGTAATTTGATGGCTGTACTCAAAAAGTATTAAGAAATTCTGTTATTACTCATTTAACTTCATGTCATTTCAACCCAAATCTCTTTTATGAAACAAAGATTTTATCAATCTTACTCTTTTTACTGATGCTGACAATGATGAAAAGACAGATATCATTGTAGCTACTGTTATCTAATTTGTCCTAAAATGCACATATGTAGATCAAGGAAGTTAAAATATTTGTTGTTTTTGGACCTCTGTACTTCTAAAATCCTGCGTATATCTTCATGTAGTCTGTAGGTCAGGTTCGATGGCAGAATCTGCACCTCTTCTGTGTACATCACTCATTTCACAGGATGGTGGAAACCCGGCTACTTTATAACACCAGGGAATTCATCCTTTGCTGGGTTGCTTTAAAAATGGGGGCATATATTAAGAGTATACCCACTTCTTCAGACACCACTGGGTGCTGGGGCATCTTCACAACGCATAATTCAGTATGACTAATCATGATTGTCGCTGCCAACTCAGGAGCTCCTCTGACAATCTCAACCCAGCGGTACTTTGATAAAGCCATAATGAATGAGAGAACACAGAGAAGAGGAAACGGGGCCAGATGTAGTTTTGCTATGTACCTGGGAAGTGCTGCTTCTCGGCTGGGCACTTGTCCATATCCAGCTCCCCAAGTATAATCCTCCATTCACAGCTGTGGAAAAGCTGGCTTCTGGGCCTGGTGCCTTCCCATCGTGCAGCTCGCACCCTGCAAAAAACAAGCCAGGAACAAGCCAACAAAAGGCAGCAGGAATTTACAGTAATAGTCACCAAGAAATAAGCAGCACCTATGTGTTATTTAACACACTGGGGCTTACAAAAATTGATCGTAATGGCTTTCATCACCATTTCTGATGCTTCATGCCTCACTTGCAGGTATTGTGAGAAAAGCAGGTCATGTCTTAATCTCTTTGCCGAACCTGTATAAGGGCATAAATTCAAACGCACTTCTATTGAGGTGAATTTGCATATCTTGGGAGGACTGAGTGTGATATATCATTGAACAGGCATATTTTAAACTATTTAGCATTACTTAGCATGATTGCATGTTTTTTTTTGGTTGGGATCTGGTTGGTTGTACAGGGCAAATAGGGCACCCCTCTGTTATAAATAGTTTTAAATCTTTAATAACTATATATCTAACATATTATAATTTTCATGTCAAATTCTTAGATGTAAATTAAGAGACTGTTTGATGCAGCTAACAGGGCCATGAATCCATGAATGGAATAGCTGCAAGGTATCATCTTAATTTACTCAATTTTGCCAGAGATCTCAACCTCATGAAATAACTTGCATCTAAACGCAGTTTGAAAAATCATGAGCAGTTTGTCCCTTCAGCCGTCCCGTAGTTCGGTTGTTTTAACTTTATTAGTTAAAAGAATGTTTTTATTTTTTATTTACATGCATGTTTAGAACAGTGTTTGCATATTACTTACAAGAATCGCTTATGGTCACCGAATGGGAAATATCAGAAATAAACTCTATATAACCTGTTTTTTTCAGAGTAGTCTGCAGATCACAACACTTTACATAACACATTTTTTGTAAAAGCAAAGAAACCCTGCGTTCCAATTTGCCTACTTATACTAGCCCTAATAGAAGTTACTGTTTTTGTGTTTGAATAGAATATACTTTTGAGTGCATGGCAAAAGAGATTGCATGCACGGGGACATACGAACAGGAAGCAGAAGTGGCAGTTGTTGCCATAGACAAGATTGTGGCCAAAAACTGTGACACACATCAAAATACATGTCTTCTTTCCATGGAGGTATTTATTCATTCATTATTTTGTATGTATTGTTTACTCTATACTTACATTTGTTAATTTAGTGACGCACCAGTTATATCATTTATTAATGCAGTGTAGTGCCACTAAACTCTGCCTACTTGCGGTGAGTTGTGTGTAATATCAGCTGTTAAAGTGTGCATAATTCTGCGCTTTGAATTTCTACCGGAAGTAGTAGACCTACTGGGACAAGCTACGAAAGTAGTAGACTATCTGGAACAAGCTATGATTTGGGACATACTTATTCTACTTTCGAAAACTATTAGGACGGATAGTTCGCTGATGGAACGCAGGGAAAGTGTAACAACAACAGCTAGTAGACTCTACTGCATTTACCTGTTGATGAAATGATCTGTCGTCTTCAGTGAGCGGACACAGACTGTGAGGCGCGAGCATTAAATGGAAAACATGAAGTGGAATATGCGGATCTTTAGCGTTGTAATAAGAGAGTTTTTTGCGGGGATGTGAATCCTCTCTACTCCACTTCGCCTACCATTCTATTTCGCCTACCAAAGGCACCGGCCTGTGAGTGCTAATGGGCAGTGGCTCAAGCCACAGAGCCACCCCGTGAACACAGTCTGGCTCCCGTCAGTCCAGGTTTCAAAGGAGAAATACAGGAGTTTCACGGGAGAAATACCAAAACGGGAGGGTGGCGGGAAATGGGTGTGAAAAACAGGAGACTACCGTGGACAAGGGGAGTGTTGACAGGTATGGTTAAAGGGGTACATAAAATGGAGGCACCACTGGGATTTCACAGAAAACGGTTTAGTTAAGCACAAATTGGCTCAGCGCTCACGATGGCTCATAAACAGACCCCTTTCTCAGTGCTGGACAAGGAAAGTTGGTGCCGAGATGAAGGCATTGACCAAGAATATGCTATCATTGTGAGTGGAATTTCAGATGAAGCGGATGTGTCTAAAATGAGTTAACTGTCATTCTGTCAAAGCCTTGGGAAAAGTCAGGGTAAGAGGACGGATGTATATCGGGAATCACAGTCTCTCATTGTGCTATGTGAATGCCAGAAGAAGGTACATGTAGAGAAAATTCCCCTCGATGTACTACCTGCTGATGGAACAGGCCCATGGATTCTTAGTGTAGGAGCTGCAGAGATTAATACTTTTGATGGTGGGGAGAAAGCTCAGTATTTCCCGATGAAACAGGGCAAAGAGAGTCTAGAGTCTATTATCCGAGCTGTAGGTGAATTGCTTGCCAGACCACCAAAACCTCAAGTGACAGCAGTTCCTTTAGGCGTCTGTGGACCTTTACAGGTATACTTCCCACTCCAGCTGTAGAGGATAACTTTGAAAATTGTAACACGTCCTACTCATGGTTGAGGAATGTGATTGCTCCTAAAAGGTCAAGAAATTAAGAATAGTGGAGAGTTTGCGTGGACCAGCGTTGGAGATGATCCAAGCAGCCATTAACATTTACATCTATGCATTTGGCAGACGCTTTTCTCAAAAGCGACTTACATTGCATTATACTGTACATTTGTTACGGAGTATGTGCAATCCCTGGGATCGATCCCATGACCTTGGCATTGGTAGTGCCATGCTCTTACCACTGAGCTAAAGGAAAGCATAGAGAGTGCTTTTGGAAGCTCAGAGTCTGGAGAATATCTGTTTTTCAAGTTTAGAGCATTACAACAGCATTATGTAGAGTGTTTGTCAGATTTCTTAAGAAGACTTGAGAAAGTACTGATCCGAGTTGTACAAAGAGGGGGCATACCTGCACAGTCTGCTAGCAAAGCACGTCTTGAACAACTCATCCGAGGGGCAACTCAGTCTGACATCATGCTGTTGCAACAACGCTTAAGGGAATAACCCACCTGAGTTCGTAGATCTGCTTCAGGAGATTAGGGAAGAGGAGATAAGAGCAGCAGAGAGAGAAAAGGCCAACACCACTGTACGGCAAGTGCAAATTGGAAGTGTAAATATCAAAGATCTTTACTTCGATGGATATCAGAGACTTACAGTTTATGGTGGCAGTTTTAGCTGTTAAGACACAGGAAGGCTCGACATCTGAAAAGGAACCAAACAGCAGCAAGTCTTTTCTGCGTCTTCTGATGACATTTATGAAGTAAAAGCTCTGAAGAAAGAACTCAAGAAGCTCAGGAAGCAAGTGAAAGTAATTACTGTGCAACTCACGTCTAAAGTTGAGCAAGGGAGATCTCAGGAGGAAGATACGGTGTGTTCTGTGAAGCTCACTCAGTCCAGGGTAGCTGGATCTTCTAGAAGCTCAGAATATTTTTTTCTGTTACAGATGTGGAGGAGATGGCCACATTGCATTGAAATGCAGAGCTCCTGAAAATGAGAAGGAAAGCGATTCAGCAACTCAGTCAACCTCTGAGAAAGACTTAAAGGAAACCGAGAAAGGAGGATGCTAGTGGAGAGGAACATAATTGTTCACATTTACATTTACATTTAGGCATTTGGCAGACGCTTTTATCCAAAGCGACTTACAGTGCACTTATTACAGGGACAATCCCCCTGGAGCAACGTGGAGTAAAGTGTCTTGCTCAAGGATACACTGGTGGTGGCTGCTGGGATCGAACCAGCAACCTTTTGATTTACCAGTTCAGTGGTTTAACCCACTAGACCACCATCTCCACTTCAGTGAAAAGAAGAGCAGTTCAAATCAAACCAACCACAAGTATCACTGAAGGACTGGTTGGACCGTCTTCAGTTATTCCAGTAAAGATAAAATGGAACGCCTTGTCAAGTTTTACTAAACAGTGCATCTGTAGTAAACATTATCTTTGATGACTGGCCCCTTATGTATAAAATTGTACTCTTCAGTGTGTTAAAATACTAAGAATGACATAATTGTACTCTTATTTTTACACTTAAGAATACGAGTGATTCATAAAGGTTTCTTAGTGTTAAGACTAGGTCTCAGCACCTAAATTATTTAAGAGAGCTCAAGAGGTCTCCTAACCTAGTTAAGAGTAACCAGATGGCAGTACAGAGGCAGATACAATGAACTTTACAACAAAGAAACCAATGTGTTGGGATGATATGATGACAGGCAGATAATAAAATAATATAATAATACAAAAAAAATGTAATCCATTTTTTTAAAGGATTTGCAGCTTTGGTCTTTTCTTTATATAGCCTACAGTGTAATATGATGTGATTCAGCAGCTTAATTATTTAAATGCACTGTTAAAACTCAATCAAAAGTGTATGAAACCAAGACAAAATGGATACATATTTGAAATATTTTTGTGCATAATGTAAAATAAATTTTTGAAACTGCAATTTTTAACTTTTGCATCTCTGTCGCCATCTCTGTTTGAAATATGAAATTGCAGGTTACTTTATGTATTTATCTTCATATGGGTTTTCATATGGGTAAGTTTACTGATGTTACGTTACATTTCCCACAAAATCGTATATATCAATATATCAATCAATATTATAAGCTTGTCGTTGTAAATCAGGGGAAGGTAGCCAGACTTTTTTTCAACACTGACGTTTATGTACTTGCCCAATAACAAAGTTTTGGTTTATTTTTCCCAAATAAGTTATGGATTGCAGCTGTATATATAAATAAATAAAAATGTAATGTAATGTCTAAATTAAGTAATGTCTTAATTCAGTCATGAATAAATGGTGCCATGCTGCTATGACTTCACCCTCGCAGGCTCCCTATTGGCTGATTCAGAGGTGAAGGGTGGCCACTTTGTGTTTAAATTATTAAGTCAAACGTCCTTCTTACTAATAATTTTTTGACACTTAAGTCAAAGTCTAAGACTACTCTTAAGAGCATTTTTGAGAAGTTTTATACATATGGGCCCAGGTATACATAGCACATCTCCAACACTCCAATTCATCCCATTTCTGGCCTAGCAGTCTGGGGCTTATGTGATTCAAGTTTTCCTTACTGTGGCTACGTGAAGTAGACCTGCAGTTTCCAGGGAAGATGACAGGAGTGCAGCAATCCATCAGTGTGTTGGCTTTAGTGTGTCCAGAGCCCCATGTACCCAAACAAGTCCCTGTACTTATTGGTACAAATGCCAGTATGTTCCAGAGGTTAGCACAGTTGTGTAAAGAATCCGTTGGAGTAGACATTGCTAGCACAATGCCAGTAAATCCTCAGAAGTCAAAGAATCCGCGAACAGAATCCAAAAGATGCAGAAGATGCTATGGCTGAAGTTCAGTGGCCAGGTCCAAGTCCGCAGAGTATTCCACCGAAAAGCGAGTGTCAAGCTTTCTGCAAAGTTAAGGTGGTGCAGTCTATTGACAAAAGTATGCTTGTAGTTGATCAACCGTACACTTCAAGTGGTCCTGCTGAGGTATTAGTAAAGCCTACTATCATTCCTTCATCGGTAATGCAAGTGAATACATTTCCGGCTCTGTTAAGAAATGTATCTCAGAAAGAAGTCTGCCTACCTGCAGGTTCAGTAGTTGCCCTGGGATACACCACAGAAGTTGCTACGACTGCGGAGAGAGATGATTCAGCAAAAAGATCACCTTTGGATCCGAACTTGTTTAACTTTGGAGATTCTCCAATTCCTCAGTATTGGAAGAACAGGTTATACCAAAAACTATGTAAAGGGGTCAAAGTCTTCTCACTTCACGAATGGGATGTTGGATCAGTGAAATGAGTGGAACACCACATTCGCCTTAGTAGCAATACACCATTCTGTGAGAGATTACATAGACAGGCACCAGCCAATATCGATGACATATGTCGCCATCTTCATAAGTTGTTGGCCACGGGAATCATAAAATAGTCCAGAAGTCCATAAGCTTCCCCCCATTGTGGCTGCCAGGAAGAAAAAGGGAGCTGTGCAAATGTGCATTGACTTCAGAAAGTGGAATTCTAGAACAACTATCCCTGTGATAGACCTTAGGAGTGGCTATTATCATATGAAGATGGCTGTGGAAAACAAGGAGAAAACAGCTTTTATATTCCCCCTTGGATTCTACCAATTTGAGAGGATGTCTCAAGGAATCTCTGGAGCGCTGGCCACGTTCCAGAGATTAAATACAAAATATGCGTATAATTTCTGAGAAGGGCATTACAACAGATCCGGGAAAAGTGGAAGCTGTGACAAAGTGGAAACAGCCCACTAATTTAAAAGCCCTCAGATTATTTCTAGGCTTCTGTCGCTATTACCGGCGCTTCATAGCCAATTACCCTGCTATAACCCAGTCCCTGACTGAATTTACTAAGGGATACCCCCTGCACAGTGTTGTAAGAGAGCAGTGAAGAGTAAAGGGATGTACTACAAAGTGTCCTGAAATTCCTGAAGCGAGACTAAGGACCAGAAATTTGTTACGGTAACCAAAGTGTTATGTGAGAAGTACTTTGTTCATTACGGTGTACCAGCTCATCTACACTCCGATCAAGGATGCGACTTTGAAAGCAGGTTAATCAGTGAGCTTCTGAAAATGTTGGGAATAAGAAAAATCACAGACTACTCCATATCATCCACAAAGGGATGCGCAGCCAGAGATATTCAACAGGACTTTACAGTCCATGCTGGGAACTCTGGACAAGTCAGAAAAACAGAAGTGGAACCAGCATGTAAGTCAGCTTGTACATGGGTATAATTTTACCAGAAATGACTCGACTGTATATTTACCATATGTACTCATTTTCGGAAGGCAAGTGCGACTTCCAATTGATCTGTTCCTCTGTTACATCAGAAGGGAATGCAGAGAATTGCCAGCAATATGCAAGTATGTTGAGAATAAACTTAAAAAGAGCCTACCACGTAGCTTCCGAGTCTGCAAATAAAAGTAATTAGTAGAACAAGAAAATTCATGTCAGGAGAGTATGTGATCAAATACTTGAAGAGTGTGATCGAGTCTTAATGCGGAACCTGGGAGTCACAGGATAGAACAAGCTGGGAAACAAATGGAGTTCCATACCGTATGTGGTCATTGGTAAGATGCCAAAATTGCCTGTCTACAGAGTGAAACCTGAGATAGGAAAAGGAACTGTCAAGACCGTGCACTGAAATCATCTTTTGCCCATCGGATACCCATCAAGAATGCCAGAAGAGGAACAAAGAGAACCTCCGAGACCAGTGACAAGATCCCGTTCACGTCTCAAAACTCCCCTAAATGATGCAGCTGATGTGCCTGAAGAGGAAGAAAATGAGGAGGATAAGTTATGTTCTTATTCTGAGGATGTTGACACCATATACCTCTACAGACTTTGAAAAACCTACAGAGACAACCAGACTCTCACAATGCAAGACCCATCTCCCAAGAAAAGAGTGTCTATTCCAGTGGAGATCGAACCACAAAGATGGGATAACAGTGATGTAATACCGTCTGGTGAAAATCCAAGGCAGGAACTGGCTGATGAATCTCTAGAAAGGGCAGACAAGTTGAGGAAGCCATGTAAGAAGTAGAAAGATCTAACACCCCAGTGGAGGAAAGAAATAACGATCCTGAAGAACCTGGAGGTTGAGATAATTCAGAGGGTGTGGAGCCTGTTGTTAAACTCAGCTACGATGAGTTGGGTAAAGTGACAAACCGTCCAATATATACTATTACCCATGGCATGACTGTGCATTGCAGTCTTGTTTCAGAGGGTGGAGGAAGTAATTGTTTTTTTTTTGCCACCCTCTTGCTGGGATTTAACATGTGTAACATTTTAGAAGTTTGATGTGAACATCAACCATTTAGCAGGGGGATAGTGTAGCCCTGAAAGTCTATATAAACTATAGTACTGTTTTGTTAGTAAGTATTGTTATTTTGACAATAATTATGTAATACACTTAAATAAACACATTGTGTTTATTTTTGCCTTTTCATTTGATTTTCTATGTATATCAATATAGTTGTACTGTTCCTTTAAGGTTTAATGCATGTGTTTTTTCCCGATACGTGCTCACGTTGTACGTGAGAGGAAGGAGAGAGACGAACGAGAGGAAGCGAGTGGTGAAATGGCCATAAGAGTTGCAGTTATCGCTTTATTGGCAAGATTAAGAGACCTTTGACAAATGTTGAACTGTGCAAGTTTAACACAGGTGCTAGGGGACTAGCATTAGCTCGAGCTCTCAGAGCACCCACGGATCACTCTTTATCGGGATGACGGATAACCAGATAGCACTCCGGGTGACCGGAAAAGCCTGAGTTCCTCTGTTGCAACGTGGACAAAGGCTTGCTTGGGGATATAATGGCCGCAGTTTCATCGCAGCGCGGGACCCAACGCATTCTACAGACATCAGGCCTGCAACGCGAGTTTGTATTAAATTGATTTATGTACCATTGTGTTTAATTTAGTAATGGGCAGAGGGAGGCTTCGTGAAACAATGAAATGGTTGAATCAAATGTGCTGTATTGTGTCGAGGTTTCGAAACATTCCGACATCCTGCGCGTGTTGCTCTAAGACACATATATAACAACGATTTAGACAATCGCTGACGCATTACAATCTGTATTTTTGTGAGTGAGCTTGTTTGAGTGTGTGCAGGAGTGGTTAGTGTTTTGACGTGTAAACAAACAGCCAGATCGCCTAACAAGTTTCATCGTGTTAACAGCCTTTTAGACCCTTCAAAAAGGTGCATTACAATGCTGTTGAATAACCATAACCATAATAAACCGAATACATTTTTGACTAAATGGTTCCATAATTTTTTTTAACATTCCAAGAACCTTTAGTAACCTGTAGTAATAGTGCTTCACAAGGCTTCATTTTTTTTCCTGAGGCTTTCCCCAGATTGTTACGAGAAAATATTTAAAGCTTCGAGAGTGTCCAAAACATCACTGTGTGTGCGTGTGTGAATTGGTCAATATAAAACATAGTTTACACATTTAGTTGTGACAATGAATTCCAGTAAACTGAAAAAAAGTTTGTTGGAATTATTCTATTTAATCATGTTCATCACTTCCACACGATTTAAATATGTTTTTTTAACATAACGTTTCTTGAAATTTATAAAAAGTTATGTTAAAAAATATATTAAATCATGTGGAACTGATATACATGATTAAATTGAGTACTTCTCAAGTGTAGCTATACAAAAGCACACGACAAAGTAGAATATCCTAAAGAGTATATTTAAAGGAACAATACTGGGTTTTTAGGAGAATCTTTTGACAGAAATGCAATATAATATACAAAACTATTTCTTCAGTTGTGTATAAAGACCTAACGTAATGAACCGTTTTGTTTCTCATACCTTAGAATAAGCGGTTTGTAACTACATACAGAGCGGCCCTACATACATTGAATACGGCGCCATGTTTTGTACGACAGCCCTGAACGGACTTCTCCCCTGTGGTATAGTGGTGAAATGGATCGCAGATGATCCGTGATCCGTACGGATCGTACTCTACGGTTCAGAACGCATGTGACCCATGGATTAAATGTAAGTTTTTCATCATTGAGTTAGAATAAAACGTGCTCTCTCTACAGTTTTAGTCCCAACGCGCTCTCACTCTCTATCTCCAGTATTTGGACGACTATAATATTAAAGCGGTTCTAGATAAACAATGTTTCTCACATACTGATCTAATATCAAAGCAACCTCCTCTGGGATGATTTTAAAGCCGAATTGGCATTTGAATGGGGATAGCCCGGTGGAGGAGCTGCGTAGGGTGTTGTGTGCCAGTTCTGCCCAGATCAAGAAGCGACTCCAGGAAGATGGCTGGCGAGATGTGAAGCAGCAGAGGTATTTCTCAAGCTCCAGGTTGACCCGTTCCGTCTGGCCATTTGACTGAGGATGGAACCCTGAAGAGAGACTAATAGAAGATCCTAATAGAGACCAGAATGCTTTCCAATAGCGAGACATAAACTGAGGTCAAAAATGATATCCAAGGGAATGCCATGATTTCTTACCACGTGCTGGAGGACATTGTCACCAATCTCTTTAGCAGAGTGGAGTGTGGGTAATGGAATGACGTGTGTGGCTTTAGAGAATCGGCCAACCACCACCAGAACAACAGTGTTACCTTCAGACATGGGCAGACCAGTGATGGGACCAATGGATGCAGAAGCCCGGCTGGTCGTTGGTTGGAAGATTTTTGTCTAACACAGACTGAAAGGCTTGTACAAAGGATAAGACTTCTCTTGACATCTCTGGCCACCAGAACCATCTCTGAATGAATTCTAAAGTTCTTTCTGCTCCAGAATGGCACGCCAGATGAGAAGCATGTCCCTATTGGAGGACCTCGGCTCTTGTATCCTTGGGAACAAATAGGCGTCCAGGTGGGACCCCATCGGGAGTGTTCGTTCCCCGTAAGGCCTCTTGCACAGCGTCCTCAATAGAACAGCAGACCGGTTCCAGGAAGTGTTCTCTTGGAATTGTTTTGAGACGTGTATATATATGGAGACGTTTGATCTGCTGTAAATATGACACGTTTTTGTGGTCGGTCCAGACAATGCATGGGTGCTTGGCTCCTTCGAGCCAGTGCCACCACTGCTCGAGAGCAAGTTTTACCACCAGGAGTTTGCGGTTGCCTACATCATAGTTCCTTTCAGCCGGGGACAGGCTTCTAGAATAAAATGAACATGGGTGAACTCTGTTATCTGTGACCGAGAGAGCACTGCTCCGACTCCCCCTTCGGATGCGTCCACTTCTATGATGAAGGGTACTTCAGGGTCTGGATGCAACAAGATAGGAGCCGAGCAAAACAGTCTCTTCAACCTGTCAAAAGCTTTGAGTGCCTCCTCTGTCCAGTGGATCTTATTGGGGGATCAATTTTGCTGCCTAATGAACAATTTTGCTGCCAATCGATGATAGCAGATACCTTTTTGGCCTCTATCTGATGCCATCTTGGGAAATCATATAGCCTAGAAAAGAGACTTGGGGCACATGGAATTCATATTTCTCAAGTTTCACAAAGAGCTGATTGTCCTGTACAGTAGTCTCTGCAGAACCCGTCGAACATGGAGGATGTGATCCTGTTATGAGTTGGAGAAGATTAGTATGTCATCTAGATAGACAAATACAAAGCGGTTAAACATCTCTCTCAACACGTCATTACTGAAGGCCTGAAACACTGCCGGTGCATTTGACAAGCCGAAAGGCATCACCTGGTATTCCCAGTGGCCATTGGAGGTACTGAAGGATGTCTTCCAGTCATCTTCCTGCTTTACTCAAACCAGATTGTATGCACTTAGTAGATCTAATTTAGAAAAAAAGCCTTTTGAAGGAGTTTGAATATGTATGACATAAGTGGAAGGGGGTAACGATTCTTAATCGTCATCTTATTGAGTGCTCGATAGTCTATGCATGGTCTAAGGCTCCCCTCCTTCTTAACAAAAAAAATCCAGCACTAGCTGGTGAGGTGATAGGACGAATTAATTTGTTTGTCAAGTTGTTTTTGATATTCATTCATGGCTTCGGTCTCTGGGGGAGAAAGAGAATATAGCCGTGCTCTAGGAGGAAGGGTACCTGGAAAAAGTTCAATAGCACAGTCATAGGATCTATGAGGAGGTAGTTCAGTTGCATGTTGTTTGTTAAATACCTCTCTTAATTCAGCATATTCTGGAGGCATGCGGGTAGCATCTGTTGGATCATCTTGGGTTCTCACATCTCCGACTGTTGCCGGAATAATTTGGCTCTCTACTCCGCAGGAATCAGTAGGGCTACAGGAACTCGCACAGGCCTAGCTCCAATGCAGTGACGTACCGAAGGTCCATGAAAATTGAGGGTTGTGATGTCGTAGCCACGGGTAACCTAGAATCAGGGGCTCTCTGGGAGATTCAATCAGATAAAAAGAGATTGTTTCATGGTGCGTAGAATCAAATGGTCAATTGTAGGGGACTTATTTTAAACTTAATTTCCCCTGGGGCTATAGGTCTACCATCCAGAGCCTCAATTCTCCAGGGTGAGGGCCAGGTCTCATAAGGGATACACATTTTCCTAGCTAATTCTATATATAAAAATTTGTTAGCTGTGCCCGAACACCACAAATGCCTTTAGCATGATCCTGTGGCCCTTAGTGTCTCCCCAGGTAAGGGTAGCTGACAACAGGAGGCGGGAATGGAATATGTCACAAAGGGCAGTTCCGCACACTAGGGACCCCTTTACTCAGTTCTTGGCAAGGCATACAAATGTTCCACAAATAGTTCCAAGCAAACGGGTAAGTGTCCTTCGTAATAATCCAAACAAGCAGTTACGTATCCTTTTTGATAATCCAAACAAGCAGGCAAGTATCCTTTGTGATAATCCAAACAAGCAGGCAAGTATCCTTTGTAATAATCCAAACAAGCAGGCAAGTATCCTTTGTGATAATCCAAACAAGCAGGCAAGTATCCTTTGTAATAATCCAAACAAGCAGAGAAGTATCCCTTGTAATAATCCAAACAAGCAGGCAAGTGTCATTTGTAATAATCCAAACAAGCAGGTAAGTGTCCTTTGTAATAATCTAAACAGTAATTCCACAAAAAGTAAAAGAACAAGACCATTAATATAGCCTACTCCAGTCATTTTCAAACTTGTTCCTGGTGACCCACTGCTCTGCACATTTTGCATGTCTCCCTTATCTAACACACCTGACTTAAATCATCAGATCGTTAAGGGAGAGATCCATGAACTGAAGTAAGCATACAAGTTAAGGGAGATGTACAAAATGTGCAGAGCAGTGGGTCGCCAGGACCAGGATTGAAAACCACTGGCCTACTATACATAAAGAATATCTAGACTGAGCAAAGAGCCAAAGGCAGAGTAGATCATTTGGAAAATGCTAACATTTGCCTGCTAGCAGTGCAATCATACGATCCCTCTCTCCCGCGAATCCCCATCCAAAGCCATGCCTCCTCCAAAACACATGAGTGCGCGCAAAGACCGGAAGCTGTTTGATCGGTTCTAGTGAATTCATGTCACATTCACCGGTGAGAAAACATAACAGTACAAAGTGAATTACATTACTACACTAACGAACATATCCTGGTGTGACAGTTTACATGTTGAAAAACTGAAATGCGTTGTCAGAATGATCTGCATTCACACAGATGAATAAAAAACCAGGCATGCATTTTACATAAACTTATTACGTAAATAAACTTAACGTGCCTGTGCACATATACATACCCAGTTTTAAGCCAAAAGTGCTCATGGTATGTGTCCGTTAAGCAGTGGTGGACAGTAACGAAGTAAATTTACTTGAGTACTGTACTTAAGTACACTTTTTGAGTATCTGTACTTTACTTGAGTATAATTTTTTCTGAGTACTTGTACTTTAAACTTCACTACATTTGAACGACAAATATCATACTTTTTACTCCACTACATTATAAAAAGGTCCAAAAGTAGAAATTGGTTTCTATGCAGCGGGTTTTCCTGTGTGCGCAATTTATCTGGCTTGCGATCTGCCAGGACCTTTTACTGTTGCCAAGTATTTCAGTTTTTCTAAACTAGCGGGTTTCCGGCAAGCTTTGAATGGCCATTTGACAGATTGTTTTAAGCAAATCTGGCAACTCTGGGATCTTCCTCGCATAACTAATGTAAACGTAGGAGCTGCTACACCATTGATAGCGCTCTAAAAAGGCAAATAGAACAATTAAAGACGAAAACGGCACATGTTAAAGTGTGGTGTAATCATCCGTGGGTTACGATCAGTCAAACATCGTAGAAACATTGTCATGAAAATGATCGGCATAACGGCTAAACGGTAAATAAGCATCACACACACCTTGAGCTACGCGTGCGTGTTAACTCCTGGTCTGCTGCTATATCATTTAAAGCGATTTGGAAAATGAATGATGTTTTTACTGAAGTAACTATAGTTGAAGTATTCCTGTTAAAATATAAACAATAGAACCCTGCCCAAAATACAACATCAAATTGTAGTATGGATACTTGTTGTCTACTTGTATGTGATGGATTCTATTGGTGGGATGATAAATCCTATTGGAACAAAACACACTACAAAGAGGAATTTAATAAAAAAATTCTCAGCAGGGATGTTATTTGCAGTTAAACCACAGTATACACAAATTTTAAATTTTCCATATATAGGAAACATACTCTAATTAATAATCTTTAGTAAAACCACAGCAACAAAAAATACCATAGTTTCATTATACTAGCTGTAGTTCATGTTTGTAGTTAAATTATGGTAATAAATCCAGCAAACACATGGCTTCTACACTTTACTATTTACGAGAACCTTACTACTTACTGGTAAATTATTGCTAAAACTGGTAAAGGGAATATAAAAAATAAAAAACACTGCTCATGAATACATATAGGCCTAGGGGGCTAATGAGGATAATTAGGCTACATTAGTATACAGGATTATGTATAAACTAAAGATATATGTGCTTAACATATAAAGCTCTTAAAGGAGTTCCTCACTGCAAAATTTGCCCCCATTGACTTTCCATAGTAGGAATAAAAATTACTAAGGAAAGTCAATGGGGGCAAATTTTGGAGTGAACTACTCCTTTAATACAACTGATACTGTGAGCTACTCAGTGTATTCAGTAGGTTGCTTCAGAGGCATAAGATATGGGACAATAAAACAATGCACGACTGACATAAAGGAAATTTACTTTTAATACTTGAGTACTTTTAAAAGCACGTACTTCTGTACTTTTACTTAAGTAAGAATCTGACTTTACAACTTTTACTTGTAGTGGAGTAATATTTGACCAGTAGTATCTGTACTTTCACTTAAGTAGGGAAGTTGTGTACTTCGTCCACCACTGCCGTTAAGAGTTTTGCGAATGTAAATAATGTGTCTCCACCGGTCTTAGTGGCGCAGAAAAATCTACTTTTATTTGCTGGAAAAGTTATATTAATTATGTCGCAAAGCACACAGTACCAAAAGTATTACAAGTTCGCATTTTCAGTCCTACAAAACACCGTTGTTGTGTAAACGAACAGCCAAAATACAAAAAGTTGTTCAGAAAATGCTGTCATGTAAACGATCTCTAGAAGTAGTGACGCTACTAAAATCCATTAATTTGTCTTTGTTCCAGATAAATTAATCTTTTTTTTCATATTTTAAAATGTATACATATGTATGTATGTTCAGAAATTAAGAGATATTGTTTTCCTCCCTTCCCACCAACACTAAATAGATTCAATTAAATTTTATGTTTATTTGTTGTGGTGTAGATAACTATTTTAAAAAATGTTTGATGACTAGTTAAGTTTGCTTTATTTTCAATGTTGTTTTTTCGTCACTGCTGATGGTAAAACCCATATTCTAAATATGCAGTTGGAAATAGTCTATCAACTTGAACGAATTGAATGGGTGTTTTGAAGGGCCCATACTGTCTTTCAAATGCTCAAGATAAAGCTGGCAGGTTATTACACTTTCAATTCCAGAGTCAAATATAAAAATTTCTATTATAAGGACAATTAATTACCTTGCAAAATGGCAAATGTGCATCCTTGTCAGGTGGAGTGTACTCTGATGGCCTTTTCTCAAACAGTGGACGTGCAGATTTGATCTCTCCTAATGGTTCTTCTGGAAAGGGTAATTACGCCATGGTCAAAGCTAATTTGCTCTCTGTCAGATGAACTGTTGTATTTTATTGTAGGCTGACATTTGAAAGTAATTATGGTACTGTTGACCCTAGACCATTCCAGTTTGTAGCACTGTCTTTGGTGGTCTCTCCCTCTCTCGCTCTCTCTCTCTCTCCTTGGCTGGTAGTCAGAACTTTAACAAGCTAATGACACGGACCAGGAACACCATATGGGGCTCCGGTGAGCATCCCTAAATGCACTTGCTCCGACTTCATCAACACCCGCCATTGAACATGAAGCAAGTGACGCATGATTGTCATCCTTGTCTCCTTTCTAATCATTTGCTGCTCTGTGTAGATCCATGTATCGTAAGTGTGCCATTATGTGCATCAGTGATCATCTCAATGTGCCCTTATTGCTGGGGAATTAAAATAAGCAAAAGGTTACACTAGATTTCCTTCCCAAAATGGCTAACTTCAAATGAAGTCTTAATGAGATCAACTATCTTACTTTCGAGTCTATGATTTCAGGCAATATATAACTAATACATATATTGATATATATTACTGTAGAAGTTGGACAGAGTATTACTTAAAACAGGGTAAGCCTGCCAAGTTTTCTTTATTTGTGGTACATAAGGTTTCTTATGCTGGAGTGGGGCCATAACTATTGGTTTCTATATCTCTCATGTTCCCCTATTCCCTCTATCTCTCACTGGCCATCCTCGCCATGAATGTAATGAAGACTGACACTTGTGGCACTTCAAACATGTAGCCACCAACAGCTCTCTGACAACAAAAGAAGTTCTCGGAGCAACACAAATTAATAGTTGGGAAGAGAGGGGCGCTTGCTTGGGTCAGCTCAGCAGGTGTGCTCTCACATCTCTCCACCTCTTAACACCCCCTCTCATTCTGCATGACAGATCAGACAATAGCACAAAAAGCCTTTTACTGATATCCACACAATGAGCAAAGCGCTGAGACAGACCCATCTTTTTTTGGGCTGCTGTTGTTTGCTGGAATACAGCGGGGTAAACATACTCTGTTGTGGGCTGCCTGCACTCAAGAACATGATTAAAGTAGACATTTCAAAGGCCTGGGATTGAGACCATGGCTGGATTTAACACATTTTACCTGTGAGACTGATGAGCACCTCAGTGTGCATAGTGTTCCGTTTGGACTTTGCACTTTGTCATGTGCTCCTTTATGTATTAAACACTAATCTGTAATTACAGGAATTATGCTGTCTTTAAATTATCTTAGAATGAATTTTGACAACGAATGAAACAACATTTTTCCTCAAAATGAGGTATTATTTGAATTTATTCTAAAAAAAAATGAATCTGGTAGCCAAAATTTGTGCAGCACAAAACAATTAGATTTGAAGATACAAGCCCTGTTCAATTCTATAAGCAATGGGGGTGTAAGTGAATACGAAGGCCCACTGAGCATTAAATCTCTCAATTCTCTCTCTGCTTTTAATTCCATACAGCCACGTGCTAATATATCAGAGAGAGAGAGCTGATCATGTGGTGACCAATAATACAATAATAATACAATGACCCCAATAATAAAGCCACGTGAATGCTAGGCATGCTGGATGTTGTCATTTAAACCCCTCTTAATCACTACAGTTAATTCACCTAAAATGTATGCAATTGATACACATAAAATACACAATGGAGCAGTGAGTCATTTCTGTATGCTACTTAATACTGGCTTAAATGATTGAGGTTAGGCCACATATAAGTTTAAAGAGCATATTTGTAATTGGTTCAATACTAGAAAGTGTTTTCTAGTGCCTGTGTGCCTTCAACTAAATGTGTGAGTGTGCTTCTCTAATTCCACAGAATGGGTGACTAATTTTACCAAAATGATTTTCTGGTGAGCTCTACACTTCTTAATCACTTTATGATATTTAAAATTCCCCTTTTATGACTGGATTTGCCTTCTTTTAAATCAGCTAACAAAGACAGTTTCCTACAAATCTGCATTAAATTAATTTATTTCAAATATGCCAGTCCTGTGGTAATAAAAATTGCATGTTGCTTGCTTAATAGATCACACAAGGGCTGATCGTCTGCCTTGGCTCAGTTATTTTTTAAGACAGCCACTTAACCTTTTTATGGATGTTAAAAACAATAGACATGTCTTACAAATATAAACATTTCAGCAACCCATATGTTAGGTGTTATGATCTAATTCATATTTGGGATTGATGGGGCTCTTCGATGTTCCTTGAAAATGGTTACCTAATTCATCTTGCAATCAACTAACCATATAATTTAAATACTTCTTTGGGAATTAGTTTAATGTTATGATAATTGTGCCATGATATGGTGTAATAATTTTGCTCTGCTTAATAGGAGAATTTTATCAAATAAAGAGAGTTGGGGCTTTGATTTATATACACACAAATAAAATTTGGCTGGTTGAATTGGTTTTTAGGATTGTTTTCCACGGGGTTGTTTTGTTCAGTTACTGGCTCGTTTATTTATAGGTCAGGTCAGGCTAATTAGCGATGGTAGGCAGAGACAAAGGTAATCAAAATCAAGGAAAAAAGTCATTAACATTGGTGAAAATCCAGCCATCTGATGAAGCACTGGGTAAGTGGTGGCTTGGAACAGGCTTCTCGTCCTTTGGAAACTTTGGACTTGACTTTTGACTTTCTCACCCTTCTTGAAACTCTTGGACTTGACAGTCTGGACTTGGTGCTCAGGAACAGACTCTTGACTTGACTCAGGAACGGACTCTTGGACTTGACCGTGCTCAGGAACAGACTCTTGGACTTGACCGTGCTCAGGAACAGACTCTTGGACTTGACCGTGCTCAGGAACAGACTCTTGGACTTGACCGTGCTCAGGAACAGACTCTTGACCGTGCTCAGGAACAGACTCTTGGACTTGACAGGAACAGACTCTTGGACTTGACCGGGCTGGACTCTTAGGCTGCAGCAACCTCTAGGAAGACTGAGGAACAGACCATAGACCAAACACACCACAGGAAGCACAATAGTCAGGGGCATACCTCTACAATCTTCTCTGCTGGGAGCTTTGTGATGCTAGCTGCTCCCACCGACCTCAAGGGTGGGTCTGCCAAGCTGGAAGCCTCAAACACCTAGGGAAAGCCTTTAAGTCATTACACGCAACACTCATGATGACCGGAAACTCTGGAGTGTCGTCCATGACACCTGGGAACACGGGTGTGTCGTCCATGGTGGTTGAAGACCTTGACGAGGCTTTCAAAACGGCAGGAGGCTCTGGCGTGGCGCGAGCGGGCTCTGGGCCGGCGGTCATCTTTTGAACGGGCTCTGGTGTTGAGATCGCCATGTTGACTCAACTGGCCACCATCATTTTAGGACATGCAGGCTGCTGTGCTGGGTCCTTGGCCCAAGGAGCCTGAGGCCTACTACCCCCTCAGCCTTTCTGACTGTAAAGTGTGAGCCACAGTCAATAAACTCTGCCAGGGTGCAGTTAGGGTACTCTTCGGGTAAGTTGAGACTAATGTACTGATCAAGTCCAGACCAAAAACATTCCTTTATCATCCCATCATCAACAGGCACATATTGGATATACGACAGGAATTCTGCCACAAACACCTCGATGCTGCGATCATTCTGAAAAAAATTAAATCGTGCAGTTTTTGCTCAAGGGATTACCATGCTGAGTAGATGCTGAGATCCTCCTCTGGTTGTGTCCGGCTGCTAGATCCATCTTTGGCAAAGTTTTCTGTTGCAAACCGCTCCGAGACTGAAGGGGTTGAGGATCTAAATGCAGCTTTATTGAGATAAACAGGCAGTAAAACAGGGCAGGCAGAAAACCCTCATAAACGAGGTCACAGGCGATGATTGGGGCAGGCAGCAGAGGTTCACAAAACAATAAGCAAGTCCAAAAATAAAAACACAAGTAATCCAATAGAGAAATGCAGTTATAACACTTAACAAGACTTCACATGATTGAGTGAAAGAACCAGGTATAAATAGACAGACTAATACATGATTACAAGTCACAGGTGAAAACAATAATGGCTGTTGAATCCGGGCAATGGATTATGGGTACTGAAAGACCAGGTAATGAGGGTAGAGTCCTCTTGTGGAGCATAAGGGCACTCCGGCTGGTGACTGTGAGACTAACCATGCAGGACATGTTTTGTCCTCTAATCCACTGCAACTGTCCTTATAAGCAACATGCACATATCAACTGTAAAGGTATGTGTGGAAACCAACTCATAATATTAACTTACAAACAACAAAGTGTGGATTCAATGTGAATATGTTGCACAGCTCACGCATGACTTTAATTTGCAGTCTTGGATAGCTAAAGACAAAGTGGAAATTCTATTTCTGTATGTACAATACACACCACCATATTTCCTTGTCTCCTCTGCTCACTACTAACCCCTTGAAGACTGAAAATCCATTACAAAGGAGTGACACTCAAAGTAAAATGCTCTTAAAGCTCGGGATGTGTTTTTGAAGTCTCTATTCAGCTATCAGCAGGAACTGTGGCAGTCTTTTCACCTGCCCAAATCCCACCGCATTACACTTCTTACATCTGGGTACCTCTGACCTGAATTGACAATGCAGTACCCCGAGAAAAGTCATACCGTAGGCGTATGGTATACTTATGTCTTAACTTCCTTATTATAATAATGTATGTTGTTGGAGACAGTTTTGATGATTTTAACCCTAGTATGCCCCCACCAGACTACTACTGAAAATTATATAGTTGGAATACAGTGTACAGAGAAGACGAGGATGGATGCTGGCAGAACAGAGGATGGATGCTGGCAGAACAGTGTTATTGGAATCCTTATTTGCTAGGTCTGTTTTGCTTTTTTACTATGACCCTTATCAAAGCAGCACATTTTCTTTCAAGAGAAATATTTGCTAATCTATTATGCCACAGTGGATACAAATCTTTCTTGACCTCTGCCTGTACTTGGTTTGGTGGTAAAATGCAATCTAGTTGAAGAAATTGCATCTGTGTGTGTTTCGTGTAGCTCTTTAATTTTATTGTCTATATGTCTCGATAACTTTAAAATACTACAATAAAAATAACATACATTTAACTTTCAATAAGAAAATGGGGAAACACACACGGGCTGAGAATTCATAAATTCCCTTGGATATCTTAAATTAGAACAGTAAAAAAAACAGTTTAAGGATTGATTGACAACTGTTTCATTTAAATAATCATTGAAGCATGCTGCATCGAGTGACCAGGCTGAGTAGGCTACTGAGTGACTGGAGGTACACGACTCAATTTTAAACTGATTAATCTGCTCCCCTTTTTGAAGAAATTCTTAAACCAAAAGAGAAAAAAGACTATAAAGAGAAAACAAAAAATAGATACGGTGTCTCACAGATCACCATGCTTATTTTTTTTATTGACGGATTAAATCATTTCCAAAAATGACGCAAATCGCACTATAACCACACAAATAAATCTCAAACATTTATTGTTAAAGAGACATACATTTTCACGGATGACTTAATTAGCTGTGGGAAAGCTGGCTGCTACTCTGAGTGTTGCCTCTCCCCCTGTTCCTCTGGGCTGCAGGGTGACCTTCATCGCCACTCCACCTGCAGGAAGCCATGTTTGATTCTCTGTCCACCGAGACGCCTGCTTGACAGCAGAATGGTATCATAGGACCCGAGTGAAGGAATTTCTCTTTCTCTGTCATCATTAAGGGGCGTACCCCCACAGTGAGGGGAATGAAAAGTACGATTTAATGTTCTCATGAGAGTGGCAGGAAAAGAAAGGCTCAAAGCCTTGCACGCTGCTTTCTGAGTGGGTCACACTAGCCCTTGTAGCGAATGGGTTGTCCCTGTGGAATTTACCATAGACTTGCCTGAAAAGAAAGGGATTAAGACGCTTTTAAGGATGGAAATGTAACAAAAGAGCACTTTTATGATGTAGCAGCATAAATTGAGGCCCTCCATTGAGGCACTGATTGCGAAAAATCTTTGAAATGAGGTGGCTTGCGATGTGTTCCCTTGTCCCCTGCTGGTATTAGTAGTTTGTACAAACTGACTTGTCTACATTAGAGGCACCGTGGCTTGCCTTTAAGAGACAAAGTACAAGATTATTGGTTTGTTTCTTCTCCTAGCTTTTCCATTCTGTTTCTCTCGCTCTTCATCTCAACCTCCATGCTACCCCTTCATTTAGATTAGTGGATAGAGGTTGGGTTCCAGTGAAAGTCGGATAATTTGGGGATAGTGAATAATTAGCATCCCCTGCAGGCAAGTGCTCCTCCATTCCACCGCTTGTGTCCATTACTTTAAAGCTGCCTACCGCTGCAACCGTCAGAAATAATGCAAAAAGGCAGCAGACACCAAAACGGTTTTGTTCCGAGAAATATTCTTTCTATATAGGAATTTTGAAGATTAATAATTAAACTTGGACTCATACTGTAGTTATACTTTTTTGCTGTAACTTTTTTATTTTTTGCATAACAATGGGCATTTTAATGCTATTGTTACTACAAAACTGCATTATGGAATCTAACCTGTCACCATTGTTTTCACTATTGAGGCAGTATTTAAAAAAAATTATTATCTTAGACAGATCTTGAAATGGAAAGTGCACCAGCTGCTGTTTAACATGGTTAAACTGCATTTCAACTGGAAGCAGCAACCTCTGGTGCCTGATATTAGATTAAGTGTAAAGAAAACAGGTGAAATGTACGGTAAAAATTTGTTAAACTCACAGGATGTTTTTAGTAGCTTAAAGGAATATAACTATGTGAACGCTAGAGGGGGGAGCTTAGCCACCGTGGACGCAAAATTGCTTTGGGTCTGTCTGGCTCTTCTTTACAGACCCCCATCGGATCAACCCCAAACAGGACAAGAGGGAGTGAGGGAGTCAAAGGTCACAGAAGCGCAAGCAATGGCCCGATCTTATTGTCATTCTCGCAGGGATTGGTGGAGGGAGGATGCGTTTGCTAAGATTGTGTGGGGTGGTGATGGAGATTGAGGGAATATGTGCACATGTTTTTATCACCTCACTGTGTGAGAGACTCTCAGATTGAGTAATAAAGAGTAGAGAGGAAAAAAGTTGAAGTTTTGGCGCCCCTTACGCAGAGATACACAGCTTTTAAAGCCCTCTGGAGAAATTTTTACATCATGGGAGGGATTGCCACAGCCCTCCACTTTTACCTATCTCTCTCCACATTCTTCTATTCTGCTATCATTTAAATGCCTGAGGAATAATTGAACGAATTACCATAAAATTTTGACAAATTCATTGACTTTGCTGCAGCAAGTAAGTGCACACGTTTCCTTTCATTTTAGCCGTGCATGACATGACATTTGAAATTAGTTTATATGCGGGCAAGACCTTTTACTGTTTCAGCGGTGGTCTGAAGAAAAAAATATGTAAGGGCAGAAAAGTAACATTGAAAGATGATTAGACTACAGCAAACAAAACAGAATTTTTAAAGGCTTAGATGTTAAAATATGCTGGATTTTTTTTCTTTGCACATTTATTGAAAACGCTTCTTTAGAGATTCCTTCTTGATTTTAAATAGTATAAATACAATTATATATATATATATGTATATATTGTTTTTTATTAGCAAAATCTCTGTGTATCTATATGTTAGCAGCATTCTAATTTATGAATGTACCAAATTTTTTTCATCATGTATTATTACAGTTTCTGACATCTCACATATTCTAAACTCAAAAATATTCCAATAAAGCATACAGTATATATATTAACATATTGCTGTTTATTAGGGGTAAAGCCCCGAAGAGGCGGAGACCCCTATTATATCCGTTTGTTATTCTTCTTTTTATTCTTCTTCTTCCGCCATTGCTTCTATGGTAGCCTATAGAACCGTACATAGGAAAGTTATCTTAACTTCTGAACCGTACAACATAGAAATACAATTCCCTTTACCACTGAACCATGAGGCCATGCCAAAAAGAATGCACCTTATGATGTAATTTTCCATTATGAAAACTTTCTCGCCATTGCGAATTATTCGAAAATGTACTTATTCAAACTCATCCCAGAGCTTTTGACCGATTTGCATGAAATTCGGTATGTAGCATCTAGCTGACAAAAAACTGTTAAAAGATTTTCAAATCGTCAATCCGTTCTAGTACAGTGCGTCAACAAATTAGACGACAACACCAAAATGGTTTTTAGGCTGTATCTCCTCCTACAAAATTGGTCAAATTTGCACAACATTTAGGACGTAGCATTTTGAGACACTCCTGAGGAAATGTTATTAAAAACGTTTTAATTATCAAATGGTTCTCATATACAGCCTCAATGAATTAAAGGCGAGCGCACAAGAGTGTTGCGAAGAATACATCCAACCCTTTGGTTTATATGCAAAAAACTTGGTATGCATCATCAGTGGCACAATTTAGTGACAGCACCACCTAGTAGACAAAAGTTGTAAGCCATTTTCTTGTGTTCAAACTGCCTTTCCCTGTGTTTTTAAACTTTGTTTTCAAAATGTGATATTCTGACATGTCCAAAATATTAACATTAGTACATTTGTTGGCTCAAGCCGAGTTCATTAATATCCAAGTTGTCATAGTTCTGAAAATCTGATCATCTGACATGTACAAAATATTTCCCTTTGGGCAGTGGTTGGGCTTGACCCCATAATTGCTGCTTGCAGCTATATTTATTATTAACTTTTTTAATATTTTATGTGACCATCCAAAATCCTAATTTAGTATCTCAAAGGAATGATTTGTTTTCAAATAAAAATCACAATATTATTTATCCAATTCAACTGACTCCACCCCAGTCCTCTATAAACCTCATTGTCCTAAATCCTTCAAAACAACATATTTTCAAACTACTACTGCTATAACATGCAGTTAACAATGGCACAGAAACTCATATGTTTCCCCTATTTGTAGAATTCCTGAATTAAGCTTAAGATCACAGTTGCTCATGCGCAAGCTTTGATCACAGTGACCAATGTTACAGTAAGCCAACATAGCCACACACATGTAAGGTCAGCTGTCACCTGGCTCTCCCTTGGACATCGCAACGATTCTTGTTAGGGGCACTTAGCTCCCCTGGAGGAATGTTGTTTGTTGAGCTTTGGGCTAAGGCTCAAAGAGACAAGGGTGTGGACGGGGAACTATTAGCTGAGATAAAATGGGTCATTTATTTTCTCCCATTTTCTCTAGTTTAGTGGCATCTAAAGACAAATAAAACCTGCCATGCTGCTTTCTCTTACTTAAGGAATGTAGTAAAGCCTAAGCTTATTATGGAGCGAGACAAGTCTGCCTGGTTGGAAGCATTACTTTTAGATATTGAGATCTGTATAGGCCCAGTTAGTTTCAAATGTTCTCATATTAATAGTTAAATGCCTCTTTTATTTTAGTAATGTTTAGACAATTTACTCTCTTTGTTACAGTATTGGATAAAAGACTTGCTGAATGAGTACCAAGAAACAGCATAACATTCAATATATGCTAAAACTGGATCCAAAGAGGATGCAAAAATATGGTAAATGATGTAACTGTAAAACAAATCACATTTCTGTGGTAAAAAAGCTCATTTTTTTGCACTGCCATTCAAAAGTAGTTGTGTAGTTTGACAAAGCAGAAGTAATGTGATTAGTTAAAAACTGTTTACAGGTTAAATGGTATGGTATGACCCTTCATATCAGTGATTTAAATCAAACCATTTACTAAATAACATTTGTAACAATCTATATCATTGTTTGTTTGTTTGTTATCTTAGGTCGGACTTGTGATGACACCTACTAAGTTTTGTGTCGATACGTGAAAGTTTGCCAAAGATACAGCATCCAATCCATTTTGGTGAGTTCTCTTTCGAATTCATTGGCGCGCTGAATGAAAGAGGATCGACCATTCGAAAATCTTTAAACAACTTTTCATCAGCACGATCTCTAGATGCTCCAACCAAATTTCGTGCAAATCGGTCAAAAGCTCCAGGACGAGTTTGAAAAAGGTACGTAATATACATTTATACTGGCTGTTTAAATAAAAAATCATACCCCGCTACATAGTCACCTGGCCTTGCTGCAAAGAGCAGAGAAAAAAGGAGCTTACCAGGACCAATTTCTACAAAGATCCTTACAAGTTCGTCAGTAGCATCTTTAGCAAGGAGACAACTTGGACTCTTAAAGTTCCTATAACAGATCTTGAGGAACACCTGCAGAAAATGTATTCAGACAATCAAAGGCATGAGCCAATCTCCATTCCAGAGGACATGCCACTAATTCAGCTACCAGAACACCAGATGGGCACAAGGCCCCCTAAATGGAACGACGTTAAGAGTGCAGTAAAACGGGCAAGATCCGTTTCAGCTCCTTTACCCAACGGTGTAACATATAGGCTCTACAAGAAAGCCCCTGGTGTGTTCAGGTACCTTTGAAGATTAATGGCTGCGGCATGGAAAAAGCAGGTGATATCAAAGGTCTGGAGAAGAGCAGGCGGCATACTGATCCTCAAGATGAAAAATGTACTCGGTTACTAACGTAACCTTGGTTCCCTGAGATACGGGAACGGGTACTGCGTAGCAGAACGCTATGGGGAAAACTCATTTTTCTCAGATGACTGAAGCTTTACAATAACACAATGAATACAGCACGGCCATTGGTGCAAGCTGCACTGACCTATGGCGATGGCTATATAAGCAGACACATTGCCGTAGGGTCCTCAGGTTACTTCGACTGAAGCGAAGACCATATGCAGCTTGTAAGCAAGGCCAGGAACGCAGTACTCGTTCCCGTATCTCAGGGAACCGAGGTTATGTTTGTAACCGAGTACATCCCTATCAATACTTCACTTGTACTGCGTAGCACGACGCTCTGGGGAACCAGTATAATCCCGCCGTGCGACAAAAGGAACGAAAAACACCATATAATTTGGGATATCTTGAGGATAGGTATGAGGCAGGGAAGCCCTGCAGAAGGCGGAAAAGCCAAGCTAATAAGTGGCTTAATCCGGTTAATCGTCCAAATAATGTGCTAGGTGCCGGTGTGGTTGAGGGCAACCACGGTCCAGCAGTCTAGTCTTAAGCAGAAAATACAAATAACTTGACAAATGACGACATGTGACAAATTAAATTTTTTATTAGATAAAACTTTTCGCTTCTGAAAGGGAATACAAACAACACCTGAACTCTTAGCCTTCAGCTGTGCCTATAACAGCACACACACCATATTCTAACGTATATTAACACTTTTGCACATTTATTGCAACTTACGAATTCTGATTCATCACTTTTGTCAGTAACAATAGAGACATTTGTACAAAATGTCGGACTTGCCTTGCTTCTGTTTTGTGCCGTAAATCCTCGCTTTAATCTTCCTCTCTCTACTTCATTTACTCCATCCTTGCTGGCGGCTATAATTTGCGGGACCCGCACTATTTGTTTTACTCGCCCAGTCCTGCCCGCGGCAACGGTAAACCCGCCCGCTCCCGCAAAATTTAAATTGGGTCCTGTGGGAGCCCAATCCCAATGCAGCCCTCTATTGTGATCTAACTAACTAAAAACTATTTACAACAATTGCATTAGTCCGATTAATGTAATTTCAATCAAAACACAAATCTACAAGTTATTGATGTACTTTAGAAAAGGCAAATGAAAACTGCATTCATTGCTAGATGGTAGACGCATCTAATAACAGCAAAATATAATTCACAATATCAAACAGCAGTTTTTAAAGACATCTTAAAAATCACATGTTGACATTCCGTTGTATCACTTTACTTTATTTGAAGGACTCTACATAAAGAGTGTTTTTTTCCTGTTAATGTAAGCTATATGTAATGAACGGATGACTGCGAGCCTCTAGCTGAGCGTCAAAGCGCAGGTAACCACACCCCCAAGCGGAATTTGAAGTTTTAATGTATTAATGGGTCTATACTTTTAAAAACGTCACAAAACAAATCGGCTGTACAGGGCCTAAATGTACGACAACGATGGGCCGAGACACTTGGTTTGGGACTAGAAGAGTGAAGAAATTCAAAGAATACAGGCATGTGATCAGAAAAAGTAGCATCACCTACTACAATATTATGAACAGATAAAACCAGATCTAGTATGTGGCCCCGCTCATGTGTAGGGCTAGTCACAAACTGCATCAAATTGAAAGAGTCTTTGACCAACAGCATAGTAGGACAACAAATATGTAATATTATATTAAAACTCCAACAATTAAAACTCTGTCATACTTAGGCATAATTTCAGCCAAAAAGTCTGAAAAGTAATTTATAAAGTCTTTATGATATTTAGGTGGACAATAAATCAGAGCGCAGAGCACCAGATGATGTTGATCCAGTTCAAAAATACTTAGTTCAAAACTTGAATAGGAGTAAAACGACAGACATCGGCAATTTAATTGTTCTTAAAAAATAGCCACAACTCCACCACCACGTCCCATAAGTCGCATATAGTTAAAATAAGAACAATTTAGTGGTAGAGCCTCAGAAAGAGGGCTTTACTCACTGCCAATCATCCAGGTATCAGTCACACATAGATGATCCAAACTATTTGAAATAAAAAAGTCATTGAAGATGAAAGTTTTGTTGGCCAACGATCTGGGATTAACCAGAGCAATCCTGGCTGGAACTAGTTCATTAGCAGTCGGAGACTCCCGATCCAACGGCCGGAGACATGATGCATTTATACCACCTTTCCAGAGGCGGGGGATACTATGCGGGGAAGCCAGGAGCTCTGATCCATGCCGACCACTGGCACCAGCCAGGTATACACAGGATCCAACGAACACCAGGAAACAAGACTTGAGTTTGCTTCCAAGACCAAGTCTCCCAAGTGTATCCAAGTCTCCCAAGTGTTTCCAAGTCTTCCAAGTTCTCCAAAGCATGCATTAATCTGCACATCCCCAGATTCCCCTGCCAGCTGTCCACGATCTCCTAGGACTAAAGGACAGTAATATTCATCTGCTTCTTTCATCAGTTAATATTCATATGCCATATACTCATATGTTGATATTGTGTGTTAATAAACTACTGTTTGAAGTCTTACCATCTCGCATCCTGGTGGTTCTGTTACAGTGACATGAATAAAGAAATTATGCGTTTAAAACACCATTAGAGTGGCTGTGTGTGCGAGTGAAAACAGTCACAAATATGTCATGGTACGGCTGAAGTGGTCAAGTAAAACAGCTTGTGTGATTTGACATGCATCCTGTGCTTATATTTTCACATAAGATCATACATCATTTTAATAACTTCAGGTTAGTAGTCCAAACCATTGTAGTCTGTCTGCCCTTCCAGTTTTCTTCCCACCTCACTTGTGTTTTCAATAAAAGACAAAATATACAATCTAGATTGTCAAAAAATGGCCGCACGACAATGCTTGCGCTGCTCTCTGCGGACATCGGGGTTTCAGTGCAACATTTATTACCTTGTAAATTGAATGGGCGAAAGTTTGTTTACAGCCGTAATTTTATGATGGATATTAGAGACCTTGGTGATTGGCTGGTAGATCGCTATCTAATAGATCAGCTGGGGAAACTTGGATTACTACGCCAAGGCTACACTGAGGACTCACCTGTATCACATTGAACCCTTGCAGGGAGGAAGCGCTGGCCGACGGTAACGCTGCGGTGGCGGAGAATAATTCCCAATGGGCGCTAACAAAACCAAACACAATCCCAAAGAAAACAAAAGACTGGAGCCTGGGCAAAAATAAAAGAACACAAGGGTTAAATCGTCCAACTAAACTGTAGAAACTTTAACTAAATCCAAGGGGAAAATAATCAAATCGAAAAAGTTATCCACGGAAAAGTCATTCACACTACAAGACAAGGTATTCAGGAGTCAGGGCAAGATCACGACTAGACAAGATGTTGGCAACAGCCAGGGTACGGTCCAAACATGAGTAACGATCGCACAAAGAACTGAAAAGTGACAGGGAATAAATAGGGCTAAACTAATGACACACCAGGTGAGAACAATGAGCGCTAACAAGGGATAATAGACGGCGATGGGCGGGGCACACACACACGCAGACAGTGAGCACATGGAGCTGTTAAAACAGCTCCACGCGCCCAGGACAGTCACACACACACAGCAGTAGGGATGAGAAAAAAACAGGTGTTAGACCCGAGACCCAACAGTACCCCCCAAGGAGCGCCCCCAGGCGGTCTAGGAGGGGGCTCACCTCATTTCCGACGGAGTTCCACGATCAAAATTGCGGTCCAGAATGTCCCGGGACGGCAACCAGCTCCATTCCTCTGCACCATAGCCCTCCAAGTCCACAAGATATTGAAACCCCCTACTATGCCGACGCACGTCAAGGAGTCTCCGAAACGAGAAGGAAGGAGAGCCATCCACGAGACGTGGCAGGGGAGGGGGACTTCGGCTGCTGGCAGGATTGAGAGGGTAGGAAAATACAGGTTTAACCTTGGAGACATGAATAACAGGGTGAACCCGACCGAGGGAGAGGGAAGTCTGAACCTGACGGCCACCGGATTAACCACCTTGGTGATGCGGAAAGGCCCAATGAACCTGGGTGCCAACTTGCAAGAGGGTCCTTTATAGACAGCCAAACCCGTTGACCACACACATAGGTAGGGGGAGAGGATCAGCGGCGATCGGCTGCTGCCTTGGTCCGTTTTGAGGTTCGGGCCAGAACCTCTTTGGCTTTCTGCCACATGCACCGACAATGCTGGATGGAAGCCAGACCAGATGGTACCACAGCGCCGGGTTCCTATGAGGGGAAGAGGGGAGAGTTATAACACAAGAGAACACTCGAAGGGGGACAAACATAAGGCAGCCTAAGGGAGGGTGTTGTGGGCATACTCCACCCAAGAGAGCTGTTGGCTCCAGGAACTCGAATTGGATGATGTCAGACAGCGGAACATTCTGCCGAGATCCTGGTTGGCCCGCTCGCATTGCCCATTGGTCTTAGGGTGGAATCCGGAAGACAGACTCGCTGAGGCCCCGATATGTCTACAAAATTCCTTCCAAAACCGGGAGGTGAACTGCGGACCCCTATCAAAGACCAGATCGACTGGCAAGCCGTGGAGATGGAAGACGTGGTCAATGAGCAGTTGCGTGGTCTCCCTGGGACGAGGAAAGTTTGGGTTAGGGGAACCTAATTAACTGCTTTGGAGAAGCGATCCACCACCGTGAGAACCACAGTGTTGCCGCCAGAGGGAGGGAGACCAGTGACAAAATCAAGGGGACGATATGTGACCAGCGGTGGGACGATTACTGGGCTTGGACTGAGCACACATCAGGCAGGCCGACACAAACTGTCTGACATCGGTGATCCATGACAGCCACCAGAAGCGCTGACGAATGGCAGCCAGCGTTCCCCGAATTCCTGGATGGCAAACCAGCCTGGAAGAGTGTCCCCACTGGAGGGTCTCAGGATTCACACGACAAGACAAGGTATTCAGGAGTCAGGTCAAGATCATGACTAGACAAGATGTTGGCAACAGCCAGGTACGGTCCAAACATGAGTAACGATAGCACAAAAAACTGAAAGGTGACGGAATATATAGGGCTAAACTAATGACACACCAGGTGAGAACAATGAGCGCTAACAAGTAATAATACATGGCGATGGGCGGGGCACACACACACTGCTGTCAAAACAACTCCACGCGCCCAGGACAGTCACACACACACACAACAGTATGGACGAGACAAACAGGTATTAGACCGGAGACCCAACACCTGTCAGTTTTAACAGCAACCATGTCATCAAGTTTGCAGATGATACCACTGTTGTCGCCCTTATTAATAACAATGATGAGTCTGCATACAGGAAAGAGGTAGAGAAACTCACAGCCTGGTGCACAACGCACAATTTGGTCCTCAACACCCATAAGACAAAGGAGATGGTAATAGACTTCAGGAGGTCTAGCCAATATCAACATCTCCCTCTAATCATAAACAGCTCTGAGGTGGAGAGGATCCAAAGGACCAAGTTCCTGGGGATCCATTTTACAGACAAGCTGACTAGTAGAGATAATGCCTCAGCTGTCATGGAGAAGGCCCAACAATGCCTTCACTTTCTTCTTAGACTGAAGAAGGTGGAACTTCCTATCCAAGCCATGATCCTGTTTTACAGAGAGGCTTCTAAATCAGAATTAGTCATTTTACTGTGGTTAAATTTGGTTTAATACTTTCAGTTTGTCTTAAATAATTTTACTAGAATATTTATGTTTTAGTATTTGAACTCTTTCCCCGCCATTGATGAGTAATCTCGTAATTTACAAAACAACTGTTTCCTCTCAACAACGACTATTATGGCAGGTGGCGATGTTACACACCTTTGGAAAAAGTACAGAATATCTGAACTTAGAATGTGTATATTTTCCCTGATTTTAATCATTGTTCTGAGTCTAATCCGGGTGGAGACTTAAAGGTACAGTGTGTAGGATTTTGAAGGATTTATTCACCAAAATGTAATATATAATACAAAACTATGTTGTGAGTGGTGAAGAAATACCTTACAAAATGAACCGAAATGTTTATATTACCTTACAATGAGCCATTTTATATATATACACCGCGGGCACACCCTTACATGTAATTTATCAATGTGCACAGCCATGTTTCTATAGTATCACTACACGGACAAACTAAGCGCGTTTCGTAAAACGAAGGATGCACGGGACTAGTTCTTCTTCTTCGGCTGTGTTTTGAGGCAGCTTGCAAAGCGACTACATAGAAGGATTAGCAGAAGAAGAGGAAGAACAATAACAGCATTTACTTGTCGTGTTTTTATTAGAAATATAAACGGTTCTTTGTTGCAGTAAGAAGCAAAATTTGCGATAATGGCGGACCACACATACTCTGCACAAGAGCCGATAGAGCGTCAATCTGTTCGTTCAAAAAAGAGAAAATACGATGCAGCAAGGCGAAGTCGAGACAAAAAACGGCAGAAAACTCGAATAAACATCGCCGTGGCTTTTCCCGAATGGAGGGCACTGAAGCAGGACAAGGGTTTGCTAAGCGACGCTGAAGTTGCCAGCTTTCTGCTGGACCAGTAAGTTTGTCTAATTTCCGCTATATAAGTGAACTGTATATATATGTGTATGTATGTATGAACTAATAAATATATATAGACATCTACAGACTAACGTAACCGTGACATTGCTATATGAGCACAGAGATGAGATGTTAATAACGCTGCCATTTTATGTAAACCGGTCTGAATATAATTCCATTGCAAACCTCAGTAACAGCTGTCCTGTTTCGTTGGAGGGCTTCCACTCTTTCTACATCCTCTCTTGTGCGGTCCTCCCGGGGTAACGTTAGCTCCTCTGCCTCTCCTCGCCCTGCCTGCAGCTCCCACACCCCTACCTCTCCGCCCCCTTCCTCTACCTCTTCCTCTCCCTCTTACTACCTGTGTTAAGTCCTCTGATTGACTCTTTGATGATGAGAAAAACGTCTGCTAAGACTTTCGCGGTTAGATTACACGCCTTTAGCATTAGCAAGCGGTTTCAATAGGCAGTAAGTTACGAACCAAGTTACCATGCCAAAAAATGCTATGCAAAATAAGCGAATACATCACTGACACAATGCTAAACAAGTAACAATAATATTCACTATAACGATTAGAGTAAATAATGAATTAAGTCAATTTAATTTATTTAATTTTCTTTGTAAATAAACCACGTCACTTGACTTGCAAAGGCAAGTCTGAGACAGCATAGAGTCTCAGACGACGACATCTCTGTCCTGTGTCCGTAGCTTCGGTCTGTTGTTCGCCTGTGAGACGTAGATTGCAATTTTCAACACCACCGATAATGGCCGCTATCATTTACGGAACCCTTTTGTCCTGTGACGGCAACCGTAGCTTCTCTAATGGGAGGGAGAGGGGGGTATCGGAGCTGTAGGTTGCAATTTCCTACATCGCCAATAGTGGCCTCTGAAACTTACACACAGAACCTTTAAACAAAAAAAATGTAATGGCAGAGTACAGTAGATCATTTGGAAAATGCTAACGTTTGCCTGCTAGCATGGTGCATCCCTCTCGCGAATCACCATCCAAAGCCACGCCTCCTCCAAAACACATGAGTGCACGCACAGTGTAATTTAATTCACTTAGAATTAAATCACAATAACTACAAACCCCACACATACACACAGTGTCTGCATGACACACTCCAGATGTTGAGGCCAGGTTTTTCTTTAATTCAGCTGATGCAAGTCGTGTGGGAGATTACTGGGTTACACTTTTTAATACCCAGTGAGATCAAATATTTTGAAGGTCATAAAAAAAAGGCAAAATAGATTGGTTAGTGTGCAAAATAAAAACTATGAATGTTTAGTTTTGTCAGGGTACCACAGACCAGAGAGTAAATACACAAATGGGAGATTTATCAGTAATCTTAACACAATCACACTGTAAAAAATAATACATTTACAGATACATTTATGATCTCAGCAGGTCCTTTAATGACAGCAATGAAATGCAGTGGAAAGGTTTTTTTGGGATTAAGTTAATTTTCATGGCAAAGAAGGACTATGCAATTCATCTGATCACTCTTCATAACATTCTGGAGTATATGCAAATTGCTATTATAAAAACTTAAGCAGCAACTTTTCCAATTTCCAATATTTATTTAATTCTCAAAAGTTTTGGCCACGACTGCAGATCATTTGGAAAATGCTAACGTTTGCCTGCTAGCATGGTGCATCCCTCTCGCGAATCACCATCCAAAGCCACGCCTCCTCCAAAACACATGAGTGCACGCACAGACCAGAAGCTGTTGAATCGGTTGCAGTGGCGTCATTTCACATTCACCGGTGAGAAAACATTACAGTACAAAGTGAATTACATTACTACAATGACGAACATCTCCATGGTCCCTGCTCTCTGTCCTCTCAGCCTTTAATCAAAGTGATGCATTTTTGAAGAAACCTACCCCATCTAAGGGGTGATAAAAAAGAACACAGGACGATAGAAGAATACAGGTTCTTTTGTCTAAAAGCAGAGACTCTGTTCTTTTATTTGATATATTGTTTGTCCATATATTCGTTACAGAAAATGTACTGTGGGCCATTAAAGTTTAGTGAAAATGTTATAAAAGGCTGGCTGGCAACTTTAAAAAATAAGTCTGGCGGGGAAAGAGTTAAGCAATTTTATTGAAATAATTTTGTTTTTATATTGCACTTAACTGTAAGCTGTGGATGTGTGAAATTTTTCTATGCAACATAGAAATGACGAATATAGAAATAACAAACAATAACAAAATGTAATTCTGGGATAGAATATGGAAATGGTAATTGGCTTTGGCTTTTGGCTCAAGAAACCCTAAACATAGTTCATGTTTTAGATAGCATCACTTGTGGGAATACATAGCTGGTTTTCTTATTGATCACTCTTGCCATGTTCTACAATACCCTCTTTTCACAAACAAACACATAAATCTGATTGATGGACAGATCAGATTAGACACTGCTGACAACAGTGTCCCATCTAATGTTGTTTGTTCCAAATGACAAGGATATAGTGTTTTCTCCATCCGACTTGCCTCTAGTGCTGATATGTGCCACATCCACAGTCTTGCTCCGATTAGCATCAGGTCTCACTGAGGTGTAGCTTCAAAGTCTGTCATTGACTGTCATTTGTTTGTCAAGCCCCTGCACAACGACCCTTCACCACAAGTGTTTGTTTGGGAATCCACAGTATGGCATACCTTTCTCTTCTTCTGCCTTCCTCTGGTGATTTGGGCCTGACACTTTTTGACAGCATGTAGATGGGCTTACTACAGAAAGTATAATGAATTAGGAGATGTGCTGCTGGATATATATGCTCCAGTTCTTAGTGAGCTGCCTGCTGTGGCAGCCGTTTGAGGCATCATATAAGAGAAATAAACATGTTCCTCTCACATATCACTATGATATTACTTTGGCCTGACACTGAGGCAGCATTGCATTGTATCTTACATTGAGAAATCAATAGCTACATGTTAGACAAAGCAAGAGTGTTGTTGATTATAAATTAACATATATTTCATTCTTTTTGAAAAGTAATGACTTAAAATAATTAAAAACAGGTAACAAGTATTATATTGTCCATTATTTTGCCACACAGAATCTGCATAAAGCTCTGCTGACTTTTGTTATTCACAATACACCCTCTGCATGTTGTAAACTTTTGGTAACCATATAGCCATACTTCTTCCTTGGCGTTGTTGGAAGTTTTGCTTATTTCAAACTTGTAAATACTGGGAGAGTCTACAACATGTAATTTTGACAAACTTTAAAACCGGCAGTTAGGTAAGAGCACTGATCCCCTACTAAGACACAGTCAAATAAATGTCGACTCTGTATGATCCAACAGTTGTGTTGGCTTTAATTGACTATTTAAGACAAGTTAATGTTTTATTATGCTGGCTTGACAAAGATATCCACAAATTGACTTAGAGCTTTCAAGTTACATACACCAAATTTTTCACAGATCTTCAGACTGGTCTTAACTATATCGTTTCAAAATGATCCGGACTCCAGTTTTTGAAAACCAGAGCATGACGCCCCTAGCAACCATTTACAGCAACCTAAAAACCGATCCCATAGACTACCATTGTGAAAGAACCAGGTGGATATCTTTGCAGCACAATGTCATAGAGACAAGGGGTGTTCTCATTTAACTCAGACAACCAATCATTCTTCCAGAATCTTCATGATGCTATGAAGCCACGCCCATAGCAACAAAAAATATTAATTTAGCAACGGTTTAACAAGAACTATATATTGGCGTCAGAGCATCGTAGAGACATGAGGTTTGGTTCGTTTCAATTATGGCTCGGAGCATCACAATTGGTTTCTGCCAAGACATGGCCATAGCAACCAAACCGATTAGTTTAGCAACCATTTAACTAGACCTGTATCTCTACATCAAAACATTGTAGAGACATGGGGGTTGGTTCATTTCACTCGTGGCGTGGAGTATCATATTAGCAACATGCTAATCGTGTTACCATTATGTTAGAATCATGCTAATCATTTTAGCATTAGGCTAGTAATATGTTAATCATGTTTGCATTAAACTATTAAACATGCTAATCATGTTATCAAACATGCTAATCGTGTTAACATCATGTTAGCAACATGTTAAATGTGTTAACAACATGTTAATCTTGTTAGCATGGTTCTAGCAACATGCTAATCGTGTAAGCAACATACTAATAACATGCTAACGACATGCTAATTAAAGCCAACGACATACTAAGCCCGGTTTTCTTTAGACTTAAGACCAGTTTTGATAGACTGGGCTCACATTATTTCATTCTATCATGTTGAAAAATGTTTAACTTAAAACCTTTTAAACTATTTTAAAATCTTCAGACCAGTTAGAAATAACGTCACTATCTAGTTATTTCTAAGGTTGAAATTTACAAAGAGATGCAACATATTGACACCCGAAAAACAAATCGAGATTTAAATAAAATAAAAAAACACCGGTAGCAGAAACAAGGGGGCCATGGCAAAGAGGGTAACTCAGGGAGCCACGGCGGTGCAGGTGCAGCCAGCACAGGGAGCCAGGAAAATTACTAATGGCTACCTGAGCTGTGAAACAGGAGACAGCAGTACAAGTTACAGGTTTACAAGTTACAGGTTGACGAGGACTCTTGTGGCGATCATAATAACAGCAAGATTGTTCGACTGTAAGCACTGTTGTTTGTGCAATATACACTTAGAATTAAATCACAATAACTACAAACCCCACACATACACACAGTGTCTGCATGACACACTCCAGATGTTGAGGCCAGGTCTTTCTTTAATTCAGCTGATGCAAGTCGTGTGGGAGATTACTGGGTTACACTTTTTAATACCCAGTGAGATCAAATATTTTGAAGGTCATAAAAAAAAAGGCAAAATAGATTGGTTAGTGTGCAAAATAAAAACTATGAATGTTAAGTTTTGTCAGGGTACCACAGACCAGAGAGTAAATACACTTAACACGGGGATTTTGTCAACAGACATTTCAACCACAATACACATACAAAACGTAAAAGCACATTACTCATTTTTTTTTTTTTTAAAAGATTTAATTTTCCGGGCGCCCCCCAATTTTACGGAGGACATACTGGTTGGAATGCCGGTGGACGTAGCACCGGCTGGACAACACATGATGCCGGCTAGAAGGCATGGCGTACTGGATTGCCGGCTGACACACGGACTGGACTGGCAGACAACCGGATATGCAGGACTGGTAGTCGACAAGACAAGGTAGGATGTCGGTGGCTGGGCAGCACTCTCTGGCAGCTGGGCAGCGCTCTCCGATGGCTGGGCAGAACTCTCTGGCAGCTGGGCATCAGACAAGGTCAGGAACAACAAAATAAGACAGGGTGTCGACTGGTTCGGCCTGGGTACCGGTTGGGATGCCGGCAGGGATCTGTGGCGGGAACAGGACGCCAGCGGTCTCGACCCTGGAGGGGAACCCGATGACCTCGATCCCGTACGGGGTTCCTGCGGTCTCGACCCTGGAAGGGAGTCCGGCGGCATCGACCCCGGAAGGGAGTCCGGCAAGGATGTCCTAAGCATCAACCCACGACCTCTCCTCCGGACCGTACTCCTCCTAGGCCACTAGATACTGAAGAGTAGAACCCCGGCGCCTGGAGTCAAGCAATTCTTGAACTCTGAAAGCCTCCTTGCCAGCCACAATGATCGGAGGGGGCCCCCGAGTCGGATCCATTTGCAATTCTCTCTTTAATGTGGAACACAGAGATATCACAAGCAGTAGTGGGTAACCATAAAACATGAAAGGGGTCGATGCAGGCATCAAACAATCATAAACGTGATAACAGGCGTAGGTCAGGGCAAGTTGCAAACAATCATGAACGTTATACAGGCGTAGGTCAGGCAGCAATAATCCAAATCGGAAAGACAATCCTAGGTAATACACAGAATCCCACGAGTAACCGGAATAACGCTCAGAAAATTAACCGGAATAACGCTCAGAAGAGTATCTGCAACAAAACAAGACTTTGCAAGGAGTGAGAGTAGAGTCACTGAATATATAGTCCCGGTAATGGTGATCAGGTGCAGGGGTAAACATAGTGCAAAGGATTCTGGGAGATGAAGTCCAATGTCAAAACTAGGTGAAAGTGCTCTCTGGTGACCGGAGAGTGATATCGTGACAATATCTTTAAATGCATTATTTTTATTGCATGTTTTATTATGATGAATGTAAAGCTGCTTCTCAACAATGAAAATTCTGATAAGCGCTATATAAATAAAATGGAATTGAATGAAGATGACTGACGAAGATGAAAACTTTCCACGAGGGAATAATAGAGGTCCTGATAACAATATTTTACAGTTTCTGACAATCCACTGACATCAGAGTACATTGCATAGAGAAAAACTTGCATTAATACCATGTATCTTAATACTGTATATTCTCTGTAATTTTTCCCCTAGTATTATTACATTTTTTATTAAGATGTATGTAAAGCTGCTTTGCAACAATGAAAATTGTGAAAAGCGCTATATAAATAAAGTTGAATTGAATTGAATGAAGTTGACAGACGAAGATGAAGACTTCCCACGAGGGAATAAAAGAGGTATTTACTACAGGTAGGTAATCTGATTGAGAATCTGCTTTTGTTCGAGACCAGACGATGGTCTGATAATATGTCCTAGGGGATCCTGAAGTACCGGAACACATGGTGTTAGAGAAGTTCTGCTGATTCCATTTCTGTGGTGAGACCTTTGAGTGTTAAGTCAGCCAGATTTAGAGAATCTATCTATGATGACGAAAATACAAGTGTTACCAGATGAAGATGGATAGGTCCGTGATGAAATCAGACCCGGGGTGTGACCATGGCCGATGAGGGATCGGGAGAGGATGGAGTTTACCTTCGAGCAGATGCCTGGAGCTCTTGGAGGTGGTACAAGTTCGACAAGCCTGGATGAATCGCCTAACGTCCGCTGCCATTCCGGACCACCAGAAGCTCTCCCTGAGAAGTGAGAGAGTTCCATTGGCCTGTGGTATATACATGCGGTCCGGAGGACAACCCGGCGGACGGTTGTTGGGGCATTAGCGGAGGTGAATTTCCATTGTCCATTGGGATTGCCGAAGATGGATTTGGGAAGGATTGGCTCATCAGGTAGAGTACATACGATATAGAGCATCAGCACGATAGGAGATTTGGAACTAGAATCTGGAGAAGAACATAGCCCAACGAGCCTGACGGGAATTAAGATGCTTTTTCTCTAGTAGATACTTAAGATTATTATGGTGTGTGTAGATGATGAAAGGGGGATTAAGCACCATAAAGACCTGCAAACTCGAAAGTGGTGAAAAAGTTAACAGCCATACGTCTGGGGGATTGTCATTTTCTTCAGTCTTTTTTCAAGTGCACCACATGAAACCTATGGAGTAGCACCTTATCACATGAAAATAATTTTGAGCTACAGGAAAAACTGAAAAATATGGATGTTGGTCGAATTTGAGATTTTCATAAAAAATAAATACATTGGCCTCGTCTCGCGATCCCAATGCTCCAAGTCGTAATTAAACATCTAAAATGATCTGTATTTGTCGACATTTTCTGAGAAGTGTGCACTTTCCTATGTCTTTCCTAATACAAACTGGAAACATGTCCATCGGAAGCTAAGCGTTTGCGTGTCTGACGTTTTGGTTTCGGTTTTTAAACATGCAGAATTGAGAAAATAAAATGCAGGACTGATGTTAAAACATTAAGTATCACCGATAAAGTGCAGGACCGGATTAATGAGAGTTATAAGAGCTCAAAAAGAAAAAAAGAGCTTTCATAAAAAAGAAAGTTAAAAAAGCAGTTACAAGCAATACAAAAGTAATCCACAAGGCTCCTAACATGTTCATGTATTTGTAGATAGGTTCAAGTAAGGAAGGAAGCGAACAAGGTCGGATTGGACTGGTGCTGGCTTTTATTGGAACTTAAATACACTAACAAACATAACAACTGCACACAGGTGCTTTAAAGTAAAAGTCCATTCAGAATCTTTCTCTTTGTCTTTCAAATAGTCAGTCAGCAGTCCGTGTCTCTCTCTCGCTGCAGACTTCGCTGAACCACGCCCCCCTCGCCACATTATTATTAAGCAAATTGATCGTTCTCCAAAATAATGATTAAATATCATCTGTAAACTACAGCTTCTGCGACTGAAACTTCGGACGAATATCATTTACATTTAGTCATTTAGCAGACGCTTTTATCCAAAGTGACGTACAAAGTAGGGGAAAACAATAGAAGCAATTTGTGCAACAAAAGAACAACAATGCATAGGTGCAGAAAAAACGGTCTCAGTCAGCCTATCGCAGTATACGAAGCTAATATAATTTTTTTCTTTTTGGGGGGGATAGGAAAGTAGAAAAGAAGTAGAAGACTGTACTAATGGGTCAGATGTTGATGGAAGTAGAAGACTGTACTAATGGGTCAGATATTGATGGAAGAAATGTGTTTTTAGCCGATTCTTAAAGACAGCTACAGAATCCACTGATGCCGTTATCTTGATTCTGGTTGGACCAAGGACCAAAAAAGACGACGTTGTTAGCTGTTCTCTTGATGCTGGTTGGCCAAACGAATCCAGGTGCTGGACCAAAGACATTTCAGACGATTAAGAGTAGACACATTAGACCCCCCCATGTAAAAAAATGATTCGGATCTACACGATTCACAAAAATTGCCTATTTTTGATTCAAAACGGCAAATTTTGACAGAAAATCGACTTGTGTGCAGGTATGACCCTCCAACCAATGCCTCCATTCCTCTAGAGCGAGCTTGATTGCTAACAGTTCCCTGTCGGCAACATCATAATTCCTTTCCGCCTGGGTGAGTTTATGGAAGTAGAAGGCACATGGATGGTGTCTTGGTGGGTTACCCTGCTGCCGGGAGAGCACCGCTCTGACCTCGGAGGCGGAGGCATCCACTTCCACGGTGAAAGGTTGGACTGGGTCAGGGTGTCGGAAGAGCGGTTCTGCGGAAAACTTCTCCTTGAGCTTTCAGGAAATGGGGTTGTTGCGGAGGAGATCAGTGAGTGGAAGGACTATGGAGCTGAAATTATGGATGAAATGTCTGTAGAAGTTGGTAAAGCCCAGAAAGTGTTGAAGGTCCTTTAGGGAAGTAGGTTGAGGCCAGTTGCGTACCATTGTCACCTTCCCCTCGTCCATGGTGATGCCCTCCAGGGAGATGTTATACCTGAGGAATTGAATGGAGAGCTGGTGGAAGCTGCACTTTTCTGCCTTTATATCGAGGTGGTGCTCTCCCAGGCGTTGAAGGACCTCCGGGCACGGTCTGGTGGGTGCTTCCCATTTCCATGGGCTCTTTGGAGGACGCTGGAACAGGTGAGTGCAAGCACTCTGGGTGGAGCGGATGAGAACACATTTGAAAAAAGAAAGTTGAATGGAAAGCTAGATGAACTTTTCTAGACCACCAGACCAGAGTACTGCGCTGGTGAGAACATGGGACTGGGGGCAATGGCAGATGAGGTGAAGATGTTGACATTGGGAGTGCAGGAGTGACGACGGAGAGACAGAATGAAGACTTGGATGAATACTTGGACGAATACTCAGATGAAGACAACTGACAAGATGAAGCTTTTCGACGAGGGAATAATAGAGGTAAATACTACAGGTAGGTAACCCGATTGAGAGTCTGCTTTCGTTCGAGACCAGACAATGAGTGAGTGAATTGTGTAGGGGTGTCTTTATAAAGTTGGTGATGAGGGTGATGATGAGGAGCAGGTGCGGGTCATTGGAATTCAGGGGAGAGGGTTTGTGAAGGTGTTGTGGTGTCTTTTACTAACTCTTAGTCAAATCTGAGGTGTACTATTGCCAACCTTGCACTTTGAAAGTATATTAAACCTGTGCAAACTAGGTATATTTGCATTTATGTAATTTTACCATTAAACAAAAAATTAAAAGATATCAGATAATCTGCAAAATATGAGGCTTATATTTATTTTTTTGTTTTAAGGCTTGAATTTCTGCAACTGGACTGAGACATGCCAGTTCATGGCTTGTAAGATATCAGAACAATAGGACCCTGGGCGAAGGTTAAATGAACACAAAGTTTACAGATTTAGTTCCTAATAGTGGTGACCCAGGACTTGGACAGTTACCAAGATCACATTCTTGTGCTATCATTGCATTGCCCTTGGGTACAACCACTCAAGGTTGCTCAAACGGTTTGTTCCTGAATCAATGCACTGTAAATTGTGTGTGTGTGTTTGAATGTCTAGTATTTGAGACAAAGGCAACATCAATGTTCTTTGTCACACAACTGACATCACATGCTGTTTACAGTGGTGTCTAAAAGTCAGAATTTTTACTTAACAGCAGCATCTTCTGCTGATCTCACAAAGTATGCACCTTAAAATTCCCATAAACAGTTTACATTAGAAAGTGTGTGTGTGTGTGTGTGTGGGGGGGGGGGGGCGCTGAGAGAAAAGAGAAACTAAATCAAAGAGAATACAAACTAAGACAGTTGACAGTGTATAGGTCATACGTTTCTTTGACGTTTGACAGCTAGATGGATTGCTTTCATTTGGAGAAAAGGAAAATATTTAAAAAAATAAATGCATTAATATTCATGCACCTCAGAAAGAATAAGTGTCTCGCATCTTCTGTATAAGAGAGGGTAACTAATCTCGACTATGAGAGGCATGCAGTTTGATCAGGTGAAAACTGAAGTGCTATAATGAAAACACACTGTACTGTGCAGTTATAATCATGACTTTGGTGGTCTCCTCAGACCATGTTCAAGAGAAGGTAAAACATATGCCAATTGATTGTTGGTTAAAGCAATTAATTAATAAACCTGTCAACATTTTAATGTATAGCCATGTCATTATATGTGTACTGCATGTTGAGGAGACGCACGCACACACGGACACACACACAGTATATGGTTTACGAGGCCTCTCTATGGACATGATGATTTTTATACGGTACAAACTGCCATCTATAATCTGTTTGGTTTAGGAGGACACAGGAAATGACGCCATAAACTGTGTTTATCTTGTTATACGTATTTACTGTAGTTATACAAGCCCACGCATGCACGCATACACACATTTGTTTTTATAAATTGTGTGAACTTTCCATAGAAATAATTACTTTTATCATTTAACGTTAAAAATAGATTTGAATCATGGTTAGGCCTTTAACAGTCATTGTGGGGACATTCAGTAGGATACACATTTTCATTTATAGCCTACCATTCAGAGCCTTTTAAACTCATCTTCACCTGATTCAACGTGGAGCTCTATCTACTTTGGGGACAACGTCATTAGAGTAAGTAGAATCCTTATATACAAAAAGAGCAGATGAAGAAGACTTGTGACAATGGTATTATCACTGTTATTCTCTTGCTTCTTTCTTGACAGGCAGAGCTTTAATTCTGTAATCCACCCAGACAAGAGGTGATAAAACTGGCGTGGAACCTGCTCCCTAATCACTCATTAATGGTTATGACAAAGACCTTCTTTTCTAACACATACACACTAGAGACTAGAGCAAATAAGTCAAAAATTAGCTCAGTCATTAGGAGAGTATTAGGAGAAAGGCATAAAGGGGTAACTAAAAGAAAAGTCTGTGGTATTATGTAACTTAAATATGTTATTGATGACTACATCAGGTGGACTGGAGGCTTGTTAGTCTGTGGATTAGTACATATTAAATAACTAAAATAATAAAAATTGTGGTCATCCTTAGCATTTTAGCAATTATAACAAGCTATAAACACCATCAACAACGATGTGACTTTGAAAGCAAGTAACTGTTCAAATCTAAATAAATAAATAATTATATTTATGGCCACCTCGGCTGTATTGTTGTAAGAGAACCCATAGTGACTCAGCTGGTGGCTCAGACCTTTCTTTAGCTCTTTCTCTTTTAATCCTCTGTCCCGTCCATGGCCTGCTACCCCTCCTTCAAAACGTGAGGCTTCCTCCGCTAGCGGCACATGTTCTGACTTCCTTGCCTCCTGACTTTTCTTCCAGCTTTGCCCCAGGAGCCGACCCAAGTGCGAGGCTGCCTCAACACACGGCTCCGGCAGCCACCTTCCTTCCTCTTCTCTCTCTTCCCTCTCAGCCTACCTGCATCTCCGATGCCCACAGGCTAAACTCCCCTCGGGCCCGCTCTTCGCAAACGAATCCAAGTGCCCGCCACTCACTTCTGGTTTCAATAACACCTAAAATCCGTTTTACTCCTTTCTGACAAACCATTTCTCCAGCCACTCCTTCCGCATAGGTGTGGCAACCACAGCCACTCAAAAAGCTCTCTCCAAGCCGCAGATCCAAACATTCGGCGGCTGGACGTCAGAAGCTTTCAAAAGCTACATCCGGTCAGGCCGCAACCATATCAAAGAAGCTCACAAGTCCTCATCAGCCAACTCAAGTAGACTCCAGAAGCCAGCATTGCCGCCGCGACTGCCCCGCTGGAGCCCGTGCTTCCATCTCTCTCTGCCGCAGCAGACACCACTACTCAAGAAGCCAGTATCGCCACAGCGACCACCCCCGCAGGGGCCCATGCTTCCATCTCTCTCTGCCACAGCAGCGGATGCTGGACGTCAGAGCTACATCCGGTCAACCCGCAACCACATCAAAGAAGTTCACTAAATCTTTACTCGGAACTGCCAAAGTAGTGTCGCTCCCGGAGCCTTTTCTTTACTCCGCACTGCCACAGTAGTGCCCGCTCCCACATGAGCCTTCTATCTTCCTTCTATCTTCCTCCACTCTGCCGCAGTAGTGCCCCGCTCCAAAAGAGCTTTACCTTCCTTCCTAACTGTCGCAGCAGCGCTTGCTCCAGTGGAGCCCAGCCCTCTTCCTCCGAGGCCGCTGCAGCTTCTCCTACCTTCACTCCCTCAGGAGCCTTCTTCTTTACTCAGGCTGCATGGGCCTTTTGAATTGTATTATCGTCACCAAGTTTGGTACGCGTCAATTATTGTCCCAAACGTACCCTTGAAGTTTCAAGCCATCTAGCATTCGTAAGATATAAACGCTCCTTATATAATTGCTTATAACTCTTGAAAGAATTGTCTGAAATTTGTTTTCTGACGGTCATTATTTCTCCTAGCCCTTGCCAATTCCATTGATGTCTCATTTGTTGTTTTCTAACATTCGGATCATAACTGATTGTAAATCAAATTAAAAACTTTGTTTTTTTATCGTTGCTCATTTGACAAATGTGGTATATTTTTTCCAAGCTCTTCTCATATGATCTTTGGACCAAGCAGTACAGACATGGCCAAACAGATTTGTTTATTTCTGGGGCAATTTTTTGAGAAATACCTCTTCAATGTTGACTGTGCTTGTGACATTGTCTCTTTCTCGTATTAAACTATTCTGACCATATGTTACTTGTTATGCATTACTATACAAAATTATATTCTTGCGTTCAATGTCACTTCTGATATCTGTTTCTCTTGTATGTTGTATTGCTTTTATTTTTTGCTCTCAAATATCTCATTTTAGTCCCTTCAGGGATTGGCCCATGTCAATGTTTAAAACTCTCCTCGGGATCCTGGGTCATGCATGTCAACTGAGTGGCACAAGCAGATAACATTTATGCATTTGGCAGATGCTTTTATCCAAAGCGACTTACATTGCATTATATTATACATTTGTTTCTGAATATGTGTAATCCCTGGGATCGAACCCATGATCTTGGCATTGTTAGCGCCATTCTCTAACCACTGAGCTACAGGAAATTTTACGGCCTGCAGATGTTATACTTAAAATGTAACTACATAGAACAAGGGGGTAACAAGCACCACTACAATTTATATCCCGCAGGAGTTACACTTACCCTCTAACTACAGAGAATAAGGGGTAAGAAGCACCACTTACCCTGTAACAACCCGAAACAAGACTATTTGCCCATTAATTACAGAGAAAAATACTACTATTTAAAAAAAACATTTTTAATACACAGTATATTTTCACTTACATACAAGTGTCTCATTATTTATTTATTATTACATATCCTAAGAACAGCTGAAAAGAGGTGATGGTGAAGTTGGGCAATGGGTATGTGTGTGATGGGGGGTTTGGTCTAATACACTTTAATAATGTAAGTAAAGTAGCCTACATGGGAAATTATAAATAAAATAATTTATTTTTGCTGAACGTTCAGTTGTTCAGTAATTTCCAGCATGAATTCTGTTATAACAGAATATGTTCCACGTGGTTAAAAACCCTTGGCCTATAATTCCTATTTAGAATTATAAAAAAGTAGGCATTTTCTCCCAAAACGTAAGATTGTTTAGCATAGCAGGTCAAGTATACCAAGTAATATTAGAATATGTGCTCATACAGTAGTTTTGCAAAAGTCATTATGAATGATTTGTAATTATCCAGGATTTTGCCACTTATTTGTGCTTTTTTGTTGTGTTGTGGGAGGAATAAAGGACAGCATTTCTCGCGTGAGATTCTCATCACACTTTATGATGCCTCTTATGCATGTGCTGGTGACAGTTGGTCGGAGGCTTTAAAAAGTCTTTGATCAGTACTGTTGATCAGACTTTAATTCATTCATCGGGTTTGTATGGATTACTGAGGTTACGGCTGTGTGCTGTTTGATCATACAACTTTTAGAAACCTTGAACTTGTAGCATTCTAGAGTATTTTTAGTAAAATCCTTGCTTGTAGTAATGTGTGAAAAAAACTTGTAGCCTAAACATCTCCTATGGCAATTGCTGTTAATCTGTTTTGAAATACGAGGAGGAAGTAGCCAATACATAAACATTATTGCAAATGTATTTTGAAATAAGTTGTTTTATAAATAAAGGTTTCAGTGTCAAGGATATCAGATTGTGTGCATATTTATTGTTCTTACCCTGTAACTTCGTGGAACAAAAGGGTAACAGTCCCCACGTATATCTGGTTGCTACTCCTTTATTACCCGATATTACACCTTTATTACCCGAGCTTAAAATATTGTTCCCTTATACCACACCTAGGTACAGTATAATTACCAAAACTTTCACCGTAATTTAGGTTTACTTACGCAGTACTTTGCGGATGTATATCTGGTTGCTACCCCTTTATTACCTGAACTAATATTTTATTCCCTTATACCTATATGTAGGTACGCAAGTTACCTCCGTTAATTCAGTTTACTTTTGCAGTTCTTTGTGGGTCGTAATCTAAAGTGTGACCATGCTTTTTTAATCAGTAACCAAAAGCGGGGAACTCAGTTTACTAAATCACTCTGTTTATGTGTTATTCGTTATCCTTTTTTCTATTCGTATCCTGAATGATTTATTAGCTGGCCTTCACAGCTATTTGCCTACAGCTCACTGACTAGCTGACATGGATACTTACTGAATATGATCTGCTGAATGAGGACAACCTACCAACAATACGCAGAGGTAAAGGACTTGCTATGTAAGGATCTGTTTTAGTAAGATAACTAGTAAAAAGTCAAATTTTAGTCTAGTTATGTCAAATATCAGGGTCACAAAGCCTATAGTTGTATGAAATCAATCAAGATAACTAGTGTGGTGTTTTCTAAATCTTTTGATTTCACTCATAATGTATGAAAAATATTAAGTGACATTTAAGTGGTTATTCACTCAGTTCTAAATCAGCAATCCAGTTCTATTGGCTTGAAGAAATACTGAGCATAGAGCATGCATATATTGTGGATAATACAATTACAGTGCATTTATGGAGGTTTTTTTTTCCCCTACAATTGACAGTCATGTACTATGAACTTTCATTGCAGGCAACATGAAGTATCCATGGGAGGTTGGAGACTAGGAGGATTGTGATGCATTTAAAAAATGAGTAAATTAGTTCAATCAATGACTAAATGACCATCACATTTTGCTTAACTTGACCTTCAAAGACAATAGCAAAAATATTTCAGTTTTCAGTAGAAGCAGACAACCCTCCTTCAACACCTAGAGACTTTGCAGAGAAATGGCTTCCTGTGAAGAAGTTTATCAAAGGACATGCAAGATTAACGAGGATGTTTTCATTGGATGCCTCTGTTTCATGCCACGCATACTCAGAGGTGATAAGATCAGATTATTCATTGTGCCTTCCTCTCCAGGTCATTTACTATGTTAATTTTTATGAGATGCATGTTGTCTTTGTCTGTGGGTTGTATGCTGCTCTTCGTAAACCTCGGGCAAGGGGTGGAAAAAGGGGATTTGTGTATTTAGCACACGCTCTGCCAAATTAGTCACCCATGCCGATTATTTCTGCCATTCAGGGCTGCTATGGAATGTCTAATTTAAGTTACACTCTGTGAAATTCAATTCTATTAGCAGAGCCAGAAAATGGACCTCTATTTACGGGACCGTGTGGTTTGCATATGAAGAGATAATGAAATGTTACTTGTAACAGATTGGTTTGACTTAGATCCTTTAGGCAGAGGAGTTCTTTGTTTCATGTATCTAGGTCTTCTACAAAAATCATAGATCCCAGAAGAACTGAGCTATTTGGATTAATCTTCAGAAAGCTTATAATGCAAATATAATGATCTAAACCTGTAATGAAACAAACAACAAGAATATAATTAAATTATACATTTATAGAGTCATATGTGATGGCACTTTATTATTTGTTAGATATTTGTAATGATTGTTTTTGGTGATTAAATGGGGTGTTTGCAGTGTTATGAAGTTATTCCACACCATCTTTCATTAAAATATATGTAAATTTAACAGGTGTTTGTAGGAAACTAGCTATTACCAGAACCTGAAATATAGTTACATGGCTCATGCAGGTCTTAATACTTCTGAACTCGTGCTGTAAGCCTGTTTGAACGGGTTTAAGTAGGAGCAGCAATTATATTTCAAGCAATGTATGCTAAATATTATTATCAATAATCTGCATCGATTACTACATTTCATTGTGTATTTATGGTAGCTGGCGTGTGGTGTACTGTGGCTGCCGTCGCATCATCCAAGTGGATGCTGCACACTGGTGGTGGGTAAGGAGAGACCCCCTCACATGATTTTAAAGCGCTTTGGGTGTACAGCAATACACAATAAAGCGATATATAAATGCCTCATTCATTCATTCATACATTTAGTCTAGTATTAAAGAGTAAAACAAATACATAATTTAAATACATTCACAGTACGGATGCTTTAGTATATGATCATGCTTCTACGGTCATATTCATATTCACATTCACATTCACATTCTAATGTTAATTTACTTTAAGAACTTCACATGAACATGCAAAAACATTTTATTATACAATACATCCAGTAAGAGAGTAGATAAATGGGAACTCCTCATTGAAACTCCAACATAAAGCATAAATTATTCGATATGCTCTTTTATTTGCTAGCATCTGCTTCAAGAAATTACAGAAAATGTGTTTCTCTGCATGTGATAGCCTTGGCACTTGACAGACAATGAGTTCCCTTTAGAGAAACTGAATCCGTCTCTTATTAGTAGCCCCGTTCTGGCCAGCCCGAGTATGGTTCTCACACCTCATGTGGGAGATTTCAGTCAGGAGAGACCTTTTGTCTCAGGTGAGGGTGACAGTTTACCACCCCCGTCCAGATTGTGGGACTGGCCAGTGAGAGGGCCAGATTAAAAAAAGGACGGTCTCCCAGTTGATGTGGTAGAAACCATTTATAACTCCAGAGCTCCCTCCACGAGAAACCTGTAGCTCCTCCTGGTTTTGCCAAATGGTTGATATCCTTAGGAAAACATTTAAATCAACCAATCAGAGTTCAGAAATCAATTTACAGTTTATTTTAAATGTAGTCTTCCAACCAGGATTAGGTGCTTCTAGACCATTATTTTTCACTTATCATTTCCCTCTGATTTTAGGGGTTAGTTATGGTTAGGGATTAGGGTAAGGGTGTGGGTGTGGGTTTAGGTTTATTCATAAAATTGTTGTCCTGAGGACATCAACCACTTGGCAAAATCAGGTCGAGCAAAGTTGTATGCCCTTAAGTGGACAATATTTACCTCCTGGTGTTCTGATCATCTGCAGCACCCAGTTAACTTCTCTGTTGATGTAGTATTGAGATGTTTGGCCTAACTCCTTCCACTCTTAAAGGTTTATGTAGCAGCTGTCTAGGTAATACTTCTTTGGAAGGCAAATCACAGGATAGACACTCTCTAGTCGGTCGCTTCCTTCGTAGTGCTTGCAGGTTGAGGCCTGCGATTTGCACTAGGGGGCTGGCATGGGATCTGGCAGTAGTATTGGAAGGGCTTTCTGGGGGGCTCAATTTGTGCTGCTTGATTGTGTGTCAGACAGTTTTCTGATAGGTTTCAAAACCATATCCTTCTGGCTATTACCTCGCTTAAGGGAGTTGGAGATCTGCAGGCCATGTCGATTTCCCTTGAGTTTTCTCCTGGGATTGTCAAAGCCTTTATATACTCTAGGCATGGTTATGTGTATATAAGTATATGTGTATGTATACAACCCAAATTCAGGAAAATTTGGGACGTTTTTTAAATTTTAATAAAATTAAATCTAAAGGAATTTCAAATCACATTCACAATAGAACGTAGATAACATAGCAAATGTTTAAAATGAGAAACTTTACACTTTTATCCACTAAATTAGCTCATTTCAAATGTAATGCCTGCTACAGGTCTCAAAAAAGTTGGGACGGGGGCAACAAATGGCTAAAAAAGCAAGCAGTTTTGAAAAGATTCAGCTGGTAGAAAATCTAGTGACTAATTAAGTTAATTGATATCAGTTCTGTAACATTATTAGCTATAGAAGGGATGTCTTAGAGAAGCAGAGTCTCTCAGAAGTAAAGATGGGCAGCGGCTCTCCAATCTGTGATAGACTGGGTAAAAAGATTGTGGAATACTTTAAAAACAATGTTCCTCAACGTCAAATTGCAAAGGCTTTGCAAATCTCATCATCTACAGTGCATAACATCATCAAAAGATTCAGAGAAACTGGAGAAATCTCTGTGCGTAAGGGACAAGGCCGGAGACCTTTATTGGATGCCCGAGGTCTTTGGGCCCTCAGACGACACTGCATCACTCATCGGCATGATTGTGTCAATGACATTACTAAATGCGCCCAGGAATACTTCCAGACACAACTGTCGGTAAACACAATCCGCCGGCTAAAGAGGAGGGAGACCTTCCAGCGTGTTATCAGCGTTCAGTTCAAAAGCCAGCATCGCTGATGGTATGGGGGTTCATACGTGCATACGGTATGTGCAGCTTGCATGTTTTGGAAGGCTCTGTGAATGCTGAAAGGTATATCAAGTTTTTAAAGCAACATATGCTTCCCTCCAAACGACGTCTATTTCAGGCAAGGCCTTGTATACTCCAGCAGGACAACGCAAAACCACATACTGCAGCTATTACAACAGCATGGCTTCGTCGTAGAAGAGTCCGGGTACTGAATTGGCCTGCCTGCAGTCCAGATCTTTCACCTATAGAGAACATTTGGCGCATCATTAAATGAAAAATATGTCAAAGACGACCACAAACTCTTCAGCAGCTGGAAACCTGGAGACCTTTATAAGGCAAGAATGGGACCAAATTCCAAGACCAAAACTCCAGCAACTCATAGCCTCAATGCCCAGACGTCTTCAAACTGTTTTGAAAAGAAAAGGAGATGCTTTAAACATGTGCTATGTTATCTATGTTCTATTGTAAATAAAATATTGGCTCATGTGATTTGAAATTCCTTTAGTTTTCATTTTATTCAAATTTAAAAAACGTCCCAACTTTTCTGGAATTTGGGTTGTAGTTGTAAGGTTTACTAATCTGGCAAGGCCCATTATTTTGCTAGCTTTCGGTCCACCCCTTTTAGGACCCAGGACCAGGAAAGACTCAATTTATTTTGCCTAGTTCATCACTGGACATGCTCATAAAACCGCTCATTGGAGGTGATCTGAGCAGTTATTTGAGTGCTTTGGTTTGCTAAGAAGGGGGTTCCCAGCAAACCAAGAAAACTTTAAGTTGGAGGATAGTGAATACTATTTCACTTGCATATGAGGTTTCGGGTAGGCGTGAGGGCTCAGTCAACTAGGAGTATCGCTGCCTCTAAGGCCTTAGGACCAGGGGCTTCTCTCCAAGAGGTCAATGACGCAGTGGGGTATTCTTCGTTACTCACATATGCAAGGTTTTAAAACCTAGACTTAAGTGCCTCTGGGGAGGGTCAGGTTTTGTTGCCTATGTGTTCGGTTCACACACACAGACTGGTATTTGGAAACATGGCGGCGTGGGCATTTTGTTCCTCTAGCATTGCCATGGCTGAAAAGCTGAAAAACGCCAGCACCGATGCCCTTTCATGTCTTCCTTGTCCACACGTCACCTGCCTATTACGTATAGCTTCGCTATCAAATGTTTTAACATAAGTGCTTCAGAAGCAGTCACCCTGAGACGTTCCCCTAGCGTTGCCATGGCAATGCAGAGTCTTGTTCCCTTCTCAGAGACGTTTCTGACTAATTTCAGAAAACATTATATTTTACCCGGCAGATTCCTCATCACTCCACCAGCTCCGGTAACTCCACCAATACAATAGCTCCAATAAACGGCTTCTTCATCACTTCACTACATAGGCTACAGAAATGACAAGATCCACCAGCCTGGTCATCACTCCACCGATAAGCAACCCTGTTCGAAAACTTCGAAATACTCGCATCCAAAAGCCACTTTTTAGAATGTCTGTTATTAGCAGAATATGGGTTTATACAAATTATGAGTTATTTATCTGTGGTGTAGTGTATGGTTATGTTGTGTCGTTTTCCTGGATTAAATAAGAAGAAAATCCAAAAACAGCTAGAATTTACTTCATCACACTTTGTTTTGAGCCACAAACATGACATGTTGTCCATCTTAAATTCACCACTGTATCCACTGTTAAAAAGGCATTCAGTTTTGTGCTGCCATTTGGTTATGGTTGCTAGTCATTTGCTCATGTTAGCTAAATGCAGTTAGAAAAAATACACAAATCGAGCTAGATTTTAATTAACAATAAACATTAACTACATGTGACATCATAAAATGCCATCATAAGAGGTCAACTAATGCATTAAAATGTCAAGAAATGCACCAATTTTAGGACATTTTAACGAATTGGTTGACTTTCCATCTAGACAATAGTATAGATGTGCAGGTTAGGATATTTTTCCATTGACTAATAAAATTCTGTACTACACCGCACATTTTATGTGAAAATATGTTTGTCAATGACATTTACTATAGCATCTGCAGTGCACGTTTTGATTATTAAGGTTTACATCTTTTCTTTGAACGAAGCGAATGTTTAAAAAGTTTGTTTATTTAGGACTTTAAAACAAATGCTTTGTGTTATTCTTTTTTAAACACAACAATAAAACAAAGACAAACTCGCAACAGATGCACTTTTGACTCTGCCATCGTTCTAGGGATAAGGGAAGCTGGACATCAATGTTAATAGCGCTGTCAATATGGATATATATCTTAAACAAATGCATTGATTCGTTCAGAAGACCTTTGTTAAGAACACAGAGCCATGTCGAGCAGTTCTTTGATCGAAGGAAGCACTTTTTGCAGCTTCAAAAAGTTGACGCCCCTTTCACTCCTATTCTACCTCTTGGAAGTAAAATGATACGTGGTATTATAACTTCGACTGCATTATTCTTCAAGAAGAAAGTCATTTTCAGTTGGGATGCTTCGAGGGAGAGTAAAACATGGGAAATTTTGTTTTTGCCTGTGAAATATCCCTTACAGAGGATCTCCAAAACACGAGACATGGTGGATACATATAACACTGCGAACACCCAACTTCATTACCAAAAAACAAGCATTACAAATGTTTAATGAATAATATAGTGATATCAGATAAAAAAAGTGAACTTGCATGATAAAGGGGTCAAGTGACAGGGCTAAAACGAATATTATGGTTTGTTTTAGATGTAATGTAATGTGTATACAAGATTTAAGGTTCAAAAAGACTGTATTTTCCACATACTGTGCATGCTTATATCGCCTCTTTGCCGTGATTGGCTCGCAGATAGAACCTTATAGGACCAAATAAGAATTAAATTTTGTAGATAGGACCTTTTTGTTTTCCTAAAAAAATGTCCCCAAATGTCAAAACACAAACATGGAAATATATAAATAAGTTGTCACGGAATAAATATATATGTGAATAACTCAATTTTGACCAAAATGTTGGATAGAACCTTATAATTCTAATGTGATTCTACTTGTATAATAAATCCATGCAACATTAGCGATTGATGAAGTCTTGATCTATACATATTTTTGAACACATATTGAATTGATTTAGGAGATATATTTGTGTGAGCGTTTAGAAAAATATTCATGTTTTCTCTTGTGTAGGAATATTTATGAATTTAATTTTGAATTTATGAATCAGATAAATGAGAATTGCGCTGTGCGTATGTGAATTGGGTTATGTAAATGTATTGTTATTGAGATAATGTTGTCTCTATACATGGGCCATTCTACAGAATTCGTGCAAACTGCTGTCCCACATAAAAAACACATTAAAATAGCATTCAAGTATTAAAATCGTAGTTGTTTACTAAGATCACTCTATCATCTTTCAAAACCCACAATAATATTTGAAATATCATAACGCTATATATATATATATATATATATATACAGTAAGTAATATACAGTATATATATATAATAATATATATAATAACCATTTATTGGGTACTTTCAATTGGGAGAACCCAAACCCTAAATTTCAACTTATTAAAATTATATTTAAAAAAAAAATGCATTTCTTTTCTATTTGTGTTTTAAAAAATATATTTTTGATTAAAAAAAAGGTAACGTTAAAAAAATATATATATTTTATTTTTAAATGATTAAACTATGTAAAAATTGTGTCCCGGATTTTCATGTCACAAACGAAACAGTGTATGTTTTACTCCAGTGGATCTCATATCTGGCCCCCGAGATCCACTTTCCTGCAGAGTTTATCCCCAACTCTGATAAACACCTGAAGAGGCTAATCAGTGACTTCAGGGACAGACGCGGCTGCGCAGATTGCTTGGCATATCGCATTAAAGTACTGCTACAGCGATTCAAATGCGTACCGAGCAATCTGCACTTGCGTCGCTATCGCGGGACTTAAATCTCATACGCTGATAGATTTGCGCAGCGCCGCATTAAGTTGAACGCGTCTGTGCCAGAGTTGAGAACGTCTCGGTTACGTATGTAACCTCGGTTCCCTCATGGAGGGAACGAGACGTTGTGTCGAAGACGACAGATGGGGTTCGCCCTTGAGAACCAATCAACTCTGACTACTATAGAAAAGGCCAATGAAATTTGGCGAATGAAATTTGCATGCCGGGCTCCGCCCCCGGATGTCCGGTATAAAAGGAAGCCGGCGTGCAGCATTCACTCACCTTTTGTTCTGAAGAGCCTGAGAGCCTCTCACGACTGCAGCAGAATACGATACGTGTTAGTGGCATAAGGGACACAACGTCTCGTTCCCTCCATGAGGGAACCGAGGTTACATACGTAACCGAGACGTTCCCTTTCTGTCGGTCTCTCGACGTTGTCGAAGACGACAGATGGGGTTCTCTATGGAAAACGCCACAACGCTGTATCGCGTCACAATCTCTAGCGAAGCGACGGTAACAGGCCTGGGCGTGTCAGCTCGATGCTTTCGCGAAACTGTAACCTTCCAGTGTGGTGGTCGGGGGGTTCCAGAGCTTCTTGGAGAAAGATGGGAACAGCCCTGACCGGTAACCTTTCACGGACGGAGGCCTTAGCTCTCTACTGGCGAGAGGCCGTCCGGCTCGGGTTTACACCGGGTAAGCGCAACTTCCTTAATTAGGGATGCGCTGCAGAGGCCACCTCCTACCCGTGGGGGAATACGGTGGATAAGGTATGGTCTCGTCCTTGGAGGAGAACGCAAGGAACGTGCGGGCTGAGTAGTTAACCGCGAGGTGGAGGTCCACCTGGGGAAGCTCATGGGTTACCAGGAGTGGGAACCATATCATGAGGATACATCAGACGGAACAGCCCACGGGGGGGGTGTTACAGGCGTCCGGTAGCACTAGGTCCGGTTAGAGCCAGGGGATGGCTCACATGTTATCCCGGCCTAAGGGGGAAGGCTGCTCTGCCCAGCCAACCCCCAGGTGGTGCTTGCTTAGTGATGGATAGAATGCCTATTCTTAACCAAGTGGTTGGGTAAGAAGGGAAGCGGATAGGATACCTGTCCTTAGCCAGAGTAGGGTAAGGAGAGAGGTAGATAGCACACTGACCCAGCCTCCTAGAGGGTGGGGTGATGCTTTCGCAGGCATACGCCCCGCCGGATGCCAGTCCTACATGTTGCCACGCAGGACGTGGGCTGACACCGGGTTTACGCTAGGGTTGTTTAACCCCTGCGAAGGTGAATGGGTGTAGCCCAACCCGCAGCTCTACAGATGTCTGCTAGAGAGGCGCTTCTGCCAGTGCCCAGGAGGTGGCTATACCCCCTCCGTGGGCATGGGAGATTCTGAGATTGGAATGTCGTCGTAACGGCATCCACGACTCAGTGCGCCAACCTCTGCTTGGAGACAGCCTTCCCCTCTGCTGTCCTCCAATACAGACAAGGAGCTGGTCAGAGCTACTGAGGCCCTGCGTGCGGTCCAGGACACAACACGGATGGGGTTGGGTCTTCCTCCCCAATGGGGAGCGCCTGCAAGTTCACCACTTTGCCCCGTAAGGGAGTAGTGGGAACTTTTGGGCACGCATCCGGGCCTGGGTCTCAAGATAACGTGAGAGCTACCAGGGCCGAATTCAAGGCAATCCGGGGGACACGGAGGATGCTCGGAGGTGCCCTACCCTCTTGAAGGAAGCGAGCGCCATCAGGAGGGCCGTCTTACTCGGGTGAGGAAGATCGGAACCTCAGAGGGGCTCTTGGGGGGCCCAGAGGCCCCCCCGAGGACCCCTTAGGGTCCCAAGAGGGTATGGAGCGGAGATGAGGCGGGAGCCGCCCTCTCGCACCCCTTAGGAACCTGGCGACCAGGTCGTGTCATCCTAGAAACTTTCCATCAACTGAGTGTGATGAGTGGCGACAGCGACTACATACACACTCAGTGTGGAGGGGAGATGTTAGTCTCCAGTCTCGTAAGAAGGACAACACAATCCTGATCGAGCACCTCAGTGGGTCTTTCTCGTTGAGAGAGACACCAGGACAAGAAGCGGCGCCGTCTAGAGGCGTGTAACCGCCCCGTAGATGGGGCCCTAGCCTGGGTGATGGTCTCCGCCATAGAGGGGGAGTAGCCAACTCAGGAACTTCTCGTCCCGTCTAGAGACCAGACATGGTGTACCAGAGGTCTGATCTGGGGATGCCAGAACGTGTCCTTCCCCTGAGAGAGCAGGTCCTCTGTCAGGGGAATGGGTCAGGGGGAGTCGCTGTCCAGAGCATCAGCTCTGACGCCAAGTGCGGTTAGACCAGTGCGGTGTAACCAATAACACTTGGTGCTCCTCTTCCCTGGCCTTGCACAGTGTCTGTGCAAGGAGGCTCCTGGGGGGGGGGAAGGTGTGCTTCCGCCCGTCCCGCGGTCAGCTGTGCGCAAGGATATCCGTGTCGAGAGCCTCGGACAGGGAGTACCAAGCGGCGCGGGGGTGGAGTCGCCACTCTCTACGAGGCATAAACTGACAAGAGAGCGCGTAGGCTGTCTAGTTCAGTTTGCCCGAGGTGAGTGTGGCCCACAGGGAACGGATCACCTGTTGACTCCACCGGAGGAGGCGTCGAGCAAGTTGTGTTAGCTGCTGTGAGCGAACGCCACCCTAAGATCTGATGTACGCTACAGCCGTAGTGTGCCGTCCCCGGACCAGCACGTGCTTGTCCCGCACGAGCGGCCGCAGCCTGCTCAGTGCAAGTAGCACTGCCCACAACTCCTGGCAATTGATATGCCAGCGCAGGTGGGGGTTCGCCCAATGCCCCGCCTGCGTGCCCGTTACACACTGCACCGCACCCCTGCAGGGAGGCGTCCGTCGTCACCACGACTTGCCTCATAACCTGCCCTGAGGGACCTTAGTCCGTCGAAAAAGTCATGGAAGACCAGGGGTTTTGGTGCGTCGGCCGCAGGGCGTCATCACCATGCGCCTGCTGCCGGTGTGCCACGCTCTCCTCGGAACTCGACTCTGAAGCCAGTGTTGGAGCGGTCTCATGTGCATCAACCCGAGGGGTCTCACCCGACGAGGACGCCATGCCCAGGAGCCTCTGAATCGTTTCAGGGGGACCGCTGTCTGCCTGAAATGTTCCAGGCAGTTCAACACCGGCTGGGCGCGTACTGCGGACAGTTGCGCCGACATGGTGACAGAGTTGAGTTCCCTACCGAGAAAGAGGATGCTCTGCCCTGGGGAGAGCTTGTCCTTTCCTCGGTTGACCTGAATTCCCAATCAATCTGGGTGCCGGAGCACCAGGCCCCTTGTAAACATAACAGATCTCACGAGTGTGTCAGGCCAGTCGTTGAGATAGTTAAGTACCCGCACACCTTCCTCCCCTCAGGGAGAAAGGGCGGCTTCCACGATCTTCGTGAAGACCGTGGAGACAGGGACAGACCGAAAGGGATTTCAGGTCGATTGCCACGAACCAATCCTGACCCCTGATGGGTGTCAGGACGCGCCTCTGCGTGAGCATCCTGAGCAGCAGCTTGTGAAGGTGCTTAGTTCAGGGTACGCAGACCTCCGGGGGCGCAACCCGCCGTCTTTCTTGGGAACGATGAAGTGCGGGTTGTAACCCACCGAACATCTTGGTTTGAGGGACGAACTCGACGCCTGTTTGCCAGAAGGGTGGTGACCTCTACCCGAAGTATGTAGGCGTCCCTAGCCTCAGACAGAGGGAGAGATGATGCCCCAAAACTTGGGAGAGTCTCTGGCGAACTGGATCGAGTAACCAAGACGGACCGTCTGCCCTAGCCACCGAGACAGTGTGGGCAGCTCTCGAGCTCCCAGGGACTGTGACAGGGGGACCAAGGGGACGGTCTGCTTCACCATTCCCATGGAGGGTGGTTCGATGGCTGGCGGAGCTAACCCTGTCGCGGGGAGGGGGCCCCGGAGGGAAGGTTGGCTCTGCCTACTTTGCCTGGCGGGACAGCTGCACGCACTGTCATTGAGAGTGGTAGCAGCAGCTGTCGTGTGTGTACGACCCTACGCCTCGCCAGGGCGGGGGGTCGGGTTTGCCGGGCACAGTCCAGTGGAGTGTGCGATCGGCAGGAATGAACTCCCAGGGGAAACAGAAAACTCTCTGTGAGCAAGTGGGCGCCAGGCCCTGAGAAGGGCCCGGCTTTGGTGACGAGGCAGGAGCCGTCCCGTACCGACTGATCAGAGCCGTAGCTGTGAAGGTCGGGCCCGATGTTGCTCCCCCTGGGGTCTTCCCGTCAGTGTCACTTCTCGTGAGAAGTTAGCTGACGGGGTGAGGTTTCCCCCTCGACCTCGACTTCCGGGGTGCCACCTGCGGGGGCACAGTAACCGGAGCCGATGTGAAGGGGTCCTGGGCTGCCGGGAAACAGACATGACGTGAGATCTCGGAGGCTTGAGGGCGGCCGAGTCGAGCAGCGTGGTAAAAATGTGGCTAATCGCCACTGTCTGCTTCACCGTCAAAAACTGCTGAGCGCAGTCCTCGACGGTGTACCAACAGCCCACCCTGCGAGACGGGTGTAACAAGAAAGCGGACTTTCTCGGTGTCACTCATCTGCGCAAGGTTCAGCCGGGGGTGACTCTCCTGGACCACTTCCGTGGACATCGTCCGACCCAGGTCCCGTGCCGCCACCTTGGTCGCTCCGTAGAGCGCTGTCAGTGGCGGCACAGAAAACCTGCATTATACCTGGGTCGGCCTTACCCTCGTGGAGCTCTCTCAACGCCCTGGCCTGGCGGACCTGCAGGATGGCCATGGCGTAGAGAGAGGAGGCAGCCCGGTCCGCGGCAGCGCAAGGCTTCGGCACCATAGATGTCGAAGTCCTACACGCGTTGGACGGTAGGCGTGGCCGATTCTCCCCAGGCGGCAGCCGTCTGCGGCACAGATGCACCGCAGCCGCGTTCCACCCGGGGGATCTCGACGTAGCCTTTGGCTGCCCCACCCTCGAGGGAAGTGAGGGAGCCGGAGCTGTTTCGACCGGAGCGGTCCGTGGAGCGCTCCTAGTTTTACACAGCTCCTCATGCACCTCCGGGAAACAAATGGCACCCGGGGTGGGCGTGGTTTGCACCGCGCCCCGCCCCAGGAACCACGTATCCCCGGATTAGCATGGCTGACATCACTTCTGCTTCCTCCTGAGCTCGACCCCCCTGGGGGGGGAGCTCGGATTCGTCAGAGTCGGATGCCCGTCTCCCTCCGATGCTGCGAACGACATCTCATCTACGTCACACATCGTTTCCGAGTGCGTGCCTGAGGATCCGAACGGTATGCCACCGCCGGTTGGGGAACGTTCAGAAGAGCGAATCGGGGTGCGATCGGCCCGTGAGCACTTGGCTGGCGGGTTTACGTTCGCAGTTCCCCATATCACTAACGCTGCTACGTGGGTGGTCATCGGGGCCGTAGCCACAGATGTCACAGCCCGGGTAGCAGACGAAATGGTGGCTGGTTCCCGTAGGAAGACAGCCCCCGTGACCGCAACTTCTGAGTGACAATCCGCCCGCAGTGCGGGCAGACGTGTCAACGAACGCTGCTTCAGTGTGCTGGACGCCCAGACACCTAATGCAGCGATCGTGTCCATCCCCCCTCCTCGATGAGGGTGCCGCACCCAAGAGAACAGCGGGACATGCCGCGCTGGAGAATGCTCAGTCAGTCCTGAAAAGGACCTTTTAGAAATAATCTCTATCACCTCCGGAACCGCCGAGACGCCCAGGAGAAGGTCGCTGCAGGAAGGGACGATCCGCTGCTCTGCGTCGTAGATCCGGCGAAGTAGAAGAAGAATTCGTTGAATTCTTTTTTGTTCGTAGTCATGAGCGAGGGCTCTGAAGAACAAAAGGTGAGTGAATGCTGCACGCCGGCTTCCTTTTATACCGGACATCCGGGGGCGGAGCCCGGCATGCAAATTTCATTCGCCAAATTTCATTGGCCTTTTCTATAGTAGTCAGAGTTGATTGGTTCTCAAGGGCGAACCCCATCTGTCGTCTTCGACACAACGTCGAGAGACCGACAGAAAGGGAACCACTGTTTTAGCCCATTGGCTGAGACTGATTTTATCCACACCCCTACATTTTTATCAAGAATCATTACTGTGTCCATCTCTCTCATAAGCTACATGGTGAGTGGATCGGTCTTATCATTTTTTATTAAATGTGTTCAAAAGTATCAAAATCTGTATGTAACTTTAAGGAATGTCAAATTGTTGGCCGTTATTCCACATAATTTAGTTTTTATGTGTGTACATTTATTCAGAATTGTGCTTGCAAACCATGTGCTGATTTGAATCTTTGAATGAAGCATTCAAAATGTGTCACCACCAAAACAGTCACGACCGAAACGTATCACTGGGCATCATTGTTTCGGTAGTGACAAAAATTGTTTCGATATCGAGAAAAAGGAACACTTTCAAAACTCCATACAGTTATGTAAATCATTAATATTTTAGTATGTTTTTGTATTGATATAGTATGTGAGCTGTAGGTTTTCTATTAGATATTTACTGTCAGATGTGTGTCTGCTATATGTGCTGGCTGCGTATGTGCCTCATAGTTAGTTATTTGTATTAATATAAAATGTTGAAAGTCTGAAAGTGCAAATTAAATATTGTGATCAATACCAAAACTTTACCATCACTACTGAAAATGTGTGTGTCATGACCGGAACATGGGATGCTTTGTCAAAAATAAAGTATATTAAATTATCAGTTGAGATGTTATGATATTGTTGCTTCAATGTATATATAACAAATATATAATATATAATGTATAATATAACCTTCTCGTTTGGCTCTCAGCGGAGGCGGTCGCAATTTCTCACTCCCCGTCCTTGCCCATATTTTCCCTGCTTTGTCTCCTGTCTTGTCTCGTCTCATCTACTGAGAGACTCTCTCTGCACTGCTCTCCAAACTTGGAAATTATGGAAGTGATCAACTGGTCTCTCAACGCAATTGACACCATTTTCTCAATGAGAAAATTGGGTTCGGGGGAACCCGCGTGTCCTGACGGAACGTACGCAGCTGGCTACACGATGGACGGCTGGGAGAGATGGCGGATCGTGTGTCTGGCGGCTCTTTCAGTCGAGGATATTTACCTATTTGGAACCATGATAACAGGTCTTGTGCTGATTGGATTAGGCTTTGCCCTGGGTTATCGAAAAATTCATAAAACGGGAACAGCTGTCATAAGGCTGCCCGTTTTGATGGAAGCTGTTGGAAAAGCGGTCAGCATTGAGACTGAGACTATTAACCGAAATATGGTCGCCATCAGGGAAACCCTAACAGCTCTGGGAAGGAAAATTGATAATATCGGAGGTAAGAATCACCATTGAACCACTCGGACTATGAGGTTACCGTGACATATTGGAATACGGTCTCCCGACTAAACAAATCACAATCTTATCTTTCGACTCCCCGGATCCAGAAACGGCCTTGGACAAGGCAGCTGGAAAATTTAACCCTGTGGGAGCACTGCAGCGAGACGCTCTTGCGTTCCTCCCCAACCAAAGACTTAGAACTATCACACACACACACATACAGACTTATCACTCCCACTCCTCCGCATGCTTTGAACCGCCAGCCTGGAAGGCAGGTCTGTTGAGCGGCGCCGTAATGGCACTGGACCGGATGGCTGCTTATCGGAGCTGGATTATCTTACCCTGTTGCAAGTCTTGTCTATGGTGTATTATTGTATCTGTGTTTTTTTTTTTTCTCCCCACTTACCTCATGTTTTTGCTGTATTTTTCTTCTTCAATCCATTTCGTTACACTGTAATTGTTATATGTGTAATGACAATAAATTGAATCCAAATCCAAATAAACTAATAATTCCTTAAATTTGAAATAGGTACGATAAATTTTATGCCTTTTACAAAGAAAGACAAAATACAACAAATCTCATAAATTACACTTGAAATAATGTTAAAATTGTAAATGTTATTTGATTTACATGTTACATTTTAATAGCAAAGAATATTTTTAAAAGGTTGATTTAAACAAAATGTTCATATGTAAATATAATCCTTCTTATTAAATAATATATTATTATGTTTCGGTAGTGAGTAAATTTGGGGAGAGGAAAATATTTCCAAAACTTTCTGATATTACAATATGAAAATGAACTGCAAAATTACTAGAAATGTGTACCTTTAATAATATACAATTTGTATACATAAAATAGTTCTGAGGAAAAAAAATTGCCCATATACCGGACAAAGTAAACATCGCTCAGTGTACACTTTTAATGTGACACCAACTATGAAAAAATATCAAGACTTAAGTTCCCCTTTTGTGCCACTTAAGCCCCCAAAAAACCTGGGAGTGATGGGAGAGGCTTAAACACAGTCTGTCTGTCATCTCTAACAGAAAAACCTCCTGATGACAGGGACAGCTTTAACATTAAGAACTTCATGGATAATTCATGTGTAATTAAAGAAAGCTTTCAAACAGGTTTAACACACACTAACCATACGGTGGGTTTCCATGTTTTATAGATACTTTCCATAGACTTTACCATTTACCATACTTTACAATTTGTATTTTCTATCTGTAACGAAAGGGCGAGGCAGTGGATCCAGTGGATCAACATGCAGCATAAAGTTTAATTAAACAAAAAGACAAAGTACCAAATTACAAAAGAACAAAGGAAAAGGAACTAAAATAATCCAAAGTACACAGAGCATAACCACAATGAACACGATAAAACATTTAACGACTGACAACAGACAAAGGAAACACTGGGCTTTAAATACATTTATACATCACTCTCTGGTTCTCGAATCTCTGATTGGCTGACAGCCGTGAGATATTCCACCAGGATCATCATGGGAACTGACTGTTGAACCGCTACACTGACTGTTTATATCACTCCGGCACTAAAATAATTCGGACCATGCTGTCCTCGCAACTGCGTTACTCTCAAGAAGTTAGATTGCTAGCAAACAAACACACAAAGCAGTTTATCCTTTCCTTCTGTGATGCTTTCCATTTTTTTTTTGTAAAACTTGACATACAATAAACAAGATATGAAATTACTAACTGCACATTAATTAGTTTGGCATAGCCTACATATAATCTGCACATGGGTGTACATGTGATGCGATAGGACTTTCTTTCATTATCATGATATCGATCACAGTTTAACTTCCAAGAATCAATATTATGTTAACACATATATGAACGTTTACAGATAGTAAATAAACTTACAGGCATATTGTGGAAATATATTGTGGAAATATACTGGTGGAAATTCACTGGTGGATGTGTATTATATAAATGTTATGACTAACTATCGCTTGTCCTTGCATGATAACTATTGCTTGTCCTTGCATAGGAGTTTTTCCCCCCGTAGCTGTTTTGGTTGCGGAAACAGTTCTTCCTGTTCATCCCTAAATGGAATTGTTATGTTACACTTGTTTTGTTTGCAATATATGCCACGTACACCGTTTCTAACCTACTGTATAAATAGAGGGACTGCCCCTTTATACATTGAGCATTCAGCAATAAACCATCTGTTAATTCACTTGGCTTCTTGTTTTGACTGCTCCGGAATTCCGCGGGACTTCTTCTCATCTATCCAGACGATCGCACAACACAGACAGAGTAGCACATTTCTTACACATATCTTTCTCCAAGCAAAGATTGTTCGCGTTGTGAACCGAAACTAGGCTGCTGCTGTACGATGAATGAGATCTAAATCTCAACACTGCGCAAACTTCAATACTTGAAAATGGCCACTAGGTGGAGTACATATACCATCAGGGGCGGCTGGCCCATAGTGGGCGATAGTGCACCGCCCTCCTTCAGCCACACGAAAAAAGAGGGGAAAAGAGAGTTTATTTTGCCGGTCTAAGTCTTAATCATAGACTGTATAAAGGTCTTAATATTATTGTCCAATCAGCAGCCTGAATATCACTCTCCAACCAGTAGCCCCGCCCCCTTGGGGGCGATTTCAGTCAGATTGAAAACTGCGCTCTAAGCATAGTGAGAGCAACATGCGCAATTTCATTGAGGGAATTACCGTAAAAAATGTCAATACAAGTGATGAGTGAGTGTGTTATTAAATGGTTAGTTGTGTTATGTTGTACTCTCCAAATGTTGAATTGTAAATAGTTGTATTGATTGCATATTGCCAGCCAAATATATACTGAATATGTTCTGAAGAGATTTGATTAATTACCGTTTTGATGATATTATAATATGTTTGATTTGATTATCGCTATTTCATCCATGATGGCTATAAATTATAGACTGTGCTAACAGTGATTTAACTAGTAGATGACAATGTATCTGTTGATGGCCACGGTGGAAGTGTTTTATTGTGGAAACAAATTTATTGTATTCGAGACATTTAAATTGATAAAGCTTTACAAAAATACTGTACAGTGTGTACAGTCGTGGCCAAAAGTTTTGAGAATTACATAAATATTCGTTTTCAAAAAGTTTGCTGCTAAACTGCTTTTAGATCTTTGTTTCAGTTGTTTCTGTGATGTACTGAAATATAATTACAAGCACTTCATACGTTTCAAAGGCTTTTATCGACAATTACATGACATTTATGCAAAGAGTCAGTATTTGCAGTGTTGGCCCTTCTTTTTCAGGACCTCTGCAATTCGACTGGGCATGCTCTCAATCAACTTCTGGGCCAAATCCTGACTGATAGCAACCCATTCTTTCATAATAACTTCTTGGAGTTTGTCAGAATTAGTGGGTTTTTGTTTGTCCACCCGCCTCTTGAGGATTGACCACAAGTTCTCAATGGGATTAAGATCTGGGGAGTTTCCAGGCCATGGACCCAAAATTTCAACATTCTGGTCCCCGAGCCACTTAGTTATCACTTTTGCCTTATGGCACGGTGCTCCATCGTGCTGGAAAATGCATTGTTCTTCACCAAACTGTTGTTGGATTGTTGGAAGAAGTGGCTGTTGGAGGGTGTTTTGGTACCATTCTTTATTCATGGCTGTGTTTTTGGGCAGAATTGTGAGTGAGCCCACTCCCTTGGATGAGAAGCAACCCCACACATGAATGGTGTTAGGATGCTTACTGTTGGCATGACACAGGACTGATGGTAGCGCTCACCTTTTCTTCTCCGGACAAGCCTTTTTCCAGATGCCCCAAACAATCGGAAAGGGGCTTCATCGGAGAATATGACTTTGCCCCAGTCCTCAGCAGTCCATTCACTATACTTTCTGCAGAAGATCAATCTGTCCCTGATGTTTTTTTTTGGAGAGAAGTGGCTTCTTTGCTGCCCTTCTTGACACCAGGCCATCTTCCAAAAGTCTTCGCCTCACTGTGCGTGCAGATGCGCTCACACCTGCCTGCTGCCATTCCTGAGCAAGCTCTGCACTGGTGGCACTCCGATCCCGCAGCTGAATCCTCTTTAGGAGACGATCCTGGCGCTTGCTGGACTTTCTTGGACGCCCTGAAGCCTTCTTTACGAGAATTGAACCTCTTTCCTTGAAGTTCTTGATGAACCTATAAATTGTTGATTTAGGTGCAATCTTAGTAGCCACAATATCCTTGCCTGTGAAGCCATTTTTATGCAACGCAATGATGGCTGCACGCGTTTCTTTGCAGGTCACCATGGTTAACAATGGAAGAACAATGATTTCAAGCATCACCCTCCTTTTAACATGTCAAGTCTGCCATTCTAACCCAATCAGCCTGACATAATGATCTCCAGCCTTGTGCTTGTCAACATTCTCACCTGAGTTAACAAGATGATTACTGAAATGATCTCAGCAGGTCCTTTAATGACAGCAATGAAATGCAGTGGAAAGGTTTTTTTGGGATTAAGTTAATTTTCATGGCAAAGGACTATGCAATTCATCTGATCACTCTTCATAACATTCTGGAGTATATGCAAATTGCTATTATAAAAACTTAAGCAGCAACTTTTCCAATTTCCAATATTTATGTAATTCTCAAAACTTTTGGCCACGACTGTATAATTCATGTCTGGTGTTGCCATATAGTGGTTGAACAGGAAAACCAAATTAAACAATGCAATGTAACACTGTCAAGTTAGCTATCTGACTTTTATTTATTATTATTTGATCCATTGAATGGGTCATCTTAGCCATAATCGCAAAAGTTGCCCCCCCTGAGAAATTTGTCAGGAGCCGCCACTGTACACCATGATAATTGGAACGTTGTCAGTGTTGGCGGTGTCTCTAGCAATTTATTCACAGCGCTCTGCACTCATTGTTTAAAATTATTACAGCGAGGGTTCTCGATCAAGATAATTGAAATGGGATTAACACATTCTCGGTGAGTTGCCTTTTAAAAGTCTCTCTCAGCACAGCGCAAATTGAAAATAAGTGATTGTTTGGACTTAGTTAGTGGAGGTTTAACTGTTATGCTGGGCTTGGATTCGTGGCGGAAGAAAGTAGTTCCCCATATCCTTTAAAACCGGAGGGGATTTTAAGACACTCCAACGTTGTATCTGGTTTATCCACACACTTGTGCTGTCGAACTGATGTATAAATGCAATATCGCTCTCGTAGTCGTGTATGTAGTGTTCTTATATCTGCATGGCTGTGATTGCCTGTGGCCTCGTGCCTCTGGCCTAATCACAGCCATAAAGATATAAGAACACTACATACACTCCTACTCCAGCGATGTTGCATTAATAAATTAACAAGACACACCTGGTGGAACTAATTAACACAAAAAACTACAAAGGACCGCAAAACATGGCACAGAACAGGAAGTAACAGAAAAGTTCACAAACACAGGGGAAACATGGACTGGGATCGTGACACTTTCACAAACCATTCTGCTTTTTTTATTTTTTTAAATAAACACCGTGAGTGCTGTGAGGGAAAAAAAACATTTTTCCTCAAGGTCAAGGTCCTATTTTATTTAATTTGTGAAACATTTCATTAGGATTGTGTTGTTTAAACATGAATATGAACTTTGATTATGTTTTGCAAACATTGCATGTTTTTTATTTGTAGTGGAGTAGGCGGGGTGAGACCGTGAGTCGAGGCCGGTGAGTGAGTGTTAATGAGCGTCAGCTGTACACGCACCGGTCTCGTAACAGGGATTAGTTTGGGAGCATAAGAGAACGAGCGACCGGACCGTCGAAGAGGGAGAACCAGGCCTCCCTCTTCGACGAGGACCAGGACCAGGCCTGGGTTTTAGAGAGGACCAGGCCTGGGTTTTAGTTGTGGTTTGTGTATGTCGCCAGCAGTCATCCGTGAGGGGCTGCCGGCTGTTTATTTACTTTGTTATTCTTTAATTAAATGTTTAAATGATTGCCGGTTCCCGCCTCCTTCCTTCCTTTTATTGAACCTTATTACAGTTGACGCTCATTAACACTCACTCACCGGCCTCGACTCACGGTCTCGCCCCGCCTACTCCCCTACATTATTGTTGATAAGTTTTTCCTGTTTAAATTGTCTGCAAATAATTGCTTAAAAACAGATTTTCATTTGGAATTTGGGAAAAATGTTTCAATTGAACAAGTAGTAAAATCAGAACAATTGAAAACTGAAAAAATAAGAGGTCTACTGCCAGAGAGAAAAATAAGAGACCAGCCCCCCCCCACAAAAAATATACATACATTACATCTGTAGGTAAAGGGGAACAATAGGCAAAGATTTCAGTGCAACATTCAGTTTCTTTAAGTATTGCCTTTTGCAGTTGTTGGAACACATGATAGGCTGTGTTATATATAAGGTTTGTAACAGCCAGAAAACCTTTAATCACATAGTTCCTCTAAATAATTAGACGATAGTTCACAATAGTCATTTTTCAGTTGAAATTATGTCAACAAATCAAATAATGCTGTGCGTTCCATGGTGTTACACTAGGACTTTAATAGTGAGATTTGGTCCCTATTCTAAAGTGTGACAGAGTTGTTTTATTTGCCGTATTTGAGGTCTTACAAAATACAGAGCATATCTTCTTTTATTTTGACCTGTTTCTGCAGTTTTCATTTTCTGCGAATAAATGCGAATATATTAAATAATAATAATTATTAAAAAAGACCCTTGAAAAGCCACCTCTGTCGAAAACGAGATTGCTAACGGCGTTAGTTTTTTCTGTAACGAGTAATCAAACAAATAACTGTTACTATAATTGAGCTCACTGGAGCAGTTTTCATCCGAGTAGGCTCTCTCATCCAAAGGACCTTCAAAGATTTTTTCTCAGCTGTGTGTGTTGGGACACATAACTTATTTTGATTGGTGTGAGTGGGGTGGGAGATAACCGCATAACTGATGATGATTGGCTTAGGTAAAGTACATTTTAATCTTTTGCCAACCAGAGGCAGAGGGCAGGTTTTCACACACAGTCGCACACAGTACACAAATGCCTAGGAGTTTGAGAGCGATGGCAAGAGCAACAAGTTTAAATGTTGCTTTCGCAAACTGGAAATATAAGCAGTACTTTTCGCTCGTTGTGGAGAAACACAAGAAATGTGTATGTAACCTGCAATTTATGCCCAGGAAAAAAGTGGCTCCACGTCGGTGGCAAGTAGTTCTAATCTAATGAAGCACCTCACATCATCACATGCCACCACAAAATTAGTAGCTAAGACTTTGTCCATATGTTTCCCTTTGAAAACAGAGTTTTCGCTTTAAACTAGCGTTTTCAAGTATCTAAATGCTGCCTATCCACACTGAAACGTGCTGAAAATGTATACACACATGCTGCGCAGTAAAACATATGACGCTACATCCTGTGTGGGCGTTTGTTTACTTTCTACCTTTGTCATGGCAATGTGAAGCAAAGCACAGAGCTCAGAGACTTTTTTAAATAGATGGAATGAGGCAAATTTGAACATTTTGAAAAGGTAACGCAATAGTTACATTCCCTGGTAATTAGTTACTTTTGTAATGATGTAACTCAGTTACTAACTCAATTACTATTTGTGAGAAGTTACTAGTAACTATACCTAAATCCTTTTTTATAGTAACGTGCTCAACACTGCTCTCCACACATTGCATATATTACTGAAATATTTTGTATTGCTAAAAGTAAATGTAGGAGCCTGATGAAAATGCCCATAGAAAAAAAGGTCCTCTCACTGTTTTGCATCTGAACTTGATTAATTTTCATAACTAACATTTTCTTTCTAACTCTTAGTACTAACCTTTTTCTTTTTATTGACGAAAATATTTAACAGACAATCTTGACAGAAAGTAAAGGTCTCCATATTTATCATGCATACAAAATTAAACAAAGTGAAATATTTTTCTTGCATAGTTAGGTATAGTTGATATACACAAACTATACACACGTACATCTGTATATAATGCAAACAGTAGGTACTCAACCAGAACGAGCCTTCCGCTGTCTCCGCAGCGGTACTTCTTTAATGTCTGTCAAAACATATCAAAACATAAAAAATTATACTGTTGATCGAGTATACCAAATTAAATTATGTTGTGAAATATATACATTAAACAGGATGTGATGCGTATCTTTGGATAGCCACTGGAACCGCGGGTTACATAAACATTGAAGAAACATTGTTTCTTTCTTTGTTTGACACCTCATGCTTCTTATCATTCGCTTCAGAAACTACATTTTACCATTAGAAAGTTAAAACTGACCATAATATTAAATCAAACAAGCAAAATGAGGTCAGTGCGGGGTGAGGCAAGAAACTTGCGACTTTTCAGCCGGCTTCTTTCTTTGTGAATATTTTTCGCATCTTCAGCCAAGATATCAGAAACTGTCTATTTGTTTTCTAGCTTAACTTCTGACAAGTTAAACATCTTATATGGAATACATTTTAAAACTGCTACGTGCCGAAATAATTTGAAGACTTTCAAGGCTCAATGTGAGACGGCGCTCTCACAATTCACATGAAGCAGCATTTAAAGAGGATTTCTAGTGCAGTTTACGCTTAGGAAACTATATGTATGCTATAATTGATATCAGGTTTATTTAATGATCGGAAATATGTTGTTTAAGTGTGATTTTGCCAGCGATTTTAGAAATGAATGTTGCCAGGGTATACTTTCCAGTTATCTGAACCCTGCACTTTAAATGCCTTTTAATATTCAGCTCTTTGTTACTGCTCACACAACCTCCATCAACCCCCACCTCCTACTGCAAGAATAAGTCACCCTATAACAGTTTAGCGAAAACTCAAAAGAGGTGTCTATTGAGAAATTGCATATTTAAAAATAGATTGAAATGTAAACAGGGATTTTTACCTTAATTACTTTATAAAGTGCTGTATTGAGAAAGAAAATATAAAAACATTTAATTGTTTGTCATTTAAACGAGAGGTCATTACAGTGTTTTAATATGTTACATTTAGGCATTTGGCAGACGCTTTTATCCAAAGCGACTTACATTGCTTTATCCTATACATTTATACATATAGGTATTCGCAATCCCCTGGGATCGAACCCACAACCTTGCGTTGTTAGCGCAATGCTCTTACCACTGAGCTACAGGAAAGCTGTAAAATGTAGTATTCAAATAATTGAATATGTTAAGTAAATTAGGAGCATTACAATTATAAAAAGCACATTTTGGCAAAGATGTTTTGTTTATGTTTGAAGTTAAGTTTCTTAACAGTGTTACTGCGTTTATTTGTCACCCTGCAGGTAAGTCATTCATTCTAAACTCTGCTCTTTCCAAAAGCGAGACATTCACACCTCTCCCAGACCCCATCCCCCGTCAACTGAGAAGTGGAATCTGTTTTTAAAAGCCTTCTAGCCTACTGACATGGAGAGAATTAAAACATTTCAATGCTTGTCATTGAAATGCAGGTCAAAACACTATTTCGTCACACTTTTATTTAATAAAGATGAAACGGTCTATAAACTGCATATTTTGGCAAATATTATGTTTTTTTCGTTCACGTCTTCAAATGGGCCTCTGTTGTAGCTTATTAATAATAATTTATGTTACATTTTCGCCTTGTAACGAATGTTACACTTACGTTCAGACAAACGCTATATTTGAAAAAAGTGTATACAACTTGAAAATATGATCAAAGAACAGTAATTTACATTTAAAAGCAGAAAAAGGTGTTTTATTGAAATGTTTACAGCAATACTGTGGTTGCATGTCAAAAAAGCTTAAAATGTAGACCTGAAATACACAATTATCTATCTGGTCTTCAACATTAAGCCATACATTTTTATCAACATCACAGTGAATGTCCTCATTGTTCAAGCGAACAATTCCTCAATTGAGTTGAGGAAAGGAGAGTATGGGGGAAAGTAGAGGGTCAGGAACCGAGGATGTGCCCGGAACTATTCCCGAACGAGGTCTGCATGGTGGAAACTGACATTGTCCTGCACGATAACATAAATTACATCTTCACCCTGACACGCCTGCTCAAGCTCATTCAGAAAAGTGTTCAGGTGTTCAGTGTTGTATGATCCTAATACTGGTATATGGAGGATGTGATACAGTCCACACATTTACAGTGGTGTTGTACCTGAACATATTCTGAAAGCAACCCAGTCATTGATTCTCTCAAAAGGCACCAGATAAACAAAACACAAAAACAGCCTTCTTCCACCTTTGAAATGTTGCCAAATTACGAAATGTTTTATGTGTTGCTGACGCAGAAACTCTTATTCATGCATTTGTGACCTCAAGACTTAACTACTGTAATGCTCTTCTTAGTGGTTGTCCTGCATCTTCAATAAACAAACTACAGTTAGTCCAAAATGCAGCTGCCAGAGTCCTAACCAGGTCAAGAAAATACGATCATTTTACCCCAATTTTATCATCTCTTCACTGGTTACCCATTAGGTATCGTATTGATTTTAAAATTCTTTTAATTACTTATTGTCATGGCAGACAAGAAGAGACTCAGGTGCGGGGCAAATCAGGGTTTATTTAAGGTAAACAACTCCACCACAGTTCAATAAATAAAGCACCACAGACGACCCACTGCGGGCCACGGGGAAGAATCCGTAGAGGACTGGGTCCGGGGAGTACGCTCGACCCGGAACTCGCTAGGCGAGAGAATCTGTAGAGCCTGGTTGCTGGGGTAATCCAGAAGCACTGGTGGAGCTTGGTGAAACAGGAGATCGCAGTCCGGGACGCCAACGGGATCTGTTGTAGGTGCAGCAGGGAGAGTTTTCAAGACAGAGTTGAGAGAAAACAGAGAACTGGTAGAGTCTCGCCACGCTAAGGCTAGGAAGGGCTAATGGCAAGGCTAATGGCAATGGCAAGGCTAATGGCAAGGCTAATGGCAAGGCTAATGGCAAGGCTAATGGCAAGGCTAATGGCAAGGCTAATGGCAAGAAACGTAAACAGTCTAAGCTGGCGAACACGCAACGGTCAGACAAGGAACGAGGGAAAACAGCGGGTTATAAAGGCAATTCTAACGAGAGGTAATAGACGGCAGGTGAACGTGATAATAATAAACAAGTCACCGGTGAGGGGGAAAGTCCTAACAGGGGAAACACGAGGGCGGGGCGAATGACGTAGACACTGAGCGCGTGCTATCCGCCAAACAACGGATTGCACGCGCTCGACAAAACAAACATAACACCTCCCACGCCAGACAACACCAAGACAAGAACAGGATCGTGACACTTATAAAGCCTTAAAGGGTTTAGCCCCTACTTACTTAACAGAGCTTCTATCACATTACAACCCATCACGCTCTCTAAGATCGCAAAACTCAGGACTTTTGATAACACCTAGAATAACTAAATCTACAAAAGGGGGTCGAGCTTTCTCATACGTAGCACCTAAACTCTGGAATAGCCTTCCCGATACTATTCGAGGGTCAGACACACTCTCCCAATTTAAATCTAGATTAAAGACACATCTTTTCACCCAAGCTTTCACTAATGCATAGTAAATGAACAGCAGCTACACTAATTATTTTCTTTCTGCCTCCGCCTCGGGATGCCCATCTCGAGGTAGGGAAAGTTCTGCCAGGCCCAGATGGACATCATATGCCCATCCCGACCTAGAGATTACGCCAGCTGCGGACTGACTGACCATCCCAGCTCCATCTAAGGCAACTCCATTTCCACCCAAGAGAAAGGCGACCATCCCAGCTCAGACCATTCTATCCCCAACCGAGAGCAAAGATGGACTACTTGTCACATTAATGCTAAAAGTTACAATGCTTGGTATTAAATGCTAAACTCCATCACATGTCAGCAGTTTGAAGTTATAGCTGAGTTCAGTGGCCCTGATTGGGGGTTGCTGGGCTGATGTTCGTAGGGGGTGGGGGGGGGGGGCTCGTTGTTTGTGGTTGGGGGGATTCTATTTGTTGGGGCTGTGTGGGTCTGGATGGTCTTGCTTTGTGGTCGATGTCAGACAGCAGAGGAATAATGTTCCAATATACCATTACTATTTTCTCTGGTTGTTCCTCTGTTTTTCTGGTGTCGATCGCGGAGTGGGACCGGGCTGGACGTGCATGGTTTCGGCGAGTGGGATTGCCTGGGTCGCGGGCGGTGGGCTCTCCCCCCTTCCTCGGGGATGTTGCTCGGTGACTTGGTCGGGGTCACTGAGAGCAGCTATGACACGTCAGAGGGGATCTGGCCCTCCCAGCTGAGCCTGGTTTATCCCGAGGTTTTTTTCTTCATCAATCAATAAGGGAGTTTTGGTTCCTCACCACAGCAGGGCAGTGTTGGCTTGCTCACCGGGAGACTGCATCTATTTATTAATTTATTAGATATTATCTATTAGAATGATCTTGCTTGTTCTATAAACACTATGCACTGTGCTGTGTTTTACCTCTGTGTTTTCTTATTTGCTCCTGTAAAGCTGCTTTGGAACAATGCACATTGTGAAAAGCGCTATATAAATAAACTTGAATTGAATTGAATAAATTTGTTTCATAGAAACCTGGTACTTCTTCAAATGGCAATAGTTGGGTGGGTGATTGATTGACAACACACTGGCAAAGGTGTCATTGCTCTTATCAATAGCCTACTTGATTTCAGAAAGCTATATGTAATTTTTTGCCCTGACCATTTACACCACAGCCAACTCCTGCTGGTCAGTCAAAACACGATGGCGACCACCACCAGGTTGTCTCATGGTAATTCTGAGAGTACAACAGTACTCAATGTTGTCAATGTTTTACTACTACAAATGACATATAACTTTGACAATTACATGTTGTTGTTTTTCTATGCAGTAATGCCACTCCGAGAGCGATATTGCATCTATACAAAAGTTCGACGGCACAAGTGTGTAGATAAATCAGAAACAACATTGAATTGCCAGCGTGTCAAAAACAGCGCCATCTGTTGGTTAATAAAACATCGCTTCCATCAGATGAAGCAACCGGCAGATTCAGATTCAGAAATTCAGATACATTTTAATGTCATGTGTACAAATAAAGCTATAATGTGTGTGTGTGAATGGTCAATATAATACATAAATTTACCCATTCAAGTGTGGCAATAAATATTAATATGAGTTTATTTTCATACAATTCGCAGATGTTGTACAGAATAATGTTCACATGCACATAATCGCACACACACACATGTATATGTACATACAATACTACATATGCATTATTATGTGTGACTAAAATGTGAATAAGGCAAAGAACTTATAAAAAAGCTCTGAGCTTCGAACATTCTGACACGCAAAGCGAAACGCGCACGTGACTGAGCAGAAAGTGAATTCGTTTGTCATTGGTCTCGTTATTTCTCCGTTAATAACACAAGCTCCGAAACCTCAGTTCAAATGTCACATCACTAACGGTAGCTCACCAGGCGCTGGGTGGGAAACCCCTGAGTAAAACAAACCTCTGTTACTAATGCTAAATCCACATGCTCTCTGAATTATTGGAAATATAAGTTGTAAAACTCCGATGTAAAAATTGCACATGAACGCTCTCTGATGTTGCGTTTCCCACTGTGAAGTTGGGAAATAATTTTGATCACAATCAACATGGCGGATGGGAGAAGTATTTCTGCTGAGATATATATGTTTTATTAGTTTTTCTGCAACAGCTTTATCGCCTTTTTATTTTAACAGTCACATAACAATCTCATCTGCCCAATAATATTTGTTATGTTATCTGTGAATAATTAAAAAAATGTAACCATGTGCCAGTGTTGCGCAGATGCAGTTTATTGCACTAAATATCCACGCGTCTTTGCTACGTTACCTGTGTTTTCATTTGGATGTCACAGATTTGGCACTGCTTCAACCTCGGCGCTACTTATGCAATAAACTGCACTGCGACAAGATATGACATGTTTTATATATTTAATCGTGTTTGCTGTTAATTTCATTTAATGTTTGGCATATATTTTAGACTCGTACCCGATTAACATAGTCGTTGGTGGTTGTTATGACAACATCTGGGTATGGGTTTGAAGGGATTGTCACACACAGTATAAATGACAGATGGTTTAGTAGATATTTTGTTGGAGTCACCCTTTTGCTGCAGAATTGGAGCTTTAAAAAGCACATTTGAAATGATATGAGGGTAGCGTTTGTCTCTGTGCATGTTTGTGCATTCTTTCAGTTTCATGGATTCTTGTACACGTTTTGTTTAGATATGATATGGTATAATTTATGGTTCCTTTACTTTTGAATGTCGTTGTTGTATGGCCAGAGGACATTTTGCCATACCCTAGGTTTTGGTGAAACGCTGCCACTGTTTCCGACAACAAAGCACCTGCACACAACCAGCTCGGAATCATGACATCAGAAGTGGGAATTATCAAATTTCCGGAACCATGTGAAGATGTAAATACAGACGTCAGATAGACTTAAGCCAGATATATATGTGCTATCAGGGGTGCACATTTGTTTTTTAAATATTTAGTATAGATTGACAGCTTCTGACTGTGGATCATGGCTGAACGCAACGCGGTTCTGTCTGGTGCACACATGTATGACGTGCATTTTGTGCCTTTTTGAAGCCTAACCAGAAGGAACAGCCTACCCTCCTGTAAGCGGCAGTCCGTGTGGAGTTTTGAATGGATTTTAAAGGGGAATCCAGATGTAAGACCGGAGGCGACGTCATGTTAGGAACATACGTTGGCGGCGCTGTTTATGAGAAATGTATGAAAATTAGGTAAATAGGTACGTTGCCTTATAAGACGCCTGATAAATGCGTCTGAACTAGATACGTTGCCTTATGAGACGTCTGATACACACGTCGTCTCCAGTTAGCTACGTGTTTTTACAGTGTGGAGTAGCATGATCCTTCTAGCAACACAAAGACAAGACAGACAACGATCAAAATGTGAGTACTGAATGTGAATTAAGTTGTATTTGTTTAAAGTTAAATGGTTTAATACATTACTTGGACAGGAAAGTTAACATAGATTGTGAGAGTTGCTAACTTTAAAGGCACAAACAATCATGTATGTTTGAAATTCAAACAAACTGCCAATCAGTCTGTTTTACGAAACTACAGTAGAGGAACGTGTGGAATTATGTGTTAACATAATGACTATGGTCATTTATGTTATCCAGCACATGAATTACATTTACATTTAGTCATTAAGCAGACGCTTTTATCGAAAGCGACTTACAGAGAGTTCAGGGAGCAATAAGCGATATGTCATACAATAATACAATAAGTGCTAATACAAAGTTACTAGTTTCAGCAAAAGCCAGACTACTACCTGTTTTTCTTTTCATTTGCCTGTCAAGTATTCACAGAAAAGATTGTGAGTTTTTTTTAATGTTGTGAGTGATGTTTTTTTTATATATAAAACCAAAGCTTTCTGCCACTGCCAGGGCATAAATGTTCTGTCTAGTTTGATATAGAAAAACAAGTTATAATGATTATTGATTTTATTGATTATACATAAACACTTTTTCAACACAAAGTTTAAAGTGTATTTAAAGCACATATTTAAACAACTTAATTATTGCATGCTACTTTTTTATTTATCTTAACAATTCAACACAATTCCTGTAATATGAATGGGTGTTTTGGGCCCGTCCTTTGATGTATGATGAAAATTATAAATTTATATAAAAATATATTTATTATGCTGCTGTCCCTTTAAGAGCGCTCTATACAGATTTACAGATCTTATATACTGTAATGCGCTTGTTTTGTTTATAAGCTGTTAACGTTCATAAAACGGATTACTTTTACATGGACCCTTGCTAATATGGAAATGTTTATGTAATTTTGTTTTTATTTGTCTGTTTCTGAGTAAGACGTGAAAGAGAACTCAGTTTAGTAGTTTGGCTCTGACTCTCTAGGCGCGCATGTTTAAACATGTTTTCTGCATTAGCCTCACTATGCATACAATACACGCAACATAATTTGTTATCGTTGCTGTTTTGTACCTTAACTGGGGATTTTTTTGTATTCTGCAGGCTCGATTTCCTCTCGCTTTATCATTAATAGCATTATTAAGCTTTTCTGGGGCGAGGGCATTGATAGATAAGCGCATGGCTGAAGGAGGGGAGACGAAATGGAGTGGATTGTTCTATAAACTCTGCCGTTAGGAAGATATTTAAAAACAAGATGTCCATGTAAAAGGTTCGATATCTTTCCATTCAGTTCTGGTGTTTCTGGTTCATGTGCGCGCTTCAGCAGTCTTAGGCCAACCCCAAATTATCTCACTGGTTGAGAGGAGTGGTGACGGCATTCCCCAACCAGTACCAATCAACATCCCACCCCTTCTGTGACCTATGGTTTTCCTGTACATTTCAGAGCCAGTGAGCAACGGGCTTTTGAAATAAATAATACTTACAAAAACTGCTTTAATGCACGATAAAATAATCGTCGGCGTTAATTAATTAATGTGTTAACGTGATAATAACGCGTTAACTTTCCCAGCCCTAATATACATGTATATATATATAGTTTTATATTGTATTTAGTGTGTGAACATAATATATCATTGACTACTAAACAAGCATTTCCTTTGCAAGACAAAGATGTCAGCCATTTGGCGTCATTGTGAAAATGTGCAAAAAATAAAAAATAAGGTGTCACAGCCATTACGCTAATTTGATTTCTTTTCATGAAAATTTGAGAGGAGTTTATGTATATGTAATTTACCCCAAAGCCCTTAACTGCTGTATGTTATCACTGCCTTTTCTATTCACATCAGTGCTAAAAATCACAAGCTCACACTGGGGTGAGAGGTTTAAGTGATTTACCCTGTGTGTGTGTGTGTGTGTGTGTGTGTGCGTGCGTGCGTGCGTGCGTGTGAGCAAGAAAGCCAGTGCATCTGTAAGTGAAAGGGGTCCTCTAAAGGTCAACGGCAGGTGAGTGGGGGTCAAATGGAGGTTGCCTTGGCTTCTAGGCAGGGTCAATAACGCCCCCGGATCAGGATTCACGCAGGCAGCATCTGGGCCACGCATTAATTTTCCAGCTTTTAAAACAGTAATACAGGAAAAAGAAGGTGTAGTGAGGATAAACCGAGATGGTTATAGAGGGGAAATAAAAAAGGATAAGGTTACTGAAAAACAGCTCTGGCTTTGATGACGTAAATCCTTTTCATGTAAACATCCCTATTTGACATCCCTCATACATCCATCTCGCTCACTCTGACTCTGACTCTCACTCTCTCTCTCTCTCTCTCTCTCTCTCTCTCTCTGAACCAGGCCAAAGAGAAATGAGGCACTCATTGGGGTTGGCAAAAGGTCATCTTTGACAGGATGCAGGGTTAAACTGCCAGTTTAAATTACTGTTCATGACCCTCCACAGCCTTGTTGTGTACCCCTCTTTTGTGTCACCGTCACATAGCCGGCATCAATATTCTCTGCTCTTAGATTTATGTGACACTGTTGGGCAGGAGGTAAGAGACTTTTTTTGCACAAAAGTTACATCGATCTCGCAGCTAATTCAGCACCACTGCCAAAGCAATCAGAACAGAACAATGAATGAGTACCTGGGAGTTACTTGGAAAAGACGACGTTGAATGTAGGGGCTGCACACAGTACACTCTCTTGCTTGTCAAAGATGCACATGTTACGCATCCCGGGCACGGAACACGTTGGCAGATTAAAAAATACCTGAATTATCAGGAGAAACAAAAGCAAATGCAACCTTAAGTGGCTTTCTGCAGGCACAGCTTGTAGTGTCTGTTTATTAACATATAAACAATAGTAACAGCTCAGTCATAAATCATGTTTCATGTAATCAAACATACAGTTTTGTACCATTCTAATTTTATTAGTAAACAAAATAAAGCCTGTTAATACTTGTTACTTGAAAATCAATTAAATTGATTTCTATTTTATTTATATAGCGCTTTACACAATGTGCATTGTTCCAAAGTCGCTTTACTGGAGAAAAATATTTTTTCCAGAGAAAAAACTGAAAACCACAAAAAGGGTAAAACACAGCACAGTGCATGGTGTTTATAGAACAAGCAAGATCATTCTAGTAAATAACTGTAACTGTAGTTTGTTTATTGTAGAAGCAGGGCAACCACTAAGAAGAGCATTACAGTAGTCAAGTCTTGAGGTCACAAATGCATGAATAAGCTTCTCTGCATCAGCAACACATAGAATATTTCGTAATTTGGCAACATTTCTAAGGTGGAAGAAGGCTGTTTTTGTGACATTTGCGATTTGATTTCCAATTGACAGGTTGCTGTAGGTAAATAACTGTATTTGTTGGAGTAACAGTGCAGCCTTCAATTTGCAGGTTATAATCCAAAATAGTCCAATTTTTACGTGTCTTTGGTCCGATAAGTAATATTTCTGTTAGATTAGAATTGAAAAGAAGGAAATTACTAGTCATCCAATATGTTATATCTTCGATGCACTCTGCCAGTTTGGATAGCTGGAAGGAATCATCTGGTCTTGATGAGATATATAGCTGAGTATCATCTGCATAACAGTGGAAGCTAATTCCATGTTTTCTAATAATGTTGCCTGATAAGTAAGATCGGAACCATTGTAGTGCCCGTCCCTGAATACTGGTACAATTGTGTAAGCGATCTAAAAGTATTTTATGGTCTACAGTATCGAACGCAGCACTAAGGTCAAGCAGGACTAGGAGTGAGATGTATTTATCAGATGCTATAAGCAGGTCCTTTGTAATTTTAACAAGCACAGTTTCAGTGCTATGATGTGATCTAAAGCCTGACTGAGTGGACACTAACTTTTCTGGTATTTTAGACAGGTAAGGGAGATTTTTAATTATTCTATAGTTTCCTAGTTCATTGTGGTCTAAGTTTGGTTTCTTGATAAGAGGCTTAATGGCGGCCACATTAAAGGGTCCTGAGACATGGCCAAGTTGATAATGTTATGAATGGGCTCAATTTCAACAGGTAACAACTCTTTTAATACTTCAAACATCACTCTTATCATTAACACATCTAATCATTCAGCTTCTATAATTGATCAGGATGACACAAAATACACTTTAAAGTTCCTTCAGTCACTTATTTTCTCTGTGAATACTTTTATATAACCATTTACAAGTGAAGTGTTTAACTCATTTTTCACCCTCATACATCTGTTATATGTTACTGTAACGGTTAACTGTCACTCTCATAAAACACATAGGGCCTACAATACTCTAAATAAATATATATGTACAATTTCTGAGTCTTTCATTCTATTTAATTATCACATACTGAGATGAATTGATTATTATTTACATGGGAATCGATTATCACTAATGTAATTGACCAACTGTCATTTTATAGTTCATCTGGAAGACTCTACTCAAAATAACCACCATAAACAAGCTTTTAACTTATAAACTTCTTTCACTTCTTATGAAAACATACCTGAATTATCAGAAGAAACAAAAGCACACGCTTTCCACAGGCACTGGGTAACCTAGGAGGAGCAGCAGCCCATGGGCTTGGAATGGGTCCTCAAATTGGACCCACGAATAGTCAGCTCCGGACGGCCTATCATGCCTCTGCCTTATCAGCAAGGCTTCCATGTTCTAATTCACTTCTCTAAGTCTATCTAGAGAGCCTATTGCAAGATATTCCTCTGCTTTGACAGATGAGAACACTGCTTTACAGGTGGTGGACATGCTAATATGAGGGGCGAGTGTGGTTCAAGCATGCCGTCAGGTATATCTTGTCCCAGGCAAATATTTTGGACCAGTACTGCATAGCAGTGCTTGCAGCCCCAATAGTCCCTGGTGATTATTATTTTAGGCACCTTCAGAGACAGTCCTTGAGCAGTTCAGTAAAGCTAGGGAGTTGACACACTCAGTGCGTCGAGCCCCAGCTAATAGTGCTGAAGAAATATCTTGTTTATTTAAAGATTTTTGTGTCTTAAGGAAACGGTGAAAATAAATAAATAAATAACATTAATGCAGGACATATATGTAACTTACCAATGATGTTTACATGTTTACTACTGTGTCTGAAGGGCAGATTTAAAGGAGAAGTTACATTTTATAATAATTTACTCACCCCCATGTCATCCAAGATGTTTATGTATTTGTTTCTTTAGTCGAAAATAAATGAAGGTTTTGATGAATACATTCCATGATTTTTCTCCATATAGTGGACTTCAATGGACTCCAAATGGTTGAAGGTCAAAATGACAGTTTCAGTGCAGCTTAAAGGGGCTCTAAATGATATGATGAGGTTCTTATCTAGTGAAACGATTGGTCATTTAAAAAATAAAAATTGATATGCTTTATAAACACAAATGCTCTTCTTGCTTTGTTCTACGATGCGCTTTCATGACTTTACAAAATACGTAATTACGTTTAAAAGGTCACACTTGACGTAGGCGGAAGTACCTAGTCAGTGTTTGCAAGTTTTCAACGTAATTACCTATCACGTGAAGTCATGAACGTGCATTGGAGAACAGAGCAAGGCGAGCATTTAGGTTTATAAAGCATATACAAATTTTTTTTTGACCGATCGTTTCGCTAGATAAGACCCTTATTCATCGTCTGGTATTGTTTAAAGGGCTGCTATCCCAGAAAAGGCACTTTTAAATGTTTACAAATGTTTACAACAGTGACACAAAACAGGTTGTTGGGGAAACCCTAACAATCTGATGTCACATTGTTTACGCCTGCCCATGACCGCTCACAGACTCTGCCTTATGAGCGCGTAGTCCCCACCTTGCCAGAGACACGCTGTCAGCCATTTTCAGGCAAGAGCAGATGTAGCCACTAGCCAGCGACAAAAATGTCTAAGAAACAACAAATTTGTGCTGTTGTTGGATGTAAAATGGAACATAAAAGGAGGCCGGGAGGAGACCTTTTCGATAAGCCAGGGTTCGTCCCACTGCGACCTTGGATGCAGGAGTTATTCCCTATCGAAAGTCCCGTGGAAAAGCACTTTTTTTCAGATCGACAAACCAACAGTCACCACTCCGTATCGCCGGTCCGGAAAGACTTACAGAAACGAGTTGGAAAGGTTTCTGCCGCGGCATTCGAACGACGCTGACCGCGAGTCGATGTGATCCCTATTTCAGGAGCTAGAGCTCCCGGTAGCCGGAAAGGTTGAAAATCTAAGCTCCGGGAACGGGTCGCCTAGTGCCCGGAAAACCAGGCTCCGGCCAGTCGCCTTCCGCAGAATGTATCTCCGGCGAGTCAGCGTGGGTCAGTATAGCATGGGTTTCGAAAAAAAAAAGCTCAAGAGTGTATCGGTACCAGCTGTTCGCGATCAAGCTTCATCTCCGGAAGAAGTAAGTATTACACATCGTTTTTAAATCACTTTTCTTAAAAAGTGTGTTTAGCATGTTAGCGGCTATTGTTTACATGTTCGCGGTGAATCCTGAGACTTTTCATTAGTCCAAAGACAGCTGTTGTGTGGTAACGTTAGTGGCCCATCGGTCCAGAAGACTTGTGACCGACATCATTTCTGTAAAGCTTATTCATTCCAACGAAAGGAAGTTAAGTGTCTTTCTCGGTGAGTTCAGTGTTTTCTCGTACGTCCTAAATGCGACAATACTTAGACAATGAGGTTACGCAGAAATTGCTAATCACAACGTAATAACACCTGGTTGCTGATCTTTACATACCTGTCTGTCATATACAAGTACTCTGAATGCATGTTTTTGCCTAAATCCGTGTTTATGTTTGTTAGTAATATACATGCTCATGATTAATCATCAATGGCCAACATTTCATAAAGGCAAATGGTCAGCATATGTTGTTCTATCTCTGTTTTTGTCTTTTCCATTTAATTTGTATTTATGAACAAGGCATTAAGGTGATTTTTATTGCAGTTCGTGTATGGTTTTTGTTGGAAAGGGCATTACAGATGTAATGTCATGGTTCCACTATCATGTCATGTTTTATTCTTGTCTTACAGTGGAGCCATGGCATAGCCTTTAGTTATGTGGTGGGAGAGAGACTATTTTGGCACCTATTTGGCCATACTCTCTCTCTCCGGTCTGCGTCATCGTTCCTGCCCTCCTGTTTCCTAGTTTGTGTTAATTAGTTTATCCCCTGCACCTGTTCCCTCTTGATTTGGTTTCCTTTAAAACATCCTCGTGTTCATTGTCCTGTGCTTGTTCATTGTAAGCTGTATGAAGTCCCTCGTCTTTCTGTAGCTGTTGTGCTTCATCTTGTATCGCCTGTGGCGATATGCTTGTTACCTTGTTACCTTGTTACCTTGTTACCTTGTTACCTTGTTACCTTGTTACCTTGTTACCTTGTTACCTTGTTACCTTGTTACTGTTATCCCGAGTTCTAGTAAGTGTTAGTTTAGTTTTGTATCTAGTGTTTGTGTTCTTAGTTTAGTAAGTCAGTGTCCCTGTCTTTATTTATATATATTACCCTGTCTTGTTTTCCCCCTCGTGGGTTTTGTTTTGCCTTTTTGTAGTGCTTGTTTTGTTAATAAATATCCTTGTTTGCCCCTACCGTCTGTGTGTGCCTGCAATTGGGTTCTCCTGCCATGTCTTCCCGCGAGTGTCATGACATGTAATTGCGCTTTCCACTATATTGCTTGTCTTGATGTCATCCAAAGCACTCGATAAGCGCTCTACATCCTATTTTGCATATGGGGAGGGGAGCAGAAGCTCATTTGCATTTAAAGAGACACACACAAAAACGGCGCGTTTTCCATTGCAGCCACAAATGGTCATGTTCAACATCTTGGAATGAAAGATACTTGATGTATTTTGAGGTGAAACTTAAACGTCAGTTGAGATCTGGCCTCCCGGCTGAGACTGGTTTCTCCTAAGGTTTTTTTTCTCCATACAGCTTTCCTGTAGCTCAGTGGTAAGAGCATTGCGTTAACAACGCAAGGTTGTGGGTTCGATCCCAGGGGATTGCAAATACCTATGTATAAATGTATAGGATAATGCAATGTAAGTCGCTTTGGAAAAAAGCATCTGCCAAATGCAGAAATGTAAATGTCCATTAATCAATCATTGGAGTTTGGGTTCCTTGTCAGAGAAGGGCAGTGTTGGCTTGCTCACCGGGAGACTGCATTTATTTATTAGATATTATTTATTAGAATGATCTTGCTTGTTCTATAAACACCATGCACTGTGCTGTGTTTCTGTTTTTCTTATTTGCTCCTGTAAAGCCGCTTTGGAACAATGCACATTGTGAAAAGCGCTATATAAATAAACTTGAATTGAAATTGAATTGGATATACCACTGACTATTTTTACATTGCAAAAACACCTGGGATTGCGGCCCTTTAAAGCCCTTTGAAGCTACTGAAACTGTAAGTTTGACCTTCAACCGTTTGGAGTCCATTGAAGTCCACTATATGGAGAAAAATCCTGGAATGTTTTCATAAAAAACCTTAATTTATTTTCGACTAAAGAAAAAAACCAGAAACATCTTGGGTAAAATGGGGGTGAGTAAATTATTTAATAGAATTGTTACAAAACATGGAAAAGAGGTAATATTTCTAACAGAGGAGGAACAATAGAAACGCTAACGGTGATATTTAATACTGGATTATAGACATTATTATTATAACCATATTCACATACCATGGACTAAAAAGTGACGATTCTATTTTATTACCATGCATCACGTCTAAAAAAAATGTTTGTATAGCAGTCTACTCTTTATACAATACAATATCCAAAAAGTAAGAAGGTAACAACAAACTGAGGTGAGGACATTTGTAGAATTTAGCTATCAAACTAACATTTCATAGAGCTAATATAATTTCTATCATAATCACTATCCACCCTTCACATGTGTAAGATGCATTTAAAAGGCTTTAAACGTTGTAGGCAAATTATAACAGCTCTAATTAATGCTATGCAAACAACAGCCATACATTTGTTACTTGATTTATCTTTGTTCGACTAAAGAGGGGCCGAGTTGTCTTGTCAATTTGCATACTCATGATTCAGTATGTGTTTCAATGATTTATTAAATAAATAAGTGAATAAATCAACTCATAGCTAATTTGGCTAATGATAAAAAAATTAGTAACTGTACAAATTGTGCAAAATAGAATCTGCGATTAACCTGCAGCACCTTTCGTTTGGCGTTTCACTAAGTCCATCTTTTTTCATCTGCACAAAAACATGATTTAAAGATTTGACATTTGGCACAGATTTCACAAATAAAACCACTCTCTGTCTATTACACCATGATCAGCTACCCTGCAGTTACAGCAGGCCCGGATTAAGAATACAGAGGCCCCTGGGCACAAGTGTCTCATGGACCCCCCCATAAACATGTGTGCACAATAAAGTTTCAAATTAGCCTATAGGGTACTATGTGTATGAAACACTTCTATCTTATACAGGATTACATTGTCAAGTTAAAAAAATATGATCACAACCTGAAGGACAATATCAACACCTGTACACATCCTCCATCACACAGGATTTACACCACATGATTGCAACAATGCTTTCCTGGACCAGCAACAACAATATCAAGACACTTCCCAGCATACTGTAACTCACCGGCACATGCAAGCAGCACACACTACCACACCTCTACCAATTCAGTTCCATCAGATTCTTCCATAATTCACACACAAACACGCTGGATTCACAAAACTGTTCTTAAGAGAAAATATAAGAACTTTCGGTAACACGTTACAATAAGGTGCTATTTGTTAACAATTAGTTAATGCATTAGCTAAAATGAACTAACAATTAACAATACTAATATAGCATTTATTAATGTTAGTTCATGTTCATTTCAGCATTTGCTAATACATTATTAAATTCATTAGTTAATGCACCATGAATTAACATGAATAACTGCATTGACATGAACTAACATTAACAGGCTTTAATAAATACTGAAAAAACAAATTGTTCATTGCTAGCTAATGTTAGCTAATGCATTTACTACTGTTAACAAATAGCACCTTATTGTAAAGTGTTACCGAACTTTCTTAAGATAAATTACAATACACAAAATTAACGTTCTTAAGAATATTCTTTCAAATATTTTCATCTTCAGTCTTTGTCAATGATTATACTATGTGGCGAGTCCCCCATTGCACAATCAGCGTCGCCATGGAAACACCAGAGAAGGGTGATGGAAGGGGAGATACAACTTCTCCAGATGGTGATGAGTAACTTTGTGTATTCTTCTCCCCTTCAGAGACAGACGGCTGATGGCTGGACCATTCACACCCATTTCACCTCACGGACACGAGCTCACGGACACTGTTGTACCAGCACACAGGGATACCCGGAAGGCTCACAAGCACAAAGAGGAAGGAAGCTGATTCCCCACGGGCTTCACCTCCTTTTTGCACTCTGGTTGTTCACTCAGGCTCGTTCTGAACCGGTACTGTGTCCGTATCGTTGCTTCACTCGCCACATACTATAAGAGTAATTTGTCCATTTGTTAAACTTTATTTGTGTAACAACAACTCCCGACTCATGTTCTTATGTAAGCGTGTAATGTGTTACAGTAAACGGCATTACCGAGAATTTAACCCAAGGAAGTGCCATCTGGGGCTCGCCGAGGCACAGTACCTGGGATTCCAGAGGGTCTAATACACCCTCAAAGCAAAAAAGTGGAAGCCATCCGGAAAGCACCACGACCCACCAACAAGACCCAGGTACGTGCCTTTCTGGGGCTGACGGGTTACTACCGGTGCTTCATACCAAATTTATCTTGCCTAGTTCAGTCCCCTAACGACCTGACCAAAAAGGGGCAACCCGAGAAGACGAACTGGACCCCGGAGACGGAAAAGGCGTTGCAGAGGCTGAAACTGGCACTATCGTCTTTCCCGGTGTTACACGCACCTGACTTTGGCTGCCCCTTCATCCTCCAGACCGACGCTTCCGACACCGGCCTGGGTGCAGTGCTCTCCCAGACCAAGGAGGGAGAGGAGCATCCGGTCATCTTCATTAGCCGGAAGCTCACCCCAGCCGAGTCAAGATACGCCACGGTGGAAAAGGGAGCCCTGGCCATATAGTGGGCAGTCCTGGAGCTCCGATACTACCTGCTAGGACGGAGTTTCTCTCTGGTCACTGATCATGCCCCTTTACAGTGGATTTCCAAAGCAAAGGAAACCAACGCCCGAGTGAACAAGTGTTTGCTAGCGCTTATAAAAGCCAGAGAAGGGAGATGGAAGGCGAGGCAAGGCAAGGCAAGGCAAGCAAGGCAAGGCAAGGCAAGGCAAGGAAAGCCAGAGAAGCGCCCGGCAGAATGAATGTGCCATAAACGCTGTTATGTGACATTTTCATCCTCTTGCCTGGGCCCCTAGCCTTATGGGCCCCTGGGCATGTGCCCACAATGCCAATTGGATAATCTGGCCCTGAGTTACAGTGATCACTACCTGCGGTCCCAATCAAGACACTTCCTGTTGGTAGATAATTGAGTTACCTGTGCTAAGATCACATGGGTTTGATTCCTGGGGATCATGTATACTTGTAGAATGTATAGTATATACAAATACCATCTTAAATGTATAAAGCAACACTGTTAGTTATATAAAAGCATGTCCCATATGTAAATTATACAGGATGACATAACGAACGTTAAGCAGTCTACGAAATAACAATACAAACACTAATCTGTGTGAATTTTGTTTATCCAGACTAACAGTCTTTTTCCCACTATGTATGGTTACTGGGTCCCTAGAGGCAATGAGAAATACACGATGGAACTTAATAACTAGAGATGAACATTATTACCTGAGACAGAAATGTTTCAGTGCTTGATTTTGAGTGAATGGCCGACAAAGAGTAAAATGTTTCGTTTCCACAATCATGAAGAGGTCATAAATAATGCAAAATGTATTTCCTTAGAAGAAGGGACAATGGAAATCATATTTTATCCACACCTAATGCTTTAATGCAGCTAAATGAACCGGCTTTAAATAAGTAGTATGCCTTCCCATTACTTTCCTTATGCAGACCTCTCAACCTTTGAATGTTACATTTTGAACGGATGAGCTTTCAGGAAATGGAAACCATGGGTAGTATGGGGAGAGGAAGTGTAGGTGTATGTGGGGACATTAAATGATCTTATTAAATATCTTAAATATTTCAATTATTCAATGTTTTTGAAAATACAGTAAACATTTAAAAGAAATATCAGCGTGAGGTGAAGCATCATCTCCTCTGCCTGTCACATTTTTGTCTGTCAGTGTCTGACAGTAAAGTCTCGTATGCTCGTCTGACTTGTCTGTCTGACAGTAGTGGTGTCATCTGACATTTTGCGTTCAAATATAATGGTGCATTTGTACTGGAGCGGAGCAGGGCGAGTGTTTTCAATCCATTCATATGAACTTGAGCTAAGGCTCACATGGCACTCGCGGAGAGAGGAATGATCGCTCTGCTCCGCGGTATGAGGTGTCCTTTGTGCAATTTTTGCTACTTGCTTAGCAAACTGACAAGAGAACAAACGTGTATACGCTCGCCAGCCGTCTGGCTAAAATCCCATTGTATTCAAGGAATAGTTCACTTTCAAAATAAAGTTTCATGATAGTTTACTCACCCCCCCATGTCATCCAAGATGTTTCTGTTTTTTTTTCTTTAGTCGAATAGAAATTAAGGTTTTTGATGAAAACATTCCAGGATTTTTCTCCATCTAGTGGACTTCAATGGACGGTTGAAGGTCAAAATTACAGTTTAATTGCAGCTTCAAAGGGCTTTAAAAAAAAAAATGCTCCCCTTGCACTGTTCTGCGATGCGCGTTCATTACTTCACGTAATACATAATTACGTTGAAACCTTGCACGTACAACTTGTAAACACTGACTCTGTACTTCCGCCTACGTCAAGCATGACCTTTTCAACGTAATTACGTATTTTCATGAACGCACATCGCAGAACAGAGCAAGGCGAGCATTTTTGTTTATAAAGAATATCCATTTTAATATTTTTTTTTAAATGGCAGATCGTTTCATTAGATAAGACCCTTATTCATCGTCTGGTATCATTTAAAGCTCTTTGAAGCTGCACTTAAACTGTAATTTTGACCTTCAACCATTTTGGAGTCCATTTAAGTCCACTATATGGAGAAAAATCCTGGAATGTGTTCATCAAAACCTTAATTTATTTTCGACTAAAGCAAATACATAAACATGTTGGATAAAATGGGGGTGAGTAAATGATCATGACAATTTATTTTGAAAGTGAACTACTCCTTTAAGGCATCAGAGGTAAGATGTGAGACATTACGGTCACGTGTTGGAGCTGTGCTCTAAGTACGCGGCTGAGGGGTGTGACAACTGAACCTACTTAGCTAACTAAGCAGCCAATCGTGCAGTGCCTGCTGACATGAGATAAGATCTACGTCTATGATCTTTGAGAAGAAGTGAAACTGTCACGAGTTTCGAGGGAAGAACCCAAGCGCAGGCAGCGGTACGAAACACAAAACTTTATTGAACAAACAAAAACCCAGGATGGGGAAAAAACCAGGAGCACAATTAAATACAAACAAGAAATAAAAGACTTTGCACGTGGGGGCAAAACAAAAGAACAAGGTCAAAGTCAAAGTAAAAAACTAAAACTCACAAATAACATCCAGACAAGGGGCAAGGTAATCCAAAATAAAGGGTTACACGACAAGACACGGTAGTATACAAACATAAGCACAAGGCACAGGGAAGTACAACAAACGAGCACAGGACAATAGACACGAGGATCTTATATAGGGTGACAAAGAAAGGATAATTAACAGGGGACAGGTGTCGGGGATGAAACACTGATGGAGAGCTAACGATAAAACGAGAGGGGCGGGGCTAAAGACGAGACTGGAGAGAGCACATATTATGTCATGATAACAGTAATATGTCTCTCCCCACACAAAACCGAAGGCTTCGTCATGACTCCGCCACAAGACTAAGAAAAACATGACACGTTGAGGCAGAACCATGACATGAAACACTCGTTTTCACCCTTTTCATCTGAGAATGAACATGAGAAGCTGTGTGAGGAGATGCGGGACGATGTGTGCCATGTACGCTGTAATAATTTTGTTTTAACCCCAATGAGTACGACGAGCATGCAGATGAGCTTCCCTGAGATGGTTTCTGACAGTTTGTGAAGAAAACCGATTGTTGCAGCAGCTGTCCGGGTGGCTGGTCTCAGACGATCTTGGAGGTGAAGATGCTGGATGTGGAGGTCCTGGGCTGGTGTGGTTACACGTGGTCTGCGGTTGTGACGCCGGTTGGATGTACTGCCAAATTCTACGAAACGCCTTTGGAGACGGCTTATGGTAGAGAAATGAACATTCAATTCATGGGCAACAGCTCTGGTGGACATTCCTGCAGTTAGCATGCCAATTGCACGCTCACTCAAAACTTGCGACATCTGTGGCATTGTGCTGTGTGATAAAACTGCACATTTTAGAGTGGCCTCTTATTGTGGCCAGCCTAAGGCACACCTGTGCAATAATCATGCTGTCTAATCAGCATCTTGATATGCCACACCTGTGAGGTGGATGGATTATCTCAAAGAAGTGCTCACTAACACAGATTTTGACAGATTTGTGAACAATATTTGAGAGAAATAGGCCTTTTTGTGTACAAAGTCTTAGATCTTTGGGTTAAGCTTGTAAGGCAGCTGGAAAAGTGCCTAGAAACTAAGGTTGTTTGTGATGCTGGGACACAAAACAATAAAACCCCATTTGTTGCTAGATCCTGAGGAATGATACCCTGACCTCCCATCAGGGGTTGACGTCCAGGAACTGAACCCCTCTTCTTATCACACCTGTCCCCTCCCCTTCATCTCTTCAGGCCCTGATCACTGGGAAAATGCTTACACATTTTATACTTTTTATATCATTTATTGTCATATTATGAAGTTTTGATCATCATGTTTGGTATTGTTTTAAAGGTCATGGTGCGATGGGTAAAAGGGTCTAGTTCCTTCAAACACAACAAAGAGTGTATTAGAGCTTTTTAACTTTAGGACATAGCCAGGCTCTGGATCATCAGTGTCAAGTAAATCCAAAACTTGACTTAAAGTTAGTCTGAAAGAGAGTTCATAAAAATAACACATAATGACATATGGGGGACATAGACTGGTTACAATTGTGACCGTCTTTATTTATCTGCAGTTTGACAACAGAATAAAGCATGTAATAATTAAATTTCGATGTTTATGTATATATAACCCTTTCATGATGATATGTGCAAAACATGTATGAGCTATTCAATAAAGGAACTTACTAAACTTACCTGTCCTTTCTGAGCTTTGATGTCATCCTTCCGGTAAGATGTCAGCACCAGGAAATAAATGTGTGTGGTCACATGACCAAACAAACCAATCATGTTAGACTTACCTTAAACTCATATAGACATCTTACATTTTCATTATATATGAACTTGTGCTTCATAATATGAGTTACTTTTCAATTCCACACTAAAATATGCAAGGAAAAATTGTGGTCACAATCGTGACCAGTGGGATTAAATGGGTTAAGTAAGAATTGTCTTTGTATGTGCATTCTATGATTTTTATTGATGTTGTACCTGCCGGGCATAATACATTGTTATTATTGATTTATTTATTTATTCTTCAGAGTATGTTATTACCAGAAGATTGAAAGGAGCCTGTTTTGTTACCACAAAATCAATATGTCAGGATAGGATGGACTGGAGTTTTGATTTAAACTACAAATGGGGCACATTTAAAAAAGTTCACATGTACCAGATTTCCACCTATTACCTGCCTTAGCAAGTTGCATGGTCGTGACTTAAATACGTATTGTTATGTTTCTGAGCAAGCATGGGGCGGCCAGACTAAACGTTATTAGTTTACTAGGCAACCTCTGACTAAAGATCAGAACTGACAGTTTAGTGATCGTGAGACTCTGCGCAACAGAAGGTCCAAAACGAAAGGATAACTATAAATAAAGTATGAAGATTAACAGATAAAATTAACCATGATCAACAGATACATTGAAAGTGTCATGTAAATTTGATATTATATTCAAATTGGAGTCAGATCGGTCGTAACCACAGAATCATGTAAATTGAACAAAATCGTAACAGTTTTTAAATAACTTCACGTAGAAATCGCTGAGTAGAAGCAGAACACGAGATCCCTTCAACCACGCCAGTGGGTGGTCTTTTACAAGCTTGTGAAAAATGGGGGCAAAAACAAAAGTGTTGCGTTTATAATTTTGGTCAGTGTACAAAGAACACTTACCTGTTTGCTTAGAACCATTTTTTGTGGAAAATTTGTATGCCTTGCCAAGAACTAATTCAAGACCCTTTTATTTACTTCTACCTTGTCTCATGTGCTTATCTGCAACTTGGGTCCACAACACTTCGCCTTTAGCAGTGTGTTTAGCGGTTGTGTGTCTTGACTTTTCCACATCACGTCCTGGGTTTTAGACCCGGTCGTGACAGATACAGCTGAAGTGGCCAAGTAAAACATCTTTTGTGATTTGACATACATCCTCTGTAGGTCGCAAATAATGATACACTGTAAAAAAAACGGCCATTTCGTGGGAAAATGAACGAATGTGCAAGAGTAAACTTTCCGCTGTATTTGTCCTCTACTCCGCGGTCGGACAGGCTTCGGAAAGACAAGAGAATAATGATAGCGAGTGGGGTTTTCGGTGAATTTGTACCGGTAAATGTAGATAAACTGGCTGGATTGCATTTACATTAGACTGAGATCCAATCACAATGCGTCCTCGACAACATAACAACGGTAACATTCCGATCAGAAGCACGTTTACACAACGTATATGTGGACAACATCCAGATAACATTACAGTTTGCATGTTAATGACAAATGTAAACGCAGCCCTATGTAATCCCTACACCTTGTTTTATACAGATTATATTCCAATTTAAAACCTTCTTTGGGCACAACAGAAGTACAGCTAATAGTATCAAGAGTAATCATTTCCAGGCGCTTATCCATGCATACGCTTACCAGGTGCTTATCCACGCGTACCTTATTCAGGAGCATATCCGTGCGTACGTTAACCAGGCGCAAAATACAAAATATGCATTTCTCAGTTTCGCCCGCCACCACGCCACCTCCTACATTAAGCTCAGCTTCGACACGTGACCCCGTAGTCTAACGTCTAAAATTATATGTCTGACCCTTATAAACTACAGGATTTCGGCCAGACGGGTGGCGAGCGTATGCACGTCGTTTCTCCTTTCAAGTTGTCACACCCCATACACGGCGGACATAGCTTTGAAAGGATTTTTTTACTTAGCGTAAATAACGTACGTGTGGATTAACGCCTGGATATTAAGTACTATCAATGGGCTGTATGCATGCCTGACATTGTGGCACACAGTAGTGGTATATAGAAGTGCTGTTCTACCGTATTTGATAATGAAATGTTAATTTATGGTGGAATCTTTCCAAATTCGGTAGAACAGCACTTCTACCACTGCTGTGTGCCGCAATGTACTGCATCTGCTAAATTTAACTATTTTCTCATTCTTAAATTTCTCTCTGCTTTAAGTCTCTGGAAACTGCCGAGGGTTCTGAACGTGAAATTTCGGAAGTCACGCATGCATATAGCCCATTCTGTTATCGTTACTATTGTGCCCTAAGTGTGGTTTTAATTTGGGATGATCATAAAACAAACACACACAGTTTGATATATTTATCAAACCAAATTTGAATAGATGCAAAGAAAGCAAGGTCTTGATAAAACATGTATGCAACACTAAATGAATGCCAAACTAAATACTATTTGAAAAGTTCTGTTTTCATATTTTGTGGATTGTAAAACAGTGCAGACACTATTAGTAGTAAATTAATAAATAAATGTTTATTTATTTGTGTATATATGTGGCTATAAATGTTCCAGTTGTTAGTTGCTGACCTTTTATGTGTGTGTCAAAGATGATAGCCTAATTGCTGCCTAGGTAATTCAAAATGTAATTCATTAATTAGTGAGGTAAAAATGAAAAAGGTTGTTTTTATTATTTATTACGTTTTTAACTGGTCATAGCCTAATTTTAACTTACATGTTATATGTCATATTATCTGGGTTTCTTACCCCTCCCTCCCGTCTGTTCTGTTTCTTCTGCATGTCTCCTCATATCATCTGATTCAGACCAGCTCATTAATAGGGACTTCAATATTTGAAATGGTTTTCTCATACAAAAGAATCCCTAATGTGAACCTCTCTTTTATAGGCCTACCGAAGTAGCACAATAAACATACGTAGTCTGGAATAAATATGCAAGGCAATGTTACACACTGTATTTAAATGTGCTGTGAATGTATAATTTCTACAAACCTAGAAGAAACATTGTTTGGGTCTTGTCAACACCTTCTGAACATCATTTAGTCATGTAGTACAGTGTTTACAAACCCGGTTCCTGTAGGAACTACAACAGCGCAGGTTTTTGATATCTCTGTATATCTGGCTGCTTTATGTCTTGAAAAGGTGACGAGTTGATTGAGATGTGGTTTTGAGAGTGTTTGGTTTGCCTTCAGGAACAGGGTTGGGAAATATTGACGTTGCCCTTTTATTTGGTATATAATTTATTTTTATTTATTTTGGTATATAAAATACAGTAACTAAAAATGTGTACAAATAAGTTAGAAAATCTTGAGTGCAAAGTGAGTTTACTGTATGAATAATTTCTCTCATCTTACATCAAGTAGGCCACTGTTAGTGTGTAGGCCTACTGAACGTGTAGTGTATGTGTAAAATGTTGGTGTAAGATTTTGTACTCTCTTAAAGTGATGTTCACCCAAAAATTTAAATTCTGTCATCATTTACTTACCCTCTTGTCATGTCAAACCTGTATGATTTTCTTCTGCAGAACACATAAGATATTTTGAAGAAAGTTTGTAACCGAACAGCACTGGACCACATTCTCGTCTATTGTATTGACACAAAACCAATGCAAGTGAATAGGGGCAACATTCTTCAAAATATCTTCTTTTGTGTTCTGCGGGAAAAAGAAACTCATACAGGTTTGAAATGACAGGAGGGTGAGTAAATGATGACAGATTGTTTTTGACAGAAAATTCTGTGATCATTTACTCACCCTCATATAATGTCACACCTGTATACATTTTCTGATGAACGCAGAGAAATATATTTGTAAGAATGTTAGCAATTTTCAGTTCTGGTACATCATCCACTACCATAGTAGGAATTTATACAGGTATGAAATAATATGAGGGTGAGTAGATGATGACGGAATTTTCATTTTTGGGTGAACTATCACTTTAAGCCTTGTCTGAGAAACCAGGCATATACCGTACGTATTTTTATGTCTTTTAATGACCCTTGAACCACAAGGTCTATAAACAAAATTATATTTCCCCTGAATCAGTGAACTAAGTCATTACATCTTTTATTTCATGTTGGTATAAAGTTGTTCCCTTTACTCTCCGTTTTTGATTTTGCAGCTAGCAGTTAGTCATTATGTTACATCTAAGGGACTATCCTTTTCACTTTATTTTGTTGATTACTTTTTATGAAGTACTGTACACACTGGGTGGTGCAGCCATCCATGCAGCCACATGCTTTTAAGAGTCATGAAAAACAAATCAATCTTTGGACAGGACTTAATTCTTTTCACTCTTCTTTCTGACTCAGGTGCTTTATGTCACATTCTTAATTTGAGGTTACATATCTTCTGGTTATTTCATGGAAAATGTTAATACATTGGTCCCGATGTTGTCCTATCAAACATAGCGACAAACACATTTAAAACAATATCATACAAGCAACAGTAATATCGCAATGTTTTAACCCAGCTAACACTGCTTTGTGACAAATTTAACATAAATATGCAATGTTTGTCTTACCAGAAGCGCAATAGCAGCAAGTGCAGAATGTAAAGTAGTTGCATAAGTGCAGGAAAAGATCAGTATTATCAAGTAGTTTACAGATGGGTATGTACAGTGAACATAATATACAGATGGCTATTACTATAAACAGAAATATACAGATAGGTATATACAATGATAAATTAGGCTATGATGAGTAGTAGTGCAATGGATATAGAGTAGTGCAAATACATAATGAACAGAAGCTATCCAAGTAACAGTGCAGTGGAAGAAGTTATTGCATATTTAGTTGAAGTACCGTAGTGCAAATATGCATGTGTAAACAGTAGGTACTGCAATGAACAGCCCAGTAGTCCAAATAACAAAACTTTAGCCAAGTGTAGAGTGAAGGGGGAGAGTAGTGTGTAGCGGTATATGAGGGGCAGTGGGATCAGCAAGGGGCAGAGTTCAATAAAGAGACAGCTCTGGGAAAAAAGCTGTTCTTTAGTCTGCTGGTCATGGTCCGGAGGCACCTGAAACGCCTGCCGGAGGGCAGGAGAGAAAACAGTCTGTGGGCAGGATGAGGGGAGTCCTTAAGAACGCTGTGAGGTCTACGTAGACAGCCTTTCTTCTAGAAGTCCTCACTGGCTGGAAGTGGAATCCTTGTGATGCGCTGGGCGGTTTTCACCACCAGCTTGCGCTCTGCTACAGAGCAGCTCCCATACCATACTGTGACACATTTGGTCAGGATGCTCTCTATTGCGTAGCGTTAGAAGTTCACCAGGATAGCTGGGGACAGCTCAGGAAGAAAAGGCGCCGGTGACTCTTCTTGACCAGGCTGGAGGTGTTGGTTGTCCAGGACAGGTCCTCCGAGATGTGGATCCCCAGGAACTTGAAGCTGGAGACATGCTCAACAGCCATCCCATTGATGTGGATGGGGTCATGTGTGCCTCTTTCCTGAAGTCCACAATGAGCTCCTTCGTTTTGGTGGTGTTAAGGAGCAAGTTATTGTCTTTGCACCATGTGGCCAGGTGCTGGATCTTCTCCCTGTAGGTAGTCCCATCGTTGTTGCTGATGAGACCGATCACCGTAGTATCATAGTAAACTTGATGATGGAGTAATATTTGTTCATAGGCCTGCAGTCGGATGAGAAGATGGAGTAGAGGAAGGAGCTTAGCACACAGCCCTTTGGTACACCAGTGTTGAGTGTGATGGTGGTGGAGCATAGTGAGCCTGATCGAACATGATGGGGTCTGTTGGTCAGAAAGTCCATAATCCAGTTGTGTAGGCAGGTGTTAACGCCGAGGTCTCCAAGTTTAGCTATTAACTTGGATGGGATGACTGTATTGAATGCTGAGCTGAAGTCAACAAACAGCATTCGTGCATAAGTGTTCTTATTGTCCGAGTGTGTGAGTACAGAGCCATGGAAACTGCATCCTCTGTGCTCCTAATTCTGCGGTAGGCAAACTGGTATGAGTCCAGTGTGGATGGCAGAGAGTCCTTCAGATATGCTAGGACCAGCCTCTCAAAGCACTTCATAATAATGGGTGTGCGTGCTACATATCGGTAGTCGTTCAGGCACATTGGGCTGGAGTGATTTGGCACTGGTACAATAGAGGTGGATTTAAAGCATGTTGGCAAAGTTGCTTGGGCAAGAGACATGTTGAAAATGTCTGTAAAAACCCCAGTCCAGGGATGTTGTCTGGCTAATGGCTAATCTCTGCTACCTGTGGATATCTGTTAAACTGTAAACAAAGGTGTATTGTGTTGTGGCTCGTTCTGTCTTCAGTAGTAGTGGTGACACTTATTAAGTAAATACTTACTGGAATTGAGTACCTACTCATTGAGTATGCCATTTAGGATTCAGCCTTTCTCTATTCCATTGGTGCAAATATTTCAAATAGTGCAAATACTCTCTGCCAACAAGACAGGCTATTTGTACCCAGTGTAAATAGACACTCATTGAACTGTGTTTACTAACTGATAGTGTTATATAATTGCTGTACACAAAAATCTGCTCATTGCAAGATTTTATTGACCTTTTCCTTACCAGCTGCGTTAAGTAATACAACCGTCTTTCTTTATTCCAGTATTAGAGTCCTACTATATAAGGAACCTCCGGAGGACGCATTGGAGATCCTGTGCAGGTGTCAGCAACGTAGGCCAATACATTCTGGGAGCATATCCTACGGAAGTCGTGGACTTAAAGCATTCGCCGACATTACTCCCGAGCACCAAACTACGTTGAGAGTATCATGAGGTAAGAAGCAGTTTTTTTTGTGCTGTCGTGTAGTCAAATATTTTACAGGTTTTAACATTTACTTAAAAGTGAGATCTCATTAAACTCATTCCCTCATTCATATTTTGTATGTTTATCTGTAAGTGAGTGTCCTTTTTGGTGTTTAATATTGGGAATGCATTTAAAACTCCCTTGTCAGGCACCGCCCACAACATCCTGTGGCTATACATGCAGTCATGCTTAGAGCTTGTCCACACTAATGCGTTTTCGTATGAAAACGTACATTTTCCCTCCGTTTTGGCCTTTTGTCCACACCGAGATGGCGTTTTTGTCAACGAAAAATTTTCTTTTCGATAACGCATATGAAAGTGGATACATTTGAAAACGTTTTAGCATTGTAGTGTGGATGAGGAAAACGGAGGGGTTTAAAACGATGACGTGTTTTTCGTCATGTGACGCAGTTGTTTCGGCTGCTCTCCTGTTTGATAGCATTAATGTCAGTTCATGCATACTTTAAATGCTCCATCTCCTAAAATGCAATCTAATTACGCGCAGTTATTGTTTGGCAGTGGAGTGCGAGTTAAGTTTCCCCTGTTGAAAAAAACTGCATATGCTGGGTTAAGGTTATGTGCTGGTTAAAGCTAAAGTTTAAGCTCCATATTGCCACAACATAATAAGGCAGAAAGAAAATAAATGCCTAACAGTAATGACACATGCTGACGTGCCTTAGGTTTTACTCATGCACAGTACATGGATGTAAGTGTTTTCAGACGTTTTAGTGTGGATGGGCAGTGTTTGGGAAACGCCGGCCCTGAGAATCAAACCTGCAACCTTGTGGTCACGAGTCAGACTCTCTAACCATTAGGCCACAACATGCCCTCACAAAAGACTCAGATTGCAAACTCTGCATGTGCAAAAAACAGCATGTGCTTGGTAAGGAATGTTTTGATGCTGGTTTTAGCTGGTCCTTAGCTGGTTTAAACTGGTCCTGAGATGGTTTAAACTAGTGAGGAACCAGCACATGAAACAAACCAGAAAACCAGCTTTAAAACTTAACTAACCCAGCATATGTCAACAGGGATATTGTGACTTTCAGTAAGACTTCTATCAACGGTCCCCACGATGACGACAAAAGCTCAATATATTTAAAAGAAAAGCAGAAATTGTGAAAAAAATGAAACTGATAAAAGTTGAATAAACTATGAATTAATTTTATATTGTGGTATGCTCTCTGTCTTAAATTATTGCTTATCAAAATAGGTCCAGACCTCTCCAATGCAGAATACTTTGAAATAAAATAATTAGTCATATGGGATTTGAACGAAACATCTGAAATACATCTGCGCTACTTTTTTTAAACTCATGGGTGAACATACTTTGTCCATCTTTATATCCAAAGAAATTACACCTCATTAATTAATATCAAAATATTGAAATAACTTTTATATTTTTCAAACATTGCTACAGCAACATAAATTCATAAGTTGACACAATTAGGTCTTTAGAAAGTATGTTTTATTAATTATGTCTGCCTTTTGCAAAAAAAACTTCCCATTGTGTATACACTCCATGCTCTGTAGTTTTCATTACTTGTCACAGTTGTGTTTTGTTTTGTTTTGTTTTGTTCTGTTTTGGTTTTGTCTTCTATGTTCCCTTTGCCCGAGTTCATTATTAGTTAATTAGCTCCTCACCTGTTTCTGTTTCCCTTGATTACATTTCCCTGTGTATTTAAGCCCTTTCTGTTCCTCAGTTGTCCTTTTTAAGTTATGTGATGTGCAGTTATGTTCCTGTGTGTACTCTTGTGTGCTTTATAGATTAAATACTTCTTTGTGGAATATACTCCTTGTCGTGCACTTCTATACACAAATACGTGACAGAAAACCGGACAGTTTTTTAAGCTGAATTTTTTTCCTTTTTTTCGCTCCCAAGTGGACTTACCCACATTACAGCTTCTCTGCCTGTAGCAGGGAGACCGTCCGCTGGAAATCCGCACAAAGGATTTTTTTATCTGGCGTGCCTCACTCAACACCCTGATGGCACACCTGCCAACGGCCGGTCCGAAGGGGAATTTTGCCGCTTTTGTGGAGTGGGTGCTGGAGAGAAATGGACTGTTTTTCTCCATCGGGCCCCGCTGAGGACATCTCCAGCCCCACTCCTGAACCAGAGACCAGCCAGCCTACACCCTTGCACGGAGCATCTGCCTGAGCCCATCGCAGACTGAGAGCCTGAGCAAGCCGCGATACAAGTGCCAGCGCGTGAACCCGCGACTGAGCTTGTCATCGCCCTGGAGCCTGAGCCTCAAGACGCGTCTGACCAGGTGCGAGTGCCAGCAACACCGTGCGTCACTGTGAGAGTGCTGGTGGAGATCGGGGGCTTAAAGGGAAGCACCGCCCACACTCCTGCTGCATAGAGTGAGCTGCATCTGGCCTCTGGCATTATCGACTGTGTTTATTGACTGGTTTGGAGAAGTTGTTCTCAGTTCCCCTGAACCTCCAGTGTCTCCTGTATCTCCCAAATCTCCGCTGATCCCACCCAGCTTTTCTTCGTGTCCGCTGGCCCCTCTCAGCGCTACTTTGTCCCCTGAGTCGCCGCTGGTCCTGTCCAGCTCTCCATCATTAAAGACTTACAGAAAAACTGTTTGTCATGCTGGTTGGAATTCTTTTTATATACTGATAGCAATCAATAAGTAAAATTGTCCAATTGTATTTTTACAATTATATATCGTCCGTGAAAGGCATAAGACAAAAACGTTTGCCCAATCACTGACATCCCACTGCACACCCTGTTCATGCGGACACCATACGTCATCAGCGCACTTGCATATAGTGCGCTGACAGCGAGAGAAAGGCGGATAGATGGCAGAAACCTGCCAACTTTCCCCCTGGACTCGACAGTCAACAAGTTGCATGGGTAAAGGACCAACAAAAAGAAACCCAATCTAAAAAACTGGCACGACTAAAAAACGTCTTAATCAGCAAAGAGGTGAAAGCAGACCTGTAATGCATTCTGGGGAAGTCCCTGTCTGTTTGCGAACGTGGTTCACGGAGAAATAACTGAAAAAAGGGTTTCAAAGATGATGCCATGGTTAACATGTTTCTTCTGGACAGGTAGGTACATGTTATGATTAGATTTTGATGAGTTTCGATAATAACGCATAATGTTGCTTATGTAGTTTAGTAACTTTACGAATTAGATCAACGACAGCATTACCCAGCGTCTAACCTATTTACAGAGATACTCTTATTATAGGGCGATGTAAGGGTCTGTAATACCTCTCTAAAACATCTATTAAAAAAAACTAGCATCTGGACTCCTTTCCTGTGTTCTGCTGAAGCCAGGGCGTTAGCATTAGCCTTTAAGCTTTTTTGGCCAAAGGTCGTAGTATAACAAACACAACTTTTTCCAGAAGGGTTTAATTACTATCACGGGAAACGTTTGACCAAATTGTTGCCTTCTACTTGCTGGTCTTACAATAACATCAAACAACAACAAGGTTATTGACATTTAAAGACTCAAACAAACATAGTCCCATGCATGACAGTTCTTCAACTGAAGCGTTGGATGCAGCTCCCAGTAAATTAATCCACAGGCAAGTAAAAAGAACAGGAAAAAATAATCAAAGTACTTATCAGTAGGTCGTCTCAATCCTTTTCTGATAAGATATGGAAAGCAGGTAGCAAAAATCCAGATGAAGGCAAAAATAGTTCCAATGTCCCCAAAGGTGAAAAAGTAGAATCCACTGGTTTATGGCCCCTCAAAACCAAGTTATTCCCCAGCTCATGTTCCTCAGAAGTGCGCCAATTGATCCAGAGCTGATGCTAACCAACACATGCCACCTCACCAAACAAGAAGATCTTTCTCCAAAATGGCCGCCTTACCCCTCTTATGGGCAGGCCCGATATAATAAAAGTCCTTGGCAGCCCACAAAAGTCTTCATATTTTTTCTTACCCACAATGCCAAAAAGAATGTTTAAAAGCCAACATATCTTGTTAATGAAAATAAGTAACAAACATTTAGCTTGTGAGACAATTATATATTATTAATCTTTCACATCTTTACCCATAGTAAGTTACTCTCCTTGAGGCTTTGCTGGGACAGTGTCACAGAGTCCCCCCCCCTGCCGGAGGTTAATCCTTCCCCAAAGTATTGTTTAAGGTTCACGACATTTACATTGTCCACCTCTTCCCCAGAACCCCATTCAACAAGATAGTTCACTGGCCCTAATTTCTTCTTTATCTTCACAGGTCCCTCCCATTTAGGGGCTAGTTTAGATGAAAAGTAAGCATCGGCCTTTGACACAGGATGAGCACGGACCCAAACCAGGTCTCCCATTTGGAAGTGAACAAACTTCCGTCTGGCGTTGTAATACCTGGCCTGTTTGGAGTGCGCACTTCTCATAGCCGTAAGAGCATCCTGCTTAAGTTGCTGTTGTCGTTCTACGAGGGAATATCCTGACTGCTCTGGGTTTGGCGGATGAGCAACAAGTCGTTCAAGGGGACCTTTCAACTGTCTGCCCAGTGTGTCTGAGAGTGTCCTGTGGTTTCGCTGAAGGTAGTGTTAATAGCGAAACGAAACTCAGCGAGCCACCTATCCCAGTCGCGATGGCTTCCACCTACAAAGGATGCTATCATGGTCTTAATGGTTCTGTTGAATCGCTCTGTGAGATTTGTTTGAGGGTGATAGCTGGTGGTGAGCTTCCTTGTTATTCCCCATCTCTTACAGAGATCCTCCATCAGTTGGCTTAGAAACTGAGGTCCACGGTCAGACAGTAAGAACTTTGGAACTCCCCACCTTGTTAGCACCTCTTCTTGCAAAATCTTGCAGATTCGGTGAGTCTTGCTGTCTCTGATAGGGAAGAGCTCTACCCATTTGGTAAAATAGTCGACCACTACCAGAAGATACACATTCCCCTTTTTGCTTTTAGGAAGGGGCCCCATAAGGTCCACTCCTAACATGTAGCCAGGCTCCTCTACTTCTGTGGATTGGAGGAAGCCAAAGGGCTTGGTGTTACCAGGTTTATATTTCTGGCAGACCGTGCATTCCTTCACGTGCTTCCATACGTCTTTGCGAACCTCGGGCCACCAGGCAACTTCTAAGATTTTCCGAAGAGTCTTCATTCGCCCAAGATGTGCCCCCAGGGGACTGTTGTGAAAATAATCCAAAAAGGTTGCGATTAGACTCTCGGGCACTACAAGCTGGTACTTTATGCCGGCAGCACAGGGTGACACTCTGTACAACACTCCATGCTGGTCTTCCCATCTGATGCGGTCACCCTCATCTGTGATTCCAATTTTCCCCTTCAATTCACTCACCCCAACATCCAAAGCTTGAGCTTTTAGTATTTCTGCAATAGTTGATGGAATATCCAAATTCCAATGTGAGGATTGGTTGCCCACATACACTGCTAAGGAGACATTGCCACTCTGAGCTCTAGACAAGGCATCAGGCACTACATTCATCCTTCCCTTGCGGTACTGTACCTGGAAATGAAAACGCTGAAGCCTCAAGGTCCATCTCGTCAGCCGAGACGTAGTTTTAGGAGAGTTAAAAGCCCAGGTCAAAGCAGCATGGTCTGTACACACCACAAAGGGAACTCCTTCCAGGTAGTGATGCCACTTTTCGACAGCCCATATCACTGCAAGACATTCTTTTTCTGAGGTTGAATAATTCACCTCTGCTCCTCTCAGACCCCTCGAGGCATATGCAATCACCTTTTCCTCTCCTTTGATGTTCTGAGTTAGAACTGCCCCCAGGCCAAATGAACTAGCATCTGTCTGGACCTGGAATGGTTGCGACAGGTCAGGTTGATCTAATACAGGGGCATGTTGCAAAGCATATTTGAGATTCTCAAAGCTTAACTGGGTTTCGTCAGTCCATGCCCACTTCACACCTTTCCTCTTGAGTTGGTTCAATGGGACAGCCAGTTCAGCAAAGTGGGGAATAAATTTGTGGTACCACCCAACTAACCCCAGGAATCTCTGAAGTTCCAACAGGTTTTGCGGGATTGGGTACTCACTGATGGCAGCGACCTTGTCCGAGTCAACTTTTACTCCCTGCTTAGACACCACATGTCCCAAAAACTTAAGCTCTGCTTTCATGAAGTGGCATTTCTTAAGATTTAAGGTAAGATTAGCCTCCTTCAGTTTTTGGAAGATAGCTTCAAGATCCTTTAAGTGTTGCTGCTGACTTGGGGAATAGACAATTATGTCATCTATGTAGACGAAGCATTTCCTCTAAGTTTACCTAACACTCTCTCCATCAACCTCTGGAACGTAGCCCCTGCATTTTTTAGCCCGAAGGGCATGGTCAAGAAATTAAACAACCCAAAGGGGGTTATGAAAGCTGTCTTCTCCCTGCTGCTTTCCTCCATTTCGACCTGCCAATATCCCGATTTTAAGTCAAGTGTACTAAAATAACTGGCACCCTGCAATGACTCTAGTATTTCATGGATGAGCGGCATCGGGTAAGCATCTTGGGGGGTTTTGGAGTTAAGACGGCGATAATCAACACAGAACCTTAGACTTCCATCCTTCTTTGGAACAAGTACTACCGGAGATGCCCAAGGGGACTGAGAAGGCTCGATAATGCCTTCCCGCATCATCCTATCAATTTCGCCTTCCATCACCTCTTTCTTTAAGGGAGAAGCTCTATACGCTTTCGACCGTATTGGCAGTCATCCGTTTTATTGATGCCATCTCAATCTCTCCGCCCTTCGCGGTTGGTACAGCCATGAACAAAGAGGTAACCTGTTCCCTCTTAGAACGCATGACTGCTCCCACTGAGGCTGCTGGAGAAAAGGGTATATTCTAACTTGCCCTTTAACCATCAACTCATAACTCATAGTGGCAACATTCAATTGTACCCTGGTTTGTCTCAGGAAGTCCAGTCCAAGGATCAGGGGAAATGCCAGCTGCTCATTTGACATTATATAGGTGTCGATGGACCAGACCATTCCATGCCAATCGTAATCCACAAGGGTTCTACCCTCTGACACATGAGCCTTTCCATCGGCCACAATGAAAGTCTTACTTGAACCCTGCAGCAGTCGATCTTCTATTTTTTTCACCACTTCCCATAGCTGTTTTTTCATTAAGGAGTAGGTTGAACCAGTGTCAACAATGGCTTCGATGTGGTAATTCCCCACACCTATAACAACTTTCAGCAGAGGAGGTGTAGTTGTTTGAATCAATGAGACATGTTGAACGGAGGTACTTGGCGACTTGGGTAGTTGATCACGCCGGAATGCCGCACTCTTCTTTCCTTCATTTGTTCCCTTGAGCTGGTTGACTCGAGCCCAGTAATCCTTCTTTGAGTTCAAATCCCTCTCCACTAAAGATCCCACTTTAACCAGCTGCTCCACGGTGTGCACAGCCCCTCTTAGACTACTTGCCAGGGAAGGGTTACAACTATTGAGAACTCGCCTCACCACCTCCTCTTCTGGCAAGTCGTCCTTCCATCTCAAGCACAGGGCCCTATAATCGTATGCAAAGTCGCGGATACTCTGGTTTGGGTCTTGAACCATAGCCTTGACCTTGTCTTCCAACTCAGCCTGGTAATCAGTAGAAAGGAAAGCAGTCATAAAGGAGACTTTGAACTCATCCCAGTTGTGTATCTTTAACTTTTCAGCCACCCACCAACTCCTCGCCGGGCCAGTTAGTACTGCATTAATGGTAGCTAGCAGTTCCACATCTGTGAGGGGTCTAAGGGAGAGGAAGTTTTCACACTTCTCAATGAACTCCAAGACATCGCAAATAGGTGGCTTAGGAGCTGTTGGAGATGAAATTACAGAGGAAAGGGGCCCTACCTCTGAAAGACTATGGCTGAAATGGTGGAGCGAAACTGGGGTACTAGTTGTCTTTATGCGTGCCATTTCTTTCCTCCATTGCTCGTCTCGGCGCTTGAAACAATTCACCATCTCATTCTCTAAATGGGCCAATGATCGGTTCATTCCAACTTTCAATGCATCGATCCTTTTGTCAAGGACATCCCTGAAACAGGCTTCCCGGTTAACCATACTATCGTTGCAGGCTATGAAATCATTTCTTATTGTTTGCACCTCAGTCTGCAGAGTCTGAAGAGTTGAAGAGAGTATGGTTATTTTAGTTTCAAACGATTCCAGCATTTCCCTACTAGGATTTATCACAGGAGGTTCATCCTCTTCACTTCCTCCCACCTGGCTATGACTGTCAATATACATGTCACTCATCAAGGAACTTAATTTAATGACTGGCACTGGTTCTCTGTATGACAAGCCAGGGGAAGGTTGATAAGGAAGGGACTCTGAACACTCGACAGGCTCAGCCCCAGCCTGCTCAACAACATTACCAGAGGGGTCATCCATACTTCACAGTCAAAAACCAACAAAGGTAGTTTTAAATATAAACGGCACAATATCAAACTTCAAACAGTTTCTCAAAATGTTTGCTTCCCCGTACGGGCCACCATCTATAACAAACACAACTTTTTCCAGAAGGGTTTAATTACTATCACGGGAAACGTTTGACCAAATTGTTGCCTTCTACTTGCTGGTCTTACAATAACATCAAACAACAACAAGGTTATTGACATTTAAAGACTCAAACAAACATAGTCCCATGCATGACAGTTCTTCAACTGAAGCGTTGGATGCAGCTCCCAGTAAATTAATCCACAGGCAAGTAAAAAGAACAGGAAAAAATAATCAAAGTACTTATCAGTAGGTCGTCTCAATCCTTTTCTGATAAGATATGGAAAGCAGGTAGCAAAAATCCAGATGAAGGCAAAAATAGTTCCAATGTCCCCAAAGGTGAAAAAGTAGAATCCACTGGTTTATGGCCCTCAAAACCAAGTTATTCCCCAGCTCATGTTCCTCAGAAGTGCGCCAATTGATCCAGAGCTGATGCTAACCAACACATGCCACCTCACCAAACAAGAAGATCTTTCTCCAAAATGGCCGCCTTACCCCTCTTATGGGCAGGCCCGATATAATAAAAGTCCTTGGCAGCCCACAAAAGTCTTCATATTTTTTCTTACCCACAATGCCAAAAAGAATGTTTAAAAGCCAACATATCTTGTTAATGAAAATAAGTAACAAACATTTTAGCTTGTGAGACAATTATATATTATTAATCTTTCACATCTTTACCCATAGTAAGTTACTCTCCTTGAGGCTTTGCTGGGACAGTGTCACAGTAGGCCTTCCCTCTAGTGGCTTTGCTATTTATGTTTTCAAAGTTACGAGCAAACTTTACACACTAATACATTATACTACACAACCATGAACTTGCTGCATCCAATCCAATTTTAAAGCTGTTGTTTACATACGCTTTTGTAGTGTCTTACCAGTAATTTTAATAAGGACAAAGGGGTGGGCGATCTGACGATCTTAAATCCTGATCAATTCCTGGTTGCATTGAGTTCATATAGCCTATATCTAGAGCCACATGACTTCCGTAATGCGGACGTGGAATCCTGCCATTTAAATTGGTCATCTGCCTCTTCCGCGTGTATGAGTGAATGTGTTGCACAGTTTAACATGCTACACACTTGACGCTCATGGAATTGTATGCGTTCCACTATATGTGGACACATACACATGAACATCATGTCCAGAGGTGCCCTGAGAGGTTATTTCAGGTGCATTTAACTTATCGCAGTCTTCATAACAAAACTGATATAAAGCAAACTAAACTGAACACCCAAAATAACACAAACAAGATGAAACGGAATTGAATGCTTTGAGGATTGATAGTGATTGTCAGGTTAAATATCCAGCTAAAATTGAAAAATTAAAGAGTAATTATTTTAGATTTTTAAAGTCCTTGAAACAGATAATGAAACCGGTGAAGCAGCAACGTGCAATCAGCGCAGCCGGTGTAAAACATTCTTTGCTCATGCAATGAAATATATGCTTTTAACAGAGATACAGCGAGGAAAATAAGTATTTGACACATCCGCTTTTTAATCAGTAAGGGGATTTCTAAGTGGGCTATTGATACAAAATGTCCACCAGATGTAGCCATCAAGCCAAATATTGAATTCATACAAAGAAATCAGAACATTTAAGTATACAAGTTCAGTCATAATAAATAAAGTGAAATGACACAGGGAATAAGTATTGAACACACTTTATTTAATACTTTGTAGAAAAGCCTTTGTTGGTGATTACAGCTTCTAGACGCCTCTTGTATGGGGAGACCAGTCGTCTGCATTGCTCAGGAGTGATTCTGGCCCATTCTTCCACACAAATGGTCTTTAAATCTTGAAGGTTCCTTGGGCCTCTTTTATGAACTTTGATCTTCAGTTCTCTCCATAGATTTTCTATGGGATTTAGGTCTGGTGATTGACTGGGCCATTCATTGTGTCCTTGGCCTTGTGTTTGGGATCACTGTCTTGCTGAAATGTCCACCCTCTTTTCATTTTCAGCTTTCTGGTAGATGGCAGCAGATTTTTATCCAGAATGTACTGGTACATTTCTCCATTCATCCTGCCTTCAAAAATATGAAGTCTGCCAGTACCCCTTGCTGAAAAGCAGCCCCAAACCATGATGCTTCCACCCCCAAACTTAACTGTTGGTATGGTATTCTTGAGGTGGTGGGCAGTGCCATTTCTTCTCCAAACATGGTGTGTAGAATGACTGACTAGTTCATCTGACCATACTATAGTCTCCCAATAATCCACAGGCTTCTCCAAATGCTCTTTTGCAAACTTTAACCGAGCCTCAACATGCTTTTTAATTCAGCAACAAAGTCTTGCGTGGTGAGTGTGCATGGATGCCTTGGCGGTTCAGTGCATTGCTTATAGTTTTCTTTGAAACAACAGTACCTGCTGATGCAAGGTCTTCCTGAAGTTCTGCCCGAGTGGTTCTTGGCTCTTGGAGAAGTCTCCTGATTATACTTTGGACTCCTCGGGCAGGGATCTTACGTGGAGCACCTGATCGTGGCCGGTTTATGGTGAACTGATGCTCTTTCCATTTCCGGATAATGGCCCCACAGTGCTCACAGGAACATTCAGCTTGCTGGAAATGCGCCTATAACCATTCCCATCAAACGCTTTTCAACGATAAGATTACGACGATCTACCTGTACAGCGAGTTCTTTGCTTTTATCCATCATGAAGTCTTTCCTGTGTGCCTCCTAGGTAATGAGAAGCCTTTATAGGCCATCAATTAGGACTAATGCAGCTGATATCAATTAGTACTGATAGGGGCCAGGGTTTCTCTCTCAATAGTGACAGAATTGAGGTGATCTCCTGGCTTTCTATGCCATTTTGCACCTTGTTACCTTCATGTGTTCAATACTTATTCTCTGTGTCATTTCACTTTATTTATTATGACTGAACTTTTATACTTAAATGTTCTGATTTCTTTGTATGAATTCAATATTTGGCTTGATGGCTACATCTGGTGGAAATTTTGTGTCAATAGCCCACTTAGAAATCCCCTTACTGATAAAAATGCTGATGTGTCAAATACTTATTTTCCCCGCTGTAAATGCACCTGCACAACCATGAATTCAAAGGCAAACCACGGAATTTAAAGCACTGACCAGCTTAATGTTGTAACCTAAAAATATGGTCTGACGGAGACTAAACTGAAGTAAAATGGTGTATTCCCGTATCTTGCTGCAAATCTGCCGTCATAATTAAACACCACAGTGAAAAGGCAAGGAAGCATGACCGATTTTTTCCTCCGACCGAACAACATGGCATGATGACGAATGCCAAAACAATATGACATTTTGGAAAAGAGGTTGAGGACTGGGATCAATTGTCACAATCGCCATGCTGACCATTAGCTGAACGGCCGCCAGGAAGGGAAAGTACTGTTGCGATATTCTTAGTTGGTAAAAAACACGCGAGGGACAGTTATTAAACGTTTTACATTTCCCTGCGCTGCTCAGCTGTGCCGATATAAACATCGATATATGCGAGACCATTTGTGGTCACGTCTTATGCAAGCTTCAAATCAAATCGAAATTGGTGGTAGCTTTAAGGAACAAACACTGCATATGAAGTTGGTTCATGTTAAAGCACTTCGAAACCTTTAACAGACATGCAGCATCTTGCATGTAAACTCAGATGCGTTTTGAGAGCTTTTCAACACGGCTGTTGAACGAAACGCCTGCCATGCACTATATGAGGTTTGCGTGACGAAGTGTGTTAAACGACCCAGAATTGGTTTTGTCCTCGGTCGCTCTGGCTCCGCCACAGTATTCTGGATCCCCGCCTCGGTCGCCTGAGTTGTCAGCTCCACCATGACCCTCCGGAAACCTTGGTGTCACCCCTGTTTCTGTTCTCCCTGATTATGTATTCATCATGTATTTAAGCCCTGTGTTCTGCCCCATTTGGTTGTCCCATATTGATTATGTTACGTGTGACTTTTGTTGAACAACCTACAATACTAACTCTCAATGAATGTTCCGTAAAACCTTCATTGACAGCTAAGAACTTAGGAGTTATATTTGATTGTAATCTATCTTTGGAAAGCAACATCTTCAGCATTTGTAAAACTGTATTCTATCACCTTAAAAATATATCCAAACTATGGCACATTCTGTCAATAGCAGATGCAGAAGTTGATACATGCTTTGCAATATGCTCACTAATGCCATACTGGGTGTACAAACCAGTCCCATTCATCCACCACGACGCTGGTGAGTGTTGTTTTATTCTCCAGTGATTGTTCACCCTCTCACTACAGCTCACTAGTCCCTACCACTCTGTCACAATAAATGCCCTCCTCGACTCTGGGTCAGCCAGCAACTTCATCTCCGAGGACCTCTGTCACCAACTCCACCTCAAGAAAGAAATAAACGATACCCAGTACACCGCAGACATCTGGCTGTTGGTTCTGGAGAATTCCACCGCTGGTAGTGTCCTCAAGCACCCGTAGCTCGTTGCACACACACTCGTGGACCACCGCCTGGTGTGGGGAGAAAATTGCTTTTCCAGATATTTCCCTCGGCTGCCTCAGCTAGTTATCCGAAGCCTGCTCTTCCACTGAATTCCACACCTATTGAGAGTCCAGTAGAGAAGCTTTCTATTGAAATACCATCCGAACATTCCCACATCAGTGATGTTTTCTGCCTGAAATGAGCCACTCAACAACCTCCTCACCAACCATGGGACTACGCCATAGATCTATTGCCTGGTGAACCAGTGCCCAGAGGATAAATATACCCACTATCCATCCCTGAATATGTTGAGCAGGCACTACAACAAGGATACATCCATCCATCTACCGCCCCTTCCTCGTTGCCAATAAGGATGGCTGCTCTACATTGATTACTAGGCACTCAACAACATAACCGTCAAATTCCGCTATCATTTTCCTCTCCATGCCTGAAAAAATCCCTGAGCAACTCAACACACTCATTGTGAGCTGCTGCCAGTGTCTCTGATACGAATCCGCCGGGGTGCCCCCCGGACCACATCTACGTACCCAGACAAATCCCAACGTAACCGGCTCATTCACTCCTCTCACGCATCCCTGGGTAGTGGTCGCTCTGGGATCAATCCAACCCTCCCACTGCAACAAAATCACTTCTGGTCGCCCGGAATGACACAGGACATCAGAAGGAATGTGAGAGGATGCCAGGAATGTGCACTGCCCAAAATGATAAAAAAATATTACAAATAACTAAGTAAAATATTAATATGCCACATATTGCACAGCACAAACGGTAAACTTTACATATGGTAAATTCTTAAACATTTTTTAATAACCCTGTGGGGTTATGAGGGGTTGTCATCCTCTGTCCGTATGTAATCGCTCCACATTCTCACCTTTGCCCGTTCGTGATCGTGTTTCCTGTCCATTAGCGATCCCTTTACATCCCTGCCTTATCACTCACTTCAGGCCCATATGCACCTGCATACCCAAATGCTACGCCACTGATTCAGACACAATGTGACATAAAATAACAAAATAATTAGTCATTCTTTTTTTTAGTTCTTACAAATATTTTCTATTGACTACATTCATCAGTAACAAAATTGCAAGCATTATAATAAATTAATTCATATGATAGTTAGTTGTAAACTAACGGTACAGTTTAGTATGTTGACAAAATGTTTATATCCTTTCCTACTTGTATGTCGCTTTGGAATTAAAAAAATTGCCTTTCTGTTTACTGACCGTTTGTTTAGATAATAAGCTGCCACCGTGTTGTGTGTATGGCAATTACAGCATGGTCTTCAAAATTAATTAGCTAATAACCCGTATGTGGTTTTAAATGTTAGATGCTCATGTTTGCTTTTGCTTGCAGTCTCCACTTTGATGAGTTGGTTGTTTTAGGCCGGACACTGCATGCAACAATGGGTATGTTCAAGTGTAAGTGTGTGTGGGTGGCCAAAGCGCTTTGACTAATTCTATCATCTTCTCTTGGGGTGCTTTTTTATTACAATTTGATTAGCAGGGCTAAAGCAATCACAATTTCACCAAGAAAAATCAAGGCTTGTTTTAATCCCACAATTTCCATTTAAAATGACTTGAGTAATAAAAGAACCGCTACTGAATAATTACCCGGCAAACACTGTGTTGGGGATAGGCTTTGAACAAGAGCACAACTGGGGTTGCTTACAGATGGCTATGGGATCTTGGAGGGGGATGCTTTCCGAGATCCCATAGGGCATGCTTTTAAACTAAAGCATTGGCCATGACTGAGGTGATGAATCAGTTACCCAATCTTTTAGACAATTAACAAGCTGTGACCCCTGTATTAATTTGCTGCCCCTGGAGTGGTCCCTGATCAGATGTGTCAGAGTCAAGGGTTAGGGGTCGAGAGCAGGGGTCAAGCCCACGGATTTGCCCTGGGAAAATCAAGACAGGAAAACAAGCAAGTAACAGCGCATTATATAGAAATGCATTAACCAAGCCTCCCATTTCAGATTGTTGGTAAATTAACATTCAGATATGAACCAGAGACCTATCAAACATGAAGGGGAACATTCTCAGAACCTTTAATTAGTGGTAATCAATCTAGGTGTGATGTGTTTGAGCATTCAATTAAACATAATCGATGTCTGGGAGGGGGAGCCAGAACAAACAAAGCAGGTGTTCTTAGAAGAGGGATTATATGTTAACATTTACTTGGAGGAGATATTTTAATGCTCAGCCTACCAGGTGTAATATTAAACCACAAAATCCATTCCCATCCATTACAAGTGTCCATTGATCCCCCATTGACGTTTTGGTTCACCAAGGTGTGTTCCCATTCCATCTTGCCAGCTTTATTGAATGGTACCTGGCTTGTTTTGATATGCATGTTGTAGCTAGGCTTCTCATTTGCATGCATCATGTTTTCTTTGTTCAGTCCACATTGAAATCCTGTAAAACCTTTGGCAAGAGATTCATTATTACACGTGGTGTCATGTCACCATTCTGCATTTAATGGATGAAGTTCAAGTAGAGTTCAAATACATTCACACTTGCAATCACTTGTGTTAAAACAGCAGGGTCCATTGGAATTGGAATTTACAAGTAATTTTTCAATAATGTAGCCACAATTATCAAATAAATTCACCTCAAGCAGACCTCCCACAAAACAGAATCCTCAAAGTTAGAGAATGTTCTCAAGGTTAGTGATGGACAAAACTGTAGCAATACTTTGCACTTAGATTAGGTCATCTTTTATATCAGAATGCGAAAAGCATTCCCACATGTTTGGAAATATGCTTAATGCTCCAGGGACTGTGCTAAATTGTCATTATCCTGTAGTGCTGTGTATCTCAACGTCTATTTTAATGATCTATTGGTAAAATTATCCCTGGCACTATTTTTGTTATGAAAACAAAGTTTAATTTGGCCGAACCCCCAATTTAGCAGTTTTTAAATAGCACATCATCTTTATTTTCTGTGAATGGCTTTTGCCAAATAGTGGCACATATGTTTCTCTATAATTAAAGGAGACATATGATATGATTAAAAACGTTATAAGCCTTTGTTTTTGGTGCAATACAATGTGTTTATATGTTTTTAGGACGAAATGTAATTTTTTTTAACATACCTTACATTATTGTAGATCACACTTCCAAGACGAGGCCGATTGTCAGTTCATCTCTCACTCAGAGACGTTTCGTGTCATAACAGTTGCAAAAACAGTATGCTAATAACAGCAGTGTCAGATTTAATAATGAAACAAGCGCATCAAAACCGCACATGCAAGCACAGCGGAGGCCAGACAGTGTGTCAAAGCCCAGAGTGTGCAACTCTAATGCCAGAATGATCGTCAGTTCGCCTCGCCACCCACTCAGAGTAGATTCGCATCAGTTATTACAAAAAGCATAAATACAATTAAATAAGTACATAAAGAGAAAACCACCATCGGTTTTGCTTTCAAACCGAGCTAGGAGACTAAAACTGAAGGATGTGATATGGCGGCTGCAGCACCACGGCTGTGATAACTGAAGCTACGGACTTCTCTTTCAGTCAGAGTCAATCATTTTGTGTTTTGTGACTTTGGACATGCACTAAACACACTAAATCAAAATAAAAACATGAAATCGCATTCAATCGTGCTGCTATCTTCAAGTAGAAATTATTCTAAATTTAAGAAATGTAAATATAACTAATGAAGCATTTGAAGGGAAATTAATTGCTATCTCTTACTCTCACTCCACCTTGTTTTCTTTTTTCACCTCTTTTACAAAGTAATCAATGAGCTGTTGAGCATTTCTTGTGAACATTTGAAGGTGTAACAACACACAGTTTACCTCAAGTGTTCTAGCAGATTAACTACAGTAATAGTTCATAACATTACTTTAAAAAGGCTACGGGTTGCTATGAATCTAACTGCTCTCTCTCGCTCTCTCTCTCTCTCTCTATGAATCAGATGTCTAAACGTTTGATTAGACGTTTTAAGTCGTGGCAATTTTTAAGATCGTCTTTTATATCTCTCTTTCTCTCTCCCTCTCCCTCCCTGTTTATAGTTAGCCTTTGAGTGGAGAGCTGTTGGTGCATGCAAGGTAAAGACTTATGTGGATGCGTCTATTCATAATAATATACACTTGCCTGTAACCCTGTAGTTTATATGCTTATATAAATATCTACATTATTGTGAATGCGAAAGTTACATTTAGTTTGAAGCACGTTTTCTGTATTTTTCGATATTAAAGGGGGATAGGGTGATTTGGTAAGGTACTAACTTTAGTTCCCTTAGATGTTTGGTAACAATGTCGTTGAGCTAATACATTAAGGTCCACAAGCTACATAAGCAACATAATCAAAACCCATCAAAATTGAATCATGACATGTACCTAACTGTCCAGAAGTTACCGTAGCTGCGACCGAGCTGGAAACCCCCGGAATGTGGCCCCAGACCAACTCGCGTGTGGAATTCTGCTTTCACCTCTTTGCTGATTAGACGTTTTAAGTCGTGGCAATTTTTAAGATCGTCTTTATTTTTGTTCGTCCTTTGCAAGTGCCACTTGCAAACTTGCACACATTTAACAAGGGGAAAGTTAGGTTCCAGCTGTTTACCTGCAAATCTCCCGCTGTGTCTGCACAGCGTATGTGACCGTGCTGATGACGAATGGTGTCTGCGTAAACAGGGTGCGCATTGGGATGCAAAATACATTGGCTGAAAATGCACACATGATCAATCATTGCGTTCGTGCTGAATGCAATGATTGGGCAAACGTTATTTTGGTCCTACAACTTTCAGACAAAGCGGCGCTATACAAGCCGCGCTTCGCTATAAAGTGTCAAGTTACAGTTGTACGTTACATATAAAATAGAGTTACAGCCTGTTTAGTACTGCTTCTGATCTTTTGCTATTAAGTTGTAGATTTAATTATTGAGCTTAATTTATTGTTCTGTGTTATTGCCAATATGTTTAATTGTTGGAATTAATTATATGTATATTCATGCTTGAGGTTGGGGTTGGGGAGTGAGGTTTATGCATAGCTCTGACACATTAGCAGACCTCACTTACAGGGGTTGACCGATTATCGGCGTCGATATGAAGAATTTTCATTATTTTGGACATCGGTCATTTTCAAAGCCGATTTGCAGATTCAGTAATCAATTTTGGACACGCCACTCTCTGCCCTAGAGCAATGCCATCTGACTTGCTAGAAATCACGGCCAATCAACGTGGAAGCATGAAGACATGAAAGGATTGCACTCTCGCGCTGAAAGCATTGGTTAACTCGAGCTGCTTCAGTGATCGCGTATCAGTTGACAGAATATGCACTTGCACATAATTTTAAGTCTTGCCAATTCACAAATACAAGCCATTTTAAAGCATAAAGTACTCACAAGACACTCACTGTCAGTGGGCTCTCAGGCAATGCACATGCACACAGGACACAGCGCCTTTCAAACTGCTCGCAAAAAGTGTCAAATGGAGTTACCCTTATCAAAAAGAAGTTTATTCAAGTGTATATAAGTATGTAAGTGCTATAAGTATACTTATTTTAAACGTATAATAGGAAAGCATACTTTCAGTCTACTTATGTACTTCTCCGAAATATACTTAAATGTATTCTTAAATATACTTGATCATAATAATAATACATTTTATTTATAATGCGCCTTTCTTACACTCAAGGCACTACAACATGGTAAAACATAACAATAAACAAAAGAATAAAACACTACTGCAATCGCAATGACAAAAGTCACAAATCATAAAACACAGGGGTCAAACTCAGTTCCTGGAGGGCCGCAGCTCTGCACAGTTTAGCTCCAACCAGCTCTAAACCCCACCTGATTCAGCTAATCAACATCTTCAGGATTACTAGAAACTTCCAAGCAGCGGGTTTAGAGCTGGTTGGAGCTAAACTGTGCAGAGCTGCGGCCCTCCAGGAACTGAGTTTGACACCCCTGTCATAAAAGGTAAACCACAAGTATAAAACATTTGTACAACAATTACAGCTTAGAATACCTCACTAAAAAGATAAGTCTCAAGTAGTCTCTTAAAACAATCAAGAGATGAATTGCCCTGATGAGGACAGTGAGTTCTACAGCCTCGTAGCCATACAAGAAAAATACCTTCCTCCCATAGTTTTACGTTTACAACGGGGCTGAAAGAGCATGAGAGAATCAGCAGAGTGGAAAGACCGAGCAGATGTTGACAGCCCATGTACTGCTTTATAAGTTAAGACAAGACTTTTAAAAAGTTGAAGTATATTTGGCCTATACAGTACTTTCATATACATTTACATATTACACATATTACTTGTGTTGATTCTTTTACTTGAGTAGTCTTTTAAATACTTTTTTCACAAAGTTAGTGGTGGCCTGCGTTCGAAATTGAAATCGCATACTTCCATGCTAAATAGTAGGCAAAAAAGCAGTAGGCGAATGTATGTCTGAAAAGTCAGTATTCTTAATACAGTAGGCGAGAAATATCCAGGTGGTGGAAAATTTCTCGCGAAATTCTGATGTGCGTATACTAATGTTGCGTCCGAATATGACTACTCACCTACTATGTAGTAGTAGAAAACAGTACATGAACAGAGCAGTATGTCCGAATCGTCAGTATTCATAAAAGAGTAGGCAAGAAATTCCCGGATGGCTTACTGGTTACGCCCAGATTTCGAAGCACTCAGCAACGGATACTTGGGATACTAACCTATCCCATGAGCCCACAGGACAGAATATCGTGCATAGTCCGCAAAACAGTCACAGCCGACTTTCATGTACAATTAAACATGTTGTTAATTATTATATAGCTAATGTAACATTACATTGACAGTGTTTTACATTGTGCATAGTTATTTTCAGCAGTTTATTACATTTGTGTTGTATAATAGTATATAAAACATTGGTTAAATGTATTTTACATCTCCAAATATTGCAAATGCTGAGAAAACCCATACTAGGTAAGGTTATAGTGTTACTGATGCAATAAGATGTTAATGCAACCTGTCTGTCATTACTTTTAAGATGCGCTTGCTATTACATCAAATGTCAAATCTCTGGCCCATACTCCAGTACAGAAGGTGCGGACATGCACCTCAAACGTAAGTTGCCATCGGCAATTAATAAGGAAAAGAAGAAGAATTACATCACATGCTCACGTCAATATGGTGGACGACGTCCGCATCGCATTCATACTTCACCCATTCAGACAAAACAGTATGTAACCTTTTAGCCCTCGTTAAGTAAGAACTTATTTAAAATAAGTACCTTCTCTGTGAGTATGCGATTTTGGACGCAGCCGTGGTCTTATTATTATAATGTTTATTTTCTGGATAAAACATCAATGCATAACTTGTCCCGCAATATTTGTCATAGATGAGTTATACATACTTCTGAATCTTAACGTTTTCTTCTAGTTTTTCCACACTTTTCCAAAAATTTGCATCTTCAAGTTTACACAGTAACAAGTCTGATTTGGGTTGGAATAAAATAAAGACAAATGTGTGGAAATGTAAGCTTAAGCGCAAGTTGACCAGGAAGACTCCTTCTGTCATTAATTAACGCACAGTGCTAAAGCTTATCATCCCTCAGCACTTGGTATGAAAGGATGTTACAGTACTTTAGAAGAGCAAGGTATTCCCGTCAATAATGGACTGGAGAGAGAAGATCTTATCCTGTTGGCTTCTGGCACCCCGGGTAACTCTGCTGTTCCAACCACAGATATTCTGGCATCTACTGTGATACCACCAGTTCAACCTAAACAAGCCGCAGGAAACGCGCTGCCAAGTCATCTTCTCCGAGACCAGCTAAGTGTTCCAAGCCTTCCACATTGATCTCGTCGACCTACTCCTCTACACGATTCTGTGGATGTTAGTAACCAGTTCATGCAAGCAGTCATAGGACTTTCAGAGATTGTTAAAGGCCTCGAAAATAGACTAGGAGCAGTTGAGAGAGCAATTGAGAACTCCGCCCCCTGTTCTGCTACGGTCACGACATCTTCTGTTTTCTCCCAGGCATTCCCTCATCTACATGGTTCAATGAATCCCTCGGCAACTCCGTCCACATCCACAGCTAATCCAGCTCTAGCTCAGCCTACGGTTCAGACTCCAATCCATGTCGGACCAGCTCCGAGTGCTTCTCTGTCAGGGTTCTGCCTCATTATGTCTTATATTTCTTGGTCTTGTAGCAGAACCAGGACAGGATCCCTTGTTTCTTGTAGAGAGAGAGAGGTTTTTGGGCCTTGTTGAATGCCATACTCTCTCTCTGAGTCTCGTCTGTGTTTCCCGCCCTTTCGTCTCGTTCTTGCCTGTAATTAGTTCATGCCTTGCACCTGTCCCCTCTTGATTTCGGTCCCTATATATTGACCTCATGTTTCATTGTCCTGTGCTGGTTCATTGTTTCTGTCTCTTGTGTCATGTGGGTGAGTTCCTGTTGTCAAGTCTAGTTTAGTTATTTGTAGTTATGTCTTATGTTTAACTTTAGTCTTGTTTAGGTGTAGTTAGCCATTGTTCCTGTGTCCCTTTATGTTATGTTGTTTTACACCCTCGTGGGTTTTTGTTTTGTCTTGTTATTATTTATTATTAAAGTCTTGTTAACCCCTTACCCGCTGTCTGCGTCTGGGTCCTCTGTACATGTCTCATCTTGAGTTTCATGACATTCTCAAGCAGTGTTAATTTCGTTGACGAAAACAAAGACGAAAAATATTTGTTAACGACATGTTTTCACTGACGAAAACGAGACGATAACTAAATAAAAATGAATGCATGATAACGAAAACTGTAATAAAAATGTACTGACATTTTCGTCAACTAATAAAGACAAGAAGAAAATATTCTTGTCCCACCTGCCGGACATCAGTTTGCGCGCATGGGCTGCTTATCTCATATAAACGGTAGAGAGAAGTCTCTGGGAGAAGGGTAAGCACAGACATATATTCCGTGTCTCCACGGGGTTTACAAAGCGTCTTATTTTCCTGCACGATCGCCGGTAAAACGGTGCAAACTTGAAGTGCGACTGCAGGCGAGTCACCCCGAAACAAATTACAAAGGAAAGCTCAAACGTTTTTATATGACTATGTTAACTTATCCGCTGACACGAGCTGCAGCATTACGTGAAATGCAACATAAAGTCAGCCAAAAGAAAACCAGTGCTGTCCTCTACTGATTATAGAAGTGATGAAGTGAGTCAAACTGTACATTCGAACCAAATATGTAACATGTTTGCATGACTAAAGAAATGTAATACAATTGATTTAATATGTCTTTTTGAAAGCTATTTCTCATTCATTGCTGTCTCAAGCAAAGACAGTGCAGCTTTTTCTTCAAAGAGGCATGCCATGGGCCAATAGCCTTTGAGTGTGAGCCCTGTCAGAGCGTTTCATTGGTATAATGAACAGAATGAATACGTCATACTTAACAAGTCGTTTGAGTCAAATGGGATTGAATGAACTGGAACATGACGTTCATGGTGTAATATTCTGTGTTCCAAAAATGCATATCTTGTTACTGAACGTTTCTGAAAAATAAAGGTAATGACCTGGTGTAATTTCATTGTCAAAACAGTTCAATCTTTGTATGGAACATTTAATTACACCAAGTAAATTATTTAACAATTTAGATTTTAGTAGACTAAATATAATGCATATTTATTAGACTAAAATGTTTTTCATATTTCGTTGACTAAAACTAGACTAAAATGATGGGGTTGACTAAAATGTGACTAAAACTAAATTGCATGTTCCACCTGCAGCGGTTTCAGTGTCTCACCAATTACAATCTAATATTGTAAAGGGTAAGGACATTAAATTAGCTTCTTTACTGATCCCTTCAACAGCGTCTGAACAGCAAATGGTTGACTGTGGTTACGTGGCAGTTTTTCAAGTGTTTACATTTAGTAATTTAACAGACGCTTTTATCCAAAGCGACTTACAGAGTTAGTTACTTAAGAGTTCCGGGAGCAATAAGCGATATGTCATACAGGAGTAATAATACAAAAGGTGCTAATACAAAATAACTAGTTTCAACAAAAGCTAGACCACTACCTGTTGAGAGAAAGGGTTCATTTTTTTTTTTCATTTGTCTGTCAAGTATTCACAGAAGAGATGGGTTTTAAGTAGTTTTTTAATGTTGTGAGAGATGTGGTTGACCGGACCGAGATACGAAGAATGTTCCACCAGGAAGGAGTTGTGAAGGAGAATGAGCGGGAAAGTGATTTACTGCACTAATGAGAAGGCAATAAAAGACACCGCTTGTTTGCTGAACGCAGGGTTCTTGATGGGGTGTAGTTTGGGAGGGTGTGAAAGTATGCCGGTGCAGATCCAGTGATAGTCCTGTAAGCAAGCATTAGTGACTTGAATCTGATACGGGCTTCAACCGGTAGCCAGGGGTGTTGTCACAGGTCGGGGCAGACCACCAATGCTCTAGCCCCGAACACCAGTACCACCTCGAGGAGACCCCGGAGTTCCCAAAAAGCAGACAGACAAGTTAAAAATGAACAAATTGAATTTTAATAATTTAGTTTTAAAACTGAGCACTCTAAAAACGAATCTTCTTTCCGTCTTCTCTCTTCCAGCCCAGCCAGGGCAGGTGGACGACAGGCCTCTTGCCCATACTTCTCCTGAGGCCGGTCCAACACAACGGTTAGTATACAAAGGGGGGGGGGGGGCTCCTTTTTATAAGCGACAATGAACATCCAGACAGGGCTTTCTTCATAAGCACACAGTAATGGAAGCAGAAGAGACGTTTCTATGCAAACAGCAATGGTAAGTATGCAGACAGGTTTTCCAACATGGGCAAACAGCTGTAGACACAAAGGGCTTCTTTATATTAGCTATTTCCAGGTCCTTGGTGGGGAACTTCAGCTCTACCAGTAGACGGTACTCACGGTCACAGGCACGGACAACGGCAAGACAGGTGCTCCACACACTCCAATGATAGTCAAACCAATCTGCAGCAATACACACGTGTAATTATCCACACCACACAAACTGAAATCCAAGTACTCACAGCAACGTAGGGCTTATACTCCGCCGCCTTGACCGAGACCCGCCTCCTGGAGTCGAAGTGTCCGATAGTAGTAAGAAGATAGAGAAGAAGAAACCACATAGGCAGTACTTCCTTCCACATGCAAATCTGCCCGCCGGCCACGCTAGCTCCTCTTCTCTCACACAGCCGAGACACGATGAAGCTCTGATAGAATAGGGCCATGCTCCTGTCGGCCTCTCGCTTTCACATCGCCAGGGAAAACACAGCAGAAGGGAGTATTCTCATTCGTGGGGGCATCCGCTCACATCCATTTTCGTTTTTCCTAGATCCTTATTCACAGCATTTATTCCTCTTCAACCAAATCGAATGGTCTGGTCCTTTTACCCTTCTTGAACTCACTCTTCTTGTGTCCACTCGCTAAACTGCTGCCTCCTCCTCCTTCCAACCGGAACGGGAATGAGAGCTCCACGATGGCAATAACAACAACGACCACCAACTTCTGCAACCTTCTTCCTTCCTCCAACATCCCTTTTATAGCCCATCCTTCTCTGTTGAGTCCCAATCAGCCATCGCCACGTTTAACCGGCACACCTGACGCTTGTTTGCTCTTTGAATCCCCGGCCGAGCGATCCGAACTGGCTGGGTGTTTCCTTTAAATCGGTCCGGCGGGAAACCGCCCTCACAAAAATAGTTCCGCTTGCCCGTTCTCCTGTTGTCACCCCGTGACATCGTCACATGAGCCCTTTTGGGCTGTTGGAAGACAAGGTGTGCTGCTGCGTTCTGAACCAGCTGGAGTGGTTTGATAGCATTTGCAGGAAGACCAACAAGGAGAGCATTGCAGTAGTCCTGCCTTGAGATTACCAGGGCCTGGACAGGGAGTTGTGCCGCATACTCAGTGAGATAGGATCTAACCTTTCTAATGTTGAATAAGGCATATCGGCATCACTGCGTTATCTTTGCAATGTGATCATTGAAGGACAGCTGTTCATCAAATATGACTCCAAGATTCCTGGCTGTTTTGGAAGGAGTGATTGTGGTATTGCCAAGTTGGATGGTGAGACCGTGGGGTGTGACGGAAACACGAGTAGTTCTGTCTTGGCAAGGTTCTTTCATTCAAGCTGAGATGTCTTCTAGGCAGGCTGTAATGTGAGCTGCTACAGTGGTATCGTGTGGGAGAAACGAGATGTAGATCTGGGTGTCGTCAGCATAACAGTGATACAAGAAGCCGTGTGATCTTATGATGTGTCCCAAGGATGTCGTGTAGATGGAAAAAAGCAGCGTTTTAAGCACCGATCCCTGAGGGATCCAAATGATCATGTGGTGAGCAGTGGACAGCGAGCCCCTCCACAACACCCTGAAGGATCTGCCAGAGAGGTAGGATTTGAACCAGCGGAGAGGAGAGCCTGAGATTCCTAGAGATGACATGGTTGCTAGCAGTATCTGGTGATTGACAATGTCAAACGCTGCAGATAGGTCTAGCTGAATCAGGAGCAAGGATTTAGATCCAACCTTGGCTAGCCACAGTGCTTCTGTGACCGATAGCAGTGCAGCTCAGTGGAGTGGTTTGTTTTGAAGCCAGACTGCTTGTCATCCAGTAGTTTGTTCTGGGATAGGTTGGAAGACACCTGGTTCAAAACTGCCCTTTCAAGTGCTTTTGCAATAAAAGAGAGACAGGTCTGTAACTGTCGGTTGTAGAGGGATCCAATGTGGGTTTCTTAAGTAGGGGCGTGACATGGGCCTGTTCGAATGTCGATGGAAAAGTGCCGTTGAGCATGGAGGTGTTGATGATGCGTGTGCTGGATGAGGGGATTGGGTCAAGGGACAGGTGGTGGGGTGGCTGGAGAGAAGTCTGGTGACTTCAGTGTCAGTCAGTGGGGCGAAAGAGGAGAGTTCAATGTTTGAAGTGAGGGTAGTGTGTACCGAGGTCTGAGGTGCTGAGAATTGTTTGCTGATGGATTAAGTTTTCTCAGTGAAAAATCCTCCGCAGTCAAATATGAAGTGGGCGGGGCTGGAGGCGGGGCAAAGAAGATAGTTTAATGTCTTGAAAGGTGAGTGTTAGGTGCATTGCTCACCTTTGTGGTATGGGAAGACGTTTTAGCTGTGGTAACACTAGCAGAGAAAGAGGAGAGTAGTGACTGGTAGTCCCTTAGGTTAGCAGGATTCTTGGTCTTGCGCCATTTCCTTTCAGCAGCCCTAAGTGTACTCCGTTGTTCACGGAGGATGTCAGACAGCCAAGGGCAGGGGGGGTGGCAGGAGCTCGTCTGGAGGACAAAGGTTATCTAGATAGGATGTAAGTGTTGAGCATAAGGTGTCGGTGGCAGTGTCAGCATCTACAGATGCAAAGTTGGAGGGAAGAGAGGATGTCACTTTAGCAAAGAGGGTGCTGGGGGAGAGAGAGCAAAGGTTCCGTTTAAAATAAACGGGTGGTGGTATTGGTGTAGTGCATGTAGAAAGTGATGAAGTAGTGGTCAGAAATGTGAAGAGGTGTGACTTTAATGTTATCTGTGGTGCAGTTACGGGTGTAGATGAGATCAAGCTGGTTTCCTGATCTGTGAGTACTGGCTGTGGCGTGGTGCTTGAGGTCGAACGAGGCAGTGAGGCTGTGGGAGTCAAAAGCATAGGGTTTGTCAAGGTGGATGTTGAAGTCCCCAAAGACTACAAGAGGGCCGCTATCCTCCGGGAATGATGAGAGCAGCATGGTGGTCTAGTGGAGATGGTGGTCTAGTGGGTTAAACCACTGAACTGGTAAATCAAAAAAGGTTGCTGGTTCGATCCCAGCAGCCACCACCAGTGTATCCTTGAGCAAGACACTTTACTCCACGTTGCTCCAGGGGGATTGTCCCTGTAATAAGTGCACTGTAAGTCGCTTTGGATTAAAGCGTCTGCCAAATGCCTAAATGTAAATGTAAATGTAAATATCTAACTCTTCAACAAAGTTGTGAAGAGGACCTGGGCGGCGGTAAACTACAAAAACACTGGGCTGAGTGGGAGAAGTGATATTAACAGCATGGTATTCAAATGAATAGTTGTTGCATAGGGAATATAGTGTGGAATATTTCCAATTATTGTTGATAAGCCAACAAATTGCTGGTTCGCCATTTCGGCAGTCAAAAAGCTCTGACCTGTGTTGTGTGCAGTTCTCACAGACATTCTGATAATAATTTTAATGAGTCTGTATGTACTTATCCTAAATGTATATTTTCACATGTTTGTAGCTTCTGTAAAGAACCTCACCCGAAGTTCGTCTGCCCAAGGAGAGCCTGCAACCCAAAGGAAACCCCTGGTTGGCTGGGCAGGTCACTTGGCTAGCTAAAGCTGACATTACAGACGCCTTTAAGATCATTCCCATTCACCCCGCGGAGTGGGCTCTTTTTAGCTTTATATTGCAGTCCAAGTTCTATTTCCCCGTTAGACTTACTTTCGGGTGTAGAAGTAGTCTGCATATCTTTAACAACTTATCTGAGGCACTGTGTTCCTGGTGAATCCGGCTCGATACAGTTCAAATGCAAGCTTCTCTCCCTAATGAGAATCTCATTAGGATTATTTATCCATTCGCGCTCAGTCACTAAACGAGAATTGCTCTCACTGCTCAGCCATCTCAATTTCGCCATGAGCATCATTCCCCAACGCAGGGCTTTTATTTCTCGTCTTCTAAACGTAGCCCACACCGTGATTAACTTAAGCAATACCTTGCACCTTGGCGAAGGATGTCTGTGAGATGTACGATTCTGGTCTCAACTGAATAATAGCTTGTTTATTTCATCTTTCTTTCACAGTGACATTCCGGAATCCTCCGTCGCTTAAAAGTTTTTCACAGATGCAGGTTTCGGGCCTTTCAAGGTAAATGGTTTGCCAAGAATTGACTAGAGCAATTCGCTATACTATCTCACAATTCCACCTCTTAAGCTCTCTACAAGCTTTATCCCATAGCGGTAGCCTGCGTTCTATGGGGTTCAGCTTGGTCTCGCAAACAGATAATTATAAAATCGAATGCCAACCCACCGAACAAATATTCTTGTATAGCCCTAGTGTTGTGTTGACACGCCGGACGGAAGAGGGTGGGGTGTGCTGTAACTCATGTGAACAGGACCAAAATTACAATGACCTACACTAGACAAAGGAAACACTAGGGTTTAAATACACAGAAACTAAAAAGATAACGAGACACACCTGGAGTAACTAATTAACACTAAAAACTACAAAGGACTACAAAACATGGCAAAGAACAGGGGGTAACATAAAAGTTTACAAACACAGGTGAAACATGGACTGGGATCGTGACAGTATGGTTTACTATAGTATTTATTGTTGTCTCTTGAAACTGTATGCACAATATTTCAATTTAAGACCGCCTTTGTCTCTGTTATTTGTACAAAAAGAAGATGCTTCTGATTGTTTACAAATACGAAGTGTACATGTCATTTAATGTAAGTATGTTTGTAATGTTGTTTGTTTTTCCAACAGAACTGTGATTACAGATGACTAAAGATAAGACTAATACATTAGAAACTGTGATTGGTCTACTTTTATTTGTGTGTACTCATAATGACAACAACATGTAGGCTACAGTCGCGATTTCTTTAAGACTGCAAGGGAAGCTCAGCTTCCCCTATAATTGTCAAAAAATGAATGGTCAAATATATGTACTATTATGTTAACATTTTATTGACTAAAAATGCGTTAAACACGTTCATCTCGAACGAAAACAATTTCGTTTAGAATCAGCTACTTAGGTCGGCTGACTCGATTTCCTTCTCATTCATTCCCGTAGCGTACAGTGCATTACTCTGTTGAAGCCCAGCGTCCATTGACTTCAATGGGGCTGCTTTAAACAGTTTTTTTCAGTGCTTAGAAACAAGACGGTCATTGGATAATGCTGCGATTATGTCCCGCCCACGGACGCTCAGCGTCTCTGGGATGAATGGAGGAGTGGGCTGGCCCGGACTCCGAGCGTCTGCGTGATGATTGGAGGGTCTGTCATCTCTTTTTAATCCACTTTTATGTCCTAAAACACTCGTTTTTTGGGGTCGACAGCTTATATAAACGGATTCCTTGGTTTTTTTTTAGCTTGTTTTCTATACACATTGTCACATATCAGCTTTTAGACATTGTTTTTTTTTTTTTTTTATAAATCATAAATGACAAGGAGGCGGCAGCTTCTCGCAATGCAAAGAGACGGTTGGTGTGGGCGTGGTCTTCAGATTATGACGCGTATCACTCTGTGTCTCCATTTCCAACTCAGTCCCATCGCGGATTTTGCATGTGTAGTCGAAAGACAAACTGCTGCAACCTTCATCGTATATTTCACACAATTTCACACCACATTCATTGTTTCAGTTTAACATAATTCCCACATTTCCTCCCGTTGAGTTAAATATATATATATATATTAGATCGTTTGTTCATTAATTCATATAGTCTGAACTAGCCAGCTAGCAAACTGCACACGATGGCAGACAGTGCTAATATTGTCGACCTGATTTTGGCAAAGCCATTAGAAAGTCTTCCTTACGAGGAGAAACTTAGAATAACAGCAGGGCAGATCAACACCTAAGATTGATTTGAAAAGATAGGGAAAAAGTAACAGGTCTTTTCAGCTCTCCTGGTGAGTGCTGACTGGAAGTGCTGTGAAAAAGAAAATGTACTGCTGGCCATGTCTCTTGATGAAACCATCTCATGTATGTGTTGTTTGGTCAAAATTGGGGTTTGGAGATCTGTCAAACTTTGACAGGGCATATAAAAGGCATGAAAATAGCAATGAACATGTGAGTGCATGTGCAAGATTAGGTTGCATGGGCAGGATCAGGGTTGAGCATGCAATCAATGAAGGTGCTCGCATTCAGTGGCTAAACATAATGAAACTGTTAAACAAAACAGGGCCTTCCTAAACCGCCTTATTGATGTGACATCCTTGCTGGCCGGCAGGAGCTGTCATTTAGGGGACATGATGAGAGTGAATCATCCAACAAGGGGAATTACAGAGAGTTCACAGAAACATTAGCTAAATATGACTACACAATTCGAAATGTCACACACTATTCAAAATGACTTGATCTCTGCTCTTGTCACAGATGATCTTTATGAATGTGCTCCCTTTTTTGGATGGCAGGTGGATGAAACCACTGATATATCCTGCCGTGCCCAACTCTCTGTCATTGTTCGCTATGTGGATAGTGCAGGCAAAATTCAGCAGCGCTTCATTGGATTTTTTGATGTTTCTGGGGGGCGAGATGCTCAGTCCGTTTTTGATGTTTTAAATGAGAACATGCAGGGCTACAATTTTAAGGATAAGCTTGTGGCACAGACCTATGATGGGGCTGCTGTCATGGCTTCAGCTCTCAATGGTCTGCAGGCCAAAGTGAAAGCAATAGCCCCATGACATGAGACAAGCATTTCCAGAGGAGGCCTTCCAAAGTGTCCTGAAAAGTTATGGCCATCACTTTGATTCAGGGAGACTGAGGTCTGAACTTCAAGTCCTGTATTCAGATCAGGACTTGCAGAGTAACAGGGGAAAGCTGTGTGATTACTTGGTCTTCCTTAAAGACATGGAGTTGGACAGTGCAATGCCTCAGCTTTACAAACTGTTCTCATTAGTGGCAACAATTGGAGCTACATCTGCAGGTGTAGAAAGGAGCTTCTCCTTTTTAAAGCGGCTCAAGTCCTACACCCGTAACACAATGGGCCAAGGCCGTTTAAGCAGCCTAGCTCTGCTGGCCATTGAGAGGACACTGGTCAAGTCACTGGAAAAGACGCTTAGTTGGTACGACAGGGTTACAGAGCATTTTCTTGAAAAGGAACGTAGGGCAGAATTTACATATAAATAAATGGACAATTTTTATGATTTAGGCCGAAAATGAGCTTCCCCTCTTTAAAAGATCAGCAGCCGCCACTGGTAGGCTACTTTCGTTAAATAATGTAAATATACAGGCTACACTTTCAGCTGCTCTGTCTCTGCGAGCATCTTTCTAAAACACGTCATTAAAACAGAATTAAACTCTGTGAATACTCATCATAGAAACATAAAACATATGTCTTAAGAAAACCTAAAGTGTTTACTTTTGAATGATCTAATTAATAAACATTTATTCTCTGATTATGTACAATGTATGAAAGTGAAGACAGGTACAGTGTCTGCCGCATCAGTTAATTATGTGATCACACCCTTACTATTTACCATGGTGTTACATATAATAAACGTGAAGTAACCATGGTTTTTGAAATAGCCCTTGTTATTCTTAATTTTGAACAAATGTTAAATTTTTTACACCAGACATACGTATCGGTTCTAAATATTAGTATCAGTCTACTTGATCTGTAATTACCGGCATCGGCCCAGAAGAACATATATCAATCAACCTCTACTCCGACCATTACCATGAACAATTTAAAACTTATATATTTAGTTTTATATATTATACTCATATTTTTCAGATTAATGACCATACCTGTGTCTTCAGGTTAGCTATGTATTTGTTTGAGATTGGTTATGTTGGTTTACTGACCCATACAACAAAGCACCACACATGACACCATGTCACTTTAAAAAATGTGTAATGTCTCATCTCAAATTCTGATCAGAGTAAATATCTTTGACTGAGCCAGATGTTGAAGACCCACCACACATCACAGCATGTTAACAAATAAAGGAGGCAGAAAGAAGCGAGCCAGAAGCAAACAAAACAACATATGCTTATACTCTTATGATTTAAAGAGCGGTTCCTGTCTAATACATCCTATCACAGTTGAGTGAGACGCACTGCAACGTCGCAATTCTTCCATCTGCCAGTATTTTAGTTTACAGACTCATTATAAGCTAGAGTGATACAGCGCTATTGGACCTTGGGTGAATTTGCCTGTGTGTGTTTAAGGCAGGCAAATTGTGGTATCGACCACTTGCATTTACAAACTCAATTCCACACCAAATTCTTTCATTGGGATAGGGAGCGATTTTTCAGGAAATGCTCCCCTCATCAGACAGCTCTCACATCCTCTGTGGTGATGGAGGGTGAGAATATCTGGAGGATCTGTAGAGGAGAATGGGGGTCAGACTTGTACTGGCAAGCCGAAAAGACCTTAAGCCTGGCTCAAGGGGGCTTATGCTGATACCTTGACCTTTCTACCAGGGACTACATTTCACACTGAAATTACCAATACCATGCTTCTTTCCCTTGAGGTCTGCTGTCAAGTTCCCTCCTCAGGGGTTAAAAGTCATCATGGAATGTAGCTCATCTTGCATGCTAAGTGACTGAGACATGTGTTAACCACAGGGTGCACTCAAATGTCATCAATTCACAGTGTAATGCTCATGCAAGGCTGCAAAAGTAGGCTTGCCTTAGAGCTGATTTATACTTCTGTTTCAGCCAAAGATTGAATGTCGTTGACTACGAGTTGGTTTTCAATAAAACTTCTATGTTGTTTTCCGTGTCTATGTTCATGGCGAAGATGTGTCGTACAGATGGACAGATCTTCAGAATTCCTCAGTCCGTTGTCCCTCTACTTGGTCGATCATTTTCAATGTTGCAAGTGAAAAAGCATATGAGGAAATGCAACTCCTTCATTGGTGTGGAATAAGTAGCAGGTAGTGTTCAATTCATATTGTATGGTGGGGATGTGCATTTCCATACTGAGATGCGATACGCATATCGATGCATAGCCAAAGATACGATACATTAAAGGTACATATGAAGCAGCTACCGATGCGATGCAATCCGATCCGATCCATCCATATTACCATGCCGTGCGATCAGATTTGATTCAATACAACACAATGCAATTCAATCAATAGGATGCAATGGTAAAAAAATATGATGCCATGCAATTCAATATGGTACCCCTGCTGCTTTGTCCAAAACAAAATAGAATATTCTATAGAATTAATGGTTATAATATGAATTGAATTGGTTTTAATGGAAATCACAGTGTCTGCTGGTATGTGATGGATTGTATTGGTGGGATGTTATCTGGCAGATGGGATCTAATAGAACACCATTCAATTCTATTGCAATAATAGCACAATACAAAAAGGAAATTTGTAATGGTTAACTGACGTGCCTCCTGACTTCTAACGCAGGGCACTTTTACAAACAGTTCTTGACGTGGAGGAGGTATTGGAGGCCCTCATTCTCTGTAACGCTAAATATGTTTACAAATACTTGGTTATTGCATTGGAACCATCGGGGAGTGAAAAAAGTTTTAATCGTTTGCTAACTTGGTGTTATGCTAGCGGTTGCAAATGGCAACTTGTATCTGATGTACAACTTTTAAATCGATGTGTGGTGGTGAGGTATGGGGAAAAGATTTTAAGAAAAAATTGTAAAAAACACACAACCCTGTTACAAGGGAAATTACCCACAAAGGTGAGCACACAGGATCGTCACTGTAATGAAGGGGCACAACATTTACAATTACATTTATGTATTTGGCAGACACTTTTATCCAAGGTGACTTACATTGCATTATCATATACATTTGTTTCTAAGTATATGCAATAGCCTGGGATCGAACCCACGACCTTGGCGTTGTTAACGCCATGCTCTACACACTGAGCTACAGGAAAGCACAAGACTTGACAGGAAAGCATGAACAACTTATATTGCAATATCTCTCCGGGCCTACAGGGTCAGGTTTTCTTCAAATACCTTGAATCGATGCTCCCAGGACACGGTTGCCACCTAGTGGTTACTGCAAGAAATGGAATGCGCATGCGCTACCTGCGCTTACTTTGTACGCAAGGTAACAAAACTCCGGTGGTGCGCGTACAGTATAAAAACGAACTATACTCTGGGCTAAAGTCACAATTATTACATCAAGTGCACCAGTCACACACAACACATAGTGAGATAAGCAAGCATACTGAAGGTCTGGAACTTATCGCAGCTTTCTTTGGAAAGGCCCGCCCAAGAGGCGATATGACTGACAGGTAAAGCAACTAATCACCTTTCGTTTTATGCCGCATCATGTTTAGAGGCGTGGAAATGTCCCCGCAGTAACAGACCAATGTACATTCACAAACGTGTCAAAAGTTAACAGACACAATAATGATTATAAGTTTAAACCACGAACCTCGCATACTTTCAAGAATTGAGCGTTTAGTGGATTGTGATGAATTCTTATAGCAACTGTTGTAAACAAGACAGCTTACTTCTTAGATTAAAAGGGTTTGTTGTTTCCAGGTGGACCGTTAAAGAATGCGACACCAATGTCTCCCGGAAATCCTGTGAAATTCAACCAATCAAATGATGACTTTGAAAGTGCTGAAATGTTTCCAGAAAAGTGTGCCTTATGCATCAGACGTTTATCCAACGGTCTGTGGGCGTGATGTCTGAGGCTAACACTAGCTCTCTACTCACAGCAACCAACCTTTATGGAAGCGGAACTTCACACCCGGAAGGGACGGCCCTCAGACAAAGTGCACAACGGTACACAGGCACACAAGAGTGCCCGAACGTTCCCCTATTATACGTTCCGGGGGGACATGTGAGTGGATGAACCGTATGACAAGCGCAGCATCTATTTAATAGGCAAACCCCACTGTTTGTCCCACTACAGATGCTTCCCATCGTTACCTTTAATGCTGATGCACCGATGCAAATCGATGAATCTTCCCATCCCTATTGTATAGTAGTTAAATGTGAGTCTCACCGTAAGCATTGATGCAGACAATGAGAGCGTCAAAACAAATTTTTAATACACTTTAATTTTGCCTTCACTTTTATAATTTCAGCTGCTATTGCTTTACAGTTTTTATTTTATTTTAAACGCAACCTGCACACTTTCAGCATGGCTAGGTTGTGGTCGGTTTATGAAAAGTTTATTTGGAAAACAGTTATAATTTTTACAACCCACCAAAAAAAGGCCAAACATGTAGAGCACACATTTGAGCACTCTAAAATGATATTTACTAACAAAGTTAGTAAAGTTTAGCTAATCAACCAGTTCGGCACTGGTAGATCCCATTCCGATAAATAATTCAATTAGCACTGGAGGATATATAGTTTTATATATATATATATATATGCCTACCTTTGTTCCTCAACATTCCTTTGCCACCCCAACTCCACTTTTTTCCTCTGGGTTCCGGCTGAATAATAACTTGGGGCCCCTCTCTCAGACAGCACGGCAAATCTGCATTCTCCCTCGTAAATGTTTTGCGTTCCCCGACTTTTCACTCCAAAACTTTTCAGAGAGCAAGCAGAAGTTTTGCGGAGAAACACATTTTTTTCTCTGGGGAACGCAAAACTTTTGCTAGGGAACACAAATTCTTTGAAATATGTTATTTTTCCATCACCACCTCCACAATTTTCTATCTTAATAAGTATTAAATTTAAGAATAAGTAGTGAGGCATTATTGAACTTCTAATAAAGCGTTGCACCCTGAATTTGAACTGAATGTTGTAAGATTACTGTAACCTCCTTTAAACGCTGTGTCAACGGCAGTCAAGAGGAAAAGCCTTTGTCACATCAGGCAGTCAGACCACTGTACTTTAAACTTACACAGAGTGCGCACATCCAATCAGCATATGATCAAAGAACTGCAAACAGGTTTCAAAAGCATACAGTGCTGTTTGCAATCATGGTACTTCGATGTCATACATCAGTCGGCCTGCGCAGCACTGCTTCAAGTCTAACAAACTATTATTGTTCATGGTTTGTGGATCTTGTTCAAGGGTGTTTGTGGTGCTGGAAGTCTGACTGACCGCACATGTGCCGCAGGTCTTCGACTTGTAATAAATTGGAATAGCAGTAGATACAGAGTTCTCTTAGCAGCCCGGACCACAACTATTTTGGGGCCAATCATCTAAAACGGGAAAAATACACAAGAAGAATATACAAACCGTCGAACGTCATTTGAGTCATTAAAAAAGCAGAAAAATAATAATAAACTTCATCACGATCCAGTATAGGCATTACAGACTACAATTCAAAGCTTGCATCACTTTTAATAACAGATAATGTCACATGAAATGCCACATTTTGGAGATGTTTGCATTTTCTAGTGTTTAACAAAAGATTTTATTATAAAACATAATTTTTTTTATTTAATCCAACATTTTGTCCTCACTGAAAACCACTCCATCCTTTCTCCTTGTCTGTCAGCGTTATCCCTGTCACCGCAAGTAGGCAGGTTTAGAGCACGAACTGAAAATTTACTTATTAATCAAAGTTACTTTAATCTAATAAAAACAAAAAAATCTGATGAATGTAATTTAATTATGTGGCAAATTTTCATAAAATATTATTGCATTGATATAGCTTTATTTAATCATGTTTGATGGATGCAAGCTAAAATTTTACTTAGATGTATTTTTTTTCATTGGGGACATTTAAATAAATGAATGTTTATGAATATATATGTTCCAATTGACCTAAAATGTGCAATTTGTTGTCATCTAATGATTACAATAGGGTTTAGGGCATAAACTAAAATTGTACTTATTAATCCAACTTACCTTCATCTCATTATATGTACAACCTGGACAATTTTACATTTCTTCAATGAAACAAAAAGACATTTGTTTGTAAATATGAATTATTTTCATGTACCTAAAATGAGCTGTTTGTGGTCATCCAAAGAATCGCTGTTTTCATTTGTTTAGTGTTTAATTAGATCAGGGCTTTATTTATTACTATAACAAAGGGTGCACATATTTACAGGTGCTTAAGAAGAAATCACACACTATATTAAAAGTCGGCAGAAGGCAAAGTTTTTGAATTTCAACTGTTGAGGACAAACAAGTAAAGTTAAGATAGAAAATAACATAAAATGAGTCTGAGTCAGATTTTTACCGAGTTTTGTTTGTTTTAATTGGACTTTAGTCCTAATAATGCAATTTTAATATCATTGCTGCTTTTTCTCTTATATTATACATGTTGGAAACATTTATCTGCCTAACTGATGGGGTTTTGGTGATACACAATTCAGGAAAAGGTTATGTAGATATTCTGTGTGGATGACAGAGATAGATAGAGAGCAAAGGAGCAATGATATGTTTGCATGATTCTTTTGCAGCAGTAAGAGTGTGAACATACATTTCTGTCTAAAATAATGGGAAAAGTAGTATCTGCGCAATTGTGCTCTTTCCTACAAAAAAACAACCAACACGAAAAATGTCATTTCGTGAAAATTACAAATTACCTACTCCTAACATCAGGCCAATGCTGTTTTTCACTACTTGTTTTACTTGACCTTAGTGCCGCATTCAAAACCATAGATCCTGCCATACTGCTAGATCGCTTACAGAATTATATCATATTTAGGGACAAGCCTTACAATGGTTCAGATCATATTTATCCGACAGATATCAAGTTTGTTCATTTAAACAGGGAGTCATCAAATCAAATGCCAGTAAACTATAGATTACCTCAAGGATCAGTTTTAGGCCCCTTGCTATTCTCTCTATATATGCTGCCCCTAGGTAACATTATTAGAAAACATGGAATTAGTTTCCATAGCTATGCAAATGATACTCAGTTATACATATCATCTAGACCTGACATACCTCAAAATTAACAAAACTGGAGGAGTGGGTTCAGGACATAAAACATTGGATGACTAGTAATTTTCGTCTGCTAAATTCAGATAAGACAGAGATATTACTTATCAGACCTAATACATGTAAGCAGAATATTACAGATTACAACTTGCAAATAGAGAGATGCGCTGATACCTCAGCAAAAATAGACCTTGGCGTTACCTTGGACAGCAAACTGTCTTTTGAAAACCACATCTCAGACGTCAGAAAAACAGCCTTCTTCCATCTTAGAAACATTGCAAAACTGCAGAATATTCTGTGTATTTCTGATGCAGTAAACTAGTTAATGCATTTATGACTTCAAGACTTGATTATTGTAATGCACTACTTAGGGGTTGTCCTGCATCATCATTAAATAAATTACAGTTATTTCAAAATGCAGCTGCTAGAGTTCTTACAAGGTCTAAAAAATTTGACCACATAACACTAATTTTATCATCCCTACACTGGCTACCTATTAAGTACAGTATAGACTATAAAGTACTTCTAATCACTTATAAAGCATTAAACGGTTTAGCTCCCGCTTATCTAACAGAGCTTCTATCACGCTACAACCCATCACGCTCTCTACTATAACAAAACTCCGGATTTCTGATAGTACCAAGAATAACTAAATCCACCAAAGGTGGCTATGTATCACCTAAACTCTGGAATAGCCTTCCTGATACTATTCGAGGGTCAGACACACTCTTCCAATTTAAATCAAGATTAAAAACTCATCTTTTCAGCAAAGCATACATAGGATGCATACCAGACTCATATCTTGTGTATAAGTAAATGAACAGCAGCTATGCTAATTATTCTGTCTCTGCCCTCCTCCCCTACCTCGGGATACCCAACCTGAGGTAACCACAGATTATTTTGCCTCAAGTAGGACCACCTGCTTTCATCCTCCTTTGAGAGCCTACGGACTGACTGACCATCGGGATACCCATCCAGAGGAAACTACACATTACACCCACAAAATAGCACAGACATTAGGACTGATAGCTGGGCCCATCTCTCAGTTGAGCACTTGCAGGGGTTGTTGGTCGACCACAGATATGTTAAACCACACAAAGAAGGTCATGTAATAATAACAAGAGGAACTACTATTTGACCTATGAGATGTGTAACTTGGAAGTGCATGGTGCATGCCCACACATATTAGCATGTCTTGACCTGCTGCTACATGTGATGAACTCTGCGTGAGGTGAAAATGATTCTAGCCCAGCCTTTCCCATTGACCTTCTTCTGTCTTCATTTAGAATGTATGTGTAAGTACGGGTGCACAGTTGCTACTTTATGGAATCTGTTCCAAGCCACTTTGTTTCTGCTGAAAAAATGCAACTCTCACCTAACAGTGTGGCTCAGCCTACCACCCCAAACGGCTGTTAGTCATGTGATAAGTCGACACTCACCAGTTCAAAGCTGATTTGCTGATAGATTGATTGCTCGGAGCTAATCTTTTTAGTAACACCTATGAGCAAATGTAGAGCTCAGAAGGTCCAAGAGTTCTGAAATTGATTTTTTTCTTTCTTATTTTCTATTTGTGGTTCTCCTGTCTAACTGCTGGTATGCCTCCACTGAACTTACAGTGAACCCGACTATGTTATTTCTATATGTCATGTCTTTTCACTGTTTTTATTCAAGGGAAGCTCTGCATTGTTCGGCAGACCTTGCCACAATAGGTGATGTGCAACAGGTAACCTTTTCCAAAACGTTGATGGGGATGAGAAATCTTCAGGGCTAAGAGTGATTAAGCAATTAAGTAATTGGCGCTTCTCATCTATTTTATATGTTTAAGAACTGATTAGTGACTTAAACGCTCATCTGAAGTCAGATCTCTGGATTGATGGCTACAAGTCTCTAGAACAAGTAGGAAAAATCCCCAAACTGATTTTGAATCATTTGTTGAGGTAAACCAAAAGACAATCAATAGTATGTCATTAGCTGTCTGTCATGGTAAAGTGGCAGCATACTGTAGCTTACAGCTGTGCTGAAATCCCTTTCTTCTTTTTGTGCATGTTCCTCGGGAGTTCTTCCTACCCTGTAATGAGCTCTCTAATGGCAAAGATAGAGAAACTAGAGGGTTGTCTTTCCAATTTCTGCTTTTAGAATTTTGCCTGAACAGATCCACCAATAGGCTTTTAGTTATATGAACACACATTTGTATCTGCCTTGTGTGTGACATGTATATGTATGATATCTGCATGAGATACCGTTTATTAGTTTGAATGTATACCAAATTATTAATATATGCTCTCCATGCAGCGAATTAAACAGACGTAAACTCAGATACAGCACATATCCCACAGAAACCCATTTGTAAATGCTTGTCTTTAAATGAGTATCTTGCTTTCCATCATTGTGATGTAAATTGTGTTGCTAAGATCTTTTTATATCATATTCACTCAAAACATACCATGAAGGTTGGTTGTGTAGTAATGTGTTGATAATCTTTTGTTCATGGGAGTTTTTGCTTATCAGTGCTGGTTTTTGCACAGAGCGCAAACCGCAAGTGCAGAGAGACTACAAAGTTACTTTCTCATCTTTGAATTATTTATTTATGTCTTAAGTGGGCCGTTAAAGAACAAAAGAGCAGTAACATGAGAGTATTGTTCATTTAATGTGCCAGGCTCTGCATCTCCTTTGGATTGTTAGAGCCAGAAGCAGTGCAGATATCTTCAGGCAATTTGTTTCAGGTATTCACAAGCTTTCAGGTACAGCAATGGGAGATAAAAAAAAATGAAAACAGAAGGGTATTGCTTTTAACGTTGTAGTTAGATTCTACTTTGTAAATAAGGTGAATGAGGTTCAGTGTTGAACTTGAAGACACTGGTAGGTCTTTTAACTGTTTTTAACAAATTTAAAGAGTAACTATTACAATGTCCTAAAAATTACATTTCGTGCTGTGTGTAATGTTTGTGTGTGTGAATGTAAGCAGTCTGCCAAGTTGTAAAGCCGAAAGTGAACGAATAACAAAGTTATTGGCTTGGGGAAAAAAGGAGTCGACTCTGAATCACGTGAACAAGCTCAAACCTCAAGTTCATCAAATATCCATGTCCATTGTATAGCTTCGAGAAGTAGGCAATTTGTGGCCATTTGTATTTGTTTGTATTTTTATTTCTTCTTTAAGATAATAATCTGAGACATGGTGAATATTTAAATGAGACATTGCAGATCCCACAGATCCATTAAAGAAAAGCATCCTATGAGCAATAAGATCTACATTTAACCCTGCTTCACGGTATGTTACATTTTATTTCAATGCTGCACTGACATAGTTCAATTTCTCGGCTTTGCCTCAATTCAAATCAAACTTTTCTCATTCAATTCTCTCACAAGATTTTTCCCAACAGTAAAAAGGAGCAGCTTAGATCTAAGCTGAGTCTTTTATGTAGGCCACAAAATCCTTGGAGGCTGAGAGTTTAAGGAGTGGGAACATTTAGCCCTGTGCATTGAAATGTCATGCTAATGGAGTGGAGAATACTCTTATGGTGCCAGGCTAGTACTGAAAGCTCAGCTTGACCTGTGAGGCACACTGTAGTAATTAGGACATCTGAAGCCTAAGGAAGGAGACATCTCAGCGGCTTTGACTGGACGCATAGATCCGAGAATAGACAGGTCACCATAACCTTAACACAGATAGATATTAACCAAAACATGGACATTTTGTTTGACAGCTGTTTGCTGGAGGAGTCAAAAAGTCATTCATAGTGACACATATTAAAAGAAAAGTTAAAGATTTGTAACAATTGTAAAAAAGCGCTATATACTGTAAATAAAAATAAAAGTTAAGATTGCATGATGAACAAAATAACTTTTGTCAGGCAATGTCAACCTGTGTGCCCCTAAACCACGTTTGCCATCTTGGCAATTTCCCATTTCAACTTTGACAGCTACACTAGCCTGAAGATCATCTAAATGAGTTCTCACTACATGGGATTTCTCATTTGGAGATACAGCAATATGTGCTATTCAATATATATTTCAATATATGAGAATAGTTTTAGAGGTCACATACCACCTCTAGCAAGCCAACAGACACACACTGCATGTGTCTGCCTTATAAAATGACTGAGAACTTTGCATGACCCCCATTTTGCATATCTGTCATTGTCAATTTGCAGCTATAGCAGTGTCTTGTGCAATACAGGAGAAAGGGAAAAAGCCAATCTACAAAGATGTCAAGGGCACGCTTTGAAATGAGACAGGAACACTCTGTGCCCTCTATTTTTTCATCTTATGTTTCACCAATATCCAGAGCTACATTACTGAAATCGGCTACATGATGTCAGCAACCTGTATTTTCTAGGCTGAGACAGTTTGACAGATATTATTTATTGGGTGAGTTGGGTCTTTGTGACTGCTTGCTCTATGTTCTTATTTTGGAGAGGTCAGGCTAAGTTAAAGGACACCAGAGAGTGTCAAAGAGTGATGCTGTCATTATAGGCAACTTGTCTAGACTTAGAAAACGTCATAAGACTGCCGTTTTGTACCTCTGACCCCCAAGGAGTGTTTCACTGCAACTTGTTGACAATCTCCTGTACATGGAACACTGTAGATTAGCAGGTGAATATTTCACTGACAGTCATTGTGCATGGACCATGTGCATTGAAAAATGTGATAATGTCCATGCTGGATAAAACTCTCCACGGATTGCTGTGTTATTTTAATCTCTGTTGGCAGATGATGGTATGAGGCTGGCAGACATTAAAATCCCTTCATCAGCAGAAGGTGCAGACTGATATTTAGGTGACAGCCCTACCGGTACTGAGCCTTTCTCCATTCACACAACCAGCCAGTAATTATTACCATGTTCCTCTCAGCTTTGATCTCTGTGGATCATCCTATGCAAAATCATCTGAGAGAGAAAGCAGTGGTTGAGGGCTGGGCAAAAGCAGCGCAATTTTGATTTTCTGTCGTTCTGTTGCTCTCATTCATTCTGTCTTTTAGAGAAACTTAATTTCTTTGTATTCCACATTTGAAGAGGCGAGGAAAAAATCGGAAACTTCTGAAGATTTGCACAATCCTCTCAGACAAAAGAAAACGAGAAAGAAGGAGAACTCATTGCTAAAAAGCTATTTCACGAAATCCCACCTGCAAGTGTAAAATGTCTTCATTAGGGCTGGCAATACTAAAGAAAATATCAGCCCTTGCACAATGCCGAAGGTCTTCTCATGACCTTTCCTTGGTTTTAATCATTGCAACTCTTGACAGCTTAATAAGTTGAAGGTGCTGGATTGTAGCCTAACTTAATAAGGCCTCACAGCCCAAGCATTGGCCACATATGATTGCCCCCATAAGTCTTTGCACATCTGGTGCTATGTCCTTGGGAGAGAAATATTTGCCATAACTTTGCCTTTGCTCTAAAGCTCTACTGCCGGCCATGCCTTTATTAAGGAAGAAATGATACAGAGCATTGTGTGACACTGTGGCAGGACTAGTCCACATGATGTCAGATAGTCTCTGTGACCTGCCGCTGCCGGATAAAGACCTCAACAAAGCCTGTAGACGAATAGTCAACCTATTAAATATTCCAGTAATATATAGGTGTACGTTGAATGTTAAATCTATCCAAGGTATATGCTCTCTTTATTCTAGACTACATTACTTTATACATGAATTACTATCCTTTTATGATACACATAAGCTAGATAATGCTATAAGCAGTAAAGTCAAGGTTTTATGGGTCTTTTTTTGCTTGCAGATTTAGGGCCCTATCATACACCTGGCACAATGCGACGCCAGGCGCGACACAAGTGTTTATTTATCTGTTGTTAAACTAGCAAAAGTGGATGCAGACACACCTCAAGTGCACCTGCGCCATGTGCTTCAGTCCATGTGCTTAAATCTTTAAAACAGGGCTCTTAGTTTCTCTACAATTAGAACATGTTTCAAGTCGTATTTATCTTCTTCTTTTTAAAGAATTTATATTAATGGCTTTCCTGTGGCTCAGTGGTTAGAGCATGGCACTAGCAATGCCAAGGTCATGGGTTCGATCTCAGGGAATTGCACATAGTCAGAAACCAATGTTTTATGCAATGCAATGTAAGTCGCTTTGGATAAAAGCGTCTGCCAAATGCATAAAGGTAACATTTATATGTAACAAATTATCTGACAACAGCATGATATGAAACAAAAATATAAAATAAATTATATAAGTCTGTTACAGCTCTTATGAAGTGAAGATGTTAAGTGTCATGAGTGAATATGTAAAGGAAATTGTGTGACATGATTGAAAAATGACACAAAAATGGAAATGTGGTGGAAATATTTATTTACTTTTTATTTATTTGTTCTCTTAAAACCACATCTCTGGTTTAAAACAAACCCGAAATGTTTGAAAATAGTAATAACAAAATCACATAATTACAAGAGGCAACAGTAAGAATCAAAAGTTGAAATCGAAATGCAAGACAAAAGGAATTCATAAAAAGCAAGCGATATTTTAATGCTCAATGAACAATAAAACAGCATCTAAAACAATTCGATACAATTTATGTTTATACTGTCATGGTTCCCTTCTGTTTCTCCCGTGTTTTCCCCAAGGACTTCACTTCCCAAGATCCTTCATGCTCCCGCACCTGTGTTTCGTCTGCAATCCCCGCACCTGACAGTAATCAGCCCCATCACCAGTGGACAATCTTCACTTTATTCCTTTGTCCGGTATTGTTTAATGTCAGCATTTGGTTCATGTTCTTGCTGCAAATTAAAATCCTGTTTGTTGTACTCCGTGACTTCGAGTGGATATATCCCCAACCCTGACATATACATATTTAAAAAAAAATAAAAAACATCAATAATATACATTAGTTTAGATTTTAACATATACATTTAACAAGGTTATTAAAGTGGCACAAGTAAATATAAATAGTTAGACAACTTTCCACTTCATAAACTCATAGCTTTTTAGAAAATACAGTTAACAAAGTGGCAAGAGTAAAATGCTTTAGGGCAATTCCAGCTTTATGGATGTGACATAAAAAAACTCAGATAATGTATTTGTTACCAATATACTGAACTATGTGTTTATATTTTACTAAACCCTTGTTGATTGAACTGCACTTATAGGATCAAATATCAGTCTATGCACAAGTTTTCTATTTTAAAAAAAGGAAATAAACATGCGTTATGGATGTGAAAAGAAGGACACCGTTTTAGGGAGGCGACAAACTTTGTAGGATTTCTGTGAAATAAAATGTACAAACCTGAAACAATAATACCTCAACTTGAAGAGAGACCTCACATGGGTATTTGAACCACCACATGTTGATATCTGTGCAGTAAAAACCTTTGGTAAAAACTTACTTTTTTCATGGTATTGGTTGACATTTGCAAGGAATGTATTAGTCTGAGAACTTTCCCCTTCATATAAACTCACAAAACATTTAAAAGAGCGTTAGTTATTTTGGTTCCAGTACTGCTTAACCTGACATATCCACGGAGCAGTTTTACTGAAGAGGATTCTTTTCCTGGGAGTTTGTAGACAACAGTCTGCAAAAATTCCCACTTTGGTGTGCACTTCGGGAAGTGAATGTTCAGCAGGAGGGTTACTTATTCAATTTGTTCATCTATAAAGAGAAAAAGAGAGAAGAAAAGAGACAATAAGAAAACTGGCCTACCCAGACCACAAGGGGTTATAATGAACATATAAAGAAGTACATTTGCATTTTATCTAAATAATGTTTATCTTTATGCTTGGTATCAGGACATCCAAGTTCCATTCTTCTTTCTCCTGAATAGAATGATCAATTATTATTAGCTGTTATTCTGCACCCTGTCAGTGGGGGAAAAAGAAAAGTGGCAGAGACTGAGTTCTAGTGCTCTAGTAGAAAAAGTTAAATATAGCCTTAAAAATATTTAATACATATATATATATATATTATAAACGTTAACACAACTAATTTGAGTAACTCAGTAACATTTAGAAGAATAATCAGACCAATGATTGCTCGTTTCATATACCCAAAATGAATTATATCTCACGGTTAACCACTATAAGATATATTCCCGAAGCACTGGCTGAGATAAAGCTGGAGCAGAGCCACGAGCGCTGAACGACCGGTGACAGTCTGAAGTGCGCATCTCCGACATTATCTATACAAATTTTCTAAGAGGTGTTATATTTATACATAAATCTCGTATTTGAGGTCTAAACAACTACATTCTCGTCTAAAAGATTCTTAAAACTACGTTCTGTGACCGAACATTAGTAGTATTTATAAAATAAAAAAATATTAGCTGGATGTCTGCTTTTTGACACGGCGCTTGCGTGTCGACCTTAAACTAATATAAAGATGCGTACCGAACTAAATGACTAACACAAGTCACAAATTTCAGAGGAAATAAGTTTTAATTATTCAAAAGCTGTAAATTATAACATTATATATATGTGAGTTGTGGTTAATATCAGCTGTTAGAGTGTGCATCATTCTGCACTTCGACTTTCAACTTTCAAATTTATACCGGAAGTAGAAGACCATCCGGGAATCTTTGTAATACTATTTTCAACATACTACGATTTGGAACATACTAATTCTACTTTCGAATACTATCAAGACTTGTAGTGTGCTGACTGGAACGCGGGGTCTGTATGAGGCGTCGAGGAGGGGGAGGGGTTTAATCTCTGTCACTCAACTGGACCCAACCGGTAACCCAGCAATTGGGTTACACAAAAAGCTACCCAACACTGAGAAAATAACCCAACAAAATGACACAACATACTCAACCGAGTGGTTGGGTTAAAAAAATAACCCAGCATTTTCTCGAGTGTAAGGTGAGCCACATGTAAACTTTGTGGTAAATGTAAATACATTGTAATCAAAAATAAGATAAAAAAACAGGTTTGTGGTTTCTAAATTTGGTCGCCTGCATGAGTGGGAGTTTTTTCGGCCAGGATTTGTGCTTCAGTCTGCCCCAGGATATTAGTGATATTTCTATGTAATAACACCTGGGCTCGCGCATGTGGGCCAGTTATATTTTATGGAATAACTCTCACTATGTTTGTCATATCACCAAACGGAAAAAATCTTTTGAAAACTGCATACTTAAATTCTTTTGTTTTAGAAAATAATATTAGTGTTGTTTCTTTGTAACAAAATTTGGTTCCAGCTCTGGGCCTGTGGATTTAAAAAAATTACTTTCAGTACTATCATCCTATCACAAAACGGAAACAGAATTTGAAAACTAGAGACTTGGAGCTTTCCAACAATATATAGATTGCTCTTTTACATTTTCTAGAAGATTAGCAGTTAAAAAATACAAATAATAATAATTTGGGACCACAGATGGGCCCGTGACAGTTAAAGGCGCAGTTTTTGATTTACAGCGGCTACTAGCGTTGTTTTATAGATTTACAACGAATCGCTCAGTCCAAACACGACGGTGGCCACCATAGTACAAAAAAATATATTAGTTATTTATACTTTTAACAAGAGAACATTTTTGTAAAAATGTAATTATTCCATAAAGTCTGCTTCATTTTTAAATTCCTCTAGATTTTATTCAGTACAATAGAGATTTACTCCTCTTTTTCTATTTCTGTTAAAGGAAAAAGTAAAAAAAAAACCTCTGAAGCAGCAGTTGAGGCTGAGGGAAGGCCCCTGTCTCTGGGGCTTTGTATTCCTCTGCTGACAGAGGTCCCTTGGAATTTTTGTCAGTTGCAAGACATTATGCACAGAACTGAAAGTCACATTAAACTTTTCAGTTACTCCTTCAGTGTGTCACTTTCATTGTTCTGCCCTTACTCAGTAATCCTCTATGGAAAACTTAACAAGTGCAAACGTTCTTCATATTTGAGCTGCCCTTGCCTGGTTATGACTATAAAAACAACTTGTTATAAACTGTATGCTATATATTTTTCTGTCTCTGAATATACCAATCATTTATGTTAAAGGGGTCTTTCTCCAGGATTCCACTTTTTAATTTTAGTTAATGTGTAATGTTGCTTTTAAAGCATAAATAATATCTGCTAAAATTACAAAGTTCTATGCAAAGCCTTTAAAGGACTCTACAATGGACGGCTCATAGGGACTAAGGCAAGCTTCTTCCCAGGTTACTGACATCATGAACCCCAAAAATTACATGAATGCTGGTACCGGAAACATGCAACAAAGGTGGCAAGGCCATGTTGAGCTACTGTACGGTGGTGAAAATGTGAGAGAAGAAGAACCACCAACCACTCACTGGCCCACTGGCAGAGTCCAAGTTCATGGCGAAGTTCATGGCGAAGGCACACGGGTTCTGTCTTTCCGGCGCTCTGTGTTGTTATTGTTAACATTATTTTAACATTGTGCACTATTAACTCTGAAAGATAAAAAGGAAAAACCTTGTTGAATGATATTATTTGTATTTTGATTATAACGTTTCATACTAATCGTGAAATTTTGATACATTTTTGATTCTCCTGATTTACTCTAAACTATATTAATTTATCCGATTCTCATGTCGCTTAGAGTCTTGCGCCAGCCGTTTATATGCGGGTCTCCCGGTCACAAACACAAACACGTCCATCTTGGTCAGCCTAGACCATGAACACTTAATTAAGAGTAATAATTATTACTAACCAGAGATCATGACCACTCCACAGAGATAAATAGACCAACTTTATCTTCTCCAATGGCAGCTTTATATAATCATGCCATAGTTTCCTATGTACACTTAGATAGAATAATATTACAATAATAGATAGAATAATAATACAATAATCAGAGGTTGAGGCTTACTTTATTTAGATTGGTCAGACAACACTTTGGAACACAGCACCATGGGGTTCATCGGAATATTGAATCCCCCCTGAACATGTTGCCAGCTTCCCTTAAATACTCCAAAAAATAGACCAAAATGCTGTTCCTCCAAAACATTGTAAAGGACTCTGTCCTGGATCTGATCAGGCCACAAATGGGCATTTACTGTATATGATGACACACCCTCAACAGTGAGCAGAATATCTTTAAACCCTCAAACCTGCTATGATCTGCTCTACTGCTGTGGAAATGGGACCGTTGTACCAATCGTACTGAGACATTTCAAATGATATCAAACATGCATATGAAGATTCTTTGTTCATATAAGATATGGTATTTGTCAAATCCAGTTCATGGGTGAGCTTTGAAGTGCTCCGAGTTGAGTTGGAGAGAAAGAGGAGAGGTGGAGAAGAGAACAGATGTGAAGGTGTGAGTTTGCAATCATTGTTCATTGTTGTATGCTGTCTGAGATGGAGATGCAAACTCTGTGGGTATTTCATTGTTTTGGTTGAAGCTCTGTGTTTCTCAGGATGTGGTGCCCTTTTGGTGTGGACACCTTGGCTTATTTTGTGTGTTTGCACATACCTCTGAAACACTTCTATGAAAAGTCCTTTGAAGTCCTGGTTGGAAATGTCTCCAGGTCAATCTGCTTGTTTTATTATACAACTTGGGTCCAATATAATAAGGCAAAACTAACGTAACTGTAATAGAGTGTATGCACGTGATGTCACCGCACATGTAACATCACAAGAAGAAAAGACTGAATCTGATTCTGTACTCTATTTAAAATGTTGTTGTAAAATTTATTTATTTTTACAGATTGAGCAGGAAATCTAAGATTTATTTTTAAAGATTGTCGAAAGATAGAAAAAAGCAAACGTATTGCTGCAATTTGCTGAAACAAATGGAATCCTGAAACGTAGATGTTTGCTAACCCTTTCATATCATACTCAGCTCAGGTAAGTTGTTTTTGTTTAACTATACCATAATAAATTTGCATTTATTCATTTGGCAGACGCTTTTATCCAAAGCGACTTACAAGTAGGACAGCATATAGACATTTTGTCAACATGCTAAACAGTACCGTTAGTTTACATAAGTGTTACCTACTTTCTGCACCGTTATATGTTGCATAAATATATTTATTTTAACATTTAAAGCAGATGTATTTCATACAAACTTAAAGGTTCAACATATTGTCAACAATATTAGCATATATAGTAATGTAAATCTTGTGAGATTTGTTAAACCACTAAACGTGTTTTGCTTGAGCATTTTTTTTTACTTAAGCCTTTGCTTTGTGTATTCATTAATACATGAGTATTATTACATGTGTTAATCAATAGGTAACCACCGACAAAAAGAGTGTTCTTACATTGAGACAATGTCATAATTCCATAGCTCGAACAAAATAGTGAGCAGAACAAATATTTGATCCCCTATGAAACTCAAAACTTCAAGGAAAACAAACAAAAAATACAAACAAGTACAAATAAGAAATATAAACAAATATATACATAAATAAATAAGGACATTTTAGGCCTAAGACCAACAACTGAAAATGTAACTGAAATCAACAATATAACTAAACCAAACAATTAACAAACAGAAAATAAACAAGACAAATTTACATATAATTATATTTTTTGGTAAACGTGCCACTCCAACAGCGTTAAGCAATCCTACAAGAACAGCCGTTCGGTATGAAATACCCCCTCAGCACTCACAATGCAAAACACAATTCAAATAATAAAGAAATCCAAAATAATAAAAAATAAGCCATCAAACAAAAACAAACAAACAACCTACAAACAACCTATTGCTTCCGGCTTTGCTACTGATCGGACGCATTTACTTGCGCTCCGTGCTTTGCAATTCTGCTTCTATGCTTTATCTTATTTAAACGCCAGCAGTTCAGTACAGTGCTCAGACTAAACAATTAGGCACTAAGACCAAAGACTACTTCAAATACTTCAAAACTTTTTGAATACTCAGCAACCAGGATTTTTTTTAGGATAGTGGTCTACCAGCTTACTGCCGACAATTGAAATTCTTAAGGATAACTCGGCTGCCCACACTCAAACTGGTATGAAAATGCCTTCTTTTAGATCAACAACCACCTGCTGCTCAAACTGCCACAAACTTCTACAAAAGATTGCAGTTCTTGAAACAAAGTTACTTTCGATACTGCCTTCTCTGCAGGATCACACAGCTGAGCCTCGCCGTGGACCCCCTCAGCATATAGCCGGTGAGTTCTGTGAACCCAGTACTTCTCAACAGATTATAGTGAGCTCAGACAAACCTGCAGTAAGATGCAAACAAAGGTAACTGAGGACACAAACCGTTGGCAGAAACAGGGCGCAAATACCTAAAGGAACTCGTAACATCAGACTGTCAAGAGTTTCACAAATTGCTGCATTAGCTTCATCTACCCCAGATATGGCTAAGACTCGACTAAACAATTTTGGTATCCTACCATCCCCTGTGCATCTTGAAAATAGATTTGAGGCACTAATGAATATGGGTGAAGAATCCCCAAATGTGGTTAGACAAAAATCAAAAGTGGACACTGCATCTGGCAGACGCTCTGTGTTAAACAGGCAACGGCACTCCGCTCAGAAAGCCCCAAATACTCTGATAGTGGGGGACTCTATTATCAGAAACCTTCATAGCAGGGCTATACTTACATACTTTTTCCCTCAAGCAATGATTGCTGATGTGAGCAGGGAACTGTCCAACATCCTGACACAAAATAAGTCTGTAAATCAGATTGTCATAAATCAGATTGGGGAAATTACATTCGAAAAGAGCAGTCAGAGCTCCTAAAAAAGGGATTTTTATGAACTCTTTGAAGTGCTTGGAAAGCTGAAAGTTCAGTCATTCATCAGTGGACCTCTCCCAGCTCGTGGAACAAATATGTTCTCTCGGCTACTCAGTCTGAGTACATGGCTCCAAAAAACCTGCAACATGAGAGGACTGAACTTCATTGACAACTTTAATCTCTTTTGGAGTCAAAGACAACTTTTTACAACAGATGGCCTCCACCCAAACAAACAAGGTTCAAGAGTGCTAAAGGACAATATCCTCTTCCAAGTTGATGCTGCACACTGGTGGTGGGTGAGGAGAGACACCCCTCATATGATTGTAAAGCGCTTTGGGTGTACAGCAATACACAATAAAGCGCTATATAAATGACTCATTCATTCTTCCTTCACCCATCAGCAGAGTGCGCCAGCCCACTCCTGAATGGCACACATACACCTGGACTCAGTTACCCACCTCAGCAGTTTGATAGACATTTGGATAACAGCACTCAGACTGTACCCTGCCCAGTGACATCAGTTGGACGAAGACTCAACACCCAAGGACGTTTCTGTGGATAACAACTGGGAGAGCCAAAACAACATACTACAGTCTTCAGAATCACCAGACTCACAGCCCCTCTCACTACACACACTCCCCCTCTGTCCTACATCATATCTTTTGAGCTTCTCAGAGAAAATGGAGGAACTAGCATTTATATTATCTAACCCACCTCAACATTTCTCAACCTTCTCCTTTCTTATCTGTCCCCCTCCACCTCCCGCCAATACCTCACTGACTGCTGAAGACTTTGCCAACTTATTCACGGAAGAACTTCAACTCAGAGACTGATGTCTCTTCTTTCCACATGGCCTACTACCTGTCCCCTCTACCCGATCCCTTCCCACCTCCTTCAGGCTATCTCTCCATCTCTACTGCCTCAACTCTATTATAAACACCTGTATCACCGCTGGTATGTCCCCAACTCATTTAAACAAGCCCTGGTAACACCTTTACTCAAGAAACCAACACTCGACCCCTCAGTGATCAGAAACTACAGGCCAATCTCACTACTGCCTTTCCTTTCCAAGGCCGGCACCACCTTCTGGACAGTCAGCAGTCTGGCTTAAAGAAAGGGCTAAAACCTTGTCATCTGTCCTTATACTGCTTGATCTCTCTGCTGCATTTGACACTGTGGACCACCAGATCCTGCTGTCCACTCTCTCAAAACTGGGCATCTCTGGAACTGCACTCAACTGGTTTGACTCTTATCTCACAGGCAGATCCTTTAAGGCAGTGGTTTTCAATCCTGGTCCTGGGGACCCACTGCTCTGCACATTTTGTAAGTCTCCCTTAACTTGTATGCTTACTTCAGTTCATGGATCTCTCCCTTAACGATCTGATGATTTAACTCAGGTGTGTTAGATAAGGTAGACATGCAAAATGTGCAGAGCAGTGGGTCACCAGAAACAAGTTTGAAAATGACTGCTTTAAGGTTTCTTGGAGAGGCGAGAGATGCAGACCTGGAGTTCCTCACAGCTCTGTTCTTGTTCCTCTCCTCTTTTCTATATATACCACCTCCCTGGGTCAAATAATTCAGGCACATGGGTTCTCAAACCATTTTTATGTAGATGACATGCAGCTTTATTTATCTTTTCAGCCAGATGACCCCACCATCTCTGCCAGTGTCTCTGCCTGCCTTCTGGACATCTCTTCTTGGATGAAAATGCATCACCTACAACTCAACCTCTCCAAGACAGAACTCCTGGTTATACCAGCCCAGCCATCAATTGAACACCACCTTACCATTCAGCTCCAGATCCTTATCTATAACACCCACCAAGTCTGCAAGGAACCTGGGGGTGATGTTCGACGACCAGCTGAAATTCACCTCCCACATCACAACAACCTCTCGAACTTGCATGTATGTGCTCTACAACATCAGGAAAATCAGGCCGTCCCTGTCGGAGCATGCTTCTCAGCTGCTAGTCCAAGCTCTTGTCATATCAAGACTGGACTGCTGCAATTCTCTAATGGCCAGCCTTCCAACCAATGCAGTCGAGCGCTTGCAAATGATCCAGAATGCAGCTTCATGTCTAGTTTCCAATCAGCCTAAAAGAACCCATGTAACACCACTCTTGATTTCACTTCACTGGCAGCCAGTTGCCGCCCGCATCAAGTTTAAATCTCCCGTCATGCAGACAATGAGCAATGCCTGGTTGTTCCATCACAGCAAGGCACCAAATCTCTTGCAAAAACCTTTACTCATTCGGTTCCTAAGTGGTGGATTGAACCCACACTGCAGCATCCTTCACAGCTTTTAAAAAACAGCTTAAAACATACCTGTTTTTATTTACATTTATTTGGCTAACCAATAACTCTGTCTGTCTGTCTTAAAAAAAAGTATTGTTGTTCATTCTCTCCTTTAATTACTCCAGCTTTAATCCTCCTAGTAGCATGGCCTTGTAAACTAACGGTATTGTTTAGCGTGTTGACAAAATGTTTAAATGCTCGCCTACTTGGATAAAAGCATCTGACAAATGAATAAATGTAAATAAATGTATATTCTCATAATGTATAAAGTATACGATTATGGTGGATGCTGATGTCTTAAATAGTCTTAAATGTCTTAAAGGTGGTAGTTTAAAGCTAGGATTTAATGCACGTTTACCTTGAACAGACGCTTACTGATACTGAACGCTTTCTTCTTTTATGGCAGGCAGGCTGGCTTGTGTCAAGAGGACAACATGGTTTTTATTGCGTTATTATTTTTTGAGCTGTGACTTGGGTTCTAAATGGATAAAAATGTCCATGTCCAAAATCCCTCATAAAATGATTATATATTCATTTTTTTTCTACTTCTACTACCTTTAATGTTTTAACCAGATCCTTTCCAGATCATAACTACCAAAAATTCATTAATTTTTTAACCTTGTTTGTTTACATAATGCCACATCTATTATGCCTTTATGGTGAAAACTGTACTGAGGGGCTTCTGAACTTCAAGCTAACATTTTTCTCAGTTCAACAGAATATTCAAATGAATAATAATGCAAACAAGGCATAAAAAACATGTTTGAATGAAAAATATTATCAAAAACCAGTAAGCTACAATGACTTGAATATAAGGTGTTGGATTTGTGATTTATTCGTCCAACAAATACTTCTGTGACAATAAGTCTACAAGTTATCTCTTGGCCACAAAAATAACACGTCTCTACTTCACAGATCTTAGAGAGGTAGCGTAGATCAAACACTGATTAAGAGACCAAATAATGTGAGCAAGCAAAAAAAAACATCATGAGTGAATACATGGGTATTTATTGAACTAACAATTAGGCCTAGACATATACGACAGAAATGACAAAACACATAATACAGAGACAAATGAAGAATGAGAGAAAGAGAGAGCGAGAGAGTGTGAGGGAGAGAAAGACAGCATGGAATCACGTTTCAAAGCTTGAAAACGGGCTCGACTTAACGCAGCTAATATGAAATGAATACTTGCATTTTTCTCAGTGTGCAAAGCACACGTCCAGATCCGCGTGAAAGGAATGTTCAGAGGGTGTTCAGAAATCTTGTCCTGCTGAAGTACAGTTTTTCAGGCCTAACGGCCCTGCGAGTCCAGGTGAGGGCAAGGCCATCTCCAAGGACCAATGCAATTTCAAGGGGAAAATACATATGCACGTTACAAAAATACATTTTCCCCATTAATTTTTTAAAATAATTTACCAACACGTTCCATCACCAGAGGAAAAAGTTATTAAAATACTATGACTGTAATCCGTTGGTTGACATGACTGCAATGGATTCTACAAAAGAATAGAAACAAAACGAAAGTAAAGAGGTTCTGCGTTTGACCATGTCATTAGGCTATAAGTTGCATTATAGTGGGCTCTTCCTCCACCATAATTCACCAGATCATTGTCTGTCTAATTTTGCGATTCTGACAGCGGTTGTTACTTATACTGCGCCCTGAGCCTTATCTGTGCTTCTTACAGTATATTTGTTCACTGAAGTGGCTCACACTTTATTTTACAGTGCCCGTGTTACAGTGTAATTATACATTTAAGTACTGAGTAATAATAATTAACTACATGTACTTACTATAGGGTTAGGGTTTGGATTAGGGTGTGGTTTAGGTGTAGTTACATGTAATTTTGCATAATGTATAGTAAATACTATTGTTACTACATGTAACATGTGTAACAAGGGCACCGTAAAATAAAGTGTTACCCTGAAGTATTTAAACGCAGACTGTGTTTACTTGACATCGCATTATCCAGCTTTTCACTATCAAGCCTGTGCAAGCCAGGGCTTTCATCGAGCTGGGCCGAGGCAGTAGCCTCAAGCCTGTGGCTGGAAACAACTGTCAGGCCAGCAGCACGACAACGTTGCTCTAAAAACCCACCCTAAACCCACCACCAAATGTCACACAAACCCACCTACTTCAGTGTAGTGAGGAGAATTTAGTGATTGGTTGTTTTTCAGCTCGTTCACCAAAATTATTCGTTTAGACTCTGTACTGATTCGTTCAGTGATCATTTCATTGTATATTGCATATGTATGCCAGTATGTGTCGAAAATGAATGTATTATACAGTAAGTAATTTTAATAACGTGTTTGTATAATTGTATAATCATATTCTGTTGTTGCGAATGAGAGTGACTCATGTGCTGTATTGAGCAATTGAAATGCTTTCTCTAATTGATTCGGTCAGCAGCTCCTCGTTCACGAACAAGATGTCTGATTCGCATGTCAGATGACTGACTAGTTCAGTGAAGAGGCATATTCATTCAGTAGCTCAAACCAATGATAGTGTTTTTAACATCCCGTACTCAGAGACTATTGGCTCATGCTTTAGTCAGTCTTTTGCACCTGGACAGCGATCCCATAATCGGATGCAGATTAAAAAGTGCATGACTCATATTTAATAAAAGCAAAACATAAAAAACAGCTGTATTAGCAACAACAAAACTATTTGCATGTGTTAGCATGTTTAAGTGTCATGAATGTGTCAAAATCTTGAATTATTTTAAATATGATTACATAAATAAGTACTTATCACAAACAGTGCTTAACTTTCATTAGGAAAAATAAATTTTTATTACAAACCACAGTTAAATCATCATGTTTGTAAAATACTTAATTTAGGTTTTTACAATGCAACTATTGATTAAGCATGATATTTACAGACAACCATTTGTATTACCATGGTAAGACAAAGTATGCCAAAAAGATGGTTACTACCTTTACTATATTAAAACCATGGCTCATTTTCGTGAGGGTCTTTACATTATGTCTGTTTCTGTATTTTTTGAATGAGAGACCTCTTTCATTTCATTCATGAGTGAGTACCAGCTTTCAGTTCTTTTACGAACAAAATGACAGATCAGTCATGAGGTTCACGATCGAGGAGTAGCAGGTCCTTTCCATTCAGTATTGTAAAGAAAATAAAAACTAGTCAGCTCTACTTATTTATTTTGTTTAAATGTAGGTACATGAGTGTATGGATGGTTTGTTATATTGCCAGACCTTTGAAGATGTACAATTAAACACATAATAAGATATGTCTATGAAAGTGACCAATGACTGAAGAGCCCAATACCTTTAACTGTCTGAATACGGAAAAGGAATGCATTTAACATCGCACACACACTGGATGTATAATGAGCACCAATAAACTACATTTCAGTATCACATAAATTCTACTCGATTAACTGGTTATGATACGAATTTTACTGGTTGTAATGTAAACGGAAGTCTCTACTGGTATGTTTTGGTTTCAATTGATGCTACATATGACCATTAAATCATACTCAGATAATGCCCAAAACCCTACAAAAAGAATTTAATAAAAGCTAATGGTTCCCAATAGTTTTAATGGAAACCATTAGAATTTCTGTGGTTATTTTATAAGTAACGCAAATCTATTGTAACACATTACAAATCAAAGACAGTAATATTGTAAAATAACTAATTACTTAAATTATATATTACCAGTTACTATAATTTTTATGACATTTTGGAGGTTTTTTGCCCAACGCTGGTGATAACCTGCATCTGTCATGATATGTCAACTAATGAAAATGCAAACTGTGATGCAGTAGTATTGTTTTTAGATTACTGCAGCAAAGTAATAGAACACAGTAAGCCTGCTGTTCTGGTGTTATATCAGCACTCTTGAGTTGCCATTTAGATTTGAGGACTGGAACTGTTGTATAGACAAAGCAACAACATACATTCGTGGACTGCGTTTAACTCCCGGTACACATTCGCAAATAATAGAGTGCCTGTAGTTTATTTCTGATAACATGCAAAGAAACCGGGAAGAACCGCTACTTGGCTAAACTTGCCTCTTCAATATTTTGAATTTAGACAGTGATATCAAGCTCAACAGCTAGATGTCAATGTCCCATATGGTTTCATTAAATGCAACAAAACTACAGGACCCATACAACAAATTGCTTATTCACTAATATTAACATTCAACAAAATTCAACAAATCGTTATTTAATACAATTAGTATACAATCAAAAAAATCATATTAATTAATATTAGCATAAGTTCAATAAAATATAAATGGTTATATTATTAGACACTAGCCAGACTGAAAAAAAAGGCAAACACAAAAACCGGGCTCGGAGAGTTCACTGGACTAGGCGAAGGCGAGGTCAGGCAGGCGACGTAATCCAAACATCTCCAACAAAAAGGTAAGAGAACTGCAAACAATAACTTCTCAAAACAAAACAAGCTTAATACGCATGACAATAAAAGGCGAGCAGCATCAGCTGAGCAAGCGTGCCCGAGACAGTGACAGCTAACCCCAAAAAACAAGAAAAAGTGAAACAAGAGAAAAAGATCAAACCAGAGTCCTGACAGACAGAGCTATACATTTTCAGCCCAGCACCACCTAGTGGTAAGAAAATATATTTAGAGGCTTATAACTTTGTCTGCGGTTGACAGATTTTCATAGGGATCAATTCCTTGAATTCCTAAATCGTCTTACGAAAGCAAACATGGCAGGTTTCGCCTTATGGTTTGCCCAGTATCACGTTTTAGCACTCAAATATCTTCGCAACTGTTACTCCGATCGAGATGAAACCACAATAGAAAACATGGAATATTTTTCCCTCACTTTATTTATACATTTTCACATATTATATACAATATTTGAAAAGAAAAACAGATAATAATGAAACTACTGCAATGGTGTGAAAAAGTATTTGCCCCCTTCCGGATTAGTTTTTTTTTCCATATTTGTCATGCTTAAATGATTCAGATCATTAAACAAATTTGTTTATTACTCAAAGAAAACCAAAGTAAATACAAAATGCAGTTTTTTTTTCTCTCTTCCAGGTTCGTGAAGCAATCGTCGGTGAAATGCGCTGCGCAAATTTGAACATTCGGATTGTACTGTTCTGGAACAGTGTTGTAAATAAAATGTAACCATTCGTTTTTAGTTGACTCGTCTTTTGGCAGGGCAAACAAAGAGTCTTTCTTTTCCCATGAAACACAGCGTCTCCGCGACATTGCTGCAGCGGTGACGATACAATGAGATTTACAAGTACGCCCACCTCACTTGCATTTAGATTTTGGCTGTCTTATATAGTGATGTACATTTGCCAGGGTGTGGTTACATGAGGTGTTTCAGGCAGGTCTGGGCTAGCATTTGCTTTTATATAGAATGGATCTTGTTCCGATACTTTAATTTTAGCAATTTTACGTGTCTAATACATCCATGGGTAACTTATAACAAACCAAAGACACAGAAAAACACGTATTCACGCCATATGACCACTTAAACAAAAAATTGTTCGCTAGAGTGACTAAACAAGGCAATTACTATGAAAATGGGAAAGGTTTAATGCTCAGACCGTTGAATTATCAATAATGGCAGGTAAATATTACGAATAGACAATATCTAGTAGATGTACAGATGGAGCATAATCTATGAACCATGTATCGTTATCTACAGTTTCTGTAAATTTCACGTTTTTGCGAACAAAGTCCAATGCTGCAGACGGTTGCATGAACTTATGCAAAACTCCATCAGCTGTAATGATTCTTAACACCGTGGGGAACAGTATGCCAAACCGGAGTCCAGGACATAAGTGGAGGATGTGTTTGACATCGCTGAATGCAGACCATTTCTTAGCCACCTCCGTAGTCGGCAAAAATAGACAGTCTCTTACCGTTGTAAGTGGGAGGAGAAAATTCTGCGGCCTTTTGAAGAATCTCAGTGTGAACATGGAAGAAATGCACTCTGATGATAAGAGAGCGAGGAGGCTGCCCTTTCTTTGGCTTCTCACACAGTGTACGGTGCGTGCGATACAGCAGAGGCTTGTCCTTTAGCCACAACACTTCTTGCGGAAGCTGAGCAACATATTCTGATGGACAGGGAGCCTCCCCACCAGATGAATGTTGTTTCTCCTTCAGCGACCCTCTAAGTCCTCGCACTTTGCATCCAGGTGAGTTAAGCGATCATTGAGAGAGGTCAAATTCTCCAGCTCTTTTATGCGATCACTATGGTCAGAAGAAGAACCCTCCAACTCTTTGATGGTATTAGTTTTGGATTCGACCACCTGTTGTAAAGGTTCTAGCCAGTCTTTGACATCTGATCGCACTGTAACAATCTGTGAGCGTAGGTCAGTAGCTGATGAGTCTATTTTCTGACAAATCTCATTCTTGACTGAGTCCAGCATCGTCTGAGGACAGTTGATGTTCCTGGATAAGTTGTCTGTGGTGCACTCACTCATCGAGGCCCCGTTAGCGTCTTTGAAGCTAGTTTTAAAACATTTTACAACAGGAAAGCCTATTGTACTGTCGAATATGTGAATAAATCTGCTACCTTCTCTGAGAGCGGTCGAAAACAAGTATTACATGCTTAACGCTCAATACAAAAAAATACACACAAAAAAGATTGTGGGGCTGAGCCACTTGGTGGCTTTATAACAAAACAAACAACATAAAAAACATATTAATTTGGATCTACTTCAAAATTGACACTGCAAAAGTTTGTGTATTGACACAAAAGTTTGAACGTATAACATATTGTTTGCCTCACAGAAATTTGGTGACAGCACCACCTATTGGTCAAAAGTTACAAGCAATTTCATGGTGTTTTAAGTGCGTTTAGAACATTTAAGAATCAAAAAAAGGTTTATTTTCTATAAAACTTGGTAAAGGTCATCATGACCTCACTCTAAGAGAACATGAAAAATATTAGGCTGGTGCCCCCTTGTTGTCAAAAGATATAACAACATTTTTAAAAATGCTTATATGAAAATATTACCATACTGGTACAGTGTGTTAATTATAGATTTATTTAACTGGCTCATGATGAGTCATTTGAAATAAAACTTGACATGATGCAACGTTCTTACTGTCCGCCATTTTGAATTATATTGTAAATCTTCTTTTTCAAACTCCCCCTACAGTTATGGAAAAAAAGGTTTTTTAATGTGTCTTGATTCGTCAAACCATTTTCATATTGTACATACACGAATTAGATGGCTGTATCTTGACCAAACTTTTCCATTTCGACACAAAACTCGGTACGTGTCATCACTGGGACATCTTGGTCACCTCTATTGGTCAAAAGTTCTAAGCACTTATATTGTGTTCTAACACAAAAACACATGATCAGAAATCTCCACATATGTCATTTTGTGCCTTGAAGGGCTTAACCACATAATTGCTGCTTGCAGCTATATTTACACATAAATCACAGCTTTCCTGTGGCTCAGTGGTAAGAGCATTGCGTTAATTGTTTTACACAGTGTTGCAATGATTATTATAAATTATTTAGCTGTTATTTGTTTTTATTAATTTGCGCTTGTAATCTTTAATCAAAAACATTAAGCTACTCTCCCCCACTCAACAACAACTCTTCACCACATGATGTAAGCAACAAAAAGAGGTAGGACTATACTCACTGTCCAATGGCAAGGCAATTTTAGCTTTCCCCTCCAGGCCCAACTTACAACAAACCAATCAAAAAGGAAGGGTAAAATAAAGTTAATTTTCTTTCAGAAAATAAGTAAATCGCAACTTCCATTTCATGGTGACTTTAACAGATGTTTACTTCATCCCTGCAATTACTAGCAATATAAACAGCACATATGGTTAAAGAAAACAGAAAACTCACAATTAGGCCGTTTTCTGATTGGGCTTGTTTGCTGCGATCTGAACTTCAGTGGGATTGTTCCTGGCGCCCCCGCAGCGTTGGTCTGGTTTCACTCTCAACTTGATTCTGTCGGACCCTGGTGCGTTTGCATTCGTCTTACTGTCACGTGTAACGGGCAGAAGAGACGTCCAAACTAAGGGTAATCCAAATCATAAACTTTAATATATAATAACAGGCAAACAGGAAACCAGGAACAAAGACACACGGTAGAAACTCACGCAGCATAAACAATACTAGACAAAGAACTAAGGAAAACACAGGGCTTAAATACAAAAGGAAGACACTCAGGGAAAACAGAAACAGGTGTGGGACTAATTAACAATGATTAAACATAAGTGAAAACTAATTAACTAATAATGAAACAAACCAGGGGAGGAAAAAACCTAACAAAACATACAACAAACGTGACATTACCCCCCCTCCACAAGGCGCGTCCTCGCGCCAAAACAGTACCAAGGGGGGAAGGGGGGTGGGCGTCCTGGAATACCGGACATGGTGGGATGGGAGACCTCCAGGACGATACGTCCAGCTCTGGGACTCTGGAGGGCGCCGGCCGTTCTGGAGGGCGCCGGCCGTTCTGGAGGCCTGGAGGAACCGGTCTAGCCTGGGAGGCTATCCCTCCCATATGGCTCCCCCCAAAAAAATATTTGGGCTTAGTCCGGGAGCTCATATGGGCAGCGGGCTCTGGCAGCTGGGCAGCGGGCTCTGGCGGCTGGGCAGCGGGCTCTGGAAGGCCGTACGGGAACGGCAGGAGAGGCTCGGGAAGGCCGTACGGGAACGGCTGGAGAGGCTCGGGAAGGCCGTACGGGAACACCCACAACGCAGAAATACGATGCAGGCTCACTCTCGCTCGAACCCAAGGTAAATCATCAACACTATCATCTCTTACATGTGTTTTATTGAAGGAAATTCATCGTAATCGGCTTAAAGGCATGCGCAGGTCACTTTACTTCCTCATCAAGTGCGCATCCAGGTCCAGGTTGCTTTCATATTCATGAGAACCGCGCCACTTAGACCACCTCCTTCTTGGGTTCGGTAGCCAGGTGCGCACCCGGGTTCGCTTGACAGCTTTCACATCAGCGATTTTTCGTGCCCCGTTCCGAACTAAACTTCAAGTCTGAAAGCCACCTTACAATTACACTCTCTCTCTCTCACTCACACACATACTAAAATAAGGCCCAGACATGAAGAGGACACAGTGAAGGTACACAGAACCTACATTTTCCACAATTTTATAAGCCCCGGGTCCAGTGAACCCAAACACCCTGCATGTAATATAAATGTGTTGGGGGGTGTACAGTGTGCCATCACTGAAAATGCGTCCTGATATATGTCAAGGTTCACCTACCATGCTAATTGACTGAAATTCTTATAGTCTCAGTAAATAATATACAGTTTTGATTTGTCTTTCCAGAAAGCTTTAAGCCTTCAGATGAAATGACAGGTATAATTGATGCACACCCATTTCTTGAAAAGGTACAAATTGAATGTAGTTGAAAAATTATATATATAAAATATCATTTTACAGACAATTAATTCATTTTAGTGTCGCAAATAATTAAAATGCATTGGCATATTAATCTTGAGTAATCTTCTTGGTCTTTTTCTTAGAAGAACATCTGAGACACTGAAGAAAAAAGTTTCAATTTTATGTGTTTGATGTAATATCATTGTTGTCTTTAAGAAACTAAGATATTAAAGGGATAAACTGCATGCCAGTCACTATAATACCGTAGTAATTTTGCAGTATAATGTTGCAGACATTTTATTTAAAAGCATCATTACTATTGACATTAAATGGATGACACATAAATGGGTACAGCTGATATTAGTAATGATCAGACTTGTGTATTTTCTCTATTTGTCGACACACTGCCAACCTCAAACAGCCTTGGTAAACTTTGGGTTGGGTTGTCAAGAAACTCAAAAGTTCACCGCCTTAATATGCATTAGCAGGACCTTTGTAAATCTTATTTAATCTTACTATTCACGATTACTGTGAGCATGCTTTATGACAACAATATTGACTTTAAAAGATGAAGATAGCTCCCCTGAAGCTCTTCTTGCGTCATTAAGCATACATGGTTTTGCAGTTCAGGTGACAAGAATTATTAAGACATGACAGAGTGATTCACATCCTAATCAAAAGCTCAATTCTGTGTTGTTCCAATTTCTTCTCACTTTATTTGGCAAACGAAAACGTTTTAGTTTCCGTGTTACATGCTCTTCTTATGCATAAGGCCAGGTGCTTTATGCTGCACTTTGCTAAGTACAAGGCATGCCATAAATTACTTTGATGTAGGGGGTGGTATTGTAAACTCATCTCTTTTGTTGAGTCTGCCACAAAGGTGCTGGAAAACACACATTCATTTAAATCAATCTGTTGTTACACTGGTTTGTTTCGTGGGAGAATGCCTCTGCAAGAGTAGAGGGAGGAGCACAAGCTGTTAGTGCTGATCTGCTTGATTGTCTTTATTCACTGTCTCCTGGTGGCTTCAAACAGCTTCCTTTCACTGGATTTAGAACTAGTATGATTGTTGCCATTGAAATACAGTTAAACAAATATTCTTGAATTTAAAACCCATTGAAAATAATTGAAAATAATTCTGACCCATCCTTTATCTATTTATTTGTTTATTTATTTAATAATTATATTAATTCATTATTATTTGATTATAAAGTTTATTTATTTGCTTTATTTATTTATATCCCTATTATTTGTAAGATTAAGTCACAAGGTTTTGTATTTTTTCCTTTTGTGCTTCTGTAAAACAATGAATAAAATTAAAGTGGTTTTACAGAAGTGCAGACAGTATCTACTACATTTAAACTGTACGTATGTATAAAACTGAAAGTAGGCAAGAGTGTGTTCTTTTGCTGATTAATAACAATGCTTTGGCAACTACCTGCTTAGCTCTATGTGAACAAGTTATATCATATAATTACTTTTTTTCTAATGCTGAATTTTCTTAGGTTTTATTTTATATATTTATTTGTTTTTATTGAAAATAGGGAATTGCCAGAGAATATGTCACAGCCTACAAATATTTCTGCAAACCATTCAGATCGTGAAAGTGACATTAGAATTAGTACTTCTATTCAATCTTCATCTTTCTGTCACTTGCCTGAAGCATATACTTCATACACAAACTGTGTGATTTGTAGAGTATCCAAACAGACTGTACAGCCAGTTTACAATGTCTGTGGTAATACAGATATGTGGCTGACTCTGTATTAAAAGGAGCAATCAATGCCGATTCCATAACATGTACCTGTAGAACTACAGCTGACACAGTGCCTATTGGTTTCAGAGTAAAGTGCTTATTGCTTGCAGAGTAAAGTGATTTTTTTTCACATACTACAGGGTGGCTCAACATGGCTTATGTTCACAAAAATATGTCTGTGCTGGATGGACACCGTCTGCTGCCCTTAATAAATTTTGACACTAATGCATCCACTGATTGAAACCAAATAGATTTTCGTGGCACTTTCTCTTTCTGAAGAGAAATGTGTGTGTATGTCTAACAACTTAGTTAGGTGTGTTTTTTAGAGAAACAAGGGACTGAAACACAGCGCAAAGGTTTGGCTATAGCACCTACTGGTATATGCTATAATGTCTCTGTTACGACTGTAACCTCTGTTCCCTGATAAAGGTTGAGACAGAATGGGGTTTGAACTTGAAAACCTATCATCTCCAATCGTAATTTTAAAAAGGCCAATGAACTTGGCAAATGGCATCCGCATGCCAGTCTCCACCCTGTACATACGGACATAAAAGGAACATGGCATGCCCATTGATTCAGCTTTTGTGTGCTGAAGATATTGGGAGGCATCTCCCAGTCGGTGCAGCAGACTGCAAAGCCTTGTGGCTCCATTACTGTCAGTCTCTCGACAATTTGTGGAATATTCCCTATACGAACAGGCATGGCACTAGGCACTGCAAGGGACACTGGGAACGTGCTATGGAGACCACATCCTACTTGCAGGGAGGTATCCATGTGGATATACCTGCATGGTCTCACTAGTGAACTAATGTGAACAAAGGTGTTTAGGGGCCCCATCTGAGGGGTACGTAGACGGGAGGTGGAGCAGTCCACTGAGGGAGAACACAGGTAAGTAAGTCACACAGGACCACCCGATGGGGGAGTCACTACATATGGAGGACTAGCTCAGGTATAGGGGTTCACATGAACCGGGGATAACTATTCCAATACCAGCTTGGTAATTGGGACACTCCGCCCAGCTCGTTACCAGATGAAGTTCTTAGGAATGGATGGCGTGCCTAAAACTTCACCCCAGGGGAGAGTGGGAAATGCTAAAATAAAGCACTGTTGGTACCGTGTAGGCTGACAATGGCTCCACACGAAAACTGTAGAATCTTTAAAAGGTCTTGCAAATCTCTGCAGATATCTGAGAGCGAGGCACCCTGAGGCAGTGGCCACAAGGAGGCTACAACCCAGATAGAATGTGCTCTCACTGTGAGCAGACACAGGAGATCTTGGGATCGGTATGGCGTTGTGAGGGCATCCACGATCCAGTGGACCAGTCTCTGTTTGAAGACAGCCCTCCCCTTCTGCTGACCTCTAAAGCAGACAAAGAGCTGTTCAGAGCTCCTAAAGTTCTGTGTGCGATCCAAGTAGAGGCGTAGGGCATGTACTGAGTACAGCAAAGGCAGGGTTCCTCCCCATGGGGGAGTGCCTGCAGGATCGCCACCTGGTCCTGTAGGGGACTGGGGGGGACTTTGGGTATGTAGCCAGGCCAAGGTCTCAGGACAATGTTAGAGTCTACTGGCCCGAACTCGAGACACTCATTGGACAAAGAGAGTGCCTACAGGTCCCCCACCTACTTGATAGAGTTAAAATCGACCAGGAGAGCCGTCCCCCTCCAGCCAGTGTCTCCATTTCTCCAGGGCGCGCTTGGTGGGGCGATAAAGGCATATGGATGGAGTTTAGGAGGATTCTCCTGCTGCTGGGACAAAATGGCTCCCATTCCTGTTGTGTAAACATCATCCTCTACAACAAAGTGTTTTTCTGGACCAAGAGTGGGGCTGAAGTAAAGGCTTTCTGGAGGGTCTTTATGGTGGTGGTCGCAGCTGGTGTCCAGGACAGAGACTTGGTTTGCTCTTCAGGAGGTTGGTGAGGGTAGCTGTGATTGAACTCTAATTACGGTTAAAGGAAACTTTGGAGTTATTCAATGGTTGTGGGAGCGGGCCAGATGCGGATGCTTCCCACCTTCCTCTTGTCAATCTTGACACTGTGGGCACTGATCTAATATCCCAGGAACTGGATGGTGTGTTTATGGAAAGTGCATTTCTCTGCTTTCAGATACAGCTATTGTTTGCGGACCTCAGAGATGTGATGGTGATGTTCAGCCTCGTTCCTGGAGTACACCAAGATGTCATCTATGTACACCAGTACAGAGCAGTGGAGGTACTCCAGTACAGAGCAGTGGAGGTACTCCAGTACAGAGCAGTGGGGGGCGTTGACCAGACCGTAGGGCATGACTAGATATTCATAGTGGTTGGTAGGTGTCTCAAAAGGCTGTCTTCCACTCACTTATCTGAATGATGTTTTACACGCTTCTGAAGTCCATCTTGGTGAAGATCCTGGCTCCGAAGCTGTTCCAAGGCTGCTGGGATGAGAGGAAGGGGGTAAAGTTACTTGGCTGTAATCTTGTTGAGGGACTGATATTCAGTACATGGCCTCAAGCCTCCGTCCTTTTGCCATAAAGCAAAAGCTGGATGCAGCAGGTGAAGTGGACAGGCAAGTGTAACCTTGTTGGAGCGCTTTGTCAATGTTCTTCTCCATGGCTTTCTGTTCAGGTATGGAGAGTAAGTAGATCTTACCTCTGGGCACTGTTTCATCGGGCATGAGGTCAATAGTGCAGTCCCATGGTCTATCAACCTGGTTCAATGGAATCACAGGTTGATGAAACAGGTCTAGGAAAACTGGCGGTAACATCTTGGAAAACAGTCTCTATTCCACTTCAGGACTTCTCCCATGGCCCACGAGATGGAAGGACGCCACCACGGACATCTCAGCACTATCCCAGCGGTGAATCCCTCCAGAACCAACAGGTTGATCTCCTCTGTGTGAAGCAGACCTACTTGTGATTTGACAGGACCCACGCAGAATCGAACATGTCCTCGGCCCAGAGGTTTTCCAGTTATGGATTGGACTTTGTACGGGGTGTCAATTAATTTTTTCTTGAGCTGTAGTTGTTGTCATTCGAATGTCTCGAGAGACTGAGATGCCGGTCTATCCTGCTGCCACAACGATTTGGCCCACTGAAGTGCTCAGCCGGTTAACAGTGACAGAACAAATGAGATGTTAGCCCTCTCAGTTGGAAAACAATGCGTTGCATCTAGAGGGAGAGCGAATTAGGAACACGTGGCGGTTCTCTGCTGAGCCATAGTAGGGGGACATGTGGTGGAATACTGGGATTAGCTGGTGTGAGAAGACAGCAAAGGGAATCCACCAACTCCTGAAATGGCTCCACACCTGATTATCTTATTATGTTTGATCTGGTCTTCCGTAATGAAAGGTAGACTCCAGACACAGACAGTTTAGAACCAAACAGGTGTATTTATTGAGCAGAGACAGCAAAGGTGCGTGTAAGAAATGTGCTACTCTGTCTGTGTTGTGCGATCGTCTGGATAGATGAGAAGAAGTCCCGCGGAGCTCCGGAGCAGTCAAAACAAGAAGCCAAGTGAATTAACAGATGGTTTATTGCTGAATGCTCAATGTATAAAGGGGCAGTCCCTCTATTTATACAGTAGGTTAGAAACGGTGTACGTGGCATATATTGCAGACAAAACAAGTGTAACATAACAATTCCATTTAGGGATGAACAGGAAGAACTGTTTCCACAACCAAAACAGCTACGGGGGGCAAAACTCCTATGCAAGGACAAGCAATAGTTATCATGCAAGGACAAGCGATAGTTAGTCATAACATTTATATAATACACATCCACCAGTGAATTTCCCCCAGTATATTTCCACAATATATTTCCACAGTGCGTAAATGACATCTGATAATAGTCTCTAAAAAGATGCAATGACGGTAATGAGTGTAATGTTTGGTTTCTCTTGGGAAGGCAGATTCCAGGAGTTGGCTTGGAGATGAGGAGAACTAGAGATTGGAGAAAAACAACTGCAGGAGCACACAAGGAGAACAATGGGGAACACAGAGGTAGGTTCTGGTTCACATGTAAATAATCTCACATAGATTTGAGTCTAATTCCAATTTTGGAGACCAGACTGTTATTTGACCGTTGGTTATCTTAGAATGTGTGTCGCTGAATTCTTATTACCAGCTGTAGGACTGTGATGAAAGTGAAAGTAGTTTAGCACGTAGCTCAGTCAAATGTTTACAATCTCTGATAACCAAACCCTACTCCAGCGGCTTTTTCACATATTCCTTTGGGCGGAGGTTAATAAAAGCACTCGGAATAGTGACATCATGTACCCGGGAAGTAGAGGGTTTCTACAGTCAATTCCAGCCGTTCTATGTAGTCCTTGAAAAGTGAATTCTGTTAAAGACAATATCTCGCTTGGCATTTAACTTTTAGTTTTATCCTATTGCATGTATTATTTATACTATAATAGCAATATTACACACTTAATGAAGTTTGAAAAATGCGTTCGCGGGGAACGTGCTCTTTAAAAAAATATGAAAACAAATAGAAAAACGTCTTTGTTAAGGATGTAACCTCTGCTGACGGGGGGGTGGTCTCCTCTTCTGGGGGGCTACCTGAGTGGGGGGGCGCCCGAGCCGGACCATGGCTGCTGGGAAGCAGACGGTGTACGGATCTCGACTGCCGGCAGGCCGAGTCGCGGCAGGGGAGGATATGCTTGATAGCCTAGTAAAAGTAGTTAAAATTACCGGACCAATAAGCAGTATTGGTAAGAGTAGGAATCCTCAGTGGTACGGCTGCTGCTTCAACCAAGACCGCAATATCGGAGTGCTCTGCATTGCTGAGCGGAGTGAACCACATAGCTGAGCGGATCTCTGGGGCTACACACAAATGGGCGCAAATGCATTTGCTATTTAAACAATATGGCACATGACCAGTAACTGATAACTGCGTCGGGCTGAAACTAACAACAACCATTTGTGTCGCGCCTGGTGCCACACTGCGCCAAGTGTATGATAGTGCCCTAAGAAGGTGATCAATGATAGGGCCCTAAGAATTAGATCTTTTCCTCAAGCCATTATACTCTTTAACAAGGACATGCACATCTCTATAATCTCTACGTGTACTTGCACAAGTTCTTTGTACTGTTATTTTAATGTAACATATTGCAATCTTGTACCATATATATATTTTCACACAATTTCACACTGCCTTTAATTTCTGTAAATAACTCTCTGCATACCTCGAGACAATATTCTATCTACATAGAATAGACTCTCTGTTTTCCTGCCCTTTATACTATATCACTCACTGTATGTTATTTAATTCTGTATCATTTATTTCTATCCAGATTGCTATCTCCCACACACACATATTCTGTAAATATTTATTCTTTATATTTAAATGTTTAACTTTTGATTTAAATGTTAAATTTTTTTATACTTTTTGTATTTAAAACATTTAAAAACATTTTGAAATTTAAATTCCCTGTCATTTCTTACTGTGTATATTTTACTACTATAAAATATATGCGCTGTTTTCACTTCTCTACTGTTCTATTACTTGCACAGTCTAAGTACAGTTGACCTTGCTAGTTGTACAGTTGATTTTCACTGCTGCACTCCTAAAAATAAAGATGCTTAAAAGGTTCTTAACAGCGATGCTATGGAATAAACATTTCGGTTCCACAAAGAACCGTTCAGTCAAAGGTTCTTTAAAGAACAATCTCTTACATTTTTATAATCTGAAGAACCTTTTTTTCGCCACAAAGAACCTTTTGTGAAACAGAAAGGTTCCTCAGATGTTAAAGGTTCTTTATTGAACCAAAAGGTTCCTCTAGGGCATCGAGGAACCTTTTGCAGCACCTTTTTTAAGAGTGTAGCTGTGACATGTGTATAACTGTGTATGTGATAAATAAACAAATCGAATCGATAGGTTATCAAGGAGACTGCGCGAGATGCAAGAAGACAATGATATATCTAGAGATGAAAGCCAATAAATACAGTTGTTAACTTCACATATCGTATAGTGGAAGATATCTTCCTTGGTTATGTAAAATCTTTAGCAATGCAGTCATCAGCTTTCCTATTTGCTTTGAAGAACAGAACGAACAGAACATTGAGTGGGGTGATTCACAATTAGACTGTCATAGAGCTCCTGAAGTCTGGCCAAAGGAAACCCACCAACTTAAATGTTGACAATTCTGACTTTTTTGGTGATGCTGGGGGATTGGGATCGCCTCCAGCTAAGGGACAAACAGCTGTATAGAACACAGATGTGTGATGGCCAAACTGTTTTCCATTAAGTATTACCAGAAGTCATCCGACCATTTGTACTCCAGAAACTCCATAATGATACAAGACATTTAGGGATTGGAAAAACGTGTGACCTTGGGAAGTCCAGATTTCATTGGCCCAAAATATCTCTTCAGGTAGAATGGGAAACCTGTGAATGGTGTTTTAAGGAAGTCCAATAAGGCTGCTCCACTAGTCAATATACAGTAGGCCTATGTACTACCAGACCTAATTTATTTACCTTCAACTAAATGTTGGGAAAAAAAGAATGTTCATTGATTTTCTGCCAAGTTTTTTTCTTTCTTTTTGACATTGTTGAAATGCTCTCTTCTGCATAGTAGATGGCAAGCCATCATGCTTGATTGTAATTTTGATTTTGCAATGGATTACTTTCCCCTTCTAGAACTTTTCATTGACATTGATAAGGAATTTTTCTCTATTGAACTTGAAGAAACCGATCAGCAACATGGACTTAAATGGACAAATTGGTTAATAATTAATCATCAAACTATACACATGCACTGATAACACACACATACCTATTGCTATTGTTTATTTTATCTCCTGTTTATGTTTATTTTATTTGTCTCTGAATGGTGATTTCTGGATTCTCTGAATATTTTCCATACGTTATCATTCAAACTGAACCTAGTGTGTATTTACCCGTACCAGGGGTACAGTTCCTTAACCTTTAAAATGCTTTGCTTGTTAGCCGACACTGTTTGTTTTCTTTCTTTCACCTTTCTCTTTTTTACTCTCGTGTTAAGCTTAGCTTAGAAGTTGTGTGATGAATGAATGGAAGGTGAATCATTATTAAAGGTGGAAGATGATTAATAACAACCATGTGTGTTTTCCTCTGTAGTGTAAATAAAATATATCATTCATGGAATACATGGGCGGCTAGGAGAATGATTTATGGTGTGTTAAAATGCATAGAGAGCCAAAGGCTGAAGCCCTTTCACACAACACTCTTCCCATTGCCTAAAAGCTGCTTAGGCTTCCTGGGCTTTTCTATTTACGTCTTTCTCTATTATGTGTCTGTCATGTGCCTTATGTATCTTGCCATTTTTATGTTCCAAAATATAAATGTGCTTGATCAGCCATTTGGTCCGGTAGATCTAAATATTATATTAAAAACATACGCATGTAAATGTTAGTTAGAAAATGGCAATTGTATATAACTTAAACATTATCAATATCATAAAATGTAGCCCTCTTTAGGCTATCATGGAACTGGATATAACCAGTCAGACGTGCTGACTTTTCCCAGTGAGTTAAAGAAAAAAATACAAATAGTCCCTTTTTTTGCTCTCTTGTGCCTGAAAAAGACACATTGTTTGTGCCAATTCACTTGGCACACATCTCACTTTCATGGCCAAGATATTGATTAAATTCTGGGGTCTCCCAATTCTTCAGCAAACTTCAGAACTCAACACATTCCCAATGTTTATAAATGGTACATATAGTACCAGAAACTGTCTTGGAATGTCTTGTTTTATTTGTTTTGAATCTAGGGAATATGCTAGTGTGATGTGGTGTTGATTTTATAACAAAGTACTGTTTAGAGCATACTGTTAAGACCTTGGCCTCACGACTGCTAAATAAATTTACATAACAGCAAGGCCAGTTCTGTTTAAACCTCAAGCTACATCTCAGTATTTGACCCTCAGACTTTTTCGATTCTGCCAACAAGTCATCAATCACAAATTCTGACGTCTTCATTTTACTGCTTTCGCTCAAAGAAATTGCTTTCGGACTCTGGTGCTTTTGCCAGAACTGAGAGAATACCAATACTTGTTTATGCTGCCTAGATCTAAGAGAACCTCAATGTCACTGTTTCCGTAAAAAAATCTAAACATTTGCCCAATGCCAAATTGTGCTCATGTGACACTGTTACTTTAAGCATAGCTTTTTAAATCAAATAGTGGAAAGGCAGAGGCCTTTATTATATTTATACTTAGGAAATATGAAAATGCAAAACCTTTTTTACAAGGTAAGTTTGAAAGTGAAACCTTGTTCCTTATGCCCAGTGGAAATGGCCTAATTATGTTATTTTCTACATGTAACTTTTAACTTTTTAGTAGTAGGGCCACAGTTATGGAACGGTCTTCCCCTGTATATTCGGCAGGCTCCGTTTATAGAGGTTTTTAAGTCCCAAATATTCTTGAGTCAAATTGATGTACATCTCTAATGCAAATTTTTTCGCTCTGACTCTCAAGGTGGTTGCTTTGTTTAAGTAAGGGGGCTTGCTCTGGTTTCAGGGCTGGCTTAAATTTTGGGAGGAAGTAACTCTGCAGCATTAACTGGCTTATTGACAGTAAATTGTTTTGTGATTTATATGTCAAATTATAATACTAATCGTATTACAAGTGGGTTTGCTTCATGCTGGAATTGTATGTTATATTTGTTTTAAAATCATAACAAAACTGATGAACAACACTCTTTTTTAGTATTTTACCTTCATTTCTAAAAAAATATTTTCATTAGTATATATTTTGCATCTTGTGGGCTACGTTTCTCAGTCGATATGCTTGATGTTAAGCTGGTTGTATTTCTTGCTTATCAGCAAGATATAGGTTGAATGGGTACAAATGAAAAATCTGTTGCACAAGAGCTTTGGTATAATGTCTATCAGATGTAGGCCCGGTTTCACAGACACAACTTAGTTTAAGCCAGGACTATGCCTTAGTTGAATTAAGATATTTATGTCGTTTTAATAAAAATGCTTTAAAAGAATACATTACTGGTGTGCATCTTGAGACAAAACAATGGCACTGATATATTTTAAGATATTTCTGGGCAAGTTATATTCAGTTAAGACAGGTCACACATTCATGTTAGTCTGGGACTAGCCTTAAGCCTTGTCTGTGAAACCGGGCCGTAATGTCCACCTTTTAGTAAAGCAAAGTCTTATGGTGTGGCATGGTCCGTAATGCTATAAAGTAGCTAAATATCCACCGTCAAATTTAAAAATGAGTCATCCCATTCCACAATAAAGGAGTGGACGCTGATGTCATTTAAAAGTGCTGTCAGTGTTGAAGTTAACATTTTGCTAAAAGTGATTCACTTGAAAAAATGCAGAGAAGCGATTGTTTACAGTGAACCAGAAATCAGTCCCATAATTCCCTCAAAGCATCATGGGGTGTAGGACAAACCTGTGGACACCAGGGCACCTTTGTTTACAGTTGGTTTTCACAGGCATGAAAAGTGGACCACCTCACCTGGGTTAAGTTCAGTCTTACAAAATCTTTAAAACGTATAAGTGAGAATAAGAAGCTTAGCTTAGAGCAGGAAATTCAAGCTATTACCCATCCTATTGAAGTGGCAAATTAGGAATGTAAAACAGCCTGTCTTGGCATTAAAGCAGGTAAAGCTGCTTATCATAAGGAAACTACCACATTACCGAAAGTAGGCTTGTATGCTTAGCTTTTCAGCTCAAGATGTATTAAATCAGGTGAGCTCAAACTGCACTATACACACAGTCATCGATGGTAATAGAGTTTATTGACATTTTTGTGTCCTCATATGTTAATATCAATGAAAGAAAATAAAAATAAAAAATACGTGTGAATATAAATTTGTGATTTGATGTTGGCCAAGAACAACATCAAATCACAAATTTATATTCACACGTATTTTTTTTTTCCATTTTCTTTGAAAATTTTTATTTTTCATTTTTTATTTTTCATTGCATATTTTAAGTATTTTATTTGCCTCATACTCCACTGAAATAGGCACATATTTATTAATTTGGTAAATATCTATAGTTACCGTCATGGTTCAAAAAGAGATTACACCTCTAATGTTTTAAATTTACATAGAGTAGGAGTAAATCATAGCAACATTCAAATAGTAATTTGCATATTAAGTATTTATGCGCACAATTAATAATGCTTTATTGCTATAAAATCTACTAATTTTGCACTGAAATGAAACATATTTTTTATCTATTTAGCAAGTGAATAAATGAACTGAATTGGGCAAATATTTTGTTCATTGTATTTAACTAGGTAGTCAAATAATCTGCCCAACATTAAATGTACAAAATGGAAAGTTACATTTTGAATAGGTTATTGTAGTTCCAATTACTGATACAATAGTTACATATAGTATGTGTCTCAGTAATCACATATGGCATGTCTCTTTCTCATACAACCCTGATAAGGTCTTAAAATAACTCTGCTATTTCAAATGCCATGTACTGCAGTTATGTTTCTTTTCCTGTTTACATGTAATTGAATCCTCTAGTGCCATAAAGGGAGAGGAATCTTCGTTTAGACTGCGGAGCACAAAAGATCCAGAGCACCCGGGAGCTGTAGAGGTGAGCCAGCCATTGGCTGTTGCATGACAGCCTGGGAAAGTTAGAGGTGCCATCTGGTGAGAGGGGGCTAAAGGATAGCAAGGGTGACCTTTGACCCAGATTCCGCTTTTAGCAAACATCTCCATACGGATTTATGGGCTGTTAAGGAACAATAAAGGCTGTGTTGAACTGCAGGCAAGAAAACCTCACATCTCCAGGTGATGTGACTGAATTATGTGACAGGCATGAATTCATGAGGATGTGTAGAAAGGAAAATAAAACTTTCCATGCCAGTCAATTATGGAGATCATGTTATATTTGCTTTGTTATCCAAGACAGCAATTTATAGTTCTAATTTGTAATTTTTTGATGGGTCACTTTGTTATTTGCAGTTCATACACATACATCTAACTGCTTTAGATTGGGACAAGAGTTGCCCCAGCCTGGCGTCCTGTTTATATGAAACAAGAATTTACAAAAAAATCTGGAATGTGAATAACTGGACAAAATAATGTATGTGATGAGTAGATAAATTAAAGGGAAAAAATATTTATGCCTATAAATAAATAACTAAACTTGCAATCAAATTAGGCACGCTCTTCATTACTTCAGCTGGATCTTTCACACTTCTCCTCCTTCATATTGCTTCTTTTCTATTTTTTTATTTTAACGGGGGATGGGTGAGTCTATAAGAGGATTTGGCTTTGAATAGACTTTTGTTTTGCCTCCTGACTGTGTCAATTACAGGGTGCCCCTTCATGAAGGCTCCAGCTCTTCTAAGACAGGATCCTGACCAGCTAGTTAAGATTCACAGGCAAACATGGGAAAGGAGTGCTACTCTCAAAAATAATTAATGCCATGTGTTGGCACAACTTAATTTAATGCTTCGATGGAAGTCATGGATGGAAGTTAAAACTTTTAAGTATGAAACTCTATTTTGATGAGTTGTGCTGACTTGATAATGTAGATAATTACTTAAGCTTAATATTGTGTGTAATTTTAACCTACAAATCTGTGTTTATGTGTGTAGGGCACTATTTAAGATGCAGTAACTCAAAGTAATTGGCTAGATAACTATTTATTCAACACCAATTGAGTTCCGGATTGCAAGACTCCTCCCAAACCATGTAACATACTTAACTCTTTCCCCGCCAGCCTTTTTTTTTAAATTGCCAGCCTACGCCAGCGTTTTTTAACATTTCTACCAAACTTTAATGGCTCACAGTACATATTCTGTAGAGAATATATGGACAATATGTAAAATGAAAGAACAGAGTCTCTGATTTTAAACAAAAAAAAACGTATTCTTCTATCTTCATTTGTTCTTTTTTTATCACTCCATAGATGTGGGTAGGTTTCTTAAAAAAATGCATCACTTTGATTAAACAGCTGAGATAATCATTTTTTTTTTTGTCAAAGATTCCGCCCAGATTACAAATCGATAAGACAGTGGCGGCTGCTGATCTTTTAAAGAGGGGAAGCTCATTTTCGGCCTAAATCATAAAAATTGTCCATTTATTTATATGTAAATTCTGCCCTACGTTCCTTTTCAAGAAAATGCTCTGTAACCCTGTCGTACCAACTAGGCGTCTTTTCCAGTGACTTGACCAGTGTCCTCTCAATGGCCAGCAGAGCTAGGCTGCTTAAACGGCCTTGGCCCATTGTGTTACGGGTGTAGGACTTGAGCCGCTTTAAACAGGAGAAGCTCCTTTCTACACCTGCAGATGTAGCTCCAATTGTTGCCACTAATGAGAACAGTTTTGTAAAGCTGAGGCATTGCACTGTCCAACTCCATGTCTTTAAGGAACACCAAGTAATCACACAGCTTTCCCCTGTTACTCTGCAAGTCCTGATCTGAATACAGGACTTGAAGTTCAGATCTCAGTCTCCCTGAATCAAAGTGATGGCCATAACTTTTCAGGACACTTTGGAAGGCCTCCTCTGGAAATGCTTGTCTCATGTCATCAAATTTCCCTGGATTGACTAATTCTAAGAAAAGCATACTTTCCAAATTTGAAAAACGTCGAGGAATCTGCTCCAAGATGTTATCAAGGATGGCCATGTACAGATTTCTGTAGCGCTCTTGGGGATCCTGCAATTGGGTCAGACGGTGCTTTCTCATGGGCTCATCTCTTGGGTCTGATGTGAGATCTGCTGCTTTGGCATAAACAGCTTGGAAAGCCCCCTCTGACCTCTTCTCTTTGACAAATGCAAGAAGAGACTCAATTCTTTTCTTGCAGTAAAGAACATCCATCGCTCTCTGCTGGACAATATCAAAGACCACATCAGTCTCAGAGATTTGTTCATATGTGTACAACATGAACACAAATTCAAAATCCTCCAGTTTCCTCACGAAGCCTTTGGCACAATCCAGTGTATCAACATCCATTGTCGTATCTGCAGTGATGTTATCAAATGTCTGCAGGAGGCCATCATAATTGTTTGCCACAGTGCTCACTATCCGTGATGTGAAATTCCATCGAGTAGGAGCGTTTCTGGGCAACCTTGAGCAGCCTGCAGACTCCAAAAAAGACGTCCTCTTTGTGGATTTTGAGAAAAATGTGGCAAACCCAGAGAGTGATGCAAAAAAAATTCTGCACTCAGGCAAGCATTTGACCCCTGTGACAGCACCAGATTCAGTCTGTGTGCATAGCAATGCACAAACATTGCACTGGGGGCTATTGCTTTCACTTTGGCCTGCAGACCATTGAGAGCTGAAGCCATGACAGCAGCCCCATCATAGGTCTGTGCCACAAGCTTATCCTTAAAATTGTAGCCCTGCATGTTCTCATTTAAAAACATAAAAAACGGACTGAGCATCTCGCCCCCCAGAAAAACATCAAAAATCCAATGAAGCGCTCCTGAATTTTACCTGCACTATCCACATAGCGAACAATGACAGAGAGTTGGGCACGGCAGGATATATCAGTGGTTTCATCCACCTGCCATCCAAAAAAGGGAGCATCCTGAATTTCATCTCTGATCTGATCAGAAATGGTGGCTGCAAGAGCAGAGATCAAGTCATTTTGAATAGTGTGTGACATACCAGAAAACACAGTTGAGGACTCGAATTGTGTGGACAGTAATATTTAGCTAATGTTTCTGTGAACTCTCTGTAATTCCCCTTGTTGGATGATTCACTACTCTCATCATGTCCCCTAAATGACAGCTCCTGCCGGCCAAGCAAGGATGTCACATCAATAAGGCGGTTTAGAAGGCCCTGTTTTGTTTAACAGTTTCATTATGTTTAGCCACTTGAATGCGAGCACCTTCATTGATTGCATGCTCAACCCTGATCCTGCCCATGCAACTTAATCTTGCACATGCACTCACATGTTCATTGCTATTTTCATGCCTTTTATATGCCCTGTCAAAGTTTGACAGATCTCCAAACCCCAATTTTGACCAAACAACACATACATGAGATGGTTTCATCAAGAGACATGGCCAGCAGTACATTTTCTTTTTCACAGCACTTCCAGTCAGCCAGCTAACTTTGTCATACCAGGAGAGCTGAAAAGACCTGTTACTTTTCCCTATCTTTTGCACTAAATCAATCTTAGGTGTTGATCTGCCCTGCTGTTTAATTCTAAGTTTCTCCTCGTAAGGAAGACTTTCTAATGGCTTTGCCAAAATCAGGTCGACAATATTAGCACTGTCTGCCATCGTGTGCAGTTTGCTAGCTGGCTAGTTCAGACTATATGAATTAATGAACAAACGATCTAATATATATATATATATATTTAACTCAACGGGAGGAAATGTGGGAATTATGTTAAACTGAAACAATGAATGTGGTGTGAAATTGTGTGAAATATACGATGAAGGTTGCAGCAGATTGTCTTTCGACTACACATGCAAAATCCGCGATGGGACTGAGTTGGAAATGGAGACACAGAGTGATACGCGTCATAATCTGAAGACCACGCCCACACCAACCGTCTCTTTGCATTGCGAGAAGCTGCCGCCTCCTTGTCATTTATGATTTATAAAAAAAAAAAAAAATGTCTAAAAGCTGATATGTGACAATGTGTATAGCAAACAAGCTAAAAAAAAAACAAGAAATACGTTTTTATAAGCTGTCGACCCCAAAAAACGAGCGTTTTAGGACATAAAAGTGGATTAAAAAGAGATGACAGACCCTCCAATCATCACGCAGACGCTCGGAGTCCGGGCCAGCCCACTCCTCCATTCATCCCAGAGACGCTGTGCGTCCGTGGGCGGGACATAATCGCAGCATTATCCAATGACCGTCTTGTTTCTAAGCACTGAAAAAAACTGTTTAAAGTCAATGGACGCTGGGCTTCAACAGAGTAATGCACTGTACGCTACGGGAATGAATGAGAAGGAAATCGAGTCAGCCGACCTAAGTAGCTGATTCTGAACGAAATTGTTTTCGTTCGAGATGAACGTGTTTAACACATTTTTTGTCAATAAAATGTTAACATAATAGTACATATATTTGACCATTCATTTTTTGACAATTATAGGGGAAGCTGAGCTTCCCTTGCAGTCTTAAAGAAATCGCGACTGCGATAAGACATATACGTTCTAGGTTCTGGGATTCTGTACTTTTCTGTACCGGACAGAGAACACGTGGGCCTTAAATGGGGAAAACTACGAGGGATAATGACACTGGGCAGGTGAGGGGAATTAAAAACTAAGGGTGGTATTACGGGAAACAAAGGGGCGAGGCCAAGGCATGCGACAGGAGAACACATGGCGCAGTCACATCAAAGGCCACGTGTTTCCACACAGAACACAACACGCACAAAAGACATGGTACTGTCACGAGCCTGTCCACAGAACTAGAAAACTCCTGACAAGAAGGACAGGATCATGACACTCCATTTCCAATCATGCTTTGCATGGTACTGGATAATGAGAGTTAAAGGGGGCATTATTAAGCTTTGATTATGTTTTTTGGGTGTTTAACAGTGGATGTTCATGTTTCTAATTTAAAAAAAGACGCTTTATATTTCACATATTTCAAGTCTATTGTTCACCACCGCTGTCCCTCTTCTCACAGAATGACTGGATTTCTTTCTGTCTATATAAAGTCCCTCCTTCCGAAATGCTCTGATTGGTAAAGCTGACCAGGTCTGTCGTGATTGGTTCCCTGCTTAGAGCATGTGTGTGAAGATGTCCCACCCGAACCATATCAGCGAGCTTCCGCTTATCAGGCTGTTGTGATTGGTCGGTGCCCCTCTCAGTGCACGTGTATTCATAAGCTTTGGCTTTTAGCAATAAACAGTAACAATTGCGTCAACTTCACTTCATCAGTTAAAAACATGCGGAACGATCGAAAGTGTAACGGAGGTCTGCTAGTGCATGTGCAAACGTCAGTCTTTGTTAGAGATCGCAATTTGTTTCCGTACTATGGCGAGGGAAATTACACCTGACTGATTGGTGTCAGAAGTTCGATTGCCAAAAGTTTGATTGCCAAAGTTCGCTTGGCACTTGGCTTCATCAAGTCATGTCACATTCACCGCTGAGAAACAGTGGCGATCGGTGCCTCCTCTTCAGGGGAAACAGGAATTCAAAATACGTGTTCAGCGCTTCACGTGAACCTATGTGCATCACGCATCATGTCAAAATACCTGCCCTGCAGCAGACGCGTTGAAAGGGTTCATGATCAAAGAGACGCACGCATTCAGAAGACACTGCTTAGCACTTAACTCTGATTACACATGAGACTAAGCGAGTATCTAGCCACGCGAGCATCTCTTTTAGTAAAAACCTTTTCGACGCGTCTGCAGCAGACACTTATTTTGACATGACGGGCTTAATACGTTAAATGTCGGCGTGAACAGGGTGCGCAGTGGGATGCAAAATAAGATGACTGAACATTTACACATGACGAATCATTGCCCTCCAACCGAGGACAGTAATTGGTCCAACATTTTTTGACTCTACGCCTTTCCCAGAAGATATATCAATATAAAAATACCAATGGTTCGCTTTACTCATTGATTGCTATCAGGATGTTAAGAGACTTCCAACTAGCATGACAAAAAACGTTTCTGGACAGGATTGCCTACTCAGCCTTTAACATTCCTTGACTCGGTCTAAAGAAACAAAGTAAAGTAAAAAAATATTGGTGACATTTTAAAGTCTGACCTTAGTTTCAGCAGTCATGTCAAAGCAATAAGAAAACCAGCATTCTACGATATCAGAAATACAGCCAGAATCAGATGTTTTGTCTCAAGCCAAGATTTAGAGAAACTAGATCATGCTTTCATCACCAGCAGGGTGGATTACTGTAATGGACTCCTTACAGGTCTTCCCAAAAAGACCATCAGACAGCTGCAGCTCATATGGTTACTAACCAGAACCAAAAAATCAGAGCATATCACTCCAATCCTCAGGTCTCTAAACTGGATACCAGTTACATGTAGAATCGATATTAAAGTATTATTAATTGTCTATAAATCACTAAATGGTCTAGGACTTAAATATATTTCAGATATGCTTATTGAATATAAACCAAAAAGACTTCTCAGATCATTAGAATCAAGTCAGTTAGAGATAACAAGGGATCACTCAAAACTAGGCGATTTCTAAACTAGCGTTTAGCCATTACGTCACCCCTATTTGGAATCTGCTTCCAGAAGACATCAGATGTTCACAAACAATAGCCATTTTTGAATCCAGATTAAAATCACACTTGTTTAGGCGTGCATTTACAACCTGAGCACTGTGTTGGTTTATATCAACTGCACTGTTATTTCTATTTTGCCTTGATTTTATTATTTTTAAGGGGTCATATGACACGGCTAAAACAAATATGTGCTCTGCATAGGCTACGGCTAGGTCCGACGCTCGAGTGTAAATTCAGCTTTACTTGCGTATACATTTGAGCGATCTTAGTCAAATCATACCACAAACTGACGTAGATTTGTGGGTGTGTGGTTCGCTTTTTAGATTAATTTTTGGAATTTTACATGTCTAATACATGCATGGACAACTTATAACACACCAAAGACAAATAAAAACACGTATTCGCGCCATATGACACCTTTAAAGGAGCGATGAATTAAGACATCATATCTTGTGAATGGCTAGAAGACTCTACACTTTATGATGATCTTTTCATGATCAACTTAACATGATCTACTATATGAATTATGGTAACCCAAAAGTTATGATAAAAGTGTTACTAGACTCTTCTAAAGGAAGTACTAATGAATTGGATCAGTATTTTAAAGTGAACATCAAATGTTTCTTTGCACTCAGGCCACATATTACATTGTCCTGCCATGATAAATACATGGCCTCCATGCAGCACTCAGATAATGTTGCTAGAACATATGATGAAATTGTTCCAATCCTTTACATGATGTGGTGACATCACACATGCAATTGGGTTGGGCCAGGGTGGCATGTGGCATTGGGAGACAAAGAATGACACTCACGAACTTGGGAAGCTCTGCAATGCTGGTCATGTGTGTGTCTAGGTAAGCAGCAGATATATAAAAATGGCACTACATCTCAATCCAGTCAGTGGTCAATGGTCTCTTTCTTTTTTCTTTGGCAGTCTAATGTCGGTCACATTCCTAGTTCCCATTCCTTTGGCGACTAAAGTGTAGATCATACATGAGGCGATATCTATTGCATCATCTCAATAGTGAAAATGCTGGTGGGATATAACTGGAGAGATGACAACAATAGCTATGTTTTCATCCAAAGTCTAGAATAACTTATGTGGAAAGTTGGAATAAAACATAAAACATTTGCAAATGAAGCACTGTTTCAATCTATTGGGTCAAAGAGAGCAAAATTTTAACTTCCTAAAAATCTGTTTCTGGAAGTTTCTCCAAAAGGAGAAATGTAGGTTGTGTTTTTAAAAATACTGAAGCAGATGCCTGCCCTTTAGGACAGTTATAGTTTTGGCTAAAGCATTCTTCCAAATTCTGTGCAACAAGATCGGTTTGCTGGTGCGTTTTTGTATTGTTTTTGTATTGACAATTTTTGAATTTATGTACATCTTGGAGTTTCCATTCTGCATTTTTTTTTTGAAATGCCAAAATATGCATAAAAGTAAATGTATGGAAACAACTACTGTGAATTGCTAGAGTGAATAGAGATAGTACTGCACAAGGCATGCGGGTTTGAATTCCTACTAACAATGAGAATCATCCACTGGTATTTCTAAACAAATGCATGTAATATGTTGCTTTGTCTTAATATTCTTGATCATATCTACGGCATATCATATTCTTATTCCAAGAGAGATGTGTTCAGCTCTGGGATTTTTCATCTTGTCTTTTATCTCTTGTAGCCTAAAACTAATTACCACAGAATCTTTTTTCTGTCCAAGAATAAAACGGGATGAAAGAGAAATAGCTGCTCTCAAATTGAACGTTTCTCCATGTTTTTTTTTGTTGTTGTATTGATGCATCAAAGGTTGCCAAACCACAGAGACAGCGAGGAGGTATCCTAACCACTCTGCCAGTAATTAGGTCAAACGGCCTTTCTTTGTTGGATCTTTCCATCGGCTATGAATGAAACCACTTCACCCGCTTCCGCTCTCACTGTTCCATTTCTCTGAGAGGAAAAGTGGAAAAAAGCTCAGAAAAGCGATATTGCCCTGTAGGGTCTGACACTTCTCCTACTGTACCATTATACTGCCATGACATTTGGTCATTCAGTTCAGCTTGCTGACATGGGTACAAATTGTGAGTCACTAAATTAACATAATGTGTGGCAAAATGAGAGCTCGGAGTCTTCAGACCAAGCAGGGGATTCTGCTTTCTGTTTAACACATAACCTCAGCACCTTTTTACAAGAACTGGTTGATTATTGGATAAGGTTAAAAACACATTAAGTCATTGCAGAGTGCTTTTGACACTCTACATTGTATAAATGGATGTGAAAATGACAATGACCTCTTTAGTCAAAGACTTTATAATAAGTCTTTATAACATGTCCCACCAGCAAAAAAAAAAATATATATATATAAATCTTCACATTGCGCCTGTTGGTAACATGAAACACCACCCTTTATTCTAACTGGAAATAAAATTAAAATCATCCAATATAATAAATTAGAATGACTTACAATATCTCTGTTGTGACAAACTAACGGTGCATCTCACTCCGCATACTATCCGTCCTAAATAGTATTCAAAATAGAATTAGTACGTCCCAAATCATAGTATGCTATTAGTATTCTCAAAGTACCCGGATGCTCTACTGTTTCCGGTGAATATATGTACACTCTAAAAAGTGCTGGGTTGTTTTTGACCCATGCTATGTAAATATTGGACAGAACACACTGCTAAATTAAAATTACCCAATGCTGGGTTATTTCAACCCAGGTGCTGGGTTGTTTCCTATCATGGTTGGGTAAAAATAACCCAGCATTTGGTAATATTAACCCAGCAGTGTTTACAATATTTGGTCAAAAACAACCCAGCACATTTTAGTGTGTAGTTTACATCCATGGACAATCAAATGGCTGATATTACCCACCACGCCCTCGGGATGGCGCCGTTTAGTGATGCTTTATTGCATAAATTAAATTAAATAGGAGATGCTTCGCTGAATTAATAAATGTAAGTATACAGTAAACATTACATATGAAATAATAAATAAATAAGTCATATGCAAAGAAAAGCTGTATTTTTATGTTTGCGACAGATAAGATTTACATTTGCATTTATTTATTTGGCCGACACTTTTACAAACTTATATACTAATACATACTTATAGACACATACTGTATACTAATAAAGTTCATAATTTCTGTAATACTCCTTGTTGTTAGTGTTTTTTAGGTCCGCATGTTAAGAATGAAAAGTATGTTTTCTGAATGAGAATTGTTGTCAGTGTTATGTTGGAATGAGCTTATTTTGAGACATAGACGATGTGTTTTGTTGGTCTGAGTGAGTTTTGGAGGTGATATGAACTGTTTGGCCAACATGTTGGGACAGACTGTGTGAAGGATTTAGAAAATGTGGCTTCACTATTGAGCATCGCTTGTTAGCGGTTGTAAAGCTGGAACGAACGAACGAACGAACGAACGAACGAACGAACATCCATACAATGCAATAATACCAGACAAATAACAGGAGAAACACAGGGGTATAAATATACAAACTAATGAGAGTTAACAAGACACACATGGGAGACAATCAGCAGCCAATGAACAAAAAGAACTACAACATAATATAGGAAAAAGGAACTAAGGAATACAAACTAAAAGTCCACCACAACCAGGGGAAACAAGAGACAGATACGTGACAATAGTACAGTATAAGTAGGTGAACTGGTATGTGGCATCAGTCAGGAAGATTCCACAGGGGTGAAACAAAACTGTTTTACACCAGTGACTCATATAGCATTTGATTGGCCATTACATGCATACACTGGCTCTGATTGGTTTTAAAAAGCAACGCTGCAATCAAAACACAGAAAATAAATAAGATCTGACTGAAGTAATGTTTTTTTCATTTCTATTGTTTCATATTTTATTGTAATCATGACTGGTAAACATTTAGTTTTTGTGAAACATTTAATTGAATTTTTGCCCCTTTATTCAATGTTTCAGGGCATTTATGTTCATCTTGTGGATAATTTTGCCCAAAGCCAACAATATTTTTGCCAAAAGCCATTAATTTCTAATCATGACATGAAGCATAGCTAAATTTGTATGTAAAAGGCAACCGTTTGATTTTTATGTAACGTTCATAGGTTGTGTTATTATAATTTAGTCAAAAGACAAACTACTTTATTTAATTACAGTTCCGTTAAAAAACATAATATTATATATTCTATGACAGACCACTCTGGCACAAAAAAGTTATAGCCTACTGTAATAAGGGTCATAGATAGCTCATATGATTTATTAACTTTGTGAGGGGGAACAAACATATATATAGGAATTGTATATGAAATATATCCATAAAATACCTGTATATGACATATTGATCTATAGAGCTCAGATTGTAAATGTGCTATAAGGCCGCGGCTCAGCCTCTGTAGAAGTGGGGCCAGAGCCGTGGGGAACACGAGCCTGGCCACTCTCTTTGAAGAGTGCCAGGCAGAAGCACAGTGTGTGAACAAGCATGCAGCCAGGTCCCTTGAGAGCTGTGCGTGCATGCTCCACTCCGCAACAGACAACACGTGTATCTCGGGCATAATTAAAAGGGAGCCCTGACATGTTAGCAAACTGGCTAACCATTTACATGGAAGACACAAATAGAGCGCTTGCTTAGCCACAATAGATAAAAATGCTTAATCCTGCCAATAGTGTATTGTTTTACTATTGGACAGTACTGACACACATGTGTGAGAGGCAGTCACACAATGGCTTGAGTGACAGTCTGGGTAAGACCCAGGCTGTGTAACTGCAGCCTTCACAGGTAAAAACCCAGTTTTGGCTGTCAGTAGGCGATCAGGCCATTTGTTCTCACCATGGGTGGCCTTGACTCATCACCAAGAAGAGTAAATGAGGGACAGTCCCTTTTAGTTTGTAGAGACAGAATGAGAAATAGAAACACTCTGCCCCCCAAAATGTTGGTCTGTCCCTGTTATTTGAGCTAAGCCACTTCCCGAGGTTTCCTGACTCCATAGCGACCCCTACATAGAGGTTCTGTCTTATGCCCTAGTGTGGAAGTCAGCTCACCCCCAAGTAGGGTTGGGAATCGGAATCAAAATAAAAAATTAAATTCCTCCATTACTGTGTGCATATTTTCAGAAATGTGCACATGTTAATTTGTGATAAACCACAGGAACTATAAATTGACCATAGTTTCATTAAACAGTTTAAACATGATGTAGTTAAACTATGGTAATACAAATTGTAATACATCAGACAAAACATATACACAAAATCAGTCAATAAGCAGGCTAAATGACCATACAGGTTGATATCTAAATGTTTTACCTCAACTGTGGAATCGAAACTGGGAATCGATAAAAATCTGAATTGAAATTGGTATTGATAAAATTCAGACAATACCCAACCCTAATCCCAAGAGGGAAACTCGCCTTCTCTATTCCTTTATCCCATCTGTCTCTTCAATTATATCTTGATTTTGTTAATTTTTTTCTATTAGAGATTCAACCTGTCAGGAAAAGTCTTGGTAATTTCGTTAATGAACCGAATAGCCTATGTCATCGAAGGGCCCCCTAAGTTTATCACACATCAGCAATTTTGCACATAGTTTTTCCCTGTGTTCACCCACATCAATTATCTGCACCCGCCTTTATGGTCAGGATAATCAAGTGTTTAGTTTGCGTCACTTACTGATTACACCAGTTAAATGTGCAACACATAACCCACATTTATCTCCATAGATCTGTACGGACTTGCATTTGCTCTTTGTGCTTGTCTCTCTCCGCATGTGTGTGTGTAAACATGTCCAGATTATCCTGTTCTGCCGCTCACCGGACCTGCCAGAACTGTGGACACTCTCCTGCCCGGGACCAACAGTGACACACCGCACCTGAGCCTGAACCGGCCGATAAACCATGATCCAGCCCAGAGCTACAGCTACAGAGAGCAAGCCAGGATCATTGGTAACCACGCCCACGACCATATAGTCCAGTTGAGGCCAGAGCGAAGGATGCATCACCTTCACAGAAGCTCAGAGGAACCAGGAGAATGCACAGAACTGCCTAGACCAGCTTTGAATGAAAGTGGATGAAAAGGACCAAGAGCTATAGGAGGAAATGCAAAAGCTTCAATATGCCTTTGCTACACACCACACAGACTGAGCACAGAGATAAATTGGAGTAGAAACCAGAGAGGAGCTGGCAAGAAAACTACAACATGCAGAAGCTCTCTTCACCATGGTCCAGGCAAAAGTCATTTTGACTGGGCATGACTGGGCAGGCTCGTGAATGGGGCATTGCCTTCTGGAATGCGCAGGCCCTCTGCTGTTCCTCTTTCGTGGATTTACACTTCGAAATGACAAGGATGTTGCCACCCAGCTGTCCCGTCTCACCCAAGTGAGAGGATCAGTAACTGATTATGCCATCAGGTTGAAGACTCTCAAGGCCGGCTGTGACTGGAACGAAGGAGCATTGCCCTCTCGTTTCCTTGAGGGACTTAACAGCGCCATTGTGCATGGGACCGCGACCTTCGCACCGTGTTCAGCTGTGTAGATTATCGAGGTCTGAATGAGATTAATGTAAAAAATAAATACCAAGCTAGACCTCTGCAATGCCTTCCACCTGGGTCGTATTCGTGAGGGGGACGAGTGTAAGACCGTGTTTAACACTTCATCAGGACAGTATGATTATTTGGAGATCGAGCCCGCGCCAAGCCCGCTGGGCACTCTTTTTTGGTCATTTTAACTTCACCCTCTCGTTCCGGCTTGGGTCTAAGAACACCAAGCCAGACGCGCTCTTTCACCTGTTCGAGCCTCCAGATGGAATGCTTATGGCCAAAACTATACTCCCTAAGGATCCTCTTCTCGGTCGGCCATAAAACTCTGAACCGGAACGGCTGCGCTCAGTGAGAAAAGTTCTAAAATTGCCACCGGAACGTCAGCTTTGACAGTGAAATGCCATTGGCTCTCATGTGTCTTGTGACTAGTTGTGTCATTACGTTAGATATGTTATGAAACGCCATTGGTTGTCCAACTTCGATTGCGTCACGCGCTAACCTTGAGCATACATAACTGGGTGCATTCCTGGAGCGCGATCATCAGTGATTAAAATATATTGTGCTCACACAACAATATCGTATGGCCTTAGAAGCTGGTGGACAACCGGGGAAGATGGCAGACAGCCATGTGGAGATTGCAGGAGGTAACAGGATAACTTGGGATCGTTTGAGCAAACTGGGAGACTTGGAGATTGCTGGAGAACACTTGTAGATAGGTTCAGGTTAGCAGGTAAGTGATATTCATAACCTGGGTAATTGAGGTGGGCCTGGAAAGTTAAGATCATACTTGGAGAGAACAGTGCACAAGGCCAAAATCCAGCTGTGATACGCACATTACATTATAAATGTACAACCTTATTAATGATATACCAGTTGATCTGCCACCTCTGATGTGAACGAGTCATGTAGACCTAAGGGACAGTAAACAAGCAATTGCACAGAACAATGAGGAGAATATTTATGTTATTGAGAAAACTGTTTATTTACTTAACATACCTTTGCTTCTACACCTCTGTCTCTCTCTGTGGGTCTCTGGAACTGTCAGTCAGCAATGAACAAGACTGAATTCATCCATGCTTTTGCTAGCCAGTCTGACATTTACATTCTAGGTCTTACTGAGAAATGGATTCGTCCTGAAGACTCAGCCACGCACGCTGCTCTCTCCACGTCTCTCACTCTCCCCGCTAAACTGAAAGAGGATGAGGCACAGGTTTGCTATCAACAATAATTGGAAATATTCCACACTATCTTCTCTATGCAACAACTATTCATTTGAATACCACACTGTTAATATCACTTCCTACTCAGCTCAGTGTTGTTGCAGTTTACTGCCCCCCGGGTCCTCTTCACAACTGCATTAAAGAGTTAGATGTGCTGCTCTCATCATTCCTGGATGATGGCGACCCTGTTGTAGTCTTTGGGGACTTCAACATCCACCTGGAGAAACCCTATGCTTCTGACTTCCACACCCTCACTGCCTCGTTCAACCTCACGTGCCTCGCCGCAGCCAGTACTCACAGATCAGGAAACCAGCTTGATCTCATCCACACCCGTAACTGCACAACAGATCCTTAAGGGTGTCATGGAGGGGCTCGCTGTCCACTGCTCACCACATGATCCTTGGGATCCCTCAGGGATCGGCGCTTGGACCGCTGCTTTTTTCCATCTAAACGACATCCTTGGGACCCATCATAAGGGCACACGGCTTCTCGTATCACTGTTATGCAGACAACACCCAGATCTACATCTCGTTTCACCCAGAAGATACCACACTAGCAGCTCGCATTACAGCCTGCCTAGAAGACATCTCAGCTTTGATGAAAGAGCATCACCTTCAGCTGAACCCTGCCAAGACAGAACTACTCGTGTTTCCGGCACACCCCACGGTGCAACACGATCTCACCATCCAACTTGGCAATACCACAATCACTCCTACCAAAACAGCCAGGAAATTTGTAGTCATATTTGATGAACAGCTGTCCTTCAATGATCAAATTGCAAAGATAAAGCGGTGATGCTGATATGCCTTATTCAACATTAGAAAGGTTAGACCCTATCTCACTGAGCATGCAGTGCAACTCCTTGTCCAGGCCCTGGTAATCTCAAGGTTGGACTACTGCAATGCTCTCCTTGCTGGGCTTCCTGCAAAGGCTATCAAACCACTCCAGCTGGTTCAGAATGTAGCAGCACACCTCGTCTTCCAACAGCCCAAAAAGGCTCATGTGACACCCCTTTTTATCTCTCTCCACTGGCTACTGGTTGAAGCCCGTATCAGATTCAAGTCACTAATGCTTGCCTACAGGACTATCACTGGATCTGCACCGGCATACTTTCACACCCTCCTACATTTCTACGCCCCATCAAGAACCCTGCGTTCAGCAAACCAGCATCGTCTTGCATTGCCTTGTCATTCGCTTTCCTACTCATTCTACTTCACAACTACTTCCTGGTGGAACATTCTTCCTAACTCAGTCCGGTCAACCACATTTCTCACAACATTCAAAAAACCACGTAAAACCCATCTCCTCTGTGTATACTTGAAAAAATATCACTAACACTCTCTCTTTCTCTCAACAGGTATTGGTCTAGCTTTTGTTGAAACTAGTAACTTTTTATTAGCACCTATTGTATTATTGCTCCTGTATGACATATCGCTTATTGCTCCCTGAACTCTCTGTAATTCGCTTCGGATAAAAGCGTCTGCTTAAGGATTAAATGTAAATGTAGTTATTTAGTTATAAGTCCCATTAATCATTTTAAGTGATGATCAGAGACTGTGTTTTTAAAAGAGAGAAGAGTTGTGAAAAAGAGGAAAAAGATTACAAGAAGCAGGCCATTCAGCTGTTATTGAAGCAGTACAATCGTTTATTTGTAGCTCAGTGGTTCGAGCATGGCCCTAACAATGCCAAGGTTGTGGGTTTGATCCCAGGGGATTGCACATACTTAGAAACAAAAATGTATAGGATAAATGCAATGTAAGTTGCTCTGGATAAAAGCGTCTGCCAAAAGCATACATGTAAATGTAATTGTCTCTCTTTCTGCTTCCAAATTCGCCTACTTGTACTATGACCTTGTGTACTTTTGTGCATAGCAATGCACCCACTGGAACATGATAACGCGAAACGGAAGTGGCTGCTTCTGCCTAGATGACACTGTGATCGTTAACAGTCACGATCATCAAAATAGAGTGCTTTTTTGCATTTTCATATGTAATTATTTAATATTTCTTATGAAACGTTTATTGTAAACTTATTTTTTTTAATTCAGTGTAGCATCTTTTTATTTTAATAATGTAGTGTACCTTCACTAAACTACTCGCGGTGAGTTTTTAGTAGTATGAGTGTCCATGGATCCGCACTTTGGATTTTCACTGGAAACAGTATACCATCCGGGTACTTTAAGAATATTAATTTCAGCATTCCATGATTTGGGACATACTACTACTAATTTTGAATACTATTGAGGACAGATAGTACGCAAATTTGGATGCGGCGTCTTTCTCATTTTTATTTAAACAGACTTCACCGTAACTAGACCCCTTTTTAAATTTCAAGTTCAAGTTTTAACAATTTTGTTTATTATTGAGTGTAATCATTTACATTGATAATAGTGCCTAACCTAATTTAATTCACGCTTGTAAAAGCGTTGCAGTCGCGCATTTTAAAAGATAAAAATATGTTCTTTATATTAGTTTGAGCCATAAAACGACGGGTTTCTTGAAATATTGTAATTGTAAATTCCTGAAAAGATGTAATTATTAATTTTTATCTTTGTGTAATGAATTTAGATTTGAATTTAGAAAGATTCTCTCTGGTTTCATTATTTCCATACAGTGCATGCAAACAGGTTAATGAAGTTTATGTTAAGTATGTTGAAGATACATAAATATTTTTAAATACATAAATGTTAACCATCCCCAGTATAGTTGCACTGTATAATAGTGGTTTAAGCAAGGGAAGTTTATAGTGCATTGTGTTGCACACTTCTCGCACACAGCAGGTTTTTAAGAAAAAAGTGATAAAAGTAATGAGGGCCTGTGCCCCAGTAGAGCTTTAGATCTAGCAACGTCCCTGCAAGTCTGGCTATTATTTGTTCATCATCTATTACTAATATTTGATGATATTAAAGATGCAATAAAATAATTCACTGGAAAACAATATTACGATTGTTTTAACTAGGTGTTTGAAAGCAATATACAAAATAACTGCTAAAGAAAACATATTTAATTTTGACCTTAGATTTAAAACATTATTCTTCCCTATTATTGGTCTTTAACTTAAAAAAAAACATGCAGGAGTCCTTATGGGTTTGTGACGAGACCTTTTTATTTAAAGAAGAGTAGAAAACACACCATAGTTCTCTGTCTTTGTGCAAAAAAACACAAGATCAAACTCTGACAAGCTCGTGGTTATTTCAGATTCCTTATAGCAAGTTTCGATCCTGTAGTTTTATTCAGTGTATTTATTTGCTGGCCTAATGTAGAGAGAAAATACTAAATGTATTAAATCTCATACAATAGCCCAACCACAATGGTATTTACACAACCCCTGTTCCTAAATCAAATAATTTGCAATTCTCAGTAGTGTGGAGTGGTGATGTACTATATACATCAAATACATTATTTCATAACCTCTTCCTCCCATAGCGCCTTTTATCCTTCTTACACCCACTGTTAAATTAAAACCAGTGACCACAGTCTCCCTCATGAACCACATTTTCATTGTCTCTCTATAAAACACAATAAACCAAAAAAAAGAAACACTTTGTACCCAAAGAACAAACTCACATCTGAGACTCATAAAGCGGTTGTCTTGGATGGGTCAGTCTCAGTGTTTTCCTTGGATGAACTTTTCTAGGAGTTTCTCTGAGATGAGCAGGGGCAGGCAGATTGGGCAAGATGTGAATGTATAGATTTTGTCTTGTCTGTGATAAACCTATACAAATATAAATAAAACCATGGTGTAGTCACAGATATAAATAAAACCATGGTGAAGTCACAATTTAACTGGAGTTCAAACTTTACTTATACAAACATAAATTAGTGCAGTCTATAATTTAAAAGAATAATATGGCCACGTTCACAATGACACTGTTTGCATGCAACCTCATTATTCTGCCCCTGCTGCAAGATGCACCTTACTTTGAAACGTCAGTCCCACAACATAATTTTGTGAAACTACAACAGCTCATCTGAGTTTTTGACAGGTAATGCATGTATAAATCACACTTTTAATGCGTCTCTTTGCTCCAATGATCCAATATCCTGCACTTCTGATAGCACCTTCAGTAAATAGGCGACCTTGACGTTAAACACGTTCATGAAAGTGTTTTGTAAGCAGCGGAGCTTTGTAATTTTTTTCCCTGAAAAGATGATAGAATGTTTTTCTCTTTGTTCTGTAGGAGAGTGCGTGGAGCCTTCCACCTACCCTCCATTTTGATCATTGAAGGGTCTCAGATTCTTCAGTCCACTTGTTTTTGGGATCTTTTTCCCCTCCGAAAATCACAATTTCTGCCCATAAATGTTCTTCAGTGAGCATTTGGTCTTCTTCATCTGTAGGGACTTTAGGCCATAATCTACGTAAAAATCTCGCTCAACAAAGGCTCTAGCATCTTTTAAAATCTCAAGTTTTCCATGTTGAGCTGCACAATGAAGTCCATAGATCGAGATTGAGGGTGGAGGACTCCTTTTTTAAAAACATAAACTTTCATCCTACATTCTGTGACATCTCCTGAGAAATCATTGCCCACAAACCACAAGCAGCGTAAAAAATTGTGGTGATCTTCCCTCACTACAAAGCTAGGGAACATCTGCTCAATATCAGAAATAAACGCCACTGTCTCCATCCGGAAGTGTAGTGAAAAACACAGCAACATTTCATCAGGTCGGGTGCAGAGAGAAGCACATGGTTTAACGGTACATCTTTGTACCGAACACTAGAGTAAAAAGAACCTCTAATCTGCCCATGATTATGAGGGTGTTTTACACCAAATATAAGCAAGTACCACACTTCCTCGTCTTCCTCTAGAGGAGGTGCTAGCTCTGCCCGACCTGTATCAAATGTGATGTAAGAGACAATTCATACTCTTCTGTTCTCTGTTGTTGGGAAGTAACAGAAGTGGAGTATGGAAGGTAAGGGGCGCCAATAGGGATGAGCGAGTACAGCATTATCTGTATCTGTATCTGTATCTGTTAACCATATGAATTATCTGTATCTGTATCTGTACTCGGACTGGGCGGGGCGGGGCCTAACCCGGAAGTGGGCGGGATTTAACCTGGAAGTGGGTCGGGTTGTCTTGAGATGGGCAGGGCTTTAACCGGTATGTTATTTTAAGCATGCAATTGATATGGGTTGATCAGAAATTGTTATATTTATTGCTGATTAGAAAACTATATACATAACAGCATCAGCATTGAGCTTCAGATCAATGGTTTTGATCACGATAACAAACGAACTATATACAGAACAAGTTTTGCAACAATGAATACAACACATGCGGTTGCAATTATGAAGTTAAATGTAATGAACAAGAGTTTTCATCTCAACATAACTTTCTTTTTTTAACTTTAAATTTTTTTATGATCAGTGTGATTTTTATTTTTTTTGGTTCTTTTTTATTTTTTTTATTTCCACACCAGGTATGTGTGTGTGTGTGTAGCTAATTAATTTGTAATATAGTTTTTTTATACTACTACTTCGAACCAGCAGACGGTTTAACAAAAAAAAAAAATCCGATGACCGGCAGAGAGAGAGTGTGTGTGTAGCTAATTAATTTGTAATATAGTTTTTTTATACCACTACTTCCTTAAAAAACTGGTTTGAGCCAGCAGACGGTTTAAAAAAGAAAAAAAAACTCAGACAGGCAGAGACGCAACGCGAGTCGCATTCTACCAAGCACCACGTCTGAACAAACCCCACGTTTACTAAAACTCTACTGGTTAATAAGTAAGTACTACAAACCGAAGTAAAAAACAAACCTGAAGCTGAAGAAACCCTAAACGTTAACGGAAAAGACCCGCGAGCCTGAGTGACTGAGGGAGGGACAGAGAGAGAGAGAGCTGTTCTCTTGTGTTCAGACCAAACGCGAATGGCGCGTCAAGCGCGAGTGATTTACATGTTAAGTCAATGCAAAGACGCGATAGACCTACTTGCGGCGCGAATGACGCGAATTGCGCGAATGAGGAGGCGCGAATTGCGCGAATGAGGAGGCGCGAATGACGCGAATTGCGCGAATGAGGAGGCGCGAATGACGCGAATTGCGCGAGTGACGCGAATTGCGCGAGTGACGCGAATCGCACGCGGGAATGAAGCGAGTAAACTCAAAATGTTAAAGCGTCCAACTATACTCGAATAGCGCGATTCATTCGCGTTTGGTGTTCTGTGTGTGAGTGAGCAGAGCGGGACACAGTCAGCAACACAATACATCTGTATGTGTGTAGGGGATGGGCGCTGTGACTAGCCTATCACAGAACGCAGACACAGTCAGCTACCCAATGAGGATTTTTATTCAATCCGAGCACAGATATTGACTCGTATTACTCGTATGATACTCGTACTCGGCAAAAGTGCTTTATCCGTACCGGATACTCGTTTCAGCCGAGTATCCGGCTCAACTCTAGGCGCCATGCAACTGTTGGAGCTATCAATACACTGTTTAAAAAAACTTGATCATTTGCCTTGTCATCATCCAGGGTCTTATCAAAGATAGCATTTCGCAGCAAGTACTCAGGGTAGGTGGATGAGTAGTAATTACAGTTTTGTGACAAAATGACATGAACATTGCTGTTAAGCTTCTCTTTCACCTGCATCGGATTAGGACAGGGCTATTCGATGAGTTTGTCATGGGGGCCAGTTCATGAAAAGCATCCCAAATGTGGGGCCGGAGGGATATGGCTTGCAATATAAGGGATAATAACAACAATAAGAAATCAGTTTTATTTTTTCCCAAATAATTTTTTTTCTGTAATTTTTTTTTCTGAATTCTGTGTTTTCCGTCCTTCATTATTCAATAGTACTATATTTGCAGACATGAAAAAATAGTTCAGTACACTACAGTATTCACTTATAAACTATATTAAAAAACCTCTAGTAGATACGTTGAACCATACAGGAAAATAATACAACTTAAAATAAAAAATATTTAGTTTTTAAATCTACTTAAATGTAAATAAAAAAGTTTTTTATAACGTTACTAGCACATTTACTGTAGTTTACTAAAGTAAATAATATACTCAGTAAATATCAAGAGGGATGGTGTGGTAAACCGGACATTTATTTTGACGGGTCGCTGCAAAGGGTGTTTGACAGTTGCCTTTTTCAAATTCTCACATGAAACAGGAACAGTTCATGTGCACGCGTTCTCTGAAAGCTCCTCGAGCACACGCAAATCAATTGCAGATTACATATTTAAACACCATTTGAATATTTCTAAAGTAAATACACAATTTCAATTTGAAGTTCGTTCCTGTTACGAATTGCTCCGAGACTTAAAGGGTTGAGGATCTACAGTCCCTGACAAAAGTCTTGTCGCTTGTGTACATATTGACCTGAAGTGCCGCTGAAATATATTTCTAATCAAGATTTTTTTACAAGAAATGGCTCATTTTAATCCCAACATCTTTTGTAATAATGTTTCAGTGCAAAACGAAACTGTCAAAAAGTATTGTAATATTTACAGCTTGGTAAAGGCCATTGAGTCAATTTTTGCAAAGACATAAGTGTTGTCGCCTTGTCATATGAGCTTCACCTGTAACTAATAATGGATCAATAAGGTCTCAGGTGTGCATAAATAGAACCCCAGTACACTAGACCTTCACATCAACTGCAACTAGATCTCTGCAAACATGCCTAAGATTCACCCTGAGAGTAAAGTTTTGATTATCAAGAGGCTGAAGACCAGATCCACTGCTGATGTGGCAGACACCTTCAATGTGTCTCAGCGTCAAGTACAGAGGATAAAAAGAGACTGGAGACGTTTTTGACAAGCCCAGGTCAGGCTGACCCCGCAAGACAATTGCTCGAGAGGACCGTTTGTTGGCTCGAAAATCCAAGGTCAGCCCATTTTCCACTGCAGCAGAGCTCCACGAGACCTGGTCACCTGAAGTCCCTGTGTCAACCAGAACAGTTTGTCTGATTCTGTCTCGAAATGGCCTCCATGGTCGAATCAGTGCCCAGAAGCCAGCACTAAACAAAAGACAATTGAAAAACCGTGTGGCATTTGCCAAGGCCCACAGCCTGCTAAAAGAATGGACGCTGGAAAAGTGGCAAAAGGTGGATTTTTCAGATGAATCTTCTGTTGAATTACACAACAGTCGCCGCAAATATTGCAGGAGACCTATTGGAGCCCGCATGGATCCGAGATTCACCCAGAAAACAGTGAAGTTTGGAGGTGGAAAATCATGGTCTGGGGTTACATCCAGTATGGGGGTGTGCGGCAGATCTGCAGGGTGGAAGGCAACATCAATAGTCTAAAATACCAAGAAATCTTAGCTACCTCTTATATTCCCAACCATAAAAGAGGCCAAATTCTGCAGCAGGATGGTGCTCAAGGCGAAGAAGATCAAGATGCTCCAGGATTGGCCAGCCCAGTCACCAGACATGAACATCATTGAGCATATATGGGGTAGGATGAAAGAGGAAGCATGGAAGACGAAACCAAAGAATATTAATGAACTCTGGGAGGCATGCAAGACTGCTTTCTTTGCTATTCCTGATGACTTCATCAACAATTGTATGAATCCTTGCCAAACCGCATGGATGCAGTCCTTCAAGCTCATGGAAGTCATACAAAAAATTTAAATTTGGATCTCAGAGCACCACTACTTAATTTGCTGACATATTTTTGTATTTGCAGTAAATTTGTTCAATTACTGTATAGGCGACAAAACTTTTGTCTTGCCAAAATTTGACCTTTTTGTCTTGATTTAATGATCAATCTTTTTTCAGTGAAACTGTTTATTTCAGTGCATTAAAAGTCATTTGGGAGGGTTTTAGCTTTTCATATGAGCTATTTCTAACACCAATTGATTAATTAAAAGTCAGGTTAATAGCAGGTGTTTCTACAAAATAGATAAGCGACAAGACTTTTGTCAGGGACTGTAAATGCAGCTTTAATAATCCTAAAAACAGTACAGACAATGGTCAGGGAAGGCAGCAAAGACGAGGTCACAGGCGATGGTCGGTGCAGGCAGTAGAGATTCACAAAAAGTATACAATCCAAGGCCAAACACAAGTTATCCAATAGCCGAGAATGCTCAGAAATGCAATGTAACACAAAAACAAGACTTTGCAATGAGTGAATGAAATGATGGGGTTTAAATAAGCAGAGGTGCAACAGATAACAAGACACAGGTGAATGCAATACTGACTAATGAGCCCAAAGGCTTATGGGAAATGTAGTGCACAGAAAGTCCGAGTAAAGTGGAGAGTACTCTCTGGTGGAGCACGAGGACACTGCAGCTGACAGACGTTACAGTTCCTACTTTTTGGTTAAGAAATAATAAATTTGCCAGATTCTGTGCCATTCCGCGTTATACAGCAGACATTCCTGGATTCCGCGATTCAATCATAGGGCCCTAAATATGGGAGCCAGTAGGCCTATGTTGTATTTTTTTTTTTTGCCCCATAAGACACCCAAAGTTCTTTCCTACATTTAAACATGCTACTTTTGTATTTTAAACTGCACATTGTTGCATTGTAAGATGCCAAAGCAGGCTTTTCTATATTCAAACATGTTCATTGGTTGTATTTTGAAACTGCACAACAAAAAAGGGAAATTCAGTGCCACTCGCCTGTGTTCACACCAAACGCGAGCAATCGCGTTCCATGCTCTTTATTGCTCGCGGGAAAAGTTCGTTATTTTCGCGTGAGTGACGCAAAAACTCTTTGCGCGAATTCATAGCTCGAGTTGATCGTTTTCATCTTACGTGGAAGAACGCCTCAAACGCGCCGCCCGATTCGCTTCATTCGCAGCGCCTGCTGCGAGTTCGCGTCCATGCGCGTCTTTGCATTGACTTTGTATGTAATTTACTCGCGCCAAACTGTTCGGCCCGCGGGCCGCCAATTGAATAGCCCGGGACTAGGACATGGATAGCATAAACTTGGATGGTGTAAGGTGGTGAAAATAAGAGAAGAGACACCAACCGCCCACTGGCTCAATGGAAGAATCAACTGGCAATGGCGAAGGCATCTGCATGTTCTGTCTTACCGGCGCTCTTTGTTGTTGCTATGTATATGTGTTTGTTCTTTTATATACAATCAATTTTGTGTCCGGTTGCTTTTCCCTTGAGAACGTTCACCTGTATGGGGAAGGAGCGCGATACTCAGAAATAACACTCTAACTACTGAAAAAAGTGTTGTGTGTGTTTTTAACACTAATATCCCCTCATCAGCTATGAAACACACAACAAAGCATAATTGTAATTCCAAATTTCCAAATTGGAAATTGAACTTGATCTCTCGAACAGACAAAAAAATTTAAGAATGAATAGCTGAGATTAATGCAGATCTTCAAGCTAACAAAGTGAGAGACTCTAGGAGTTATCCTCACAAGCTGAACCAGGGCAAAGACGATCAGAATGAGACAGGCGCCCTACAGAAAAATGCTTGAATTAAAACGAGACGAGATAGCAAATGTTCACATATTTAAACTTTAAAGCTGAAGTTCAGCTTATCAGATCTAAACTAAAAGAGGAATGCCCTAAAACAGAGCTGGAAGATATGAAGGTGGCTTTGGAGAAATATGAGGCAGAACTAAAACTAGTATATGATAGTATACAAGCTTTTACTATCCCTTCCCAAGATGTTAAAAGGAAAATGGACAGTTGCACATCAGTTACTAGTGAATTACTGCAGTACTGAAGAGCCGTTATGCAAAAGTTGGAACTAAGGAGTTTGATGCAGCGGCAATATAAGAAACACTCAGTCATTTACTCCAAAGGGATGATGCCGGGTCAATTTATGGATCGGCTGCGTCACGAGCCGAAAGAAAAAGTCAGCAGGGAACTCAGCCTGAACTCTAGGCATTCGCTGGACACAGAGAGTGCGTGCAGATCCCCTACCCTCTTGATGGAGGCGAGCACCACTAGGAGAGCCATCTTCATCCTGAAATTAGGTAGATCAGCTTCTCCCAGGGGCTCAAACAGGGCACTTCCCAGGCCTACGAGGACCACGTTGTGGTCCCAAGAGGGTATGGAGCGCCAAGAACCAAGTCTGGTTGGGCCTGTAGGGCTCAACTAACAGAACTTGATGCTCCTCTTTCCTGACCTTGCACAGGCTCACTGGGGGGAAGGTGTAATTCCGCTTGTCCCGCGGCCAGCTGTGTGCTAAGGTGTCTGTGCCGAGGGGGGCCTCGGTCAGGGAGTACCAAAGCGGGCAATGGGTGGTGTCCAGGGAGGCGAACAGGTCCACCTGTGCCTGCCCGAACTGCTCCAAAATGAGCTGGACAGCGCGGGGATGGAGTCGCCACTCTACGCGGAGCATGACCTGCCGATAGAGCGCATCAGCTGTCTGGTTGAGGTCGCCCGGGATATCAAAGTCAAACTCTGCTTTATTGTCAATTATGCCACATGTATAGTCCATACATATAGAGGATTGAAATCGTGTTACTCTCTGGTCCATGGTTCATACAAATAACACTAACACAGAATAAAATACAGATTATTATATATATATATATATATATATTATGTAAAATACAACTTTTAAAGGGATATTTAAAGAGAAAAAGAAGATAGGTAATGGCAGATAGAGTGCAAACCAGTGAAACAGTGCAGATGTGATGTAGAGCAAAGAGCTTATTAGGCCGTGTTCAGACTTGACTTCTTTTTTGAAGCTGCTTATAATCCTATGGAGTAAACTGTGTTTTAAAAGAATGTCCTGAGCGTTTTTTTAAACGGCAGCACCGGTGTCTTTTTCTGCAGCTAAGAGCATCTTTTGAGATTAAAAATAAGTTCAACTTTTCTAAAAAAAAATCCCCCACGTCAAGCTCCTTTTCACAGCTAACCAATGACAAAGACCTGTCGTTTCCATAACAACATGTGAGGAACGTGATTGGTCGAGAAGGCTCAAGCTCGAAAAAATAAAATTGTGGCTGAAACACCCGTCGGAGCATAGTTTTGTATAAATGTAAGTTTAATTTTCATTTTCAACAACTTCTGATTGCAATCCTAGCAAGAAATAAGTATTATAGTTTTTAAATATGTGATTAGTTATTCCAAAGACGCTCTCTGTGTAAAATTCAAATAGACTTCCGTTACATTGTCACACCTTCGTGCACAAACGCTGCCTCCAGAGTCATGGTGTTCGGCTGCTATTTGTACAAGGCCTTAGTCTGTTTAAAGTGACAAAGAGAGCAGGCTTTGTTTGACCTGTCAGAAGAGGTAGTTGAAGAGGGGCAGACGGATGCTGCATAAAGTGACTAGTGTGGGTCAGTGTATGTGTATGTTTTGGTGGGGGGTGGGTTGGGAGTGGAAGGACCTGCGGATGAGGTCAGAGTTTAGTGGTGCATGGGCAGGAGAGGGGGGCAGGGTATCGGGAGGGAGTTTAGCTTCCTGACTGACTGGTGGATGAAGCTCTATTTTAGTCTGCTGGTCCTGGCCTGGAGACTTTGCAGTCTCCTGCCTGATGGGAGCAGCCTGATGAAGCTGTGTGTCGGGTGGATGGGGTCTGCAATACAGAGGGCTTTGTGGGTGAGACGGGTTCCATAAATGTCCTGGAGGGAGGGGAGAGAGACACCAATGATCTTCTAAGCTGCTCTCACTATGCATTGGAGGGTCTTGCGGCAGGATGCGTTGAATGCGCCATACCACACAATGATGTAGCTTGTCAGACGGCTCTCCATTTTGCCTCTGTAGAAGGTGCACATGATGGGGGCTGGGGCTCTTGCTCTTCTTTGAGGAAGGAAGTAGAGATGCAGATATGAGTGGCCCGCATGGATTTCACCAGCTGCTGAGTTGCGACATCTGCCGTGAGCGAATGCCACTCTGAGGAGAGCAGCACGTGCTTGCCCTGAATGAGGGAAGGAAACTCTTCAGAGCAAGCCAAGCGGCCAGCAACTCTAGGTAATTGATATGCCACTGCAGGCAGGGGCCCGTCCAATGACCCGACACTGCATGCCTGTTGCACACAGCACCCCAGCCTGTCATCACCACAACGTGCCTTGAGACCTGCCCGAGCGGAAGTCCTGCCCGGAGAGAGGACACACTTGTGTCCAAGGGGCTAGGGTGCGATGGCAGTGAGGCGTGATGGAAATACGCCTCATGCTGGTGTGCCACCCTCTCCATGGAACTCCAATGCTGAACGGTCTCATATGCATCAACCAGAGCGGCACGACTGCTGATGAGGATGCCATAGGCCCAAAGAGCCTCTAAAAAATGTTCAGCGGGACCGCTGGTTGCCTGAAGAGTTTCAGGAAGCGCAGCACCAACTGGGTGCACTCGTTGGTAAGGCGCGCTACATGGTGACAGACAAAGATAAGAAGATGCTCTGGGTAGGTGAAAGCTTGCTCTTGTCCCAGTTGACCCGCAGGCCCAGTCGGTCAAGGTGCCAGAGCAGGATGTCCTAGTGCATACACAACAGATCTCCTGAGTGTGACAAGATGAGCCAGTCATCGAGATAGTTGAGAATGCGCACGCCCTGCTCCATGAGGGGGCGAGAGTAGCCTCCGCGACCTTGGTGAAGACACGGGAAGACAGGACCAGACCGAAGGGAATGGCTTTGTACTGGTATGCTCGGCCCTCGAAGAAAAACTAAAGGAAATGGTCTGTGACGAGGGAGAATCGAGACACGAAAGTACGCATCATTCAGGTCGATAGCTAGGAACAAATCCTAATGTCGGACGGACGTCAGGATGCGCTTCTGCGTTAATTTTCTGAGCGGGAGCCTGTGAAGGGCCTTGTTCAGGGTGTGCAGATCCAGGATGGGGCGCAGCCCCCCACCTTTCTTGGGGACGATGAAGTTGCAGCTGTAGAATCCCGAAGACATCTTGGCTGTAGGGATGGGCTCGATCGCACCTTTCGCCAGAAGGGTGGCGACCTCGGCCCGAAGCACGGGAGCATTCTCGCCTAAAACCAAGGTAAACAGAATGCTCCGAACCCTGAGCGGGCCTCTGGTGAGCTGGATCACATAGCTGAGACAGATCATCCTCACTAGCCAACGTGACGGGCTGGGGAGCTATACCCATGCCCCCAGGTACCGCGACAGAGGGACTAGGGGAGCGATCTGTGAGGTTATGTGGCTAGCAGAAACCGCTGACTTACCTGTCTGTAGTCTTCGCTGCACGACGCACCATCGAGTGGAGAGTGCTGAAGGCTGCAGGATCAGCATTACTCAATGTCGAGTTGAGGCTGCACTCAGCTGGAAAGAGATCGACATAATGCAAAGTTGAGTTGAGGCTTGTTGACAGCATGTTATGGCTGGAGTCGTGCCCGATGTCTTTGGTCTCCATGGGCTGTCCGGGTCAGGGCCACTTAGCAGATTTCTTCCTTTTTTTTTAAAACATTACTGATGTGCATCTTGAGCCAAAACAATAGCACTAGCATATTGTAAGATATGTCAGGGCAAGTTATTTTCAGTTAAGACAACTCATTAATTTAGCCTAGAACTATTTTTACTGTAAGCCTAGTCTGTGAAACCGGGCCTAAATGTTATGAAAGAGTCCTCTTAAAATGCACATATTTTCACAGTAAATAATTGTCCTTGAGATAGGAAAAGGCGCTGTATAAATGTAACATATATATTAAAACATATAAATTAAACGTATAAATAAGTACACTTACAGACAATGGCATCCTTGTCATAAACAGTAAATTATTACAGATTATATTTAGACTTTTGCTACTGCAACTCTGCAACTGAAACCCAAAATGCCTGCCAGAACCTTTGACCTAGGTCACATGACACACTTCACTCAATCAAGAAAGACTAGTTAAATTACTTGCTAAATAATCAGAACACTCATAATGAAGTTATAATGATTATTTTGCAATGTTACATTTGACCTCATGTAAACATATACTTTTGGTTTAAATTATGTTATTAAGCTCATAGTAATCATCATATTCAATTCAATCACAGCTTTCATGTGGCTCAGTGGTTAGAGCATGGCACTAGCAATGCCAATGTCATAGGTTCGATCCCAGGGGATCAGAAACGAAATGTATAATACAATGCAATGTAAGTCGCTTTGGATAAAGCATCTGCCAAATAAGTAAATGTAAATTTATATAGCGCTTTTCACAATTTTCATTGTTGCAAAGCAGCTTTACATACATCATAATAAAAAAATATATAAAAAAATAATAGGGGGAAAATTAAAGAGAATATACGGTATTAAGATACATGGTATTTTTGCAAGTTTTTCTCTATGCAATGTACATTGATGTCAGTGGATTGTCAGAAACTGTTAATTATTCAATCGAATATATTTAATTTGGGTATATTATTATTTTAAATATTGTTTTCAGGACTGGGATTCTTAAATTACAATATACCAGAAAAAATTCCAATAATACCAAAACGTGCGGAAAGAAATATTTTTTAAATATGTTAACATGCATGCGTGTTGTTAAACGCAAGTTGTTTATATTTATGGATTAAACTAAATCAGTCTCCTAGGGAGTAAGCCAGTGGCAACGGTGGCAAGAAACCAAAGCTCCACTATAGATTTATATCTGTATAAGAAAGGTGGAAAAAAAAGATTTTGAGCAAGACTCAACTGGGAGAGTCAGTTCTCCTCTGGCATATTAAACTATTACTGCTGCAACTAGAGAGAGAATAATTACTGTTACAGTTACTGTGAGATTCATTGGAAATAGTTCACTGGGCTGTTAGTGACTGGAGGAAAAAACTATTGAGGATAGAAAAAAAGAGATATTTAGGTCTGTCCAATATTATTCTGGTTCTGGATGACTGCAGGTTGTGGCTGTAGTTGTGATCAGGTGAATTGCCCATCATCACGAGCGTCTGTGAAGAGCATCAGGCAAGAACTGGAGCTTGGACTGACAAATTCTGGTGCCCTCGGGATCCTAGCTTGTGTCTACAGTTGCCATCAGGTGGACTTCCCATCATCTCGAGCGTTTGGCTGAACTGAGAAGAGCATCTTGCCTGAACCGGAGCTTGGATTTATGACCTCTGATGTCCTCGGGGAACCCGAGTTTTCAGTCTAGTTTACACTAAAGTTTACACTAGTTTACACAAAAGTTTACACGCCCCTTGCAGAATCTGTAAAAAATTAAGGTTTATTTTTAATTTAGTCCTGCCCTGAGCAATATATTTCACTAAAGAAATGTTAACATAAAGTTCACACTAAAGAATAATAACAAAATTTCTAAAAATAGCCCAGGGCAAAAGTTATATCAATAGACACACTTTAACGGAAGACTGAAACACAAAAAAAAACATTAAACTGACAGTATAAACAATAAAGTAGAATAAATAAAAATGTTGATTGACAGGTAAATAACTCACATCTCACTGTAAAAAAAAACTTACCAAAATGAGTGATTTCACTAACCAAAATGTGTGACTTACAAACAAAAATAATGCATGATTAAAAAAGCTTAAGCATTCTAAAACACATCAATAACTCTCTAAATGTGTTGGCTAATGACTATTTTTTTGTTTTTTTAGCAATGACGGGAGTTTACCGGCAGCTTTAAAACGTATAAAAGTGTTTTGATTGTTGATCAATCTGTGGTGTCCACAAGTGCTTTATAGCGCAACTCTTTAGTGTCAGAAGATCAACTGTATTAACATAATGAAGTAATTTGGCAGCATGTTTTGCCGACATGTCAGTGCATTACACAGTGACGGAGAGTGACATGACATTTACCTTTCCAGTATGGTTCCCTTTACACAGCAGGGCTTCTCCTTAAATCTGTTTATGAGTACTAAAACATTTCATTACAGAATGCGGTTGTGGCACTAGCTTTCTATCCAATAGGAACATATAGTCAGCAAAAATGACATTAGTGCAAACAGTGTAACGGCAGCTCTCTTAAGTAAACATACTGCACACATATGAATGTGCATTTTTAATTTAGCACATTGTGAACAGAAATGTCCCTACTGTTGTTGTACAATGCTAAATGCAAAAACCACACTTTCTTTTGATAAAGAAGGTGCAATCCCCGACGAGTCCATCAATATTGTTACAAGGAATGCATGCAGATAGAAGAGTTTGGTTGCTCGTCATACAGACAACATCTGTGTCGTGACTGTAAACTGTAAAAAATATGCCAATCCCTAAAATCTGACAGTGTAAATTTTGCCTCAGTCACATAATAGATAGATTAAATGACAAGTGGATGTCTGGTTAAGCGGTTTCATGTGTGTATAGGAAGTTAAGTCAACAAGGTTTTTGTGAGTTGATAAGCAACTGCAAGGTGATGATGGTGATACTATGGCATTACATCTTAGAAACAAAAAAAAACATCTCAAACACAATGACATATGATATCATTTTCAATTGTTCACCAACAGCCACTTCAGATGTTCATTATACAAGATTTGACTTGTGGACATATTCTTTTTAGTCTCTGTTTGGTTCATTGGTTCATTTACACGATGGTTCTCTGCTCCTTCTCCTGCTAGAGTTCACAGCCTTGTACATCTTTAATTATGGATCAGATTCTTTTGCCCCTGTTTTAGAGTGACTCCAGACCAGCTTCGTTCAAGTCAGCCACTTGAAAGTTTGAAAACCTCCAGTGACAGGAATATTAATGTGGCGGCAGTGTCGAATCTGTTTCAGCTCATGCATATTCAATGTCCCTCCAGCTCTCTAAGATTTATGTCAGTCTATGCAGGCATGCGCTTCTCCGCTATTTTAGATAAGCTCATGCTAAATTGATGTTATCAAGAGTTCTCTTTCTTCCCTTGTTCAATATCTTCTCTCTTTCAATGGTTCTACCTTTTCTTTCATTCATTCATTCATTCATTCATTAATTCATCTTCTAGTATAATCTCAAAGTTGCATCTGGTCTAATAAGCAAGTCTGGATCAGTCCTTTGAAAACACTATAGATCTGATTGAGTCACATAGCCCCTCAGATTTCACATGTTCAGATTCAGGGCATCCTGAAGTTCACCTCTTTATTAGGTATGCTGTAGTTGTGTTTATTCATGGCTAGCCCAGCAGCTAATGAAAACTTACTTAAACTTACTTTATTTAATCATGGCTAATCACCAGGGCACAAAGTCCACATACATATTCACGAGTTCGCCTCTCATATAACAACTAGTGATAGGGGACGGATATAATGCGTATTTTGCGTGCTGTCCCGGGGTGAGGGCTCTGAGCTCGGTGGTTCCTCCAAATTCGGAGTGCCTGGCCCTTGTCCTGGGAGAGGGCCCGGTGTGTGCCCGTACTCGGGTCGTTGCCCCCTTGGGCTTTAAGGCTGAGCTGTGGGTGAGGCGATAGGGTGGAGGAGGGGTGCTGAAAACACTAGAGATGGTGAAGGTAAGGCGGCTTGTCTATTTGGAAGGGTTCGCTCATGGGCTGATAGGGTAATTGGTAAGATTGGTTATGGGAAACCCATCGGGTTAGGTGTCTGATTGTGAGATTAGTCATGGAAAGCCAGCCGGGTTGATTATCTGATTAGTGAGATTGGTCATGGCGAACCAGCCATGTTAGTTATCGTTTAGTTATCATTTTAGTTGAAAACGTATGCCATGTAAACAGCGCCTTGGTGTTAGAGCAGTATCCTATTAGTTTCATGGTCGATTGCAATGTTTTAGGACATCAATCTTGTGTTGCAGTCAGTCAAAGCTTCTTTAGTTACAATGCAATGGGAGAGGGAATCCTTTGGTCCCTCACGATTAATTTCAGAATCAATTCTCGACTTGCTGGTTTGCATATGTGTGACGTCATCACGTCACATTTGCCCTCAGAGTCAGACTAGTGTTGGCACTTATGCTTCTAGTCTCTGGAATGCCACATACTGTACTTTAATGCAAGTAACAGATCAATTCAGCTGTTCTCATCATAGACATATTTTCTGTTTCTGTTGTCAGACATTAATAGTATAAAACAGTAAATAATCAGAATCAGAAGAGCTTTATTGCCAAGTGTGCTTGCACACACAAGGAAATTTCTTTGGTGTTGGAAGCTTCTAGTACAGACATTCAACACATTGACAAGACAATATTATAAGATTTACAGTCTAAAAGATTCTAAAATATGCATATATAAAATAAAAAGACTATTGTACAGAAAATGGGGGATAATGACATATAAGAGGCATTGTACAGGGTAGAATATACATATTAACCGATTGTATGTACACTTGTGCAAATGGATAATGTACTAAGTAGAGGTAGTGTTATATACATGTATAAATCAAAATTACATATAATAAGAAACTATAGTGCACACTATAGGAGTAGTGAAAGTGGAATATTGCCAATAAGCGTGACTCATAAACACTGCATGTTAATATGTAGTAACTTCCACGTATTGCCTTGTTGTCTGATAAAATCATTATAGGGCCTACACCTACGGAGCAGTGGATTGTCTATTGCAGCCCACCCAGTGCCTCCATCTTGGTAAAAAACAGTACATATTTACAGAAGTAAATGTTCATGTTCTTATGTCTTCAAAGTCATTGACACGTTTTGGAAAAACGCAATTTGCATTGATTTATTGACAAGTCAGCTGCGGTGCGGTAAAATAATGACATATAAAAATGAATTGCATTGTTTCTTGATTCTTGTTTGCCATATAATAAAATCTATTGATCTATGTACTGATGTAGATGAGCAAGCTTGGCATTATATTCCCATTAATTTGTTTGTAATGAAACCACAACCACAATGTTCACGTTTTGTTTTCACATGGTTATTCACTTTTTCTTTGAGATGTAATGCATGCATAATAAAGGGTAAATTAATTGGTAATGAGAACAGATTTAAAAATAATTCATTATTTGTAAAAGTAAACAAAAATGATCTAATTCTGTTCTGATCATCCAAACTGAAACTTAAAGATTGTAGTGTCGTTTGCCTCTAAATGCAGATTTAAAGTTGAAATTACGTTAACTAAAAGAATAACCACAAAAATACAAAATATCGCTTAGCAATCGTAATAGGCCTATTACCTGCAGCGCCTTTCTCCACAGCCGGCCTGAAAGAGCCTACTTTAACCAACCATTTATTGATTTTACTCGACAAAACATGTAAAATAACATAAATATTATGCTGATTCAAGTGTTTATGTATGTTCCCTACATTATTAATGGCAGTCTGCCATTATAAACTCGTTTTTCATTCACTCTGTGTGAGCTTAAAATGTTTTTGTTCTGTACCCTTTCCCTCACACACATGCACTGCATATTTTGGATTACAACATTTTTTGCATAAAGCTTATTATAAGTATATCAAGTAATATACTGAAAATGCCAAAACTTATCCAGTGTTCATTAGCTGCTCAAATATATGCCTACTTATTTTATTTAATTCACATTTGTATTTAAATAGTTTTTATTTTTATTTTCATTTGACAATTTATATTTAGCTTAAGATGGCTAGAGGTATACTTTTTTCATGAAGGAAAACAACTTTCATTCTAATTGGATTCTGCACTTATCAATAAAATAATAAATAATAAAAAGTGTAGGCCTGTGTCTACATAACAATAACCTAATGGTAGCTTTTTTAAGTATTTTTGTCAGCATTTCACTCATTGTCAATGTTGCAGTCTAAATATTAAATATGTTAAATAAATTCTAAGACTAGAATCTTTAAACGGCACACACTGAACGATTTTATCTGTCTAATCTAAACAACGACTGAGCACAACTCAAACAGACTGGGCCTGATCAGCGGTTATAATTAAATTACGTGAACGGCGTAACGCAAAAGCACTAAGAACTAAGGGTAATCATCAAAAGCAACTTGGTTGTCACAGGTGTTTATTTAATGTGGTTTATGTGGCTGCTGAGCCATGAACAATTTTGTTTTTACATACTGTCCACTATTTATTCACTACTACTGTTGCGTCTGTCAGATGCGTGTGTGTGTGTTTTAATCGTGCTAATGCTGTTTTTATCGTTATGTTCTTAACACTGTATATAATGACATACAGGCTTGTGCTCTGATTTAACAGTGGTTGTGTATTTTGATAACAGATGGATTTTAGGCTCGGCCCAACTGATTTTCTCTGGGCCCACTTACATTGTGATTCCTACGCCACACTATCCGAACCCGCTAATGACTTCTGGCTTTTTTATTCCGATAACATCATATTATTAATACATTAACCAACATTCAGGAATCTATTTTTTTTCAGAATCGTCAACATCACGATGCATCTAAGAATCGAAATGTTCTCCTACCTTACCATGCAATGCTGCAATATTGTACTGTCTTACATTAAAGATGGTTGATGCAGTGTGCCATGCCTTTATGTCTATCTCGGTGGCATTATATTGTCTTACTTACAATCAACAGCAGTAAAGGACTATAAAACGTATACAGATTTTCACACAAGCATATCATAAATTTTGGGCATTAGGGCCTGTCTAAATGTTTTTTTTTGTTAGTATACATATCCAGATGTGTCTTAGGTTAGCTGCTTTGTCATGCCTCACAATTCCAGCATCTTGTGCCATGAAATTGTCATAAATTACTCCAATTACTTAAAGCGGCCCTAACACACAGGGTTTCTGCCAATCTCATATTAATCTTGAGTATCTATAGAGTAGTATTGCATACTTCATATCTTCGAAGAGTATTTCATTAGATCACATTTATAAAAGATAGATACAGCTTCACGATTGTTTCCGAAAACATATGGCGCGTGCAGGGGGGAGGGGTAGGCTGAACCAAAGCACGTGCGCACCCACTGTCAACAAAACCGTTTTGTATGTTCAAAATAAACTTTCCGAAACCTGTACGATCGCTGGGGGAGTGTATCAAGCACAGAAATACTACGTAATACACCCAACTCGTTTTTTGACAAGTTGACCATGTTAGGCATCAGAAGACAGCACGTTTAACATTGTGAAAAAGTCAGAAGGCATAAAACACTGTTGCAGGGCCGCTTTAAAGTTAAATCGTTGAATTATTAACAGTCAACTTATGAAAAAGTCAATACAATTATGTATTAATTTTGTGAATAATTGAATATTTATGATAAAATGGTTGGTTTATTAATAGACAGACTCAAATTTGAGTCAAAATGTATATTCTCAGGGTGGATTGGCATTCAAAAAAAAGAAGCCCTTGTTAAATAAGTTAAGTGATGAGGTCTCCTAACAGTGCATGTAGCAAACACCAAAGAAAGAGGATTACACAAGCTCTGTTAAGTTTGTGTGGCTTGAGTTGATCTCGGAGGCCCCAACCGTGCATCCTTGTGAAATTAAATATTTAACACTCTATGTTTATTAACTGCTTCATAGACAAAAGCCTTCTTCCCTTTGACTTGTGCATACTGGCATTGCGCTCATAACAAACAAACAAAAGGTCTCTTGATCCATAATGGATGATATCCCCTAGTATTGCAAAAGAGCATTATTAAAGAAGTAGGGCAAATGGTGCAAGCTCTCATTTGTCAACATCAACATTTCCTCAATGAACACAACAATAGGAAGTCACATTTATGCGAAGCTTTTGGAGCCATATTGGCTTCAAAAAGTTACCAGTCAAATCAATTGAGATTCAACAAAACAAAATATTATTAAAATCAGACTAAAAGACTAGTACACCATTATTATACAACAGGACAGCAATCTATGTGTAGGCTTTTTCTTTACAATGAATGTACAAATAGATACAGTGACAGATACAGCTAGTGACATTTTATTCAAAGCCCTCTACCACTGTAGTTTCCAAACCACTGTACGTGTCTGTTAGTGGGTTCTTCAGCAAACCGAAACATGCAGGGAATCATTAAATATAATAAATATACATGTGCCTCATTAATAACATTTGATTTGAGATTTACAAACGATGAAATCAAATTGCACATTAGTCTCGTTTGAACTTTGTGTCTTGCCTTTGTTTCAGCCAGCTCTCAAACTACAACAAGAGGGAGATCAGACGCAGCCAATGGACTACTTGCACATAGCCTTGTGATGTACTTCCGACTTGAAATCGTACGGCTCTAGGTTCTGGTTATATGTTTTTACAATGGGGCATTGCTCCCTGTGAAACCTAAACGGTTGAAAATAAGATTTTTACGCACATACATTATCAGCGACATAAGAAGAAATATTCTAAACATTACTATATAATCTTAAAAAGATCTGAGAAAGCAATGGCTGGTGAATAATAGCGTTTCACTTTTTTTCCTCACACACAGCTCCGTTGCAGACATGTAAGACCACCGAACGTAAATCACAGAAGGCTGAAGGAGACTATAACAGGGAATCTTAGCAGCACTATTTAGATTAAACAACTACAGACTTCAAATACTGCCGTGTTTAATGCGCGAGAAAGCACGGACCTGACCAACACACGCAACATGTTTTATTAAATGTTTGGATCACTATGTTGTGTTGTTTTTTTATTGACAAATGTATCCTATCAATGTAAATGCAATTTCTGCCAATAACTATAGGTCTATGTAAAAAGTGTAGTTATAGCGTTTAAGGATAAACAGCACAAAATTTTGTTGGTTTTTTTAGCTTTTCTTGTCGCCACGACGTACGTTTGGTAATAAGATTAAGATAGCTGAGATGTCCCACCTGTCCCACCCTCAAATTACGCCTATGCAATAAAATATTTATTTATTAGCACCAAAATCAACATCATATAACTAAAGAAAGCGTGTTGGGCTTGAATGTGATGATTTATCTCCCAGATAAATGTAGAAGACATTGTTTTACACAGGTGTTTTGTTGTTCACGTCGAGAGAAACAGACGATGTAGGAGACTGACTGCGGAGCTGAAGAGAGCTGCTAAAGTCGAGAGTTTTGCTGATAACACTGTAATTTTCACTGTAATACCTAAATGGAGAACTTTTTGCGTCCTAGGCCGTGAAACGTGACCGATTAAGTGCACTTCTCAGTGCGCCAGCAAGCTGAACTTCATGTTCAAGAGTGTATTTTTGTGAGTAGAAACTGCACAAGAGGTTTTGTTTTTGTATTCTTTGGGCTTTTGGGAGAAAGATTTGTTGTTTTTTCGTGTTCGTGCAGCACGATAGATGTTTTTTCCTATTTTTTTTCCTGTTCACCCTGCCATCCAAGTGACATATCCACACTGAATTGTCTCAGATGCGTGTTAAGTCGTTACCTTTCATGAACGGTCTGTTTACTTCATCTCAACACAAGTCATCTTCCCCAATGAAAATATGCACATCATTGTTGCTACTGAGTGGTACAGTTAATATTTTCACACAAAAACACACATGTGAATGTTTTGCTTGTATAAACTGAACGACCTGAAGATTTAAATGAACTCTAAACTTGAGTTTTGATGTGGTCATTGATAATGGTCATTTGATTGAAAGTTGCATTGTTGAAGTGAGTTGCATGATAATTGTAAGAGTTGCCTTGACAGGTTTACACACTTATTTGAATTACTTAACTTGCATTGGCATTAACATTTAATTTCATTCATTTGTGAGTTGAATGTTATTCCAGAATCCAGAGGAGTTATACACAGGTTTAATGGTTAAACAATTTGTTGTGCACCACGGGTAAAGACTACAGTGACAACTGTATTTGAGTGTTACGGCCCATAACCATAACGAACATATAACAATTAAGGGAAATTAACCCATTGAGCATGTTTGGGATGATCTGGATCAGCGTATACGACAGTGTGTTCCAGTTCCTGCCAATATCCAGCAACTTCGCACAGCCATTGAAGAGTAATGGACCAACATTCCACAGGCCACAATCAACAACCTGATCAACTCTATGCGAAGGAGATGTGTTGCACTGTGTGAGGCAAATGGTGGTCAAACCAGATATTGACTGGTTTTCGGACCCCCCCAATACAATAAAACTGCACATTTTAGAGTGGCCTTTTATTGTGGCCAGCCTAAGGCACACCTGTGCAATAATCATGCTGTCTAATCAGCATCTTGATATTCCATTAATGTGAGGTGGATGGATTATCTTGGCAAAGGAGAAGTGCTCACTAACACAGATTTAGACAGATTTGTGAACAATATTTGAGAGAAATAGGCCTTTTGTCTACATAGAAAGTCTGAAAGATGGGGGCAAAAACAAAAGTGTTGCGTTTATAATTTTGGTCAGTGTAGTTTTCTTCATTCATTTCATATCTTGTTCTGATCACCTTCATCTTGCTGAAATACAGCAGAAGAAAAAAACAGACATCCTAAAAAACAAAATCTGATTAATTGTTGAAGTAAATCTTAACAGCAGGGCCGTGCAGAGACCATTAAAGGGGCAGGTGCTTAAAGTATAAAAGGGGCACGTGGAACAAGGCTTTAAATAGGGCTGTGCTCAGAACATCAATACAGCAATACTGTATATCGTGATGAATTCCTTGCTGATACGTGTATCAATATGGATGCTTCTGTATTGATACAGCAGCAAATGTCATGATGGAGTTTTGAAAAAGAAACAGAAAAGACCATACTAATGTTTAAAAGTATAAAAATATTTTATTTGCACCTATTAATGAGTCTTGGATTAGAAACTGAAGTGAATTAAGTTGTCCAAACCTTAAAGGGATAGTTCACCCAAAAATGAAAATTCTGTCATCACTTACTCACCCTCAGATTATTCCTAACCTGTATAAATGTTTTTGTTCTGTTGAACACATATTTGGAAGAATGTCAGTAACCAAACACATCTCATCCCCATTTACTGCCATAGTAGGGAACATAAATAGTATTGGAGTCAATGGGGGATAAAATCTGTTTGGTTACTGACATTCGTCCTTTGTGATTAGCAGAACAAATAAATATATACAGGTTTGAAACAATCTGTGGGTAAGTAAACGATGATGTCTTTTTTATTTTTGGGTGAACTGTCCCTTTAAGGTTTCCTCTCTGATGTACAGAACAACAGCTGTTATAGTAAACTCTGCAGGACATGGTCACTATTCAAAATAAACCTGTCCACTGTATCATGACGTATTGTATTGTAAGATTGTAGGCAATATGCTATAAAACACTGTGAGCTGACATCATTTACAAGAAGCAGCTGATGTTGAGGGGACTGCTGGGGATGTGGCTGCTGCAGTTGCTGTCTTTACTGTTGTAGAAAATATAGTTTTAAAAAATATAATTCTGTTCTAACCCTCTTCTGAATTTATTCATTTTTTTAAAAGATATCGATGATAAGAAAAACAACAATGATGAGTATAATTCGGAGGATGAGAAAATCTGAATAAGCATGTTTAACCAGTGTAATAATGTTCATTAAAAGGAAGGAAGGAGGCGGGAACCGGCAAACGTTTAAACATTTAATTACAAAATAAACAACGTAAATAAACAGCCGGCAGCCCCTCTCGGACGACTGCCGGCAACACAAACACAAACACAAACACAAACACAAACACAAACACAAACACAAACACACAAACACAACACAATGTTCGGGCCCGGTCCTCTCTCAGTGACGGTCCGGTCGCTCGTTCTCTTATGTGCTCCCGATCTCCTACGTGATTCGAGACCGGTTGTGCGCACAGCTGGCGCTCTTTAACAATTACTCACCGGTCTCGAACCACGGTCTCGCCCCGCCTACTCCACTACAACCAGTATTTTGATAACTGTTTTGAAGGCACTCTACCGTAAATACTGTAATAATAATATTTCTAAAGTATTAACAGTTTTAGTCAAACAACATAAAGACCAGACCCAGCAAAGATCGATTCAAGAAGTGAACATGCACCTGGGGTTTATATATGCTTTCCTGTAGCTCAGTGGTAGGAGCATTGCGTTAACAATGCAAGGTTGTGGGTTCGATCCCAGGGGATTGCAAATACCTATGTATACATGTATAGGCTAATGCAATGTAAGTCGCCTTGGATAAAAGCGTCTGCCAAATGCGTAAATGTAAATATATTGCTGTGTGTAAATGTAACATTAGCTGCTCAGCTAACGGCACTATAGTTCAGGGCAGACTACAAACGCTATGCATGCTCTCTTCTCGGCGTTCTTGTAAAATACTACTAATTCTTATGTGACGAGTCACCCCTGGTGCAATCAGCGTCGCCATGGACACGGAGGAAATTAGAGTGGCACACCTGCCGGTCATCACCACCTGTGTCTCATCACTCTCGGCTACAAAAGCCACAGCCACAAGGACGGAGGAGAGCAACGTCTCTAGATCGCATGATCGTACTCACCCCTGTATCTTGTGTTTACAGGCTCGCATAGACCTACACTTTGGACCCAGCAGCCCAATCGACCGGCAGAAGCGCTAATTACCAAGCCCAAAACACGAAGAATCCCGGGAACCCGGAAGAACACAATGCCAAGAACATGCTGACCAAGCCATTGGTCTGCTCAGAGATGCCACAGTTGGCCGGACGCCATTGCCGGACGCGAGGACAAGCGGCCATCAGCTCCTGACAAAGGTTACAGCCCAAGACGACATCGAAGCTTATCTTCACACCTTCGAGGTTGTAGCCACGCGGGAGCTCTGGGATAAGGCGGAGTTGGCTAGAATCCTGGCCCCGCTCCTGATCGGTGAAGCACAGCGGGCCTACTATTCCCTGCAACCCCCGGCCAGTGAGGACTACGAGGCCCTCAAAAGGGAATTTCTCGCCTGGATAGGGCTGTCTCCCGTCAGTGCTGCGCAACAGTTCCAACAGTGGATCTATGATGAGCAGGTGCCAGTATGAACCCAAGCTGCACAGTTGACGCACCTGGGACACCATTGGCTGCTGACCGGAGAACCATTAGCCCTCCAGGTAGCGGAAAAGGTGGTCATCGACAGGCTCCTTCGGACCCTACCCCTACTACCGAAGTGCAGTTAGCATGCGGGGACCCACTACCGTCCGTGAGGTTGTTGAGGTGGTGGAATTGGCGGAAGCCTCGGCAACCCGGGACGCCAGAGAGAGAGCGGGGGCGCCACCCTGGAGGGTTAACCCGGTATGGCGACCGCCGGAGGGCACTTCGAGGCCAGTATACAGACCCGGAGGATCTACTCCCCTGGACGAGCCAATGCCCACCGAACCCCCTGCATGGCTGGCAGGCTGTACGGTGCGGTGCACCAGACCGTGCCGTCGGGAGCTCCTCAGCGAAAGGTCCGGGTGGACGGCCGCCCCGTGACCGCCACGCTGGACTCTGGCAGTTCGGTGACGCTGGTCCGGCCCGGAATAGTTTTGCCTTGGACCGGCAGGAAGGCCTCCATCCCGTCACCTGTGTCCATGGGGATACCCGAAGTGTGCCGGCACGCCAGGTGACAGTGGCCGCCGGCCTGGGTCTGTGGTTGCGGGAGATCGGGATTGTGGACGACCTGCTATCCATCACAATGCACTCCCTCCGGTAACGAGCCAAGTAAAGCGGCCATGCAGGTATATCCACATGAATACTTCCCTGCGGTAGGTTATGGTTTCCGAATATATATATATATATATATATTTAGAAGGAAATAGAAAAGATTAAAGAGTAAAGAACAGGGTTGGGTTCTGAAACGATGATCTGTGGATTCATCTTAGTGAAAGAAAGTTTTAGTGCACGCTCTCCCTCTCTCCATCTCGACAAGTTCAGCATTCCTCACCTGGCACAGCCTTTAACTTCAACCGCCGCATGAGGCAAGTTTTTTAGTTAACCTTACGTTAATTTTACATGCACATGACGCTTCTGTAATACAAGCGATAAAACTGCTACGTGTTTAAAATCAATGAAGCACGTCACTTGGCTGTTGTGGTGCATTACAGTTTAAACCATAAACATGGGCACTATAAAACCCCTGGTTCTTCCGTGCTGTAAATGCACTGGTGTCACATCCGTGAAAGCATAATAAATGTCATTGTTACTTTTTGGAATAAACTTTTTGTCTTAGGCACTGCAGTAGACAACTGACTTGGTGGGTCATGACTTGGGAAGCTTACAAAGAGCATTTATTTTATATAACTCATTACTCCATGACTTATTTTTAAAACCAAAGCACACCCACATATCAACTCTGAGAGCTCGAAGCATTCTTATATTTTTCGCCATGCTCGCTTCCACTTACTTTTGGCTGTATGTACATGAAGTGATTTCAAAAAATGTATTGATAGTAGAGGTATCACTATATACTACATGTATCAACATTTTTGCACAGCCCTAGTTGGCATGTATGTCTGTTTAAAGTTTGGTGTATGTAAATAGCATCTCTCCGCTAGTCGTAGTGGTGCAGTAAATCTACTTTTTGCTGGAGAAACGCTAATAATAATGTTGCGTGTCACAAACACACAGTAGCAGCGGCTGCCATTATTGGTTTGGGAATACTTGCACAAGCCTACAGACAAATAACTATATGCATGCTTATATCATCATCATTATCAGAAATCACCGTCTTCGGAGTTTACACTGAAATGATAACACCATCATTTTCAAAAACGTACAAAAACTGAAACCCGTTTTCAAAAGTTTACATTTTCAGTCCCCCAAAATGCTGTTGTGTAAACAAACAACAAAAATGCATTAAAAATTTTCAGTTTTTAGTTGAAAACAGTCTTGTGTAAACGGCCTCTAAGTGTATACAAAACCTTGACTGATAGTGTGCATAGTGTACAGTTTGGAAGCTCTATTATTTGCCTTAAACAATAGGTACTGAAGTTTGGCCTTGGCACAACCTGTTGCCAGAACACTTCTTTCTAAGGAACACAGAATCATTTGTTTGAATGTTTGAGAGGCAGAAAAAGCCTTTTGTGAACTTTGTTTGAACTGAAACCCTGTGAAGACTTTGAGAAGAGGCACTTCGATTTTTCCCTCCCTCACTTTTCTCTTCAACCAGGATCAAACTTCAGAACCCTGTATGTTTTGTATTCACAAAGGAGAGAACCTTTGAAACTCTTTGGATTAGAGAATGTTGTCAGCTCACGTTATAGTCGAGGGTAGTAAGGGCAGCTTCACAGTTCACAGTATGTGTGTGTGTGTGTGCGTGTGTGTGTGTGTGTGTGTGTCTGGGAGAGTGTGCAGGAGTCTGCATTTATTTCTCCTGTAGCCTGGACTAGAAAAATGTCATAATACAAGTGTTACAAAGTAGACATTGAAGAGGTTAAGACTGAATTTATGGGCCATAAATGTTCCTCTTTTTCAGTAGCAACACTTAATTTACACCTAATCTTTTTTAGGGGCTGCTGAATAGAACGACCGTGGTACTTTCTATGGTATCACTGCTGAATTAGAGTAGGATTTAAGTAAATGTTCAGTGGGCTCTATCTCGGAAGGCTGCCTCTCCTTTATATGTCCCATGCTAAATGTTTTTGACAACCCTCAAGTGGTTACTGACACCTTTCCAGCCATTAAGGCAAGGGGTATGAACACAAGCTAGAACTGATATTTAATATACCATGCAATCTAGTATTAGCATTGAAATTGTGTCATTACTCTTGGCCTAGCCTAAAAACATACAATGTCTTTGAAAACAATTTTCTGCTGGTTCTACTGAGGACATGGTCTTCTCATAACAGTTCTAGACTGAAAAGTAAAACATATGTTGTTAAAATGTATCCAAAGCCATAAGAGTTTGTGCATACAAAACCATATTCTAACATGGAAGTTATTTATCCTTAGATTACAAGTTTAACTCTTGAGTAGCTGAAGTTTATTCAAGGTAACAGATTTCGTTTTTTTTGCCCTGCATCCGTATTACTTTACCTATTGTTTATAAATTCAGTGTCACATCTAAGTACTCCCTGGCTCTGGAGAGAAGGTTTCAGTACTGTTTCCCATCTCATCAGCACTGTACTCTGCTTAACTGCCTCTTTACTCAATGGGCCCAGCTCTCAGCTGGGAGTCCCACTTTGGGTCAATTGTTCCCATTCAGAGAGGGGAGGAGAGGGGAGGAGTAAGTGGGGCCACCCTAACCCCACCCCTGGTCATTGAGCTTGGCCTAGCAGGTGTAAACATTCAGCACTTCTCTCCCCATGAGTGGGCAGTTAAAAACCCAACGTAGTCATGGAGAATGCCTCACAGGAATTAAGAGATTAGAGAGAACAAAAAAGATGAAGAGATTTAGGGTGGAGGTGACTGAATGAGGACGAAGAGGGAAGAAGGATACGGAGAGCAAGCACAGGTGCTAAGGCTTATTATTTGACCTGATATGTTGTGAGCCAGATAACCTTTTTGCATTGAGCAGAACCTATGTAAAACCCACTGAGTCTTTTTCATGGTCGGGGAGTCACAGTAATAATTCTAGGGGCTCATCTTGCATTACCTGCACATGCCCGTGTACTGGGCTCAGTTTGCACAACTGCACTATTCTACTGTTAAAGAGAAGCACACAGTATTGTCTGTGATGTTGTACAGATTATGTTTTAGTTGGCAATGGAAAAACTGCTTTAAAGAATAATTGTTTATGGGGAAAATGTGGTAAAATATGACTAAAATAGACATCAATTTAGCATGCACTGGATAACAGACTAAAAAACGATAAAAACAATATGAATTTATCTTCTCTAGCTCACTACAGAAATGTACCACTGTTAAATACTTTCATTTGCAAGCAACTTAATACCTGTTTTAATCATATATTTATTTGTGCTTTTCAAAGAAGACAGGATGAAGCCTCAAAGTGTGAGCTCCGTTATTTTGGTCGCTCACTCTCTTATTTACAAAGTGTTATTTACTAGCAAGATATCATCCTCTTTTTAATCCTCTTAGCATTGGATTTCGGTTGTACTTACAATGTCCTGCACCTGCAGAACTGCTGCCTGTTAAAGCTGCGTAAACGCATACAAAGTTGCATCATGGGCTATAATGATTTTTTCAAATCAAGTGTGTATAGAAAGAGAGCGAGGGATGAGTTTCTAAGATACTTATTTCACAAGAAGTTGGACTTTTCAACTTGACTTGTTGAGACTAGTTTAGGATTGGACAAGTGAGTTTATATTTCTGCATAAATATATTGCAAAATTGTGCAATTGCTTCTTTGTAGTCTGGAGATTGCCCACATGAAAAGCTCCTTTAACTGGGCTTAGGCATTAGGTATCCTGATTTTTAGATTTAAAATATCCTGAAGCAAGAATCTGTTTGGTGGTTATGAAAATGTTGGATTTTTGCTTTTTCATAAATGTGGAAAAAATGTTCCAATCTCTTACGAGTTTAAACTTTTTTAACACATTTAGACATTGGGTCTAAACATTTTGGTACCACAGTTAATATTTTTTGAAAACATTAATATACCCTTCAAGTTGTTTGCATGTGAGTTTAAACCAAAAAAAACTTGCATAGAAAGACCAGATTCTTGTCGGAGAGCTCAGAAAGTGTTTTGAGCTCAGGTTGTCACAATCAACACCCTGCAGATCCATCAGACGGTACTGCTCCCCAGACCATTGTCATCACATCGTGGACTACACTTCCCATAATTCATTGTTGGACTCTTATTCTTCATCACGTACACCTGTTGCCTTTTAACATCATTGTACTGTGTATATAGACCTCTATGTTTCAGCCTTGTTTGTTCGTTGTTGTCTTTGCATGTTTGTGAAGCTGTCACTGTCTCCTATTCTGTGGTCCTGCACTCATTTTTGCATTTACCCCGTCTTGGATTATTTTGATGTTTGGTGTTTAATAAACTTGCTGCAAGTGGATTTGTGTCTCTTTTCATCCATGCTGCTGTGACAGAAGAAGCCACCAGACAAGAATTAATCCAGTAGCAAGGATTATATGTCCCCGACAAGGAAACCATTCCAATAGAGCAATATTTAAGAGACTTTATTGAACTGGTAAATATGATTTTCATGGATTTTCGGGGCCACTTAGCTCAGTCATGCCCCTGCACAACCCTCATTGGAGTAGAATTTTACATTGACTTGACACTGAAATTGAGCGTTGACTGGTGGAGGACTCTCCACCTGAATTATCTTTTGGGAGGGGGCATTGTGCCACAGGCTCTGCTGGCCACAGAGCTTACTTGCCCCATGCTGAGGGTGGCGAGTCCTGGGTTTGTGGCAACCAACAGCCCAGAGCCTCTCCGCAGGAAACCCGCCAGTGCAGAGCCTCTCCGCAAGATGGCCGCCGGCTCTGAGCCTCTCCGCAAGATGGCCGTCAGCCCAGAGCCTCTCCACAAGATGGCCGTCAGCCCAGAGCCTCTCCACAAGGTGGCCGCCAGCCCAGAGCCTATCCGCAAAATGGCTGCCAGCCCAGAGCCTTACCGCAACATGGCCACCAGCCCTGAGCCTCTCAGCAACATGATGACCGTCACGTCTGAGCCTCTGGCTACCTGCCCTGGCTCCTTGCTGTGACTGCACCGCCCTGGCTCCCTGCTCTGATGCTCCGCTGCTGGCTCCACCCTGCTCTCTAGGCCCTCTGCCACACCACAGGCCTAGCTCTCCGCCGCTCCACCTCCCACCTGGACTTGGTGAGAGCATCTGGAATCCACCCTGCAGATCCAACAGGCAGGAGGTACTCCTCCCTAGACCATTGTCGTCCCATTAAAGAACACACTTCTCATAATTCATTGTTGAACTTATTATGCTCATGGACTCATATCACATACACCTGTTGCCCATTAACCTGATTATACTATGTATGTAGACCTCTGTGTTTCAGTCTTGTTTGTGGGTTGTTGTTTAGCATGTTTGTGAAGCTGTCACTGTCTCCAGGGGCCCGTTCTTCGTACCTCGCTAACTCAGTTAGCTGGATTTGATTGATGACGATTTTGCATGATCTTGGATTGTTCGGTTCTTCGACACTCATCCTGGAATTGTTGTCCTAGCAACAGGTCCGTTAGCTTAAACCTACTCGGGAGCAGGCTTATTTCATGTAAACAGGATTAGATCGTGGCCATGACTCAGTCAAGTCGGCTTCATTCATACAAAAGCATCTTGTTGCGCAAAGGTACAGGATTAATAGAAAGAGCTTTGTGAAGTTAACGTGATTAAATGTAATTAACCCAATGTTTTGCTATTAGAACAATATTTATTGTAATATAATATAATGTATTTAGATTTTTTTTTATTTGCTGTTTTATTTAAGTCTTAAGGAAATAAATGAATGAATAAATAAATTAAATATTGTTTTTTTCTTGTGAAGGAGATATTTGCCATATTAATTTGTTGGACCTTCATATTAAATGTATATAAAAGTACAGACAGTACATATGTGCAGTATATATGCAGTATATAAAAAAATTTTTTTAGCCATATTTCCCATTTGCAAATATGTGCTTAACACCCCACAGTTTTTTCTACCGATAAATATTATATAAGGGAACTAAAGATTATGCAGTCATGATCATGTCAATGAGCATTGTATGTGTCTTTCAGTCTTGACAGTCACTGACTGTATATATTGTCATCTGTCTTTCCCTGACTGTATACAGGTGCATCTCAAATTATTTTTTCTTTTGTAATTTAATTCCAAAAATAAAACTTTCTTATATTCTACATTCATTATGCACTAAGTGAAATATTTGATTTTTTTTTATTCTTGTGGCTTACAGCTAAAAAAATTGAAATACATTTTCTCATTTCTTTTTATATTTTCTGTTTTCTCAAAGATGAATCATAAAGTATTCTTTTTTCAATGCGGCATGGCACTGCTGAAGTAATTTCTTTTTACTTTACTACCACTAAGCAAGTCCAGTCCAGTTATTTTTCTCTTTAGCCCAGGTGAGACGCTTCTGACGTTGTTTGTGGTTCAGAAGGGTCTTGGTTTTTTGGAATGTGACAGCTGTTGCCTATTTCCTGAAGACATCTACATTTTTTGAGAAACTGGATTTTTCTTTTTAGCTATATAAGTCATAGCCATCAAAATTAAAACAAAACGAAATTAGAAAAGAAAAATGACTTGTCCTTCTGTCTGTCTTTAACTGCATCTGTGATCTTCATCTTCATCAGGGAAAGATACAATTATGAAGTAAAAATACAATTACATAAAATATACTGTAAATTTAATTAAATATCTAACATATTTCTCTTTATTCTTTTCCATAGTTCTAACTACTTGTTTTGCTCTGATGGATCAAGATGTGGACCTAAAGCATTCTTAATGTTCTATTTCCGTTTTACAGACTCACCTGGGCCTTGTTTGGCGATGTTGTTACATGATGGATATGTTGGTTAACATGTTGTTTAAACATGAATGCTTAAACATTCGTTTGTTTTGTAATTCATTCTCGAGTCACCTGTTGTACAGTGAATTGAATATGTTGCTTCTCCATGCCGCTCAGCGTCTCAGTAGACACAGAGAGAGGCAATTCCTACGCCAGCAAAGCAAGAGCTTGCGTTTGCAGGGCAGTACTGGTGACATTTCTCACCAAATGGAAAAGTCGCTAGGTTGGTCGCTATATGCAGCTTCACAACAAAAGTAGCTAAATGGTCGGTATAGTGTGTTGTAAACTTTTTCCAGTGAAGACCAGGAGACCTTGGGCCTCATTTATAAAGTGTTGCGTAACAACCGCCCTTAATTTGATTTTACGATCATATCTCAAAGTGCGTATGTCTGATTCATAGAACAAACGTATGCACAGAAAGGGGGTACGCTACTCCTTCAGATGTCAAATCTATACATTGCAAATGATCTTGAAAATTGTGGGCAGCTGAATCATTTCAAATCTCTGCTTTTAAACAGTGTCTAATGAATGTCATTGACATATAAAAGAGCACCTCTCACTGTCCAAATCCTTTACGAGCAGCAAGAATGGCTTATATTTCCAAAAACCTGCAGCACTCTGACAAGCAAAACTGCATGGGTCTGAAACTGCATTGGTCTGCTCAGACCCTGATGTGGCGCTAAACACTTTTCCACGTTTAATACGTGTGGTTAATTTTATCCCAGACTTACATCCATTCTAAATCATACACATCTTACAGACATCTTCTAGAGGTCTATATGACATCTGACAGCAGACGTCAATCCTGACCTATAAACAAATTGCCAGCAGCTAACAATTTTCATCTGCAAGACATGTTTGATCATCTGGCCTACATCTCTGAGACGTCTGCTGTCAGATGTCATATAGACCTCTAGAAGATGTCTGTTAGATGTGTATGATTTAGAATGGATGTACAACAGCTCTTTTTTAGATGTTTAGTAGATGTTTTTACACAGCAGATGTTTTCCAGATCTTACAGATGTACCTCTGCTATCTGGGTTGTGATCAGGGCCGGCCCTGGGCATAGGCAAATGCTAGGGGCGCCAAAATGAGTGAAGATTTTAATTATAATTCATTATCTTAACGCGTTATTAATTAATGTGATCTGTGCAGCTAATCTCACTCCCAGACTACAATTTACATGATGGTTGTGTTCAGACCAAACGCGATGAATCGCGTTGCTTGCTGTTTATTACTCGCGGGAATAGTTTGTTATTTTCGCGCAAGGCAAATTTCTCGCCTAAGTTGAATTTTTTCAACTTGCACGGAAGACGCGATTTACGCACGTTCGCAGCCCGTTTCACGTCATTCACATCGCCTGCCGCAAATTTATCTGCATTGTCTTTGTATGTACTCGCACAAATAACTTAATACGCGTAGGAACCCCTATTAGTGTCTCTGGCCTTTTGGTTAGAGTGCCCACTTCCCATTTTGTAGCCTACTTCTTGCTGGTAAGAAGTTCGAACCCCGCTTGGAGCAGGTTCAGGTAGGATCGGTTACACATGTGCAAACACAAACCAATTATACAAAACTTTTATACAAAGGTGAGATCATTTAAAAAATGTATATCAGATGTGAAAGGTAGGAACCAAAAAATGTTGCAATATAGAGTTGCAAATTATAAGTTACAATTGCTTATTTAGAATCTACTCTACTGGATGCGTGCTGTATTTTACTGCTTTCAACTAAGTGAACTGAAAAGTGTGTGGCATTTATTTAAAGAAAATCCAAAACAGCATATGCGCAGAGGTTGACAAAATGTATAAAACTATGTATCACTAACCCTCATCTAAATAATAATAACAATCAAATATTTGTTGTATGAGCTCTAATATTCAAATACAGTAGCCTATTATTGAAAAAACAATTAGTTTTATTTTATTTGTAAAATTATTTTCAAACAATGAGAAGGTAATTAGAAACATTTTTATTGCAAATATTTGTAGTTGTTATTTATTTACTTCCTATTTATATTAATTACAATTCATTTTATATTAAAATAAATATGAATTTTGCTTTAAAAAATCATCTTTATTTATTTATTTTGTATAGGAGGGGCGCAGTCTAAAATCTTGCCTAGGGCACCAACAGAGGCTGGGCCGGCCCTGGTTGTGATGAATGTTCATTGACACCGAAATAAACATGATAGCTTTCTGCATAATAGCCTGCAATCTTTAGCCAAAAAAGCGTAACAGCTAATGCTAACGCCTTCAACAGAACAAAGGAAAGGAGACCAGAGGCTATTGTAAGTGTTACAGACCCTTCTATCTCCATTCTATCAGCAGCGAACCTTCAGGGCCCTAAACTGACCTAATGATGACCTAAACTTATATGTAAAATTTTATATTTAAAAACTTTAAAATATTATTTTCAATAAAAGTCGGCCGATTTTTCCCTATTAGATATGTACAGTATATTTGACTTCCTGGATTGATGCGGACTCTATCCACGTGAGATTTCCAAGTCTCACGAGAGAGAGTAATTCAAGATTACGTAGCAGTCGCAGTTCTGCGATGTCATACGCTGTTTACTCATGCTGCAAGAAGTCGAACGCATGCTTACGTCAGTGGCCTTCAATTTACATACTGCTGACAGTACAGTAAATCAATGGGAAAGATACATTTTGAGTGACATTAAAACTGACCAATCATATCATCTTTCTAAACGGGACGCGCTTGCTGACTTTCTGGGGTTGTTCACCAGCAGTCTTGTAAGCGGAAGAAGCACCCGAAGTTGGTTCACCAACCGCCATAAACATGAACATCCATCCATCCATCCATTTTCTACCGCTTGTCCGAACCACCTCGGGTCACGGGGAGCCTGCGCCTATCTCAGGAGTCATCGGGCATCAAGGCAGGATACACCCTGGATGGAGTTAAACATGAACATAAAACTTCAAAAGAAGAAATCCACTATTCTCTGATCCACACTCCGGACATAGGGTGGCGGCAGTGCAGCAAGGCGCTAGATGCAAACCGCCGTAAAACAAGAAGAAGAAATGCGGAAAACGTCATTGGCCCTGTTCCAAATGGCGCACTTCATGTGGACTTGCGGTCTCGTGGACTTAAATTGCGTGTGCTCGCCAAGTCCGTAGGGTGTCCCATTTATCTTTTTAGCGCTCAGAAGTCTGCTCGCGAGCGCCTCCTTTGTGCCCATGATGCAGTCTTCGGCGAAGCCCGCATTAATGCAGACTCCACTGAACTCCCCTTCTCAGGAATCCTTGCGAACGCCCAATAGCGTTCCCAACGGATGGGAAGAGTGTCGTGGATGTCAGACATTTACGTAAACATGACGGATACATTTTTAAATCTATATTTTGATAAAATTCTAAATTAATTTATTAATTAGTTACTTTTTCACATTATTGCTTATTTATTTTCTATTAAGCCAGCTATTTAAGAATAAAAACTTTTAATGAAGTGCATTTTCTTAAGGCAATAAGCCATATTTTGTTGTAGATTTGTCGTTGTCTCTGGGCTCTGTAAAGCTGAACAATTCAGCTTCTGTATAATAGAGAAATATTAAATAACAACATATATGCATATTAAGAAGTGTATACAGAAGAATAGTGTATACAAATAAATAAATATACATAAGCTGTTGCATTTACCTCATGACAAATTAATGCATTACAAACATAAGTATATATTGCATAATGCTCGGGTGGCATATCAACATATGAAATACAGAACAATAAAAAGCAGCTCCAGTCCAAAATAACTACAATGGGAAAACCCATTGCTCTTTCCGGTGTGATGACCTCAAGTCTGTCCCGAAATGCACTCCCATGTACCCTTGTAGACTCTTGCCTAGTGCCCTATCGGTCTGCACTTCCTGACGTCACCAAGTGTGGACTCAGAGGAGGTCCACAAGACCGGAGTGCGCCATTTGGGACAGGGCCATAGGGTCAGAAATGTTTGGATTGTTATTGCCCTTAATAAGTAAAACCATCATTTAAAAACGGCCTTTTCTATTTACTCTGGTTTTCTTTGAGTAATATAAAAATTTGTTTGATGATCTGAATCATTTAAGCATGAGAAATATGCAAAAAAAAACTAAAGGGGGCAAATACTTTTTCACACCATACATAACGTAACGATACACAACTTGGCTTATGAGAGAAAAAGCACATGCCATATCTTAACTTCACAAAAAAAATATCACACAACATTCCAAAATTACATTTAAAACCTTCATTATAAAGATTTAAACATTGCGTGTTATTAATTACCAGGGTGAAAGACTTTGTTCCCTTGACTAAAATGTAATTTCCGTCAGACATACAAACACTTATATCTAAACCAAAACTTTACTTTCCCTCAGATACATACCATATAAAACAACCTTATCTATATCTTCACAAAAACATTGAATATTTGCGTCTTTGTCGATTAATTTTGTCTAAAATTTACATTTATTTACCGCCACTTACCTGACGTAAACTTGACAAAACGGCTGCCCGACTTGTGTGAAGCTTGATCCCGAATGAGCACTGAACCTTCCGACTAAAGACATCTTAAATTCAATAGCATATACACTCTCACAAACGTACACACACATATATGTTCTCCTAAATATCCATCTAAATATATATATTCAGAAAAAAGTTTATTTCAATTGTGGAATATTGGGGACTATTTCTCCCTCCACTCCCTCAGACTAAAGTTAAAGAACAGATACAAATTATGAATCTTAACTTTGCCCTCAGTCAAAACGATTTGCCCAGGGGCAAATGATAGACCAATGATTGCCCTTTAGATATAGCCAAAAATTAATTAAATCCCATGTTTAAACGCAACAGAGACATCAGAGCCAGCCATACATTTCAGAACCACTTGTCCAAGGTGAGGCTGCGTTGGGCGGGGTACATGAGCCCTGAACGCCCTTTGATCACCTGGAGCTCACTCTCCGAAAGCGTCCGAGCAAATTTTCAAATAGACGCTATCTTTATAAACCGACCGCATATTTAAACTTAAAACAGATGCGTTCTCGCCTGAACAACTCTTAAAACTAAGGACAGGATGAATTAGATCTGCATAGGTAACATGCTTGATAGGGGTCTGGGCTGGATCCCGCATTTACTTCTTCATTAGTTTTGACCAAATATTTTCTTTTTTCAGTTAAGTTTTCCTCCTGCTGAATTATTTTTGTAGTTCAGTAATCTGTCTCACAACAATTCGACTCCCAATTATGAAGTTATTAATTTTTTTGCAAGTACTATTAATACAAATGAATAACTGCCATATCTTACATGAAAAATACATTGAATGCTGTAGTTATAATAGTGGGTAGTTTTTTTCTTCGTTTTGTGTTCTGTTTAGTAGTATAAGTTTTAGTTTTATATTCAGAGACTGTTTAAAAAACAATAACATCCGGACAGACTCCTGAATGTAAACTTGTGTTGGTTGGTTTAAACCATCAATATGCACTATCAGTAGTGTTAGGCTCCAGTTTAATGATTTATTCGACGTTACATGGGACTGATCTCTATCAGATTGATGAATGCACCAACCAGTCATGTTCCTGCAAACTCATCGCATGTACATACAGCAATAAGTGATGATAAACGGTCCCCGTCAGAGTTATTTATGCATCAGAGGGGGCCTAGTGTTCGCCCATAATGGAGTGGAGTTTATAGCTATTCTCCTGGATTATAGATGGTCTCTTTTTCTTAAATTGTCTGATCTCATCCTCCATTGATCTAGAGGTTTTACTTAACCTACAGTGCAAGTGGCTGAGGGATGTGTTCCAGCTATAGGGAAAGGCCTGTGGCCCATGACACATTCCACACAATATTACTACAGGGATCCCCTTCCCAATGTGGGGATCTGAAAGACATAAATACCCTTGAATTGGAAATGGTGCACATGTATGAGAAATCTGTGGATCTTTGCCATGTTCAAAGTTTTCTGAAATGTTGAGTTTCAACAAACAAATCATTTAAGTTTAAACAAGGCCACATTTGAGCATTACATTTTTGTGACCAAAAAAGCGATTACATTTTACTGTATTTGACACATTTAACTGTTGGTTGTAGGGTTGTTCCGATGTATTGAGGATACTCTGACATATCGGCGATAGCTGATTCCTTAGACGATAGTTGGCTGTTTGCCATTATATGTTGCAAATTAATATTACAAACGCGCATTGCTCATTTCTTCGAGCAAGAGAGCTTGCAATGCATGCATGGCTTAGGCTTTTCCTCACGCCCGAGAGAGTTTGATGTGCGGGGTTTGAGTTTTCCGCGCACGAGAGAGCTTGTGATGAGCGCGACTCGGGCTTTTCCTTGCAGTAATTGGTATGCGCGTGAGGGTTTAAAACCAGCACACGAGTTGTTCCCATTAGGCAATCAAGTAATAACATCCAATGACACATTTGGATTAATGCTTTCTCTCGTTTAAAAGGTTGCGGTGGGAAGTAACAAGGTTGCCAACTGCACTGAACGTAAACTCTGATAGAATGCTAATTTCACTCACACATGAGCATTTTCTAGCCACTTAAGGTTCTGTTTTTGTCCAAAAATCCTGCTTGTTATAGATAAATGCGTAAATTGCCCCACCCCTCGATACTATCGTGTATCAGCGATCCACAGGTCGGCGATAGAACGATCTGACTATAGAGAATATCGCCCAACACTAGTTGGTTGCACCAACTTGACATACACCCGGTCATACAAGTAGTCTGGATGTAAATTCACCTTAAGTCCTGCTTAGTATTTTTACATGTTGCATCACCAAGGTGTAGAAAAGATTTGAGACTAAGGGCCAGGTGTACTAACAGCTTGCGGCAGTGCATGCCTCTTTTGGCGTAAAAAAACTGTATTTACTAAAGACATGCAGTGAATATTAGCGCTGAAAAGGTGTGGACACAACAGTTTTTGCGACTGACCTTATTGCATATGCATTTGGAGTTTCCTCTGCAGGCACGAACTTTATGGAGGAGACTATTAAAATTAATCACATAAAGCGATTTACTTTTGCGCTCGTCATTGTACTTGTATTTGCGGCTTTATTTAACGCCCAAAAAAGCAACTTTGCACTAATTTGCAGTGCTCTTGGTAGATTGAGTTAGTCATTGTGGAAAATCGATATTGCACATTTGTTTTTTAAATTTTCACTCGCATCTGCGCTTTTTTTAAATAGCACTCTCATGCTATTTTGCCCTGTCTAGTCAACCTGGCCCTAAATCTTACACCTAGTCAGAGGTAGACATAATTGAAAATGTGAATAAAGATGAGAAAAATTACAATAAAGACCTCACTAATCCTTTGGATAATAATAACATTTGCATATACTAAAAAGTTTTACTTGTTATTTTTTTCCTCATTTTATGCATAATACCAGTGGAATTAGGATATCCTGACTTAATAAACCGATTACCTTAATTACACTCAGGCATGTATTTTTGTTGTAGTTGTACTGGAAAAAAAGGCATTTTTCTCAAATATGTCGACTTAATTTTTTTATAAAGAGCTGCTCATTTTAATAGGCTTATATGGAATATCAAGTCAAATAGGTAATTTTATGTATGTAATTCACCGTGGAAATTTTAAAATATTACTTGATAATTGTATCGAATGAGCATCTTGACCAGTACACCAACACTGGATCAATTGTGAGTGACTTATTTAATCATTTAGCAGACGCTTTGTTTTTCAAATCGACTTAACAAATGAAACAATTAAAGGAGTCAAATCAGTATAAGGGCAAAGAAAGAGTATAAAGTCTTGGTACTTGTCCTATACTTAACTGGGGTTGGACAGTATTGGTTTGGGCTATATAGTTTCAAAATGGTTACTTTTTATTGTTAATGGGTTCAATAATTGTTTGTCAAGAATTCAGTTTGGTGAATCTGGTGTTTAGGAAACACATAGGCACTACACTATCTGAAAACAGCAGTAAAGCATGGTCGGGTCTTACTTTCGGCGGGGGGGTGCATGGTTAAATCTGTTACCGGGGGGGGGGTGTGGTGTGGTGTGGCATGCATACGTGTCTTTTGCATTCGCGTTGCGTGTATTCGCATTTATAATACGTCCGTCTGAGTAAAACGATTTCGGCTCACCGGGAAAACGCCTGGAAAGCCAGATGGCCAGTCCGTCCCTGACAGTTACCCATATAGAACAGAGTGTGGGACTGATATGTTAAGGAATCAACAAAGTTTAAAACACTTTACACATTCTGATGCAGTTAATACCACCAAAATAGACAATTCAGTTGTTCAAAAATGATCCAAAATAGTATTGTCAGGGAACTGTTGATTTAGCCAGAGCTTGCTATTTTATTATTTGTCTTTTAGAGGTCCATAGTCCATTGGCGTGCCATATGACGCTTCAACTAATAAATTTACCACTAATTATTAGATCTTTTTCAGACAAAAAATATTTTTTTTATAATGATCTTTCATCCCCTGACCCATTGCTTTTTTCTGCCTGTTCTTTTCTTCCTGAAGGTAACAAAGCGTGATTTTGTCTTTTTCTCCAACCCTGTGCTCTAAGCAGAAAATTCAACCAGGATTAATAATCTCTGGCACTTTGATCTCAAACAACATAGCACAAAAATGGAAAGCACTGGAGGTGAGAAATACAGTAGGCATACACTAAAAGGTTGTTTGCTATATACTTTCATAAAGAACCATTAACATCCATAATAACTTTCTGCTGAAGTGGAAAATATTTTATAGACTACAGAAAGGGGAGAAACAAGTGGTTATTTTATAAACCATTAACTAAAATAATTTTATGTGGATCAAAAATAGTCCTCCTATGGCAGAATTTCTGAAATTCTGTCATCATTTACTCACCCTCAAGTTTTTCTAAATCTGTATATGGGCCATTCCACAGAATTGGTGCAAAATCAGAGTTGAATTTTTTATGGATGCTAGGTACATATTTCTAGTAATTGTGCAGTTAATTTTCATATTGTAACTTCAGAAAATATTCTTCCTCTCCCCAAATTTTGTCACTACCGAAACACAATAATATATATATCAAAAATAAGGATTATATTTACATAATAAGATTTGTTTAAATCTACTTTTTAATATTATTTTTTAATAATATTTGCTTTTTTTATGTTTTCACATGTAAATCAATAACAGTTACAATTTAAGCAATATTTCAAGTGTAATTATGGGATTTTATGTATTTTGAATTCAATCTTTCTTTGTAAAAGGCATCAAATTGATCATACCAATTTGAAAGTTAAGGATTAATTTGTTTATATATACATTGAACCAAACACTATCAAAACATACCATATTTTGGTCGTGAAACACATTTTCAGTAGCGATGGTAAAGTTTTGTTAGTGATCACAATATTTAATTTGCACAGCTGAATCAGACTTTCAACATTTTATGTATTTTATATATCAAATAATGTTGCACATATGCAGCCAACACATATAGCAGGCACACATCTGATGGTAAATATCTCACATACTATACCACTACATAAACATTCTAAAGTACAAAAAATGATTTGCATAACTGTACAGAGTTGTGTTTATTTCCCCAAACAAAGGATTAAGTGTTTCTTTGTGTCACTTCCAAAACTATTTTTGTCACTACCGAAACAATGATACCCAGTGATACGTTTTGGTCGTGACTGTTTTGGTACTTAACATTTTTTAATACTTTTGAGCCTAGCTCAAAGATACTTATCCGCACATGGTTAGCAAGCACAGTTCTGAACAGATGTACACATATTACATATGAAGAGTTTGGTTTCAAAATGCGATAAACGGCATTTATAAAAAAAGAGTTTCCGCCAAAATCAGTATTATATCAGGTCGGTGTAATAATAATAAATGATCAGCATAAATTATATCACTTCAAAATAACTGAATCAGTTACAATAATTAAGCAGCTGCTTACATTTTACTTAATGTGACAAATACACAATAGCTTTTATAACCAGAAAATGCTTAAAAAAGAAATTGCTGACATACACATGACATCCAGACAGGCGACCATATTGGAAATGTTGTCATTGCAAGACCTAAAGCATGATGTCACGTGACCTAACCCAGATGTGCCGTAGGTGTCACATAGGGGCTTCCTGGGTTAAAAGTCTATGGGGTGTGATAACTGAACCTCCTTTGATAACTAAGCAGCCAATCGAATCAATTGTCGCGTACTTTGCCATACCTGCTGATGTACGTGTGGATAAGCGTCTGGTTAATGTACGCATGGATAAGCGCCTGGAAATTATTACTATTGATAGCCTACTATTAGCCAGTCAGAAGTAATACATCCCACCATAATACCACTTTACGGTATGCCACACACTGCATTTTAACTTTAACACAGTTCAACTTGACTGCAGGTACACACTGCACTAATACAACAATCTATCTGCTACCACTGGATGTGTCTTATAGTACACTGTGTGAACTGAGTAGATGTATGTGTATATTGCACACTGTTATCTGTATAAGTCTGTGCGTATGTAAGTACTGTCTATATGTAAATTGTTTTCTGCACTTTCTGGAGCATGCTCTCAAGAATGTCACTCACCAAAGCACTAGTGTTGGGGTGATGTGACAATAAAAGTGAACTTGATTATTTATTAATACATTTTTTTTTAATTCAGAACAATTTTTGTGAGACGACCAAAAAATGGTTCACGTAACAGAAAAATGGTAGGTGATAAAGTCTTTTTGACACAGTCTACATCATAAACATCTTAAACACTTCTTATAGATGTTGCATGTGTAACTTCTAAATATATAATCAGGAATAACATTTCTGGGCCAAAAATGGTATACCTTGGGTAATTTCTGGACTGTAAACAGAATATATTTACGGTAAAATCTTAAATAAACCCGGCGCTTGTCCACGCGTACTTTTATTAGGCGCAAAAAAAAGTTTGGCCACCGCCTACATTGAGCTCAGCTTCGACACGTGATCGTGTCATCTAACGTCTAAAATTATACGTCTGACGCTTATATACTATTGGATTTCGGCCAGACAGCTAGCGAGCGAATACACGTCAGTTCTCCTCTCAGTAAGCAAAGCTATCCCCAATAAGTTGAGTTATCACACCCCATAAAAGTCAGGTAGACAGCTTTAAAAGGACCTTTCCAGATCATCACTGGTGTTTGTGACACCTGTGTCAATGTGGGTTCTCTCAGGTAACGTCACTACTTGTAGCGACGCTACTGCCCACCACTGTATAAATGGAAAAAAAAAAAAACTTCAAAGAATTTAACTATTATATGCAAATTTGAAATAGACAATGAAACATGATTTTTTATTTATTTGTTGTCGTGTTTCCTTTATCGATTTATTTTCTTTATTATTTCCTCTGGCTATCTATCTTTGTGTTTCAAAACAGTGTCCCCCTCTATCCACTCGTGATTGCTCAGTGTCCAGGTGGGAGAACCCCAGGGAGCGTTCGTCCGTGCGCGCTGGGAGAAATAATGGGAGAACTGGGAGTGGTGACAGATATATCGTTATGCATCTGTTAAGTGTTGGGCCATCTCAGTTAAAATCCTTATATGGACGAACGGAGGGTGATTCATTTATTTTAACTTTTACAGAAGTAAAAAAGTATTATTATCATTTCAGCACATAGCGTTTATGCACTGCATATGCAAATTAAACCTGAACCACACAGGAATGTGATGGTAGGAATACTTGCTTCCCTTTTGGCAAGTAGGGATCTGACGTATAATCTGGTTGCTGCTTGCCAATGAACCAGATGTCCCCCATCCCCCATTTGGCAAAGCATGTGACACACTATACCAGTTGCCATGTTTGTATAAATGTATCACTTTGGCTACAGTAAATGGGGGTCGTTAAGGAGAAGGGTGAGGGTTATAGAGAAGGGTGCCAAGGGTGAGGGTTATAGAGAAGGGTGCCAAAGGTGAGAGCATCTTGTGGGCGAGACAGCACTCATAATCTTCTCCAGACAAGGGCATGGAGAGCTTTGCCCTGTGCCAAATTACATTAGAGTAAAATGCATCCCACATATCTGACAGAAACACATTTTTGCCCTCGAGGAGAATCCCTGGCTAATTGAGATCTGCCAGGAGAGGAGCAGACACAAGAAGGGTGTACCTATGCAATGAAGATCTTAAAGGTTATGTGGGAGAGTGTATGTTTTTGTTTAAGGATCACATATATCAACCAGTTATTTTGCTGTGTCTGTTGTGGTGCATGTAACATTATTACCAAATATTCCTTAAACATATTTAAATCTGAAATGATCTGAACTGTGGGGAGCAGGCAACGCCCCACGGGGAAAACAGATACATCTTTTTTTTACACATTTACTGACTAAAGAAAAATGTGAAAATTCTATGACATTTAGGGTTATGTGTATGATAAAAGATAGGATCAATATAGGTATTAAAAGTAACAACGATAAAATAAATAAATAGAATAAAAAATAAATCCCCTAAAAATAGAGCAATGTGTGTTATACATCTTTTTAGGGCTGTACTGTCACACTGAAATGCTGGATCATGATGGGTAACTTAACCTTACTCTTCCCCTCACTCATCAGGGATAACATCCTCTATACGTACGTCTCTTGCCAGCTTTTCTGAGGTCATTAAAATACAGCCGTTATCAGTCTGCACAGGATGGATTCTCTGACGATGCAGGTTAGGGATCCCACTTCAGGTAACAGGTCCTTATCTGCCTCCTGATTGCCTCCACACTGGCAATCCAGCTGACGTTGGCATCTCAATCAGTCTTTAAATAATCTGCCTGGTGCTTGTGGAAAGTGACTTTTTCTGTGGTGCAAAGGGAGGCGAAGACCGGGGAGTTTTTAAAACCTGGCTCAATTTCGAGATCGAAAGCCAAAATAAAACAATAATATAAAATGAAGACATTTATATGTTCTACTATGTATACATATTGATATTCTATCATTCTATAATTCTTATCCTCTCTTGGGATTTTCCATTTCAATCTCTCTTTCTCGCTCGCTCTCTCTCTCTCTCTCGGTTTCTGGTGATTATGGATACCCCACTTGGGGAGAGGTGAGTATGGCCTGGAGCTGTCACCCAGGGCAGGATTTGTCTGTGTAAAAATAGACCAAGGCTTCATATCTCAGAGAAAAGGTCAAGAGCAGGTGGTGTGAACTTATTTGTCAGCCCTGCACCTCTACCTGGAATGAATCACGTTAAACATGTCAAGCTCAAGCAAAAGAACAACAACAGTATTTTTCCATCATTGGGTCTACACATACATATATATATATATATATATATATATATATATACACACAGACATGTATATATACGGATGTATTTTTTTTACACCTCCCAAAAAAATTAAGAATGCACAATTTTCTCTGAAATAATTTAAAACTGACAAAAGTAATTGGCATCCACCATTGTTTATTCCATATTTAATAAAAATCATACTTATTTTTTATTCAACATAATATTGTAAATAATAGAACAAATGAAAATTTCATGGACAAAAGTGATGGGACCCCTAACCTAATATTTTGTTGCACAACCTTTAGAGGAAATCATTGCAAGCAAACGTATTCTGTAGCTCTCAGTGAGACTTCTGCAACCGTTAACAGGTAGTTTGGCCCACTCTTCCTGAGCAAACTGCTCCAGCAGTGTTAGGTTTGATGGGTGCCTTCTCCATGGATGTTCGATAGGATTGAGATTAGGGCTGGGTGATCTTCCTAAAAAAGAATCTCGTTTTGTAGCACAGGCCAAACAGCTGCACAGGTAGCACAGGTATAAAACGTCTGTTATCATCTTTAATAAACACAAATGCACAGATCACCACATAAATAGACTGGTTATCAAGAAAGGACACTAATGTTTGTCCACATAATACTGTAGTAGCCTATACTATAGTATTTACTAGGCCTATAGTAAACTGCAGTAACATTCCTAGATAATATTAATAATGTGTTTGAACTTACTATAGTAAATATTAAAATATACTTCTATTACTACAGTTGATCAATGGCTGTGTGTTTTTGGTCATTATCCTGTTGGAGGACCCATGACCTGCGACTGAGACAGAGCTTTCTGACACTGGGCAGTACGTTTCGCTCCAGAATGCATTGATGGTCTTGAGATTTAATTGTGCCCTGCACAGATTCAAGGCATCCTGTGCCAGATGTAGCAAAGCAGTCCCAAAACATAACCGAGCCTCCTCCATGTTTCACTGTAGGTGTGGTGTTCACTTTGAAAGCTTGATTTTTTTTCGTCTGTGAACATAGAGCTGATGTGACTTGCTAAAAATCTCCAGTTTTTACTCATCTGTCCAAAGGAAATTCTCCCAGAAGGATTGTGGCTTGTCAATAGGAATTTAACGAATTCTATTCTGGCTTTTTTATGTTTTACTTTCAAAAGTGGGGTCCCCCTGGAGCCCACTTTTGCTCAAAAAGATGATGCGATCAGAAACTGACGTACCTTTACCTTGGAGTTCAGCTTGTATCTCTTTGGCAGTTATCATTGGTTCTTTTTCTACCATTCGCACTCTCGTTCTATTCAATCTGGGGGTGATTAGCCTCTTGCGGACATGCCCAGGGAGACTGGCTACAATTCCATGGACCTTAAACTTCTTAATAATATTTGCAACTGTTGTCTCAGGATCATCGAGCTGCTTGGAGATGGTCTTGTAGCCTTTACCTTTACCATGCTTGTCTATTATTTTCTTTCTGCGCTCCCCAGACAACTCTATATTTGCTTTCTCTGGTCCATGTCCAGTGTGGTGCACACAATGATACCAAACATCACAGTGACTACTTTTCTCTGTTTAAATCGGCTGAATGACTGAGTTCAAGATTGGATACATGTGTGATACTAATTAAAGTAACTAAATAGTTAGAAATATCACTATAACCCAATTCTGTATTATATTAAACATGTATACATCTGCATGTCAACAAAACCCACTTAACACACAACAGATTCCATTTTAATTATTGAATAATTTCACAGAATGGCTGATGGAATCTTTCATGGCATTGTTATTTTTTATCATTTATAATGCAACATTTATTTCATATACTCAGTGTCTGTCTGTCTGTCTGTCTGTCTGTCTGTCTGTCTCTCTGTCTCTCTCTCTCTCTCTCTCTCTCTCTCTCTCTCTCTCTCAAAACCATATTCTGTTTGTCTCTTGTGAAAGTGTGACAGGTAAGGATCAATCTTACTACACATTTTCTTAGTACACAAAGTTTTAACACACTGCACAAGAAAAAATGCAACCATTAATCTTCCATTAAAAGTGTTTGAGATGGCAACAGATGGCAATACTAGGAGTGGCGAAACATCTGCATCATCAGCAAGTGTGGCCCAGTTCTTTGTTAATTTTTGACAATAATTTGAAGGCCAATGTTTTATTTGACTTCAATAAACAAAAACACTTTCAAAATTGTAATGTTAAGACTAAAAAACCCAAAAGCTGAAGCTGCAAGGGGAAAGCATCAACTGCTAGTCAAAGAGGCTTATCTGAAAATGAAAATGGCTGCCAGAAAGAATCATAAGAGATGCTCAAAATCAGTTGGAAACTGTAAGAATAGACACTAAGCTGGATGTGCTAATTGTACAACGAGAAGCTGATGTGGCAGAGGCACAGGTGCTGGAAGATGCTGAAGCAATAGAGTGTTTTCATGACATGTCGTCAATCCGGAAGTCACCCATGTGGGAGGCACTGAAAGTAAATGAAGCTATTTAAACCGAATAGAAACCACACATTTTGCTGGTGAAAAAAAAATCTTCTTAGGAATAACTGTGAAAATAAAGCTCTTGAACGCAAGTCGACCGCAACCGAGAATCCCTATAGCCATATGCTGTATCATCACGTGCAGTTTAATTAATTATTTTCTACTCTGAACTTCACGCACGAGTCAGCAGTATTTAACATTGTATGTAGTTTAACTTGTTACAGTATATGGCCATAGTGATTACATCGGTTGTAATCATTCTATTAGTTTCAATAGCAGTGTTTACGTTCAATGCATCCAATATTGCTAACTTCCGGATTGATGACGCTTCTTGAAAACACTATATGCAGGCGCTAGTTGAAAGTTAAATATCTAAATCAGAAAGGTTTCTAATTGAAAAGACCCGTGAATATGTCCAGTCTTGAAACAACCTTCAGAAAAATTACCTCCTCACTTTCACTTTCACCTTATTTTTAACTTCCCCATTCCACAGAGAATCAAATGACAGCTTCGTAACATGCCGTCCACCTATAAATGACATTACATTATCACCTATCAACAATAAACCAAAGTCTTAAGAGGCCAACAAATAAGAAAACAATAAAGAAAAGCAAAAAAACAAGGACACAAAATGAGGAAGAGGGAATGAAACCACGACAAGGAGAAAATGAGCACAGCACAGGTGAGGAGAATTAAGCAATGACAAGGTAATTAACAGGATAACGAGAGGACAGGGGATCATCACAAAAACAGCACATAGCTAACTGTCAAACAGCCAGCATGTGCTCACCACAAAACAAAAATAAAGATAAATCAAAGACACACTAGACATGAACCCTGACAGTAACCCACCCCCTCAGGGACGCCACCCAGCATTCCTAGGGGAAAGCAGCACCCACTAAAACCCCATTCACACAGCCCCCTGATCCCAGAAAGTCCCTTCTGTGTGAACGCATCCCGGATTGATCCGAAAAGTGATTCCGGAAAGGGGACCTAGTAACATTAACACTATCAGTCCCGGAAAGCCCCCTGTGTTAACGGAAGGCAGAAACAATGCCTTAAGAGTCATGTAGTGATGACACACATCTATTATAATACGTGAATAATTTGGCTATGAAAACAAATATAGTTAAGCGAGTATTTTTTGTTCGTTAGTAAATCAAAATAAAAAAAATAGGCCTAGGCCTACTATTTGTCTTTAGCTAAATCATGGATGAATGCAAGAGTCCTAATCATGAAACTTAAGGTCAGATGCGAGATTAGCGTTGTCTGCTTCTAATTGCAGTTTAAACTTGAAATTACTCAAAACTATTTACACAAAAATGAACAGCACTTCAATAAACTTGATCGCTTTCCGTGTTCGTGCTGCGCTGCAGTGACCGTGTGTTTCTGTGCAGAAACTAGCTGGGTTTCCATCCAAAGTTGTGAATTTAGCCTATGCGCAAAAATGGAATATCGCATAAAGAATTTGCCATTAAGCACCGTTTCCATCCAACTAGTCAATCGTCACTTTCCTAATAAACTGCCACTAATTAAGTAAGAAAAGCCACTGAATATATTGATTTTCATGTATAATTACACTTGCACAATCAGACGATTACGAAACACAATCAATTCTGTGTTTTTGTGGATGCCTGCTGTTTGGGAAATGTCGTGACAGTTCTAAGAGGTAATTACAGAAATACTTGACGACTTTGCTTAGGCATTTAAGAATGACCATAACAACATTTCTGATGCTGTGTAACAAGATCAGTACTCTGGTAAATCAGGTTACGTTGTCTCATAGTGCAGTTACGTGACTTTTTGGAGAAATTTATTCGGCAAATGTGTTTCCATCTCCCGTATTTGCATTAACCCTTTTTTGAAAAAAAAAAGTAAAACCACCTCAAGCGAGTGTAAAAACATTTTGCGAATTAAAGGTTTTTAATTCAAAGTTTGGTGTTTCCATCACTTGATTCTGATTCGAAACTTTTAAATTCAAATAAAACCAGAGTGATGGAAACCCGCGCACTGTTAACAGACTAACTCAAAACTTTGACCCAAACATTTATGTGCTTGTTTTTCTCAACAAAAACATTGTAAGTATAAACATAATGATCATATACCGACATACGTGTTTATTTTAATGGCATTATGTGCAATATGCATTAGGCCCTATTAACGAGTTTTAAATTCGATCTGCCTGATCTTACTTGAAATGGTTACAAAATCTAAATTAATCTAAATCTAAATACAATAAATGTATTTTTAAACTCACATTTTTTTACACATTACTGAAAAGTTATTATACCGAGCCTTTTCTATTGCATTAGGCTATGTTGTAAAAATACTGGCTAATTTTAACTTCGCTGCATTCCGTTATATTTTTTAATTAATGCTGTGTACATTTGCAATGAACAAGTCTGAACAATTGGCTTTTATACGTTTTCATATGACATTTTATATTTAGCTTATATTTAGCTTAATCTCGTTGGACTATAGCCTACCTTGCGTTCTTGTGCCTCTTCGTTGTTCTGCATTTACCAATAAAAAAGTTTGTTTTAAAATTGACGTCTCTGTCATTTGCAAAAGGCAACAATATATGCTACAGAATAATAATAAAAAAGAGAGATTATTTAGGCCTATTTGGCACTAAATAAAGGATGGCAGTAATAATAACAAATTGCGCTATTTAGCCACCTAAAAACACTGCATGGAAATATCTTTCACCGTGATCAACTCTATTTTCACGACAAAAAATGCATATAACAACATTACATTGCAGTTTATGATTTCATGTGTGTGAACGCAGGCACATATTCCAGAAATCACTGGTAGTGTAAATGAACAAAATCGAATGATCCCGGGACAAATTCCTGGACACATTTTTTGTGTATTTTCCCTAAAGACTCTGTGTGAAAAGGGCTTAAGACACCCAGATACCAGAAGGCAAAACATAGCAGGAGACAAGGCTGCCAGGGAAGGGAACACAGACCACCATGGCATCAAGGCAAGGGAGGGAGGTACTGACCACAATGGCATCAAGGGGAGAAGAAAGTGCACTGAATAAAACTCGGGGGATCAAGACTGGGAAGAGGGAGGGAGAAGGGGGAACTGAGATGGGGGTGGAGGGAGGCCGGGCCTGGCAGGGATTGAGGGGTGGTTGCAAGGCAAAGGGGGAGAGGTAAGGATTGCGTGGCAAGAACTAGGCAAAGGACAATAAGGTGGGGTAAGCTGCTGCTGACAGGGAGGGGGAAAGCAGCAGCTTACCTGGGCGTTAACTCTTGGCAAGCTGCTGCGGACAGGATGGCAGACTGGGGGAAAACAGCAACTGACTTGGACCTGGACTCTGGGGAAACTATTGCTGACAGGGTGGCTGACGTGGGAAAACAGCAGCTGACTTGGATTCTGGGGAAGCTGCTGTCGACAAGATGGTCGGCTGGGGAAAGACAGCAGAAGACTTGGATTTGGCCTCAGGGGAAGACAATACTGACAGAGAGGCAGCCTGGGGAAAAGCACCAGCTAACTGGGACACTGACTGGAGCAATGACTAACTGGGACACTGATTCTTGGGATGCTGCTGCTGACTTGTACTCCAGCTCAGGGAAGGCTAACTAAGACTTTGACATGGGGAGAGCTATGGCTGACTGGGATGTCATCTCTGGGGTTGCTGCTGACTTAAATGCAGGCTTTGGGGAAGCGGCTGGTGACTGAGGAAAAAGCTCTGGAGAAGCTGCTGTTGACTGAAGAACTGGCTCCAGGGATGAAGCCGCTGATATAAATGCCAGCTCTGAGTGTGCTACAGCTGACTCAAACACTAACCCAGAGGAAGGGGCCCCTGACTGAAGAACTAATCCCGGGGCTTCAAGATAATTGGGCCGATCCATCCTAATTTCTTAAAGCATGCATTCTGACTTCTTCCCAATGTTAAACTCATGCTTGACATGGACAACTTGTCAAAAAATTTGTTGGGCGTATTACGTATTATTTCTGTGCTCGATACACTACCCCAGCGATCGTACAGGTTTCGGAACGTTTTTTTTTCGAACATATAAGATATAAGACATATAAGAACATATTTTTTCTTAGTCCCTTATTGGACAATTCTCGCAGAAAAGCATGCGGTCGCAAGGAGAGCAGGAGAAGGAGCATACGCAGACGTCACTTTCACTTGTAACCAGGAGAGAGCATACGATAATTTCTTTTTTTATTAAATTACTTGTCTTTAAATGTGTTTAAAGTTGACCTCATTTGGTCTGTGTCGCCGCAGCTCATGCGTCACTATTAACTTCCGGGAACTATTGAGAGGCTCCATGAGCCGGCATTGCAGTGAAAATAACTGTTCCATCGGAGTCAACGGAGATTACGCAACTATCTCTCTCAAGGGCTCTGGAAAAAGCTAATGAGCAATCATTTACACCCTCAGGTGATTGGATATCTAAAAATCATAAAAAAATGTATAAAAATGACAAGCTACAAAACCAAAAAGAGTAATAATTAACGAAACAAAATATATATATTATCATCAAGGAAAAATTAAACCTACAAAATTAAACCAAACAAAATGCAGAAGTGTAATTAACATTATACATTTCAACAAAAATAAATAATACCTGCATACAATAAAACAAAAAAAATCACATATATAATAATTGCATTTAAACAATATTCAAAACACAGAAAAAAAATATACAAAGGGAAAACATTTTTTGGAATGAGCGAACATCAAATTATTAATTTAAAGGGATAGTTCAACCCAAAAAATTCTGTCATCGTTTACCCACTCTCAAGTTGTTTTAAACCTGTATAAATGTCTTAGATCTGTTTGAAAAATAATATTGTGGCAGGGGGGGCGTGGTTCAGCGAGGACTGCAGCAGGAGAGAGAGCTGGGTGACGAGGGGTGAGTAAATGGCGCAAGTGCAAATGACAGTCACCTGTGTCTCTTTGCAGTAAGTGCCGTTGGGGAGCATAAAAACATGCTGGGAAGCAGAGACGAGGAGAGAGAGAAGGAATACTACTCTCACGGAGAAGAGTTTATGCCTGAAAGTGACTTTATGATTATGTTTGTTTGAAAGAGTCTGACATAATGTCTTGTTCTCACGATTGCGTGTAATAAACCCAGCAGTAGTCACAACCGACCTCGGCCTGCTTCGTTTCCTTATACCTTTCACTACAAACATGTTGTCTGACTCTTTTCATGCAGTTTGTCTCCAATACAACCCATGAGCAAGGCCATATTTTGGACTTGGTCCTGTCTCTGGGCTTTCCTATTTGTAATGTTGATGTTTTAAAATATGGTCTGTCTGATCACATGCCTATCATTTTTAATGTAACTATGCCATGCAAACCTGTTGTGCCACAGTCAGATGTGTTTTGTTCTCTTACCTCATCCACGGCTGTAGAATTTTCTCAGGTATAGATCTCCTCATCATTTGTGAATGTGATTGAATCTTCTCGTCTTCTGTGGGCCGAGATGAGCTGTTGATATTGTTTAACTCGGTTTGGTCCATTATCTAAGATGTAGGGACCCCATATTACGAATCCTGAACTTAATCCATCCTCTTTGCTTAACAACTTGCTCATTCTCTGAGACAAGAATTCAGGTTTCGGGAAATGGTGAAAAGACAAGCTTCAGGTTTCACTTCATATTATTGTTTTTCAGACTACAAGGCTGCAAAATTATTTCCACAACGCGGTCATGCCGTTATGCCTTATTCAACACAGAAAGGTTAGTCCCTATCTCACTGAGCATGCGCCACAACTCCTTGTTCAGGCCCTGGTAATCTCAACATTGGACTACTGCTGTGTTCTCCTTGCTGGTCTTCTTGCAAAGGCTGTCAAACCACTCCAGCTGGTTCAGAACGCAGCAGCACGCCTCGTCTTCCAACAGCCCAAAAGGGTTCATGTGACACCCCTTTTCATCTCTCTCCACTGGCTACCGGTTGAAGCCCGTATCAGATTCAAGTCACTTATGCTTGTCTACAGGACTATCACTGGATCTGCACCGGCTTACTTCCACACTCTCCTGAACTCCTACATCCCATCAAGATCCCTGCGTTCAGCAAACCAGCGGCGTCATGTATTGCCTTCCCTTAAGGGCAGTAAATCGCTCTCCCGCTCATTCTCATTCACAACCCCTTCCTGGTGGAACATTCTTCCTAACTCTGTCCGTTCAACCACATCTCTCACAACATTTAAAAAACGACTTAAAACCCATCTCTTCTGTGAATACTTCACAGACAAAAAAAAAAAAACTTAACCCTTTCTCTCAACAGGCAGTGGTCTAGCTTTTGTTGAAACCAGTAACTTTGTATTGGCACTTAATGTATTATGGCTCCTGTATGACATATTGCTTATTGCTCCTAAACTCTTTGTAAGTCGCTTTGGATAAAAGCATCTGCTAAATGTCTAAATGAAAATGTAAATAAGGACCCACGGTACTAAGGCTTTCAGCAGAGAGTTGTTGGAGAGAAAGATCATCTTATAACCACCCCCGAGGAGGTTGCTTTGATTCGGATAAGTATGTGAGTAACATTGCTTTTTCTGTTTGTTAGAACCAATAGACGTAACCAATAGACGTTGTTGTTGTAATATTAGCTGTGTGACGGAGCAGTTTTGAGCGTCATTGTTTATCTGCAACCGCTTTAATATTGTACTCATCCAGATACTGGAGAGAGAGAGCGAGAGCGCGTTGGTGCTAAAATTGTAGAGAGAGCGCGTTTTGCTCTCTTACTCAATGACGATTAAATGTAAGTTTACATGCATTCCAAACAGTAGAGTACGATCCGTACAGATCACAGATCATCCGCGATCCATTTCACTACTATACCGCAGGGGAGAGGGAACACGCGTTGTAGAGCTGTTTGTCTGTTTAGGGCTGCTGTTCAAAACATGGCGGTGAATTAAATGTATGTAGGCCCGCTCTGTATGTAGTAGTGTTGCGCGTTAAACCAGTTCTGGAAATTTACCCGTACATGTTAGATTTCAATTGGTTCAATACCAGAATTTTGCTTGTTTCAGTACTCGAAACACTGCTGTTCCAAATTCCATAGGTTCACAAAAGCACAGCCCGTTGTGCTTTAAATGTATATCCGCATCAAAAAAATGTTTTGCCTTAAAGTCACAGTAACCAAATACATTTATTCCACATATTAAAGTGAAAATTAAACTTTTGTAGCTTTATTTTTTAGAGTCATTGCATATTTATTTTATACAGTGAAGACTTTGCAGTGTTTTATATTTTTATTGATCATTCAGTTTTCATCTTGAATGCTACTGTTAATAGACCTTCTTGAAACATTTAATTGTTGTTCAAAATTTAATTGTTCATATTTGTGGGATTATGATGATAAGTCTATATAACCAAAGCATTTTTCAGTAATACAATGTAAAAGTGTAAAAATAAAGTGGTGCTATATAAAAGTAATATATAAAATATGCATTAAAGCAGTTTCACTTGAATAACATCACTGGGTCAATGTTGAAGAGTTGGTGTGTTAATGTTTGTGTATGTACTCCAGGGAAAAGGCACACAATCCTAAAGAGACATACAAATGGACACAGCGAGACACTGGGATTGTGAGGAAGAAGGAAAGAAAAAGGCAAAAGGAAATAATCAAATTAGGTTTTTTTAACCAAACTAGTAATGCAGCTCACAGTATCAGTATCATACACGTGCATACACTTACAGTGATTATCGCCTCCAAATACACAGGATCAAAGCACCGTTTGACCTTGCATACATATATATATATATATATATATATATATATATATATATTGCACTGAAGAGAAGGGAAACTTAGTAAGTAGTGAAGCAAGTTTATGATGGGCATAGTCTCTGAACTTTTCGATCGTTTTCCGGAGGCGGCTCACATGAGCAGGAGTCCACCGGGGTACCCAACCCCCCGGCCCCCCTTCAGGTGGCGAGCCCAGCCATCTCACGATAATGTTGTATAAAACAAACTTTACATGCCGTAGTCTATACAACACAAGCGGGAAATGTGCATTGATACACCTTCATTCCACACGTTATTTGGTTACTTTGATATGTGAACTGTCTTTGTAGTGTTAAGAAAGGGAAAGCTGCGGGCAACTTACTTCACCTCAGCCGGCATGTCCTAAGCATCAGCTTGCCACTATAAATCGCTATTTTTCAGATGTTTTCTGAGATAACAGACAAGATGTTATAGAACAATTATTTTGTGAAAACCCAATTTAGACCTAAAATTTACTTTCAACCTATTTTTTTATATTCCGGAAAATGTCCCAGTGCGACATCCGACTGGTTTTCCCAGATCGCATAATTGTTTACTTTTTTACCTACTAAAGAAATTGTTGATAATTCTTCAAAACTTGATAGATTGACTAAATCACTCAGAGAGGTGCAAAGTTCCCCAAAACGGATTTTTTAACAACAAAAATTTGTCAACAAATGTATCAATGAGTTACAGACTTTATTATGTCTATGTGGTGTTTTTATGCTTTAAGATAAACCATGTGCAAATTCATCATTTTAAACCATTGTGGAGCATTTTCGCCATAAAACTGCAGGTCATCAAAGACAGTTTAAAAATGCAGTTTGAAACTGCCACATAACCATGTAACCGATCACTTTAACAGATTTGAGCCACAGATATGTAAGCATAGACTCAGCACTTAAACGTTTGCTGCTGTTTCATCCCTGCTTTTGCAACAGGAGCATGTGCTGCTCATAATGAGGCATGTATGTACCTATAATCAATGTTAAGAGCTCACGTGATTGAATGAAGGCCGGGACTAATTTGCATATACATGAATCCATGTATGCTATATGAAGAATTTAAGGCATGAATACATTATCACAGGAAAAAAACTGTTACACATGGTACTTTAATGCTTAGAGATAGGTGGGACATAAATAGATGGTACTTGTGTAGCAGAAGCTGCGCGTAAGCAGTAGTGCACAAACCATTTTGCCGCTGAGTCTCTTTTTGCTGTGCTGCTCACACTCAAATAAAGTAAAACTTTTACCGTCGTGTCTAATGTGTTTTAACAGTCACCAGGACTTCTGGAAACATGTTGTCAGGAGTACTTTTGGCCAAACCACAAAATCACATTTAAAGGATTTATAATACAAGAGTATCAAATGTTATGCTTATATTGCATACGTGTGAGTGAAAGCGATCGCATCATGCTGTCAGTGACTCTCCTATAGTGAGTAAGTCTATTGTGCTGACTTGTATCATATTCTTCAAAGCACTAGATTAAGTGCAAAGGCTTTTTACAATATTTATAACTTGCACAGCTATGATCTGAAGGAGCATGAAACACGGCATATATACTATCTGGAAGAGGTTTTGCTCATTGATGCAACTTGCGAATTTGCATTGTTGTACCTGTAGAACCCAGGAAGCGCGACACGCGCTGTAAAAACTGTCAGTGTGAAATGACAATGGACGCGCACTGTAAATGCACTGTTCAGGTGACACGATCGCCCTGCTCCCACATCCAGTGTGAAACTGGCATTAAGGAGTGAATTAAATGGGAACAAAACAGAATGAGGTTAACAGGTAGGTCAGCATTTCAATTCCCACACACAGTCTCGTTCTCTTTCTCTCTCAATCTCGCTTTTGTTTACTGTTTTGTTTATTATGCTGCAAGAGATTAGCTATTATTTGTTTTCTCAGTCCAGTGGTGGAAAAGCTGCTTTTCGCCACCACCCTCCCCCCACACACATACACATGGTCCACCATTCAGGCTGTAACACGCCTGTCAGTTCCAATAGAAGTGCCCTACCTGAAGTATGCACATGAGCTGCTTTGTGGTGTCCAGGCCATAGATAGGCGGCCATTCTCCAGGGTCCTTTCTGTTATAGCAGAAGCTTGGGGGCTCGCCCCCGCACAGGCACTCCTGGGGTCAGGGCTTTTTACCCTCAGGGTCTTGACTTCTGCCACGATCGCCTGACAAATCACCCCCCCCCCACACACACAAAGAACCGCTTGATACACAGCGTGAGAGAGCTGACCAAACACCAAGCGGGTTGAGCGAGCCCTCTTGTTTCTCCATTTTTGTCAGCCAGACTGTTACTATCAGACAAAAGAGGAAAGGTGGGACGTCGAAAGAAAAGTCAGAGCACAAGCAAAAGCAAAAGGAAAGGGGAAATAAGAAAGAGACACTTTTAGGTCTTTTCATTAGGGACAACTGTGATAAATTGTTGCCATACTCTGGGCTGTGCACTCCCACTGCTCAAATGGAGCCCTGGGTGACAAGAGGGTCTTTGAGAAAGAGAAAAGGACAAACAAAAAGATCGACAGACAGAGAAGGACAGCTTGAAAACATATTATTGATATATGCATAGGTTTGAGAACATATAGCTGATGGCTAAAATTGGTGGAGATTTTTTAGACTTCAATCACCTCCAGTAGTTTGCCACCAGAGGTTTGCTACCCTATTCATCATTAAGCCCTATACCAAATCATCAAAAGGAGTACCAAACACAAATAGACATTGACATCATTGGTCCAACCTTCAGGGCCTGATGTGCTTGTGCAAACCTCTGAGAAAGGAAAGGAAGAAGAAGAAACGAGGGAGAACCCTGCTCTACTGGAGTCATGCCTCCTGTGTGTCCTACTTCTTGATAAGAAGCATGAGTGGGGACATTCCCCCATGGTCCGGCCTTCAGTCCTCAGACTGTGACAGACCAGGGGCCTCGTCTAAATGTGATTTTACCATCGTTTCTCAAAGTGCGTACGTGTGATTCATAGAACAAACGTATGAACGCACAAAAAAAGTGCTTACACCTCTCTTTTTGATGTGAAATCTATAAATCTGATGAACATAGAGAAAGCTTTTTGGGAAGAATGTTACCAATTTTCAGTTCTGGGTTATCATTGACTACCGTGGTAGGAAAAATTGAAATGGAAGTGAAAGGTCGCCCAAAAATATTTTTCTCCGTGTTCTACAGAACAAAGATATGTATATATATTTGGAACAACTTGAGTGTGAGTAAATGGTGACAGAATTTTCATTTTTGGATGAACTATCCCTTTAATAATCAATCCATGTCATTGACATATACAAGAGCACCTGTTAATGTCCAAATCCTTTACAAGCGGCAAGAATGGCTTATATTTCCAAAAAACATGCAGCACAAGTGCATATATCTGCTCAGACCCTGACGTGGCGCTAAACACTTCCATGTCAAATGTGAATATATATTATATATAATATAATATGAATGTTGCCGTTGATTTTTGCATATGCGTAATCTACAATAAAATCTGTGCATGTTATAAATGAGGCCCCAGGCTTGCAGAGTGTGGCAAGGGGGGCGTGGTTTAGTGACGTCTGTGCCGGGGAGGAGAGACACGGGAAAAACGGTAAGCAAATAGGTCGATTACAGATTAAGATCACCTGCGTCTCTTTACAGTGATTGGTGAGGAGATAGTTCAAAAGGCTCACAGTTTGAAGGAACGAGGAGAGAGACCGACTGGGAGACGCTGTGATCGCTTGAGGACTTTAAAGAGAATCTTACGGAAGTAACCGGAAAAGTCGTGTGGACTTACCCTTTGAAAGATAGTCATTGGAAGTTTTGTTATGCGCAGTGGCGCTAAGTTTATTTCATAATAAAAGTCTCTCGTCTCCCAGCAAAAGCCGACCCCGCGTCCTTCCTTCCACATTCTATACTGAACCTGTTTACACAGAGGATGTGGGCTTGGATATAGATCTTCAGAAATGTACTGTTTAAAGGTCGCAGCACCGGATTTTTCCCAATGTTTTTTTTCCACTTTTGTACGTCACTGGAGTTTGGTTTCTTGCCACTGGTTACCGTTGTTGGGCCTGCTCACTGGGAGCCTGCTGATATCAGGTTTAGGGCTTTATAAATGAATTATATGAATGAATGAATGAATGAGGCATTTATAAAGCGCTTTATTGTGTATTGCTGTACACCCAAAGCGCTTTACAATCATATGAGGGGGGTCTCTCCTCACCCACCACCAGTGTGCAGCATCCACTTGAATGATGCAATGGTAGCCCAAGGTAACCATGGCGCCAGTGCGCTCACCACACACCAGCTATCGGTGGAGAGAGATATAGAGCCAATTCTGATGGTGGGGATTATCAGGAGGCCTTAATTGACCAGTGCCATTGGAGGGAATCAGGCCAAGACACCGGGGTTACACCCCTACTTTTTACGAGATGACCACGGGGAGTCAGGACCTCGGTTGACAGATGAGACGTTATATGGGCCATTCTACAGAATTTGTGCAAACAGCTGTCCCACATCAAAAAAACACATTTAAAAAGCATTCAAGTATTGTAATCTAAATTGATCACTAAAATCCTTCTATTCTCTATAGAAACCCACAATAATATTTAAAATATCAGGAATTATAATTATATATAAAATTATGATTTATCGGGTACTTTCAATTGGGAGATGGCTGTCCTAAACCCAAACCCCTAAATTTCAATTTATGTAAATTATTTTAAAATATTTTTAGCATTTTTTCCATTGTAGTTTTTAAAATTATATTTTTCATATTTAAAAAAAAGTGAAGTTCCAAAGAATATTTATTTTATATTTAGTTTCTTAATGATTATACTTTATGTAAAAAAAATGTTTTTCCACATTTTCATGTCACTGCCGAAACAGTGTTGCCCGGTTTCACAGACTAGGCTAGTCCCAGACTAAAATGAAAGTTTGAGCTGTTTGAACTGAAAATAACATGCCCTGAAATATCTTCAAATATGCCATTGCTATTGTTTTGTCTCTAGATGCATACCAGTAATGTTTTTTACATAATTAAATACAATTAAATATCATAATCTGACTAAGGGTCGTATTGCTCCTTAAACTTTTTGTAACTCTTCGTAAGTCGCCTTGGATAAAAGCATCTGCTAAATGACAAAATGTAAATGTAAGGGTTAAATTATGCCCTGTCTGTGAAACCGGGCCTGTTTTAATCCATTGGCTGAGACTAATTTTGGCCACACCCCTTAATTTTTTATCAAGAATAAAGAAAAATGTCTGTGTCTCTCTCTCTAATAGCTACATGGTGAGTAGATCGGTCTTATTCATTTGAAGTAAATGTGTTCAGAAGTCTCAAAATCTGTGTGTAACTTTAAGGAACGTTACTACCAAACATATTTTTTCTGTCAGTAGACAGTACAGTTATGGGAACGCTTAAGTAGTGATATAGTATGTGAGCTGAGGGTTTTCTATTAGTTTCTTTTACTGTCAGATGTGTTTCTGCTATACAGGTACATCTAAAATAAATTAGAATATCATGAAAAAGGTCATTTTTTGTCAATCATTTCAGCAAGTGAAACCCATATATTATATAGATTCATTACACATGGAGTGAAATATTTCAAGCCTTTATTTCTATAAAATTTTGATGATTATGGCTTAGCCTACAGATAATGAAAACCCTACATCCTGTGTCTCAGAAAATTTGAATAGTACATAAGATCAATAAAAAAAGGATATTTTAAACAGAAATATCAGGCTTCTGAAAAGTATGTTAATTTCTATGCACTCAATATTTGGTTGGGCCTCCTTTTGCATGAATTACTGCATCAATGTGGAGTCGATCAGTCTGTGGCACTGCTCAGGTGTAATGGAAGCCCAAGTTGCTTTGATAGCGGCCTTCAGGTCATCTGGATTGTTGGGTCTGGTGTCTCTCATCTTCCTCAAGACAATACCCCAATGGTTTATCTATGGGATTCCGGTCAGGCGGGTTTGCTGGGCGATCATGCACTGTACCACCATAGCCACTGAACCAGCTTTTGGTACCTTTGGCAGTGTGGGCAGGTGTCAAGTCCTGCTGGAAAATGAAATCAGCATCTCCATAATGCTTGTCAGCAGAAGGAAGCATGAAGTGCTCTAAAATGTCCTTTTAGATGGCTGCGTTGACTGTGGACTTAAGAAAACACAGTGGACCAACACCAGCAGATGACATGGCACCCAAACCATCATTGACTGTGGAAACTTCACACCACAACTAGCAACATGGATTCTGTGCATCTCCTCTCTTCCTCCAGACTCTGGGACGCTGATTTCCAAATGAAATGCAAAATTAACTTTTATCTGAAAGATGACTTTGGTCCACTGTGTTTTCTGAAGTCCACAATCAACGCAGCCATCTACCAGGAAATGTTAGAGCACTTCATGCTTCCTTCTGCTGTTTGAATACATGTTTGAATACATGTGATATGAGGAGTGTGGAGATGTCGAGAATAGAAAGGCAGACAACGCTGCGGCGGCTGAGGTTTATGCTTCAGAAAGTGCTCGTCCAGCATACTCGAGGGTGGAGCGCTCTGCTTCTCTGCCGGCCAGTCTAGTTTTAACTGTTCCACAGCGTTTGTAACCACCTCCATCAGATCCTCGTAGACCCTGCTTCCCCCGCATCTACGCTCATAACATCCTCCTTCTCGAAGGAAGATGCGAGAAGGACTAGTCTACCGCTCCAGGCGGAAGAGGCCGCATTGCGGGCTTCCGAAACCAGAGACGGGGCACTTGGCCCCCTAGATCAGGTTTGAGAATGGGCAAGACCCATCTCAGAACCCTCTATGAGATCCAATTGGGATCCCCTCCATCGCAGCCTCCACTCTGCCTCGGCAGAAGCAAGGCCGGAACCGCGCCGAGCGCAACGTATGGAGCGGCAGCCCCCTCGAGAGCTGACCGTGCATGCTCCGCACCAAGACAGACCACACATAAATCACGCAGTCTCCGCTCGTAATGTAGCGAGGACACGGGGGCCCACACGATTTAAAGCTCTTAGACATAGATCTACTGCTGCTCTATCGCCACTGACCTACACACACGGCTTGCTGAGGCACAAAAGGCTTAAGTTGGCTGTTTGGAATTCACTTTTTTTTGCTTCCTGGTGCCTACGTCACCCACCTATGACGTATCGTCCCGTCATTTTAAATTTTACACACGCAGAGGCATTCCCATAGCATAGCTTCGGCGACACAGCGTAGAGTTCCCTTGAAAGGGAACACATTTTTTTTAAGATGTTTCCAACTCTGACTTTGCACTAATTCTGTAGAATGGCCCATATATTAATTTTGCTCTTTAAAGTATTAGTTGGATTGAAATCGTAAAGACATGACTAATGCTAAATCCAATCCATGATATTATTGCAAATTCTCTTTGACCTGTTGATAATGTATCTAAAGTATCTCTAGCTCATCTGAATGTTGTATAAAAAACCAATGTATACAATGCCTGTATATGGAGGGGAAAATAATTATTTAATTTACAACACCGTTATTGACAATAAAATGCAGCATTACTATAATTGAGCTCACTGAAGCAGTTTTCATCTGAGTAGGCTTTCTTTCATCCAAAGGAACTGCAAAGTTGTTTTCTCTGCTGTGTGTTTTGGATGGTGGGACACATAAAATAAAATAATTTTGATTGGTGTGTGTGTGGGTAGGGAGGGAGATAATCCAAATGCTGCCTATCCACACTGAGACGTGCTGAAAATGTACATCCATGCTGCACAGTAAAACATATGACACTACAGCCTAGGGGCATTTATTTACTTTCTGGCTTTATGTCACGACAATGTGAAGCAAAGCAGAGAGACACAAAACTATAAACATTTCCAAAGCGAAAGTGAAACTATCCTCGCTCTCCGTTGTCAAACAATAAATGCGAGTAATTATATATTCCGTCTCCTTAAAAATGCAATCTAAAGTATGAACAAACTAACATGTTGCTATCATAATGTTTTCACTGCTTTCCAGTAAGACCACTTGCGCAATACTACCTGAAGTGCAATTGGGTCCTGATGCGTTACACTGTGACGAATCGATGTTATACTCAAAAGATTCGAAAGCCTAACAGTTTGTTTGGGCGGTTCGGAGTCGACTCCTTACTTTGGAAGCCAATATCTTAATTTTTCATGGACTTTTTGGATTAACAACTTTGCAGATTGTTAAAATTCAAGGAAAGCTACGTTACATTTTTAGAGACCTGTCTTATTTTCTCTTGTATATTTAGTATTGCTCTTTAAAAAAGAAAAATAATTTATTACCCGAATACCCGATTAATCGATGGAAAATCAGTAGAATACTCGATTACTAAAATAATCGATAGCTGCACCCCTAGACTGCAATTATTCTGACGTCCCTCGCAGCGTTGGTTTGTCCCTCAGCTTGATTCTTTTGAACCCTGCGCGTTTGCAATCATCTTACGTCATCACGAACGTGCATGACACATGATAGTAAACAGAACACGGGTCAATATATTGTGTTTTTTATTCACTTGATGCTATTATGCACAGAGCAGAGTAATGTATCATATGTCCAGTCAGTAACAATGACAGGTGCTTGTACATACTGTTTTAATAATTAATTTATTCACTTACAAGTAACTTTAAGCTGCTGTTAGGTCATGAAAGGAGAAGATGCAGAGAGACTTCTTTTTCCACTCACTGAAAGTTAAAGTTTATCCAAAATGACACTAGTCGCTATCGTTCTCTAAAAGAAAAAAGTCTGTAAACACTGTGTGTATGAGAGCACGCGACGAGGGGGGCTTATTGAATGACAGATGTACGCTTTGCAGAATCAGAACACCACAAACAACGTTAGAGATAGCTGCTGTGTTTTTATCAAAAGTGAAAAAGCTTTTTCAGTTCGTTTTGAAACTATGGCGAAACAAATTAGACTGTGGTGGGCCGTCATAGTCGTCTTGTTTATACAAGATTTGGCTACGCAACAAAGCTGATCCCGTGTGGGTTTTCCTAAATGGACGAGGTGTTTATGAGTAATGAATGGAAACGTGCACGTCCCTGCGATCACGTTCTGATGAAAGGAAATGATTGGATGCTACCAACTAGTCAAAAAGGTGAATTAAAAACTGGCCTCATTGTAATCCGTCACAATGATGGACAGCCTTCAGATTTTTCCGTCATGTATAACGGAGAATTTTCGGTTAACACAAATACAGCGAGCCCTTCTCTTGTGTTTAATTCGTGAACTTCTTATACTGAAGGTGATGATCTATCCAATGCTGCGTACTACAAGCTCCTATCGGATATTGCTTGAGCATTTTGCTCAAATGTTTAATAAGTGTGTTCTCATAAATCCATAAGGAGCTGACCTATCGGATGCTGTGAGCTGCAAGCTCCCGGACGGCAATGAAGCAGCAGCATATCTTTAACTTTATATTTATTTAAATGGAGCCATGTCCTCCTGACGGGGCACTCTGAATGGAGCTATGGCTCTCAGAGTGGCAGCAGAGTGTGAAATGCATCATAAATCCACCTTACAGTGAAGTGTGATAACATTAAAAACTGAATAATCCTCTCAACACGACACCAACTGGCCAGCTACTGGCCTCTCACTGTTCTGCATACAGTAAATAATGGGAAGCTAGGGAAGCTAGTACTTTAATTGCTCGTAGCCTTCTGTCTAACATACAATAACAAACAAATGTTATTCAAACATTATCTGTTTGTCTGTTTGCTTCACCATATTGTTTTTTATACTTATATAGTTATTTAGTCCCATTTAGCTGCATAAAGCGTCTTCAAAGTGTCTTCAATGATTCCATATTTAATCAAAGGATTTAAACAAAACATTTGTCCATGTGTTCACAAAAGCCTACAAATATGTTTCAACTACAAAAAAATTTAGAAGCTTTGACAACATAGATATTGACTGTTGCACACTCTTGGAGTCCTCTCAATACTGGACACAAATTGTTCATTAAACACACAATTTCAGACTTATTCAAAGACACATCTGTGAAACATCACCCTTAAAGGAGGCATGAATTAAAATCCAAATTTTAACCCGAGCTTTTGTTATATAAGAGGGAATAGTATTCACACGAACATCAAGTTAGTGTCAGAACTGAAAATGCCCTTGTTACTGAGATATCATCGGTTATTGACACCAGGCCCAGGTTCTGGAATGCTCCTATCTAGGTTGAACACCACCTCCTCCGAAAAATATCAACGACTTCTTCTCTAGCCCCGCCCAGAGCGAGCAAGCAATAAACAAAGATAGCTAAACATTGTGCCATCCCTGGTTGTGGAAGAATACAGTCGCTGCATAACCTTCCTTTGGATTCTGATATTAGTAATGCGTGGTTAAAGTTTATTTTTAAAGATGTTCCAGCTCATGTGGGAAAAACATGGAGCGTTTGTTCGTTATACATGGTCATATATCATTAAACGCAATACAACTATAGGCTATACAAACTATACGCAAAGCCTTGACATCACATCTGGGAAATAAGTCAAATTTTAGTAAAATCATCCCGTGCGAATGCATCACATGAAATACTGATGTGGGGAGGTAGTTTATAAGTCACAGGAGGTCAGATAAGACTGATGCTGTGTGAAAACTGTGAATGGTGCTAATGTGTAACCTAACGTTACGTCTCTAACCATATTCACAGAAGGCTCCAACTACTCAAGCTGCTATCCAATCAAAGCAGTGGGCGTTTAATTATAAAGTCTTCAATGCGGCACCCCCATTAAAACCAAGCGTTTGTAGAGCTGGCCTCAAAACCAGGGTAGAAAATAGCCTATTACTTATTGATTTTGATGTTTTTGAATGTAAAAAAACGTCATAAGTAGACCTCATACAACAGTATAAAACAATAAACAAGCCCAGTTCATCACACCTTTAAGCTATATTTGTCAGCTGGCTGGCAGGATGGTCTTTCAGAGCTGTTGTTTTTAATGCAGATAGCAACTCAGTGTAAGCTATTACTCCAAAAGGCCTTTTGAGCCTTTGGGGGACTCAGCACAATATCGGGTCTGAATAAGGGTGAAGTCTAAATGACTTGGCATGGCAGTAATGTAAATGAAGCTAGAGCTTTGCTCCAACAGCACGAAGGTCACGGTCCAGCTGTCAGCTCACGTTTGGGAGTAATCGTTTATATGCCAACTTCACTCTGTCCCCACTTTCTCTCTCTCTCATGTCTTTGTTTTTTGACTTTATTCTCTCTGCGTTTATCACATGCCTCTTCCTCCATCTTCGTCGGTCAACTCCAATCCTCTTTTATTACTTTTCTTCTGTCAGGTGGACTGTCATGTCGACCTATATGCATCACAGGAGGGGGTTTGTCCATAAAATAAGACATGTTTTATTTGAATAGTTGCTTTAATTCAGAATTACTTCACAGTGCTGTACTGTAGGACATAACATATACTTTGCACCCACATGTTTTTAGTCCATCTCATATATTATTTTAATGTTTTCCAATGTTGTAATTTCAATGTAAAAATGTAGATATCAGGGCTTGATATTAAGCATTGTTATGTGGTTCTTCTTTGGACAAGTACATTTGTCATTCACTTGTCCGAGTACAAAAATCACTTGTCCAAAGATAAGAAAAATTATATTTAATTTGAATTATAATATAATATAATCAGTATATTTTTTCGGATTTGGTCAAGTTTGCTTCTAAGCATTTTAACTAGTGTCCGCTTTGGCCGCCTGACTTTGGTTATAGTCCTACTCTCCGTGACTGCTATAAAACAAAGGCAAGCAGTAATTATTATTAGTATTAAGGCTGCAAGTTAACTTTTTTTGCACATAGCACTGGTGCTAGAGAGGTTTAAAGTTTGGTAGCGCAGGCCAAACAGTAGGAGCACAAGTATAAATCGTCTGTTGTCATCATAAAAAAAATGAAAGTGCAGTTCATCATGAATAGGCAGGTAACTGACAAAAGACATTAATGTTACATACAGATGAATACATTTAGCGCGATATCATTTTTAGATTACCTAAATTTGTTTCAATATTTCTAAGTTCTGTGTTTTTCCTTTTTTACTATACAATAGTGGTATATTTGTCCACATAAATTACTGTAGTATACTATCGTGTTTACTATAGTAAACTGCAGTCAAATTCTTAGATACTATAGTGCTTTTGAACTTTGCCCTAGTATACAGTGTTTATCAATTTACTACAAGGGCACTACAATTTTCAATAGCAAATACTAAAGCACACTACAGTATTTTTTGTCTGATTGTTCAATATAACGGGACTTTTATTTTGACGGGTCTTCGGGAAGACGCTTGAGTTTTTGTGTGTTTGCCGATATCTTCACTCAGACAGTAGAACGCTCATAAAATAAACTCTCAGAGCAACTCTGGAGATGAAGTTTATTTGTTAAAATCCTCATACAGTGCAGACGCAGATAAATCCTCGACCATCACTCATGTTGTATGTTTACTGTGCACATAATTCTCTCAGACACGCAGAACAACCAGATGACATTTAAATAACAGGATTCTGCGTCCGCATCTATTTACATGGACTCTTGATTATTGTCAAAAACAAACAAGCACAACCACGACAAATGCACTACACCCAAACACGCAACTCTGTTTTATGCACATATTCTTATTATTCGGAAAATACGAAGCATTAATCTCGTGCCCTGGATATTCAAGTTCGAGCTATAAAAATAAAGTGAACTTGGATATGCTATGATATGTTAACTGGTTTTAAGTGCACTGTAAAAGTTTGCTGTAATTTTGCAGCAGGTTTGCCAGTAACTTACTGTAGATTTAATTTACTATTTTGTTTTCAACATAAACTTACCTAGATCTTATATTTTCTTTCATAAAACAAATATAAATATCTTAGGTCACTTTTCTTGTAATTTAAAGATGAGGTAACACACGCAGTTTCTGCCAATCTCATATTAATCTTGAGTACCTATACAGTAGTATTGCATATTTTGTATCTTTGAGTATTTAGTTTGATCAAATTTATAAAAGAGACAGATAAAGCTGTACAATTATTTCCAGAAAAAGTCAAGCTCCTGGAGGCGTGCAGGGAGGCGGAACTACAGCACGAGCACACAATACAACATTACATTATCCCTGCATAACTGTTGATTCACTATAAATTGTTTACATTATGCACGTGCACGCCGATTGTCAAAAAAAACATACATATGACTTAGTTTGACTTACCGTGTGCGGTAACACCATCTTTTAGCGCTGGGGCCACACCATCTCTCAGTCTCATATAATGTAGCATATTCATTCATTCAGTATTGAGAATAGTCTCTTCTTACTCGTTTTGAAGTGTTTTCATTTTGATTAAATGAAAGTTGAAAACAATACTAATAAATTAGTATTAGGTAGTAATTCAATCTACAGAAGGTTACTGGCAAACCTGCTGCAAAACTACAGCAAAGTTTTACAGTGTGGTTAAAAATGTCATCACTGGTGTGACTGTAAAGGTCCAAAACTATATTTTTCATGTATCTTGTCATGCTGTCAGTCTTTCACATTGCTGTTAGATGGAATTAAACTGGTCACGGAATGGTCACAGTTCAAACAGAAATACTGATTAAATGTAAATGTCAAATTGTCTCTTTATTTCCCCCAAAATCCTATGAAAACATATTATTGTATTATCATTTATTTACAGAAAATTGAAACAGGACAAACTGGTCAAAGTATATTGATCAAAATGTTGTTGATATCAAAAATGTTTGCAGATCTTGAATAATACAAACAAGTTTATATTTATGTTTAAACAAAAGAAAACATTATTTTAGGATCAGTTTTATACAGCTACGGAAATTTTTATTTATTATTCAATTTTTATTTAATCAGCATTCCTAGGTGTATTGTGGCTATTCCAGTCCAGTGTCTGTAATTTCAACAAAATCAAACCTCAGGAGTGACAGGACTTACAGCATGACAAGAGACATGCAACAATAAACAATATTTTTACCAAATGAATACATTCATATATACACCAAATGAAGCAAAATGATGATTTACCCAAAATCACACCTATGAATAGTAAATAAAAAAACAGATTTTGAAATGGTCTCTTAATTTTTACGGCTGTGTATACATTTCATGTCTCTTACCATTCTCTCAGTCTTTCACATTGCTTTGGTGTTGTTCCTGAAGTTTGCATGTGTTGAAATTCACCAGACACTGGGCTGGAATTGCCTCAATACATGCAGAAATGCTGATTAAAGTTTAAACTAGAGTGGTCTCTTTTCAACGGCTGTATATATGTATATCTGTCTATTTGTTTTATTTGATATGTCTTACTATATTTATAATATGTAAAACATATATATTTACAGTAACACTACAGTAGCAGCTTGTAATAATGATCTTTTAAAAGGCAAAGCAGCAACAAAGTTGTCATATTAGTGCATTGTATCAGTTATTGAAAAACATGGTTATAAACTGTAAAACACACAGATACGTTATTTAATGAGAGAAATGTTGTCACGGCAGTCAGTTTTCTTTTAAGTGATCGTACATACAAATGCCACATGTTATTATCATTAGCTTTGCCAACCACCAACGCCCATTACCCCCTTTTACTACCCTTACCATGCATATCACACTGCAGGTTGTGGAGTTAGGTAAGTGGAACCAGCTGGTGCTCTTCAGGGCACAGAACTCCAAGGCTTAGGGCTTTGTGGCGCTCTCAGTTTCAGGCCCTCATCTGCTTGGAATCCTGAATTTCCTGCAGGCTCATCAAATGACAGCCCCTGACTGCATCCTTTGATATATGGACACCCATCTTACTGGCTCCTCAGCATTGGGATTTATGCTTGACAACACAGTCAGTGTCACCTCCGCCCGATGGACACACATGCGCTCACACAAAAACACCCCAGTGTGGGGCCCCTTTAAACATTGGACTCTTTTCACAGCCCGCCCAGAAGTTATTTATTAAATTTGTTTCATGGTGATATTGTTTCATATAGACCCACTTAGTTTTGGATTGCACACTGGATTGTTCAATTATGTGGTTCATTACACCCTGCTAGTGATGGTTTACCCTGCGCAAGTTAGACCAAGGGCAGAGGATAGCTCTTGAATTACTTTATAACAAAAGTATGATTTATCTGTGTTGTTTTTTTAAGTCCGGTTCAAGTATAAACATAAATCTTCTCTCGGCCTCTTCGTTTAGTGGTCACACTTGGCTCCTTCGTGGTCAAAAGTGACCGAAGCCTTTAAAATGCAACTTTATAAAAAAAAATATTTAACACATTTTTGATCAATATTCTTTTTTTATTTTAAAGAAATTGTATGGTACTAAATAATACTTGTGCAATATTTTTTATCCATTTTCCCCCACTGAAAACAATAAAACATTATATATATATGCAGTATATACAGACGTGCTCAAATTTATAAGTACCCCTCCACAAAAAATGAAGAATGCACAATTTTCTCTCAAATAACTGACAAAAGTAATTGGCATCCACCATTTTTTATTCCATATTTAATTATATTGAATTTTTTATTAAACATCATATTGTAAATAATAAAACAAATTAAAATGTCGTGCACAAAAATGATGGGACTCCTAACCTAATATTTTGTTACACAACTTTTAGAGGCAATCACGGCAAGCAAACGTTTTCTGTAGCTCTCTATGTGACTTCTGCACCTGTTAACAGGTAGTTTGGCCCACTCTTCCTGAGCAAACTGCTCCAGCTGTCTCAGGTTTGATGGGTGCCTTCTCCAGACTGCAAGTTTCATAGATGTTCGATAGGATTCAGATCAGAACTCATAGAAAGCCACTTCAGAATAGTCCAATGTTTTATTCGTATCCATTGTTGGGTAATTTAAAGGGACACTATCCCAGAAAATGCACTTTTAAATGTTTATCTAGCAGAAATTGAGTCGCCAGCGTGTGTGCAGAAACACCCTGTAAAAATTTACAAATCCTTCTTTTTGTAATCTCCTTTTAACCACAACAGTGACACAAAACAAGTTGTTGGGGAAACCCTAACAATCTGATGTCACATTGTTTATGCCTGCCCTTGACCTCTCACAGACTCCGCCTTATGAGCGCGTGGTCCCCACCTTGCCAGAGACACGCTGTCAGCCATTTTAAGGCAAGAGCAGATGTAGCCACTAGCCAGCAACAAAAATGTCTAAGAAACAACAAATGTGTGCTGTTGTTGGATGTAAAATGGAACATAAAAGTCCTTACCTCAACTTGCTCCCCGGTAGCTGCCCACTGCTCCGGCTGTATGTGTGTTCATGACTTGATGTGCGTGTGTTCACTACTCTGGATGGGTTAAATGCAGAGGTCACGTTTCGGGTATGGGTCACCATATCTGACTAATAGGTCACTTTCACTTCACTTACGCAGAAATTGCTACTCGCAATGTAATAACATCTAGTTGCTGATCTTCACATACCTGTCTGTCATATACAAGTACTCTGAATGCATGTTTTTGCCTATATCCGTGTTTATGTCTGTTAGTAATATGCATGCACATGATTAATCATCAATGGCCAACAATTCATACAGAAAATGTTCAGCATATGTTGTTCTATCTATGTTTTTGTCTTTTCCATTTAATTTGTATTTATGAACAAGGCCTTAAGGTGATTTTTATTGCAGTTAGTGTATGGTTTTGGTTGGAAAGGGCATTACAGACATAATTGCGCCTTCCGCTATATTGTTTGTCTTGATATCGTCCAAATGTAACGGAGGCCAGCTGGTTAAGTGCTGTGTGTAAACCTCATTCCCCGACCTCAAATGACGCTGCGGTCTTTAGCCTCCTCGTTAGAGCGCCTGACTCCCATGCCAGACTGACCCAGTGCGAGGCCCGCTGAGAGCAGTGCAGGTAGTTCCGGTTACACAAAGCACATGTGTAATGCTCAACCTCCTATTTTGCATACGGGGAGGGGAGCAGAAACTCATTTGCATTTAAAGAGACACACACAAAAACGGCACGTTTTCCATTGCAGCCACAAATGGTCATGTTCAACATCTTGTAATGAAAGATATGTGATGTATTTTGAGCAAATTTGAAAGACACATTCTGGGGATACCACTGACTATTTTTACATTGCAGAAAACACCTGGGATTGCGGCCCTTTAAGCTGTGTGTTTTGGATCATTATCCTGTTGGAGGACCCATGACCTGCGACTGAGATGGAGCTTTCTGACACTGGGCAGTACGTTTCACTCCAGAATGCCTTGATAGTCTTGAGATTTCATTGTGCCCTGCACAGATTCAAGGTACCCTGTGTACCAGTTTGTGTAATTAGTTTTATTATTTTCGGAAATTTGATGTTTTTTATGGTGTGTGAAGTGAAATCCATGTAAATTGATATAGGCCAGGGATCTCCAACCCTGCTCCTGGTGAGCTACCGTCCTGGGCTGGGTTTTTTATGGTGTGTGAAGTGAAATCCATGTAAATTGATATAGGCCAGGGATCTCCAACCCTGCTCCTGGTGAGCTACCGTCCTGGGCTGGGTTTTCCCGAAACCTTCTTAACGCTACTTCATTCTTAAAGGAGCCATATGTAACATTGACACCTAGCGGTTGAGCTTGGTATCGCAGTCCAAATTCAAAATATTGGTGAGGGTTTTTCCCCTCCCCTCCTCCTCCTCAGACTCGACGCTCACAGGAGTTGCCAGACACTTACAGTAGTGTAATGGAAAGCATCAACTCTTACAATTTCAATTAATCTGATCATTTATAAGCTTGCAGTGGTTTTGTTGTTTGCAAATATATCAGCAGCTCGTTTCGGATGTTACGTCCTCCGGAGGGACATTATTGCTGGTTTGTTTAAATAACCGTAATAAAATTTATATTAATCCTCGTAAGTTGTAAAATAATATAATAATTCTTTCTAAGTTTGCAACGTAATAGTACCGGAAAGGGTGGAATCTACTATCTCTGACCCAGATCGTTTGTTTGCTGCAATATATTATGATTGTTGCCAACTGGCAACCGAGCTGTCGAAATACACTGGTGGGTAAATCGTCAGTGGGTGGGGTCACAGACATCCCAGCACGGAACACATTTCAGAGTGGAATAACTGGCTATACCATTGTTTTTTGGACAAACCAATATAAGAACTTAGCATGTTTCTTTAATGTCTACGAACACATTTAGGTATTGTTTTGAATTAATACAGTAAAATTATTACATACAGCTCCTTTAAGCTATACCTTAAAGAGCAAGGTTATATAGTGTATAGATAGAGATGGCGGGGATTTAACCTCACCAGTTTGAGCCCGAGTATGATTAAGAAACATCCGAAGACGATAGTAGATAATAGATAGACTATAATATATTGAACACTTAAATTAGCAGAGTTCATAGCTAGATAAACAAACTTTAATAACCCAGAAATAACGGAACATGTTAACGTTGGCGTTATATGATACCCGCCAGATCCTTACGCTTTGCAAACGAACGAGGGCTTGTGGTGCCATCCCAAAAAGGTAAAAAAAATCGCTCTCACAAACCTTCTCTGGATCGGTTCCACATTTGTGGAATGATCTGCCTGCTGCTACAAGATCAGCAGATTCTGTGGCCATCTTTAAGAATCGGCTGATAACACATCTCTTCCGTCAGCACCTGACCGATCATTTTTGATTTCTATATATTTTCTACTCTATCTATATATAAAAAAAACTTAGCTCTGTACACTGTAGGAAGCTTTGTGAGACTTGTTTTACTTCACTTATGCTTTTTGATGTCCTAATATTGACCCAATTGCTTCCATCATTTACCCAACTTAGGAAACAAAATACAAGCATCTGCTAAATTGACTAAATGTAAAAGTATATGCATTAGATAAACACAGACATAAGGTACACAACTATTTCTTGAAGACTGCTTACTTTCAAACACGGAAACATAACACACTGCATGAAATGTAATTTTCATGATATAATGTTATTTCTCTTTAAGAGTGGTAGTGATATATTCTTAAAGGAGGCATGAATTAAAATCACAATTTTAACCCGAGCTTTTGTTATATAAGAGGGAATCATATTCACCCGAACATCATGTAAGTGTCAGAACTGAAAACGCCCTTGTTACTGAGATTACATCTGTTATTGACACCAGGCCCAGGTTCTGGAATGGTTGAACACCGCCTCCAAAGAAAAATATCAATGATTTCTTCTTTAGCCCCTCCCACTGGCTCGCGCATGACAGAACTGAAGTACCACAAGTGGCGCTGAACCAGATAGAGCGAGCAAGCGATAAACAAACATGCCGTTAAAGATAGCTAAATATTGTGCCATTGCTGGTTGTGGAAGAACACTGTCGCTGCATAACCTTCCTTCGGATTCCGATATTAGGAATGCGTGGTTAAAGTTCCAGTTTATGTGGGAAAAACATGGAGCGTTTGTTCGTTTCATTTCTCAGAGGATTCCCTCATGAACAAGGCACAGGTCGACAGAGACTAAAATTGAAAATCAGTGCTGTGCCGTCAGTATTGGATCCGATAGGAATCCAATTTTGTCCGGTTCGCAATCGCGGGTATCAAATGCTAACAGGTACGGTCATATATCATTTAAAACCATACAACTATAGGCTTTACAAACTATACACAAAGCCTTGCCATCACATCCAGGAAATAAGTCAGTAAATTTGAGTAAAATCATCCCGTGCGAATGCGTCACATGAAATGATGTTTTATTAACAAAGTTCGGGAGGAGCACGTGCAAATAATTACGCAGCTGCACGGCGTCAGCGATCACGCAGCCGCCCGGCTGCACGGCATTAGAAATCACACCTCCTATCCTACCAAAGCAGAGCAAGCTCTATAAATAGCGAAACCGCCTTACCTCCTCCACTCAGAGATTTTCGCAGCATCCCACCTCCACCCCGACTCCACACCATTAATAACTCTTTCTACCCGGAAAGGGGGGAAGCGCTCGGGGCACGGGCAAACATAGAGATCAGAGCCCTCGCCCTGAACCAAGGGGGAGTGCTCCGGGGTCGGGAGAGAATGCCGACCCCGGAGCCCTCTCCCCGGACAGCATGCCAAACACGCATACTAAAATTATCAGCGTAACTACGCTGCCCCCCTTTTTAATTATTTGCTAAGGTGAACTCGTTGGTTCTGGTTGGGGGGGATTCTATTTGTTGGGGCTGTGTGGGTCTGGATGGTCTTGCTTTGTGGTCGATTTCAGACAGCAGAGGAATAATGTTCCAATATGCCATTACTATTTTCTCTGGTTGTTCCTCTGTTTTTCTGGTGTCGATCGCGGAGTGGGACCGGGCTGGACGTGCATGGTTTCGGCGAGTGGGATTGCCTGGGTCGCGGGCGGTGGGCTCTCCCCCCCTTCCTCGGGGATGTTGCTCGGTGACTTGGTCGGGGTCACTGAGAGCAGCTATGACACGTCAGAGGGGATCTGGCCCTCCCGGCTGAGCCTGGTTTCTCCCGAGGTTTTTTTCTCCATCAATCAATAAGGGAGTTTTGGTTCCTCGCCACAGCAGGGCAGTGTTGGCTTGCTCACCGGGAGACTGCATCTATTTATCTATTTATTAATTTATTAGATATTATCTATTAGAATGATCTTGCTTGTTCTATAAACACTATGCACTGTGCTGTGTTTTACCTCTGTGTTTTCTTATTTTGCTTCTGTAAAGCTGCTTTGGAACAATGCACATTGTGAAAAGCGCTATATAAATAAACTTGAATTGAATTGAACTCGTGAAATACTGATGTGGGGAAGTAGTTTATAAGTCACAGGAGGTCAGATAATACTGATGCTGTGTGAAAACTGTGAATGGTGCTAATGTGTAACCTAACGTTACGTCTCTAACCATATTCACAGAAGGTTTCAACTACTCAAGCTGCTATCCAATCAAAGCAGTGGGCGTTTACTTATAAAGTCTTCAATCCGGCACCCCCATTAAAACCAAGCGTTTGTAGAGCTGGCCTCAAAACCAGGGTAGAAAATAGCCTATTACTTATTGATTTTGATGTTTTTGAATGTAAAAATCTCGCGAACGTCATAAGTAGACCTCATACAACAATATAAAACAATAAACAAGGCCAGTTCATCACACCTCTTAAGAACGATGTAGTGATACGAAAGTTTCAGGATACCCAGACCTGAAGATTCAACCAACACAAACCCAAACACTGAAGCCGCTAATCAAGGTGTTCAAGGTTGCTTGTTAATTACAAACAGGTGTTTTGAAACAGAGTTGGAGCTGCAGTCTACAGTATGGTAGCTCACCAGGTGCAGGGTTGGAGATCCCTGATCTAGGCGGATTATTCTAAAGTTAGTATCGTTTGTAAGGGAAGATAAAGTAGTTTATCCTCTTTTGTTTACCTGTTTCATTTTATAATTTTTGTGATGTTGAAATTTCTACTGTACTAGTTCGAAAGGTCTCTTTCATTTGTGGAAAAAGATTCTCCTGCTCTCCTTGCTGCCGCGTGGGCGTGCCGCATGCCTTTCCGGGAGAATTGTCCAATAAGGGAATAAGAAACTTTGTTATATGTCCGGAAAAAACTTTCTGAAACCTGTATGATCGCTGTGGGAGTGTATCGAGCACAGAAATACTACGTAATACGCCCAATTCGTTTTTGACAAGACCATGTTAAGCATGAGAAGACAGCACGTTTAACATTGTAAAGAAGAAAGCATGAAACACTTGCACGGCCGCTTTAAAGTCCAAACAGCAGCATACAGAATAGATCAACAACTGCATCTGGATTCACACAAAAACACATGTAAAAAGCATAAAATATACTTGCAAAAAAGAATTAAATACTAAAAAATAAATAAATTATGACAAAACGAAAACACAGAAGAACGTGTTTTCGTCAGAAAGTCGGAAGAACCAGTTTTTTTTCGTCAGAAAGTTTTTTCGTCAAATAAAAATAGCAGACCTACCTCAATCCAAAACTGTGCTAGTCTTAATTTATTAAATTATTGGATTATTACATATTCATTATTCATATTGAGTATTTTAATGCCACGTCTAAAATAATGCAGGAAACCATGTAGCTCCATTTTCCTCATTCTTTCCAAAGCGGAAGGCTTCCGATGCTCAGCATCCATGAGATAAGTTTATGCAAAGGATCAATTGATTTCTTGCACGGAAATTCCCTTGCGCTCTGCTATTAGATTTGCTTGCCTGAGCTTTATTTTGCTGTTGTGTAGACACGCCGGGAAGACAGAGAATGTCACAGCGCGTGATTATCGCGCGCCTACATTTAAAACAAAACGTGAGCTTGATCAAAACTAACTTGCAAGTGACGCACTCCGTTTGGAGGAGTGTGTATGTTGCCTCAACATCCTGATGCATTACACTTGTCCAGTTTCATCGAGTAGTTTGCATGATCGGATTAATCTGTCTAAATGACGTTTCGAGGGCTGGTCGAAAGCACCGGCACGCTCCGTGAGTAAACACATGTATAGCATTTTTTTCTTTCACCTGACAGCAAACAAAAAAAAAATGTAGGCCTATGATTTAGTAGTAATTTAACAACGTATTATTAATCTTATTATTATTATTTCATTATAAAAAACAAACATACCTTTTAAACCATTTAACTGATAGTATTAATCAGTCAAAAGTTTTATTGCTAATCTTAAGTTTTTTTACGGTGACATAAAACTGACGGAGAGCTTGGTTTACGTCAGTTTTGGTTGTGTGACCAAAAAAAAAAGTTGTGTGACACTGCCCTTTGTTTTCTCTTTTACTTATCAAGGCTGCGATGTCTGATTTCTTTCATAGAGTCTTAACATACAACATTCTTTGTAGACTAAAACAGGTCAGATACGTTTTGTTTTCTCAGCGGATTTGCGCCTATGATCGCGCATATGATCAGCTCTGTGCTATCGTGCTTAATCATGTTTCCGGCACACCACACGGTGCAACGCAATCTCAACATCCATCTTGGCAATACCACAATCACTCCCTCCAAAACAGCCAGGAACCTCGGAGTCATATTTGATGAACAGCTGTCCTTCAATGATTACATTGCAAAGACAACACGGTCATGCCGATATGCCTTATTCAACATTAGAAAGATTAGACCCTATCTCACTGAGCATGCGGCTCAACTCCTTGTCCAACCCCTGGTGATCTCAAGGTTGGACTACTGCAATGCTCTCCTTGCTGGTCTGTCTGCAAAGGCTATCAAACCGCTCCAGCTGGTTCAGAACGTAGCAGCACACCTCGTCTTCCAACAGCCCAAAACGGCTCATGTGACTCCCCTTTTCATCTCTCTCCACTGGCTACCGGTTGAAGCACATATCAGATTCAAGTCACTTATGCTTGCCTACAGAACTATCACTGGATCAGCACCGGCTTACTTTCACACCCTCCTGCACTCCTACACCCCATCAAGATCCCTGCGTTCAGCAAACCAGCGGCGTCTTGTATTGCCTTCCCATAAGGGCAGTAAATCGCCTTCCTGGTGGAACATTCTTCCTAACTCGGTCCGGTCAACCACATCTCTCACAACATTCAAAAAACTATTTAAAACCCATCTCTTCTGTGAATACTTACAGACAAATGAGAAAAAAAAGAAAAAAAACACTAACCTTTTCTCTCAACAGTTATTGGTCTAGCTTTTGTTGAAAACCGGTAACTTTGTATTGGCACCTACTGTATTATGGCTCCTGTATGACATATCTCTTATTGCTCCCTAAACTCTTTGTAAGTCGCTTTGGATAAAAGCGTCTGCTTAATGACTAAATTTAAATGTGTCTCTGAACCGGAGGACACTCACGTGAAATGTTATGTTGACCCTGTCTGGATCATCCCCTTTCTCCCAGTGATTATGCGTTATAAAAATACTATATGGAAACTGTTTGAATAAAGTGAAAGTAATGAAATTATGATCATGAAATTATGTCATAATGACAATATGAAAATAGTGCTTGGCACACTTAAAGAATGAGATCTCTGTCAATCTGCGCTAAGAGAAGTAGTGAAGCAAGTTTTCCAGTGTTTATCATGGGCATACTCTTTATGAAATTTAATCACCCCTTGTATACTTGTATGTTTCGCTATCATGTTCTGGAGGCGGAAAACTCCCAGTGATTCAGACAGCGAATTCCGCCATCTCAAGATAGCATTGTATAAAAAAACTTTGCATGCCGTAGTTGACACAGGACTGACTGGAAATATGCATTGATACGTCTTCATTCTAAATGTTACGTGGTTAACTTTAATATGTTAACTTTTTTTGCACTTCCTCCAAGTATGTACTTCAGCTTGTCACTACAAATCGCTATTTTTCAGCAATAAACAATTTATGCCAAGATATTTTCAGAGGGGATAGTCAAGTCAAGTCAAGTGTGCTTTATTGTCAATTCTTCCACATGTACAGTACATACATACAGAGAATCGAAATTGCGTTACTCTCAGACCCTTGGTGCATACAAATAACATTAAATAAGATACAAGATACAATAATAGATTTTATATAATAGATAGATAAGATACAATAATAATTTAAGGAAAACCCAATTTTGACAAAATATTGACTTTCAACAATTTATTTTATATTTCTGAAAACAACCCACCATGACATCCGATGGGTTTTCCCAGATCGCATGACAAATGTAGAAGCCTGATGAAAAAAAGTGAAAGAAAAATTCTCACTTCATCATGCTTCCTGGTCTAAATGCTCAAGATACATAGGGTGAAAAAATACCTCCAAAAAAAGTCACTGTGTGATTTAAGACCTTAGTTTTCCTAAGAGTTACCATCATTAATGTAATTCATTATTTATGAAAGCATTCTGCCTTGACAGTTCATGAGCTGGATTTTCTTTTCGATTCTAAAACGGGAAGATTTTGCCTGTCTGTATTGTTTGAATAAACTAATGTGAGGGGGTAAGCCTTACCTTGGACCTGCTGGGGTCGAGTGTTGAAAATTAACCGTTTTTCTCTTTTCAGTTTTCTTTCACTCTCTTTTTTTGTCTAACTCCCTAACTGGAGTAATAAAAGAGGCAAGGGATGACTTGGGCAGGGGGAACATCTAAAGTGTATATCCAACAACAGATCGTGAATGTGTGTAGAACCAGAGGTTGCCCACCATCCCGTGCTTTCTTTTTGTGAACCTGCGTTCTCATCCAACTGTCTGTTAATTGTCTAATTTATAGTAATAAGGTGGCCTTCGCATTCAGGCAGTACAACATGACCACAATGTGACCTCTCTGCTCAGGACCCCCTGACCCTGGGTTCAAACGGTCAACTGCAGATCACAACCCATGGATCTCTGTGTGTGTGTGTAATGGCGCTTTTCCACTGCAAGGTATCGTCAGGTTTAGTACGACTCGGCTCAGTTCATTTCACTTATGCTTACTTTGCTTTTCCACAGCAGTTTAGTAGTTCTTCAAAGTGGGTGGGGATTATAAACGTATCGGTACAGTACGCTTGGAACCTCAACCGAGGTGGCACTATAAAAAGTATCAGGTACTAGGCACTGTTCCCAGTGGAAAACCTCCCAAAAGTGAGCTGTACCGCACCGTAACGTGCAGTACTATGCAGTGTAAAAGCGCCATGAGAAAGATAGACTGACTGCAATGTATGTATCGTGGTCATACAATAGTAGTTAAATCTAAGTAGTGTTAGTAATTAATGACCTTCAGCCTAGTACTACACTCAAACTGCACTTTTTCTGTAATGTTATTTAACAGCACCATCTCCCTGCAGTGGTGTTGGTTATGACACGAGCAATGTGTCCTTTTTGGCATCATTTTGAGGTGTTTTTAAAATTCCTTCTCTGCTTTAGTCTCTTTGCCTGTGTTTCTTTAGCTGTGCACCTTCCCAGCAGGTCCATCATATGTCTCCTTAATGGCTTCTACAGAAAGTGTAAAACATTTTGGGGCCTTACACATTCAACCATCACGTTTGTTCTTACACCTTTTCGTGTGGGATTCTGCCTTTTCCAAGACTGTAGTTCATTCCATGGAGAAACAAAAAGCTAGAGAGAAAAGTAGAAAGGCAGAAAATAGACCTAGGTTAGATATAGTTTTGGAGCAATTATATGATGTTTTATTTTTTATTAAGATAATGACTGTATTACTGATCTCTTAGCATCTGGTTAGAATAAACAGTTATTCCCATTTGCCATAGGCTGAGTCAGCAGTTCTAAGTTATTTTAACATAGAAAATATTACGACATAGAATATAGAAAACAACTTTAGTGAGTTCTCTGCCATGTAGATGTGTCTCATATCTTCTCTAATCTAAGTCTTTTACAGGTAGATTTGTTAAAATATTTGATGTAAATAAATTATGTAATAATGATTCATGTATAAAAAACTAATTTGTATTTATTTTTATTTTATTTTTGTCCTAGTTCTGTAAAGTATGTTTAGTTTTTGCATTCAATAAAAAGTACATTACAGGTAGATGCTTTTCTTCACTTATGGTCTGTCACAGGGCTGGCAACATCATCACACAACTCTAGGGTGGGAGTTAGAACACACGCAATATATTTTTTACGCTGACTTGAAGTGCACAGGATCTGTCGCAGGATTACTGCGGCCCCAGAGTTCAGCTTATCTCCACAGATGTTCCCTCCTTGCCCCCCTTCCCGCTCTTTAGCCTTTTACAGTTCGTTTGTTTGGCAAGATGTCAGACCCCAAAGGACATGTGTCTTAGATATGGGAACAAGGTTTGGTTAAGAGCCCCAGCCTGTAGTGCCACTCTGAATGACCCCACACTTTCACATTGATAAGAGGCCATTCTTCACCAGCAAGCACTAAGGCAGAGAGGATAAGTTGACGGTGTTTTAACATCAGCCACTAAGGGTAATGATTAATACAAATCCAAATAAAATGCATTTCTTAAGTTGAATTTTTTTTTCTTGTGAGTAGGGGTATAGTACTAGTAAACATGGTTAAAGCAAGACAACAATTATCTTCAGTTGTTCTGCTGGTTTCTTTGAGTGTTTTTTTTTTAAGTGTAAGAGGTGTGGAGAGTGGTTAATATATCACTGGGGGGCAAGGTCTTACGGTAAATAATGAATCAAGTCTTTTTCTCACTTAAAACTTCTTATCCACTTAAAAATCTTATCAACTCTGCTCAGTAAGACTTGAAATATAGAGTGTGGATGACTTATTATTTCTGTGGTGCTTTTTGTTATTTTTGTTCTCATTTGCTTTCATTACACTGAAAAGGTTTTAAACAACATAAGGTTGAGTAAATGATGAAAGAATTTTCGCATTTACTATCCTCTCTGTTAATGAGTCAGTGTAAGTAGATCAGTTTATGCAACAAACATATCTGAGGAATGGCAGGAGAATTATGGGCTTGCTTAACCTATCCTATCTAAACCGTGCCGAAGCATGTCTGACCCTGGTGCGCTTGACTTATGTAGAGATGGACTCCGTTCAGCTGACAGAGCAAGAGAGAGAAAGAGAGAGCGCTGTCTGTTGACTTTAAAATGGGGACCCAATATTTTGAAGTACATTGTTCAAGAAGCTCTGCTTGGGGGGGGGCTTGGGCGGTGGTGTCTGGGACAATTTGGCTATGGTGGGCGGTACATGGAAAGCCAGGTTAAAAGATGAGGTTGTTTAAGGATATGGATTTGCAAAAGATTCGAAAGTCACTGTCGAAAGTTACAATCTGAAGGTGTAAAAGAACTGGCAAAACAGTAATATACAGAGAAATGGACTAACAGATCTGACAAAAACTGACAAGACTTGAACAAGAGTAGGCCATAGAAAGCTCCTGCAATAGTGAGAACAGTTATAGATGGTTTCAAAGCAACAACACAAACAATGCACACTTCTGTGGCCCAAACTAAACTTTCAATACACATCTGCAAAGAACCGTCCTTGTGATAATAAACAAAATAAAAAACAAGTAAATTACATTAGCTACATCTAGAAATTTAAAAGTATGTCTGGACAGTTTTATTTTGGGTTACCAGTAGAATAACCGTTACTTGGCTAAATTTAATTGCAACAAAGTTACATGACCCATTCAACGAATTGTATATTTAATACAATTAATATACAATACAATTTAACAAATTGTTTATTTAATACAATTATTATGCAATTTCACAAGAAATCCAAGGCACTTCTGTGTAAATATGTAAAAACTTTTACTTACACAGTGACTTCATCAAATAGAAATGTTTAGAAGACACTTCAAACTCACACTAATTAATTTTGGCATTTGCCTTCCTCATGCCTGGTCCACACGTACAAGAGTTTTTCTTCCACCAGAGTTTCTGAAAATCTCCTGGCAGGAGTTTTAAAAAATATTTGGTTTTAGTGACCTGTAGCTGTGTTTGGATGAACGGCCTAACTGCATAGAAAAACTGTGGTTTTGAACAGACCCGTGTTCGTGTGGGCAGGGCATCAGTGTGTCTGGTACCAAACACAATACAGATGTAAACTCTAATTAATGATGCCAAGGCTGGAAACCAATTCATCCATAGGGGGACTAATCATATTATACATCTATAGAATTACAACAACAACACATTGTAATGAGAAAAAGAAAACTAATACAAAGCAAAGCAAAACAAAAATTCAAAGAGGAAAACAAATCCAAATCATCATTCAACCCAGGAAAAATAGCTTTTAACAGAAAAGTCTAAAACGTCTCCCTTTGTAACAATCTTTTACATTTACATTTATGCATTTGGCAGACGCTTTTATCCAAAGCAACTTAGGAAAGCTCATCTTTTGAGTGTATCAACCTATTTAAGTAATACATCAAACATATTTAACTTAGTTCATATTACTGTGTTCCTCACAATCGTTGATCCTCATTACTAAACACATGCCTATTTTTAGTAAACCTCACTTGACTCCAGGGCACCACCTTTTCCTAAAAATATAACCCAAATCCTCCTCTCTTTACCTCTCTTACTTTTATTTGTCACTCTACGCCCTTCATTTTTGCCCAAAAATCTACAGCACCCTTGGGGTGACAGCCAAATCTAGGATGTGTGTATCTGTGTGTGTCTGCACACATGAGTAGGACAGCTCGTCAGTATCGCTCAAGTATCTGATGATATTCACTTGTCGCTGATGGCATCTGGCTCTTTGCCAAAACAGTAGATAAACTGAAGAAGCTTGATGCAGAGGGAAAAGAGAACACTATGAAGCGGAGGAGTGCCTCTGTCCTGGCAGGTCTCCGGCTCCTGTTCCACTGATACAAATTTAATCAGGCCTAATCTGCTTATCAGCCCCCTGTGGCTCTCAACAGACTAAAGTACTTAACAGAGAGCATGTTCCCCTACCATGCTGCCATTTGGAATCAGAAGGAATGTGAGTAGGGGGGGTTTGCTTAATCTGATTAATTAAAAATAAACTAAAGTAAACTTCACTGTCTTTATGTTTTTGATATTTATCAAAATCAGAATCACCTTTACTGTCAAGCACTGTGTACAAAGACCTGATAACGATAGTAAAAATGCAATACATTAAGACGTAATGGATAAATAAACAAACTTCTGGTTAGTTTCTTTTTATGTCATCATGATGACATCTGTATTTGTTATTATTACTGTGCTCTAACAGTATATTGAATTCTCTGTTATGTGCCTCTTGTGTGTTAATCCTTATAGAAAGCATATATTGCTCCTCAGCAATTTAATCAATGCACACACCATTGACATACACTTCTACACACAGTCTTCTACTTGCATAAATGGTGGGATTAAACCTAAATGTGTCTGTACGGTTGCATGCATAAGCCCAAGGTAAAAGTGTAATTAGATTGCATTTGGTTACCAACTTCAGTGGGTGTCACCGATTCTCCGAGTTCACAGCCTTTGTCTGGGTATCGGTATGAAAAATCAGTTTAGGACAGTCAAGAATCTAGCTTTATCTAAACACTGACCGGTCCTTCTTCACAGCACTGCGTTGATTAACGAACATACCGGATAGAGAGAGAACTTTAAATGAAATGGTGTTCACCCAGTGCATGTACCTACTTGGTTACTTACTGCCTCTTATCTGCCCAGTAATTGTTAGTTGTAACCATTATTTTTTTATTTAAATGGAGGATTACCCGTTTAACACAACATTTCAGACAGAAAACCTACCAACTTGTATCTGTTAGTGGTAGCTACTGTATCATTTGCCTACATGCTCTAATCATGTCCTCCGAGAATACAACTGCAAATACAGTATAAATTCAAAAGGGCTGAGCTCATGCTTGGCCAAAGTTCAGAGGCTTGACCTCACCAAAAACATGTCTATATGTATTTCTGAAAGTCCCTGGCTCCTTTATAACCCTACCCCCTCTTCTCCACCTTGCTGTCTTTAATTTTCTGGGCAGCTGTGGTCCAGCACTCAGGGGATTAGGGATTGCCACATTGTCCTTGCCCCCTGTGTCTAATCCGGCCAAAGTGCTGTGTGTTTACCTTTCACACTAGCATCATTTTATACCAGATAAATCAACACGGCTTGTCAAAGCAAATGTTAGCTTGTCTGTGAACTCTCACCAGCATCCCATGACTTGAGTTCGAAATCCAGCTGGAAGTGAGAATAAATGGCATAGGAGTCCAGTTTGTATAAATTAGAAGGTGCTTCATTAAGTTAACATACCCAAGCTGCCCATTGACTCCTAGTATTGGGCAATAGGACATTATTAATAGGTGATCTATTACAGTGTTCAATTTGGAATTCTACAGTTGCAATGATATATAGATATATACATATCGTCGCCTTGGAATTATAAGGTTCTAGCTGACATTTCTGTAACAATTTATCTACATTATGCCATGTTTTTTTAATGTGTGCATTTTGGGACTTTTTTTAAGAAAACAAAAAGGTTTGATCTACAAAATCTAATTATAATTTGGTGCTATAAGGTTCTATCTGCAAGAGCCAATCGGCACTTTGAATGCACACATGGGACCAATCAGGATCAGCTTTATTTGTCATTTGACCGGACTCCTCAGTGACAGAGGAATATCTGAGGAAACAGAACAACACAAAACAACGTTTAAAAGAAACCTCAAGGGATACTCTTGTCAACAAGAGCAGCTCAAACGACAGTATTTTCTGTTTTCTTTTAGGTTTTGTTGAGGAGATAATGTTTTTATATTTATAGACACAACACTTGCCATCAGCGGTAGCTTCCTCATACCTGTGTTACATAGACACTCATAATGCAGTTAAAGCCAAATATTCAACAACGTCAAGAGTCTTGATTACAACAATAAACATTATTATGTTTTTTCAGCCATACTCATCTTTAAAAAGTAATTTGATCTTTCCCACCTTCTGTGGATAAAACATCGATACAACAATTAGCACAGCCTTTTGTGCTTAACTTGAACAAGAAAAAAACATCCTAAAATATGAAAAAAGTGTCATAAAACCATGTAAATGTACCTTTTTTACACATTATTATACACTAATATCATACAATACTGTCTTTCCAGTAAGATATATTTTTTTACTAAGGAGAAAAAGTTCGAAAAATCAATGACCACCTGGCTGTGTCTGACAAATCTGGCCGTTGTGACAAACAAAAAAGAACATATTGAAGTTACAAAGAAAATTTCATTGAGCAACATGTACATATTCCTTATGCACACTTTGGCCCCCAAATGACAGCATTAATGTATTCTGAGCTTATGTTTTCAAGTATATTCGTCAAATTTGAAAGGGAATAGCACAAGTATTACTTAAGACCCCTTTTCAGAAAATAAAAGCATTTCCAAATGAAGGTCCTGTTTTTGTGATATTTCACTTTGACTTTCAAAGGCCAGTCATTTTTGACCAGGAACACCTTGTGCGATTTTTAACAAAACAAAAAGCATTTCAGACTAAACTTCCTAATTAAACATTTTAGTACAGTAGTGTGATAAACAGCAGATTTTTTCTTCTTTTATTTAACATTTGTAAAAGCATATGCAAATAATTATTTTTCACCCATAACTAAGGTGCGTAAGCTCAGATGAAGGAGGCCTACGATTAATCAGTTAAAAAAAGTAACACAAAACCATTAATTCAGCATTAACTGAAAGAAAACAAGTTGACAAAAAGTCCAATATTTGGTGATAATATAGCATATCGAGTGACTTATAAGCGCTCTTTGGTAGGTGAGTAATTTTGACCCCGGAACACCACAAATGTAACAAGGTGGAGGGGGGAAACTTAAAATGCCACAAAAAATACATTCTTTTGTGAGAGGTTGTTGTAGATTTTGTGAACAAAGTCACCAAAATTCAGTCCAATCCAATAACATTATTACATTCATATTTCTCAGATTGCAAACATTCTCAACGAATTCCCTTGCTTTTTATCCTTGGGATTGGTAGACAATACCAAAAGATATAACAAAGCCCCTCACTCATCTAAACTGATTATGTACAGTAGCTATCAGGAGATAATAAGCACTAATAGGTACATAATGTCTTACAGTAGTGATGCTATTTTTGTGTGAATGCATCACTGCAGACTATATGCAGACAGAGTGACCTCTCCTTGCCATCATGCAGCAGTCTCATACTTCTTGCCTTTTTTCAGCCTGTTTCCCCGAAGCCTCCGCAGATTGCACGCTGGGCATTAGGCTCATGGTTGTTTGCCATTGACATGGAGGCTGGAGCTCCTGGAAAACTGATGCTCTTTGGTTAAAGACAATGAGAGTTTTATGCATTGAGTGCTCCGGCTAGGGTCAGACTGGGGCTATGAGAGGGGGGAAATATAGCCTTTTATGCTGAATATGACTGTGGTGGAATGGTTTGGCAGAGATTACAGGCATTGTCAGACACAGTGAACTGCTTGAGCACAAATAAACCGCTCTGCACCTCATGTGTTTTCATTTTGCCTGATTCAAGAAAGCAAACAATGCAGAAACATAAAAGTCCATGTCAAAGCATAATGAGACCCAGCAACACAAACTACACTGTATGCATATGATGTAATTTCATTGTATCATTTCAGGCCAACTAAATAAAAGCCATAAACATGTGTTTGTCCCAAGTAGCAGGGGTTTCCATGGGTCATGAGATAATTCATTAAAACATGTACACTCTAAACTCTGCTGATCAGACATATCTTCTGATAGCATTTCCCTGGTTAAACCATATTAAAACATTTTCGTCAACTGTGTCGCCTGCTTAGGGGGGAAGAAGGCGGTGGGGGGAACTGAGAGAGAGCGAAAGGGTCTGAAGGGACTTGAAGTCTAATTTCAGCTCAGTGGAGATTGCTTTTGATCTCTGAGGTGTACAGTCTCTGGCTGAACATGTCATGTTACAGAATGCTTGCAGTTGATCAAGAGGTCAGAATCAGGTGAACAGAAAAAGAAAGAGAACAAGAGGTAAAGTCAAAACACAATATCAAGCTAGATGTTTTGAAAAGAATAGGAATTCTGAAATATTTCCCTTTACATTTTTCAGCCCAGTTTGTAGGAACAGTGCAGAGTGTGAAGTGGAGATTATCTGAGCTCTGAGCTCACACCTCTTTGAACCCAGCAGAACTTTAACTGGGTTAATCGTTATTAATTTTTAATTCAACATAAAAAAATGTTCAGACAGTGCAAAATCAAAGCCAGAGCACCAACCCTCAACCCACATGCCCTTTGAAATATTATGAATATTATAAAGCTGAATGATATGCATGTGCTTGCAGTAATTGTAATCGGATTGTTGTCTGATTTTTGTCTGCCTTCCGTCTTTGATTTAATCTTATACAACTAAGATGTTTTTTTATTTAGTAATTTAAGTCTTCTATAGCCCTATTCGGACGGTAATTGTTTCTGATAGGGATGTAAAATATTTTTATCTATGAGGGTAAATGGTGATTTTATTGCAGTCCGAATCCAGAATGTCTATGTTTTTCTCCCACCCCCTGCGGAAAAATCCCCGGCCGAATTATCTACTGTTTTCTGACAAACACCAAGGTCACACTGTAATTTAATTGCCGTCCGAATCCACATGTCGAATTTAACACATTAACAGGTGTTAAATCCAAAATAAATTCAGTTCTGACCACTTAAAAGCACAGCAGAGTGTTGCTTTTTATGAGGTTCAGGGATTATAATGTCTGATGTATTAAAAATATCGTAAATTGCAGCATAAAAGCACAAAATGACCTACAAAACGTCTTATCACACTCGCACCTGAAGCGTTTCTGCGAACGGAGAGAAACAGTTCACAGACGGCAGAAAGTGCTTCCTTTTGGCGTTCTTTATTTTACAAAAGAACAATGTTTTGTGTTTATCGTGGGTCTACGCAAATAAACGTAAACCCTTTACAGTTTCGAATGATATCATACGTGTGTGTTTGATGGCCATGATACCCCAGCTAGCCAAAATATGTGACTGTTAGGTAACGTCAACGTAATATGATGACCAAACGTTCGTAGTGGTGACGTAACGAGTTACGTCCTGGTAACCGCAAAAGTGAAATTCCTGGGCTGTGTCTCCATCAGCTCCCCAGCTCAGTATATGGCTGACTCCCTTCTCATTGGGACACCGTTCACTTGTTTTCTTATGACGTGACTGCTTAAGCGTGTTGTTATTCACAGCTGGTATTAATCAACAACTGGCAAAATCGACATAAATCTGATTTTATTTTTTAAATACTGGTTGAAGTGCACATGAGAAACACTTTCATTATTCTGTTACATGTCAGTGTAGAGAGAAGAACGAAGACAGTTTATATTACGTAGGTGAAAATATGCAGTACCTGTGATATTATCAATTTAAATTTCAAAGGATAGTGTGCTATCCATGAAAACTCCCAAGCTTTTAACCTGTGAGGAAGGATGGATTGCATTATTGTCAATGTGCAGGAAAAAAAAAATGTATTTATATAAAACAGATCTAGTACCAATGAGTAGGACCTCAGTTTTGTTGCCATTTTATTTCAAGAAATTAGCTGAAAGTCTATCTTTAATTTCAGCTAGACAACTGGACAGAAATGGTGGAGGAAACGAACCAGTGGGTTTAGCAGACAGGTACAGTTGGGTGTCATCCGCATATCAGTGAAATGAATACCATGCTCCCTTAAAATGTAACCAAGAGGGACAAAAGTGGGCCCAAAACAGAACCCTGGGGAACACCAGTGGAACAGCTGAACGAGCTGAGTGCGACCGAAAAGATATTACCTAAACCAAGACAGAGGAGTGCCAGTAATCCTAATAGAAGCTAACCTGTCAAGGAGTATTTTATGATATTTGAGATCAGACGGAAATTATCAAGGTTAGAAGTATCAGTCCCTAGTTTCTTAAGTATATGAGTAATAATAGCAGATTTAAGAGATGAGGGTACAGAACCAGAAACAAGTGAAGAGTGGACAATTTTAAAGAAGTTGGTAGAGGGTCAAACTGACAGGTTGAAGAAAGGTAGTGAAAATGACTCAAAATGGTCATAATGCGATCACATAGATCAGTGGAATACACTTCAGATGGCAAATAATCTGGGGGTCGCAAAATATTGTTTACCACTGAAAAAGAAACCTGGAGTTCCCATCGCCAACTCCAATTATGTTAGAATAATAGTCTGATTTCTAAATGACACTGTCAATCACCAGATACTTCTAGCAACCCTGTCATCTCTTGGTATCTCAGGCAGTCCTCTCCGCTGGTTCAAATCCTACCTCTCTGGCAGATCCTTCTGGGTGTAATGGAGGGGCTCGCTGTCCACTGCTCACCACATTATCACTGGGGTCCCTCAGGGATCAGTGCTTTGACCGCTGCTTTTTTCCATCTACACAACATCCTTGGGACCCATCATACGGGTATACGGTTTCTCGTATCACTGTTATGCTGACGACACCCAGATCTACATCTCGTTTCACCCAGAAGATACCACACTAGCAGCTCACATTACAGCCTGCCTAGAAGACATCTCAGCATGGATGAAAGACCATCACCACCAGCTGAACCCTGCCAAGACAGGACTACTAGTGTTTCTGGCACACCCCACGGTGCAACGCGATCTCACCATCCAACTTGGCAATACCACAATTGCTCCTTCCAAAACAGCCAGGAACCTCGGAGTCATATTTGACGAAAAGCTGTCCATCAATGATTACATTGCAAAGACAACGCGGTCATGCCGATATGCCTTATTCAACATTAGAAAGTTTAGACCCTATCTCACTGAACATGCGGCACAACTCCCTGTCCAGGCCCTGATAATCTCAAGGTTGGACTACTGCTTTGTTCTCCTTGCTGGACTTCTTGCAAAGGCTGTCAAATTACTCCAGCTGGTTCAGAAAGCAGCAGCACATCTCATCTTCTAACAGCCCAAAAGTGTTCATGTGACACCCCTTTTCATCTCTCTCCAATGGCTACCGGTTGAAGCCCGTATCAGATTCAAGTCACAAGGCATACTTTCAACCCCTCCTACACTCCTACACCCCATTAAGAACCCTGCGTTCAGCAAACGAGCGGCGTCCAGTATTACCTTCTCATAAGGGCAGTAAATCGCTTTCCCGCTCATTCTACTTCACAACTCCTTCCTGGTGGAACATTCTCCAAACTCAGTCCGGTCAACCACATCTCTCACAACATTCAAAAAAATACTTAAAACCCATCTCTTCTGTGAATACTTGACAAATGAGAAAAACAATAACACTAATCCTCTTTCTTTCTCTCAACAGGTATTGGTCTAGCTTTTGCTGAAACTAGCAACTTTGTATTAGCACCTATTGTATTATTGCTCCTGTATGACATATTGCTCCCTGGACTCTCTGTAAATCGCTTTGGATAAAAGCGTCTGCTAAATGACTAAATGTAGATTTAGTTTTAGACAGTGCTTCCTTGAAGGACTGAAGTTCATTGAGTTGGCTCCTGCGATTTCGGTTCAACGTCTTCAAAACTTGTCACATGATTTCCGGTAAGGGAACATAGAGAGCGTCGATGCTCCCTGGTTTTTGCGGTGCATTGTGGGGATTTTTAGGGAACAAACATTTCAGTGTACTGGAAGGATTTTGTGAATGAGCCCTTAAAATGGCTGACTCCCTAGTCAGTGCCCTGACTACTAAACAAGGGACACAGCCCTGGATTCGTCGCCTCGACGTAACCTCGTGATGTAATCTGCCCGTCGTGACACAAATGGATTAAAAGTTTTATGTTGGTAACCAGTTAGTAATATTTTTTTTATTTAATATTATTTGGGTGGACATGCAGTACAACTAATTTAACTTGTCCTTATGTGCCCATAACTATTTTAGAGACTTTTTTAATAACATATGAATGACACAGACTCATTTCATGTACTGTATAGGTAAAAGCAATATATCACCAGCAACATATCAAAACACGTTGAAGATGGTACACAAATGTGTTTAGAAGCATTCAAATGAACAACAAAGGGTTTTCCAGACACTTAACTTTATATTTAAAACACAGCATACATAGCGAATGATTTAAGACAGATATTAAATAATTACAGAATCGTAAATTGAAACAAAAACACTTCAATTATAAGATTTTGTTACTTAATGGGTTTGTTGGTCTTTTTTGTACTGGAGAGACGGAGTTAACTTTAATATTTCTTCTTCAGGCACCACGTTATGTCCTGGTTGCCGTAGTTACTCAAGAGCAGTGTTGGGTGTAACTAGTTACTAAGTAATTTGTTACTGTGATTTAATTACTTTTCCCTTGAAAAAGTAAAGTAAGGGATTACTCTTATTTTTTCTGTAATTGAATTACAGTTACTTCTGATATAATAAAACGAAATACTTTGTGTAATATATGCATGTGCAATAGTGTAATTGACATCAAAATTCAAAGTCTAACTTTAAAATCCGTGCCTTAATGTATAATTCTCACATTTGTGATACTTTGGTCAGTTAATAAGAGTACTTTATGCAGTTAAATATTATTTATTTGAATGAATGAATTAAAAGAGCCGTTTCATTTCTATGCTTGAATCACTTAACTAATCAAGGTTGATTTAGGATATAGAAAGTAATTAGTAATCAGTAACTAAATACTTTTTGGAGGGAGTAATTTGTACAGTAATCTTATTACACTATTGAATATGTAATACGTAACTGGTAATTAATTACTTTTTCAGAGTAACTTACCCAACACCGCTCAAGGGTCACCAGGTCCGTATAGATCCTTAAAAATAATAAATGCGATGAAATAAAACTTAAAAATTAGTTTTCATGCACTTTACTCATATTTATTTTTGTAAAAGCCGTTTATTTGCTGAGAAGTAAGGAGTCTTACCTGATAAACAAAATTTTCTGTCAGAGGAACTTTAATTCCTGTCTGGAAAAAGCAACATTTTTGATAGTAGATTTACATTTATGCATTTGGCAGACTTACATTGCATTATCCTATACATTTATACATAGGTATGTGTAATCCCCTGGGATCAAACCCACCACCTTGCGTTGTTAATGCAATGGTCTTACCACTGAGCTACAGGAAGACACCATAGACGAATTATGTACATTAAGTAACTGGTACGTCGTGTGTTAGCTGGGACAGAGTTTAATAAGTTTCGGCGGGAGCACACACAACATCCTCGCACACAACATATACACTCACACATGTTCACATAAATTCTAGCTAACTTGACCGATAGATCATGATCACTGCTTCACAACACAGACAGGGAGATGATACGAACAGAAAGAAGACAAGAAAAAATGATATATTTGGCATTTTCAATATAGATTTTGTTCCATTATAATTATTAAATACATTTTCATGTGACTGAGCACGTGAGAAGTGCATTTTCCGGGTTTGCAGGATAACAAACTCACACATACACCATCAATTTATGTTTGTCCGAATGCATGAGTTTTATCACCAAGGAGCCCTGCAGATTTATTTTTAGAGACGTCCTTATGAGAAACAATTACCATCCGAATAGGGCTTATGAGGAAGTTAGCAGAAAACCTACAGCAACCTTTGTTTTGTTTTTTTGGAATCGAAAAAGACTTCCTAAGACTCTGAGAAGATACAGTACAAATATACTCACCATTGTGCAGGTCAGATAATGCAACTGCTAATTACATCAGCCATTGAAGTGAATCATTTAATCACAGACAAGGATTAAAATGCTTTGCCATACTACCATGTTCTGTGCCCTGGGCACAAACAGCATGGCTAAATAATCGGCCAAACATGTCTTTCTAGAAACAGACTGAGGTAATAGAGCTGCTGGATCTCAGTCAGCCCTCATAATTAAGTGTTATTGTGCTCCACTGGTAGCCCTTTACGCTAAGACATTAGTGGAGGGTTTATAAGCAGCCCACCTTGGCCCAAATCGTTGACCACAAGCCACTGAAAAAATGATTTAAAAAAAATCCCTTCTAAAACTATTCTAAGACAAATAATTATAGAAGGAAGTTCAACTGTTTGATTGGCCTGAAGCACTTGTATTATATTTTATTTATAGTTTTACTCTTGAGTTTGATAGCCCTGGAACATATCTGACTGCATACATTAAATTGACTAAGTTTACATGCCCTTATAATGTGATTATCAGATTATATTGTGATTCAACTCTATCAATTTGCTGCCACCAGTCTGTGCACCTTACCTTCCCCCAGAGACAGCATAAATAATGCAATGGTAACGGAGACAATCCCAGGAAATATGTTTTGCATTTGATATAAATATAGGAAAACAGTGACCAGTGACACACTTACTGTATGATGTAAATTTGAATGAAAAGGTTTTCTTATGTAATACGTGTTTAAGTCTTTACTTCAATTGCTGCAAAAAACAACATTTTATTGGTGCACATGAAAATAAAGTAATAGAGGCAAATTTGCATTGATTATTCAGGTTGCTTAAAGAGCCACCTGTGGAAAGGGAAATAAAGCATTTATGATGCTTATAGATGAACGTTTTTCAGAACTCAGGGTGATTTAATTACCATTCTTTAAATGTTTGAATGACTCTGACCCCTCCGGGGCTCTGGGGTCATGCTGGTGTATTTCATTGCACTAATTTAGAAACATGAAACAAGCTCTCAAATCAGACAGGCCTCTTCTGTCCCATATCTTGTTTCAATGTCCTGAAATGGACTAGGTTGAAAGTTTAATTTCTTTTCACAGATGCAGAGTTCTAATAAATACATTTTGCAGGTTCTTTCTTAGCCCCAATAGTTCACATTTTGAAGATAAGTTTGACAGTAAGAAAAGATAAAAAGAGGCAGAGGGAAAAGAAAAGGAAAGAGAAAACAGACATGTGGTAAGCAATGACGGCTGTGTGTGGGGCTCCCAGGCCGGAGTGTGAATAGAAACAGGTGTGTCGTTGATTGTGTGGTGGGTCTTGTGTGATGCCTATATGGAATGTCTACTGGCTGGGTGTTTTGGGTCAATGGAGCACATCTGGTACTAGTCACAACAGAGTGCACACGTTTCTGTGCCCTGATCCACCCCGTGAGGCTCACATCTGGGCTTGCTCTTGACTGCATAGGACATGTATGGGGGGTTGGTAGGGGTTTTGGGGGGATACTCCAGGTGCATCTAGGGGAGGGGAGTATTTCTTGACGGACAAGTCTAGTTTGCCCCCGAGGGTTGCCCCGTGCCGGGTGAGTGGCTTCTCCCGTCATGCCAGGACTGGGATACAGCTGGTAGGGTGACTAACGACTCTTGCTTTTCCCTCTATGCTGTATTTTGTTCATATGCACAATTCCACATCTTGTTGTTACAAAAAGTCTGAACAAAAAATTAGGTATCAAAATACTGAGGTCATTATCTAATGCACTGATCAAAGGAAAATATAAAAAAATTGTAGTGACACATAACTATTGCATGATTTCAGAATACTTTAAATATACTACACACAGTATGTTGTTATTTTGGAGCCTATTAAAGATTGCAGCAACATGTATTGTGCAGCGTGTGTGTATTAGCATAGAAAATGTCCGCCAGTACCAAGCATATTCTCCTGTCATGACCATTAACATGCTAACATTTATTCAGAGGGTTATCATGACTGTTTAAAATAAGTGTGTGCTATTGTGTGTTTTTGCTTGGGTGGTCTGGAGCAGGTTATGTTCCAGGGTTAGTTCATTTCAAGGAAAGTTACTAAGCTAAGCTTCAGGGGTTGTCTGTGCACTTTTGATGAGCATCAAGTGGGCGTGGAAGCACAGATTACGTGTATTATTATAATTTTACAGCAATATTACAATTACATTTCCAATCTCACCCATTGCAATTCAGCATTCACAACTAATTTTATTATTAACTTTATTATTTAACCTTTTAATAGTGAAGTATTTTAAATGTAGAACAATCTATTGAATTTATTAGGCAACATTTGATGCATTGGGTCAAGGATAGTTGTGGCCTAATGGTTAGAGAGCCAGAATTATTACTCAAAGGTTGCAAGTTCGATTCCCAGTCTGGCAGGCAAGGCGTTATTAGGTGAACCCTAATGAGATCCCCTATGGCATACGGTTCACATATTTAAATTCTTATTATAACTTTAAAATCAATTTACATCAAAAATACATCAAAAAACTAAATACTGACTGAAAACATATTTTTGATCTTCAGCCTCCTACAGTTTAGTATTGAAAGGCCTTTCTCCAAATTACAAATAGCCTTTCAGGATAGGCCTTTTCCACCTCTTCTAACATTTGGAAAGCCATTTTAGCTAACAAATTCAAACCAAAATGGATATATTTGAAATACATGCATTTAAAATGGATATATTACATGCAGGGCCGGATTATCCAATGGGCATTAAGGGCACAGGCCCAGGGGCCCATGCGCACTTGGGGCCCAGGCAACAGGAAAATTTCACATAACAGCGTTTATACGCCAGATTCATTCTGCTGTGCGCTTCTCTGTCCCACACACTGGAGGTGGGCACACAAAACATTGTTTCTAAATAAGGAAGTCTGTTTTTTGATTAAGTCACTTTTTGATATTGTCAGGTTGTGATCATAGTTTGTAACATGTCAATGTAATCCTGTATAGTATTCTTGTATCCTGTATTCATACACATAGTACCATATAGGCTAATTTAAAACTTTATTGTGCGCATGTGTGTGAATGGGGAGGGGGGGTCCATAAAACACTTGTGCCCAGGGGCCTCTGAATTCTTAATCCGGGCCTGATTACATGACATTTTGGACATGTAACTGCGGGCCTAACGTTTCATTTTCTACCACTGAGACTGTCACAGCAGACTTTTATCCTTTATGCAAATGTATTATCATGGTTAGTGTGTACTGAAATGTCAACTGTTGGAGTTTCTACAATTAAAAGAGTCTCCATTGCATACATTGATACATTGCAAAGTCAGTTTTCACAAAACCAAATAAAAGTATATTTTTTAAGGAACAAAACAGAGGTTCAATATACAGCCTACACCATTAGCAATATAATTAAATACGAACATGTAAAATACACTGGTGGAAAACCATACACATGGTAAAATAACGGTTCCAAACATCTCAACAATCTAACAGAGATAGCCATGATGAATATATATTTTAAATATCTTAGTATACAAATGCTTATATATAGTAGCCTACATATGTTTTTCTACTTCTAAATGGATTTGGTTGGATTAACATATTTAAAGAGTTATACAATCCCAATTTGTTTATTTTAAATTTAATACAGGCTTGTATGTAAAAGTTATGTTGTTTTCCACACGTACATTTTTGGTAAGTTATTGGTAAGTGGCATATACAATATATATATATACATATACTGTATATAACAGTAAACACATACTTTATAGATAGATATATAGATACAGCTGCAGAAAAAAATAAGAGACAATTTCAGAAACAGTTTTACTGATTTTAAAATGTACTATTTATAGGTATGTGTATAGGTAAAATTATCATTTTTATTTAATTCTGTGAACTACTAACAACATTTTAACAACGTTTTTAACAACATAAATTTCTAATAAAAATATAATTTTTTTTGCCATTTTTTTGCAGAAAATAAATAATGGAGAAACAGACAAATATATTTTATTTTAGTCCTGAAATACTGCAAAGAATCATATTCACTTTTAAGCAATACAACAGTAATATTTGTACATGTTTTAAGAAAATTTTTTGGGGGATGACCTCAATTTTTATCACATTTTTCATCTGTTTTGTCATTCTGTGAGTCTTTCACATTTGCTGTTGAATGACTTTATGCTGTAGGGTGACAGGCCATGGGGGACGATGGGAAATGGAGTCCATGAAGTGTGAAAGAGCGTATCCTCCCAGAGGTGGACACAAGAGCAAAGTGCCTCTTTTTGAGTTTTGTTCCTTGCTACAGTTGATTGAAGAACTGTAGAACTGGCATGTGTCAGTGACCACGTTTTCATGGACAACAATAATCCGATATTAACACGATAAAGACAATACTCTGATTAAGAATGGACCATGTAAACAGAGCTTTTAGATCAGCTTAATCCGTCTAAAATCATAATCGTAGTAAACACAAATCGAATTAAGACGGGTGGAGTACTCCTATTTTTGTCGCATTATTGTTGTGCTGTATAATAATAATAATAGTAATACATTTTATTTATAATGTGCCTTTCTGATGCTCAAAGCGCTACAACAATGCAACAAGTAAATACATTAAAATGTAAAAGAAACACAATAAAACCCCATGATATCAATCATTTATCAACCCTTCAACATTGTAAGCAATCTTAAAAACGTACGTTTCAGAAGTTTTTTGAAGGAGATTAGTGTGGTAGCGCTACGGAGTATGGGTCACAAAACAGACCCCTGGGGTACATCCTATCGGACCTGAGTAGTGTCAGATTTGTTATTTCCCAGAATATCAAACTGAGATCTATTTGAAAGGTAAGATATAAACCATTCAAGTACAGTGCCAGAAATACCAATCCAACTCTTTAGTCTGTCGAGCAATATAGGGTGGTATACTGTATCAAATGCTTAGCTCAGGTCCAACAGAACCAGAATGGTTGCGGCACCAGAGTCAGCTGAAACAAGAAGATCATTCATTACCCGAACCGAGGCAATTTCAGTACTGTGTCCTGTTCGAAACCCAGATTGAAAAGGTTCTAAGAGATTGTGAAGAGACAAATGGGAGTGTAATTGAGCCATAACAACACGTTCCAGCAACTTTGCCAAGAAGGGAAGATTTGAAATGGGCCGAAAATTTGTGAGATCAGATTTATCACAACCAGGCTTTTTAAGGACTGGCGTGATAGCTGCAACCTTAAGCTCACATGGAACAATCCAAGTAGTGAGAGATGTATTCACGATATTTAATATAAGGGGACTTATTTTCAACACGCATCCCTTAAGAACAACAGTTGGAACAGGGTCAAGGCTACACGTTGTTGAATTCATTGCCAGCACTAGTGTTGAGATGTAATTCACAGTAACTGTTACAAAACTTGACAATGGAGTTGCAGGGATAGTAGGTGGAAGATCAGGGGGAAGAGGCAAAGGAAAAGACTCAATAGAATTATATATAGCCTCAATGTTTTTCCACAAAAAAGCTGAGAAACTTGTTACACTGCTGAGCAGTTGAGAATGTGAAGGGTTTATTAGGTTTTAAAATATTATACTTAAATAGCTTATTTGTATTTACCGCATCATTACTAATAATGTGTGAGTAATATTCAGCTCTTGCCACCTTAAGGGCAGCACTATATTGACTTAAATGCTTATCAAACATGAGCTTGTGGACAGTTATGCCCGATTTCTTATATTGCCGCTCAAGTTGCCTGTTTTTAACCTTCAGTGTCCTTAGCTCATTGGTGTACCAGAGGGAGGTTTTTGTGAATGAAACAATATGTTCCTTCCTAGGAGCTAGGATATCCGAAGTATATGATAGAACAAAGTTAAAGTGTTCTACAGTTTCAATGTTTAGGTGCTCTTGAATTAAACATGAAAAGTTATCATAGTTGATATTCTTAACATTTCTAAAACTAATTACTCACTTATGAGAAGCTGATTTTAAATAGGGAACTGGAAAGTTAAAAGTAAGAAGCTTATGGTCACTAATATATATCCCATGGCACTCAAGCTGGTTGATGTTAGCACCAACAGAACACAACAAATCAAGTGTGTGACCTTTGTTGTGGGTAGGAAAATTAACATTCTGAGTCATATTAAAACATTCAAGTGTGTCCAATAAAAGTAAAGTTTGAGAGCTAGTTAAATTGTCCACATGTATATTGATGTCACCTACGAGAATCATAGCTAAACAAATAGAGCTGACCGGAGCCAGAAGTTTAGTGAGTTCGTCAGAGGGTTAGGCTTATAAACAGGATAAGAACTCGAGAGGCACCATTAATTCTAAAAACGATACACTCAAATGATGACACACTAGTAATGGTAATTTCAGTAACTGATATATCAGATTTAAAAATGACAGCAATACCACCACCTCTCCCAGTTAGCTGAGGTCTATCAATGTACTTATAGCCAGGTGGAGTAGTCAAATCGAGATATACAAAGTCATTTTGATGATGCCAAGTTTCACTTACACAGAGGAAATCAAGTTATTTGTCCATAAAAATATCCTGAAGTATTGCCGTCTTATTGTTCAATGAGCGAACATTAAAGTGTGCAAAGTTCACAGAATCACGCCATGGTCTCTCAAAACCTTGAGGAGATTTTGATGGATAAATTAGATTTGCAGGACAAATGCCATTACGATTGTCCACGTGAGTGACAGAACGCTGGGAGCTGGAGCGAAGGACTTGAATTCCAACCCGTTGTGTAAAATGTCTAAAGTTGATCCTCTGTGACAATATTTCAGCCGCCAAAGTAGTTGAAGCGATCGTAAAATTCTATGCACAGAAGTTTCGGGAGGCAGATAATGGTTAAGTGTAAAGAGTTCATCGAGATCCAGATGGTAACATTTTTTAATAAAAATAACAATGAGAAACCACCAGCAACTCATAATGAAACAATATGTCCAGTAACACCAATACATATCCAGTTGCGTCGGCATTAGGGATGAGCGAGTACAGCATTATCTGTATCTGTATCTGTTAACCATATGAATTATCTGTATCTGTACTCGGACTGGGCGGGGCCTAACCCGGAAGTGGGCGGGATTTAACCTGGAAGTGGGTCGGGTTGTCTTGAGATGGGCGGGGCTTTGACCGGTATGTTATTTTAAGCATGCAATTGATATGGGTTGATCAGAAATTGTTATATTTATTGCTGATTAGAAAACTATTTACAAGACAGCATCAGCATTGAGCTTCAGATCCATGGTTTTGATCACGATAACAAACAAACTATATACAGAACAAGTTTTGCAACAATGAATACAACACATGCGGTTGCAATTATGAAGTAAAATGTAATGAACAAAAGTTTCATCTCAATATAACTTTCTTTTTTTAACTTTAAATTTTTTTATGATCAGTGTGATTTTTTTTGTGGTTCTTTTTTTTTTTTTTTACACCAGGTATGTGTGTGTGTGTGTGTGGCTAATTAATTTAGTTTTATACCACTACTTCCTTAAAAAAACTGGTAAGAGCCAGCTGACGGTTTAAAAAAGAAAAAAAAAACTCTGACAGACAGACGTAACGCGAGTCGCATTCTACCGAGCACCACGTCTGAACAAACCCCACGTTTACCAAAACTCTACTGGTTAATAAGTAAGTACTACAAACCGAAGTAAAAAACAAACCCTGAAGCTGAAGAAACCCTAAACGTTAACGGAAAAGACCCGCGAGCCTGAGTGACTGAGGGAGAGACAGAGAGAGAGAGCTGTTCTCTTGTGTTCAGACCAAACGCGAATGGCGCGTCAAACGTGAGTGATTTACATGTTAAGTCAATGCAAAGACGCGATAGACCTACTTGCGGCGCGAATCGCGCGAATGAGGCGGCGCGAGTGACGCGAATGACGCGAATCGCACGCGCGAATGAAGCGAGTAAACTCAAAATGTTTAAGCGTCCAACTATACTCGAATAGCGCGATTCATTCGCGTTTGGTGTTCTGTGTGTGAGTGAGCAGAGCGGGACACAGTCAGCAACACAATACATCTGTATGTGTGTAGGGGAGGGGCGCTGTGACTAGCCTATCACAGAACGCAGACACAGTCAGCTACCCAATGAGGATTTTTATTCAATCCGAGCACAGATATTGACTCGTATTACTCGTATGATACTCGTACTCGGCAAAAGTGCTTTATCCGTAACGGATACTCGTTTCAGCCGAGTATCCGGCTCATCTCTAGTCGGCACACAGCACACCTTAATCGCACTATTACCGGCACGTAGCACTTTGCGACAGGTTACACACACGCACGGCAGTTGACAGCCGTTTTGTTTTACGGCGAACAACATGGCTTTAAGCAAGAAAGCACATTTTTGGTCCCAACAGGAAACAAGAAAGATGCCAACAATTCTAGAAAATAAATGAAACACCAAAAACTGTATGTGGTACCATGGCGAAGACGAACCGTTTATTGATACATGAAATTATGACGGGAACGTCAAACAGCGTCGCTTAGGGACGTAATGACGTATGTCATTAATCAGACTATGTAGTGTAACATATAAAATGGGAACATGAAAGATATATCCTTAAAGCAACTCATGTAAACACCTTAATCGTAATATTAGCTTACTCAGGATAAGCAAATAATTTGATTACTGATGTCCATGTAAACGTGGTCAGTAAGATGGATAGATAACACTTTGCCTGTGGCGCCTCATTTCTTATCAAGTTTCAGATGAAGTGTGCATTGTGACGTTTGGTTTGTGTCAAAGGTTGATAAAGAAAAATGCCTTGAGGCTGGAAATAAGATCAGGTTTACTGCAGCTGTCTCTCGCACCAACTGTGGTCAAAGGTCATGGAGCAACATATAAAGATTCCTTTGTAATTGCCAGATAAACCACAACAAGGTTAAGAAAGCAAGTTATTTGTTTCCATGGCAATAGAAAGGCAATGAATGAGACATTCAAAGCCCTGCTGATCTTGACAGATATAAATTAAGCATAGCTGGTTTTGTTCAGATATCTCCTTTAAATGAGCTCACAGAAAAAAAGCAGTATGTAGATATTTACCAAAATCTATTTAAAAATTTTATTTAACAAAAAACATGCGTTTTGTTTTTTTAAATGTGTACATTTTGGGCCTTTTATTAAAGAAAATAAAAAGGTTCTATCTACAAAAACAATTTATAATTTGGTTCTATCTGCGAGCCAATCAGGTCTTTGAATTCACTCAAGAGGACCAATCAGGATTCTTTATTTGTCTCTCAGTTTACTTTGACATGTGGCCAGGCTCCTCAGTGACAGTGGGAAATATCTGTGGAAACAGTGCAACGCAAAACAATGTTTAAAAGAAACCTCAAGGTATACTCATGTCGAGGAGAAAAGCTCAAACTACAGTATTTTTTTGTTTTTTGTTTTAGGTTTTGTTCAGGAGTTTATTTTTATTTATAGAAAATCATGATCAAACCCCGCATGCGATTGCCGTCCAAAGCCACGCCTCCTCCAAAACACATGAACGTGCGCAAACCGTTACACTTCGATCGATCAGCATGTTTTTAACTGATGAAGTGAAGTTGACGCCATTGTTACTGTTTATTTGCTATATGTACTGAGAGGGGGACCGACCAATCACAACACCCTGAAAGGGGAAGCTCGCTGATATGGTACGGGTGGGACATCTTCACACACACACTCTAAATGGGGAATCAATCACGACAGACCTAGTCAGCTTTACCAATCAGAGGGTTGGTTTTCGAAAGGAGGGACTTAATATAGACCGGAAAAAATCCAGTCGTTTTGTGAGAAGAGGGACAGCAGTGAACAATAGACTTGAAATATGTGAAAAATATAGCGTTTTTTTAAACTAGAAACATCCACTGTTAAACACCCAAAAATAACATCAAAGCTTCAAAAACAGCAAAATAATGGCCCCTTTAAGGTTTTGACATCCAAACGTGAGTGGCATTGTATGAGCAATATTATATGAATAAGTAAACCTAAAAAACATAAATTCTGTTATTTAAATAAAAAAAATGTGTACATGTTCTTGTATACTCAAATTTTTGTTTTCAGTGTTTCGCCTCTACTCTTGTTAGTTTTCTTTTAATTAATCTGGCACTGAATACTACATTTTCTTGACTACATGTTATGTTTGTAGATTCTTCCACGCTGATGGCCATGCAGCAGAGGAGGAGCAGACCTACTGTCAGAAAACATCTCTAAAGCGCTGTAAACCATATGACTAGTAAATAAAACCACAAACATAAACACTACTGTTTAAATGTTTTAGGTTATGATTTTAGTTTATTTTAGTTGGACGAAAAAACACAGTATAAAGAGAAATATTGTTTAATATATATAGCCTGCAACGTTGATTGGACTGGTTTATATGATTTATTGTCCGTGTTTAATGTGGATGTTTTAATGAAATGCCTGTATTTTATCCATCATATACATCATTTGTTTTAACTTAAATTTGTGAGTTGATGACAGGAGGCTACTATGGATACTGGCAGTCCTTTATTTGTTCTTTTCTAGTGAATTGATATCCAATCCAGTATGATTGTTGGCCTGGCTCATGTCTGGGACCAGGGCCGATTCTAAGTTTTCAATATTGAGGGGTGCTCAGCCTCCAATGAGGAGACATATACAGTATATATGTTTACCTCATTTGTAAGTCGCTTTGAATAAATGTGTCTGCTAAATGACTAAATGTAAATATATATAGCCACTCTCTAAGCACCACATGCGGCATACATTACTAATATAAATAATTAAGAAAGAATATGCAGAATAATGACAAGCTATTGTTATTAAAATTTAATCACATTAATCAAATCAATCTGCAACATTTATTATTTGACAACAACAGCCACCGATCAATAAAAGAAATGTCACAATCAACTGCTGAGTCATTGTTTAGAGGTAATCATTTCATTCTGATTAGCATGAGCGCTGTCACTCTGACTGCATGTTGATCTATCACACGCACAATATGTTTAAAATTAATAATAAAAATACTGAAGTGTCTGAAAAACGACAAAGAGCTTCTAGCTACACTTTTGTTTACTCGGAAATCAAAACAATGAATACCAGTTTGAACTAATATCTGCCCGTCATCTTTTCAGAGCTCTCAAAGCTATAACTATATGTGGAAAAATAAAACGGCACTTCATTATGATTTACACATTTCTGTGCGCTACAATATCATCATGATCGTTTTCTAAAGTATGCCATTAATTGGTGTGAAGTGCTTTCATTTTTCTGGAGGTAAACAACTAGTTAACAGAGTAATGAGGGGTGAACGCAGACAAAACTTTTTACAGTTGATGGAAAGGGTCTTTTATCGCTCCCACATCATATTATGTAAGCTGCATTTATTTTACGTGTTCGCCTATGCAGATAATAAAATAGAGAGAGGTAACGATAGAGCAAGGGTATGAAGGTTATGCGTATTTGACATGCTGTCCGGGGAGAAGGCTTCAAGCTCGCCGGTTCCAACTGAACCTGGAGCACTCCCCCCCAAAGTCGGAGCGAGTGCACCGTGCTCGAGACCGTTCCAAACCCCCTGCGGCCCTGCGGGTAAAGCAGGCTTGAAGAGAACTGCCGGGGTGGTGGAGGGATATTGCAGCTGCAGAGATAAAGCAGGTAAGACAGTTTGACTATTTATGGGAGAGCTCGCTTGAGCTGATAGGATGGATGCAGTGATTCCTGATGGCGGATCAGCCGGGCTTGATTATATGCTCCGGCTACTACTGAATTTTGTTAATTAAACATCAAAATCATTACAAAGAATGGCAAAGATACAGATGTCTGAAGTAAAGACAGCAAGAAGTACCTGAAGCAAAGAAAGTCAAGATTGTAATGAGTGCTTTAGGCTGGGATGCAAAGAGGGAAATAAGTGTTCTGGCTGATAGAGATGTGGATAGAGCTAATAAGACTTTTGCGTATCTAGATACATCGTATGCTAGAGAGATATCCCTCCCTGTCTTGAGATCACATTTTTTTCAGTTGCAGGCAACAGCAAGAGAACTTTATTGCAGGTTGCGGCGACGTAGTCCAGAGGTGGCCTCTGTCGAAGAGCAACTAAAGGAGCAGCTGCTGCTAGGATTGGAAGTTGGATCTTTTTTGAGGGCTTTGAGAACTTATGCCTGCAGAAATCCAGAAGCAACGTTTGCAGATTTACATCAAGAGGCTTTGCTGTTAGAAGCTCTATATGGTCAATCCAGGTATGAACTTGAATGTGCTGCTATTAGTGGTCCTGGCAAGACTGTTGTCTGCTTGGAGGTGGCTAAAAGGAAGACTGAGTTAAAGCGAGACATTTTGGAGGAAGTTAAAGGACAGATGCGTGAGTTTACACAGGAGGTGATGAAAGAATTTAAATCATCTAACCCTGTTATGCAGCCTAATTATGTGCAATCTCAGCCACAGAATAATTCCTCCAGGCGATGAAGAGGACAGCCTCCTACGAATATGTGGCATGCAGAGGGACGACCAGTTTGTCGGTTGTGTCAGCCAGGAAGGCTGTAGGTGAAGCTCTGTCTAATGCTGATTTAAACTAGATTGCCCTGCAGCAGAAGTCCAGGCGGTGGGGCCCTCAATGCCATTAGAAAATCCAAGGTCCACTCCCTTTATTGCTGACTGCCCAATGGTTAGTCTTTTGATTAAGGACATTGAGTGTATGGGACTTTTAGATACTGGCTTCCAAGTTACCGTGATGCAGAAGAGCATGTTAAAGGAAAAGTTTCCCCACTACACGTTGGGCCAAGCCCCTATTTCGACTTAAGAGCTGCTAATGGACTTGAAATTCCCTATATTGGGTATGCTGTGCTAGATTTTAACGTTACTGGTGTGAAGGTTCCAGGCTTGCATGATTACTGTGGATTGGTGGAGCAAATGTTTGATCAACCTGTGACTGCTCCAAGAACACACTGAACATTTTTATTCTTGAGGGTAGTAAATACTACCCATGCAAATCAGTTACATTTTACTTAAATATATTAGGTAGCAAAGTAAACTCATTGGATGAACTCAATTTTATTTGAGTGCACAATTTTCATCCAATAAATATTTGCAGCTTCTACTCATAAAAAACAGGCTCATTCAATGAAATTGAATTAAGTTGGACCAACGTAATTTTATTAAATACACTTTATTATTTTATTAACTCATAAAAAATAGACACATGTAATAATGCAACATCGCTAGTCGTGCACTGAAAAAAGGGAAACTTTAGACCAAAAAATTACATCAACTTGTTACAAGCAATTTTATTTGTTTTTCTCAAATTATATGTACGGCTTGGTTCAAATCTAAATTTAAACATTTCAACAAACTACCATTATTGTGATCAGTGTTTACTTTAGTTGGGCTCTTGACTCTTATATTTTAATTATACGTTTTCATTGTCTGTTGTGACAGTGTGTGAAAATACATTTATTGAGACAATGAAAACTAAGATCCATTGGGATCAAGTGATTGGTGACTGTAATCATTGTGTGCTTATTGAAATAATTGCTCAGGGGTGTGTTAAAAATGTGTGAATATTGTGGGATCCTACTATGAGATTTAAACAGTGGTTCTAAAACACAATATGATCAGATTTTTTTTTACTGTTTGTTTGCTTACTCAATTAGACATCAAGAATCAGTGTATGAAACTCAACAATGGTGACAATCAACAAAATAAATCTTCATGCTGCAATGCATGCTGGGGTAACATCATAGTACAAAACTCATTCATGACTCCCAGCATGCATTGCAGTTGATATGTTTATCTGAATTAGTTTGATGTTTGTCACCATTGTTCAGATTTGTATGATGACTGTTGATGTCTAAGTGTGCCATGACCATTGTCTGTTTGTTTTATCTTTACATTTGTTAACCAGGACATTTGAATCAGTCATAAAACATCAACTTCCACATTATTTACTCTCTCTTCTCATCTTTATTAAAGCTTGATAGACATCTCAAAAACTTAACTTTAAAGCATCTCTTCTTTTCTTATGAATGCAGGAGTGTTCTTATTGAAACACTATTGTAAACACTTAAAGAGAAAAGAGATTTAAGTTAACCAAAGTCAGGGATCAAGAGACCAACTGAAGCAAACACTGATTACAGTGATGATGGTTTGTTGAAATGTTTACATTTAGATTTTAACCAAGCAATATAGTTGACTTTGCTACCTAATATATTTAAGTAAAATTTAACTGATTTGCATGGGTAGTATTTACTACCCTCAAGTAGTAAATACCCTTTTCAGTGCAGTTTCTGTGGTGAGAGATGGCAAAATCCCTGTACGACCTCGTAATGTCCATTCTTGCAGTATTTTTGTAGAAAGATATCAGAAGCTTGGGCAGCTGTATGAAATTAAGAGTCCTGATATTTATGGAAGCAGAGATCTTGGACTAACTATAGAAGACGATGGTGTTGTGAAGGTGAGCATGATCGAGACTAGACCCAGTGTAGACTGCATATTCCCCTCTGAAATATCTCAGTTTTCTCAAAGATCTGACTGGACCTCTGAACAGTGTCATGATTTTGATGCATTCATAAGAAAATTGGTCCAAAGTTTTTGCTCAGAATGAAGATGATGTCAGCCATACAGAAGTAGTGCAACACAGAATCCACACTGGGGATCCACCCATTCGAGAGAATGTCACCCAGAGTTTAAAAGAGACCATGGGAACTCTTTCTCAAAAACACAGAAACACGGGTTCTTTAACAGTGGAAATTAACACAAACAAATTTCACTACAATAATAATTTGTTACAATACAATTTAAAAGGACAAGAGAAGATTTAGGAAAAGCATCAAGTATAAAGTCCATAGGCAGTCTCAATTCGTCACAGTCTCTGGCTGCTCACATCTCAATCCCAGACACCAGCTAGGCCAACAATTATACTGGATTGTATATCAATTCACTAGAAAAGAACAGCCAATATCCACAGTAGCCTCCCGTCATCAACTCACGTGTATATATATATAGAATACAGGCATTTCATCAAAACATCCACAGTTTCGAATATAAATATAAAAAAAATTAACTGCAGCCAAAACGTCTAACAGGGAAGAGACCCGGTAAGGAAAATGGGATACTCACAGCGCGGCTGGGTAGCAACCCTGCTACCCAAGCCCAACGTTTATCCAATGCAGGACACTGCATTAGCAACTGCACACATTCGGCCCTGACAGCTAGTCGTCCAAATTCAATGTGTAATAAGTTATAAATCAGTGCAACACATATTTTGTCCCTTATGACATGTTGCTTGAAAAAGTATTGCTTTAATTAATATTTTGCATATTGGACTTTATCATTCTAAGCAGAAAGTGATTTTTGCAGAATTAGAAGGTTCTATCTGCGTTTGACCTGTTCCAAAAATCCCCATTGTCAAATAAAAAAAAAAATTAATCCATTTAGGATCTCTGTCTTTTTCACTTATGAAGAGATTTGTTCCTCATATAATTTTTGCTATTTGAAATGCATAAAGATTGAAGCTCAATATCTCAAAACTACTCAGAACACAGATAGGACCTTACAATTTCAAGGAGACTAAATGTCAAAGATATATAATGTTGGGTTAAAAATAACCCAACAAGTAACCCAACTATGGATTGGTTTAGCACCTTCCCAACTGTGGGTTATTTTAAACCAATAAATTGGGTAATGTTTTATACTCAGTCAGTTTTTTTATTCATGTCATTGTTATGTCATGAGCATTTTATCAAGATATGAAATCACTCTTTATTTCCCTTATTTGCAGTCATTTTTTATATCATAATTGCCAATAAATTACAATTTGACTGGATCAAGAGCTTTCTTTCTTTTGATTTATGTTATTTTGTAATCACTCTTTCTTTGAAAGATTATTTAAATGTTTTGACATATTAACCACGAAGGCTGTGAACCATGAAGTAAAGATGACTAAACCCGCCAGGAGGCTTTGTATGGAAGATTTCTTTCCCTTGCACTCTGCTGGTGGACTTCCTGGGTAGTTCTGATGCTATATAGCCTGAGGAAAATCAACGGGTGTCTGTGATTCTTGATGAACAACTACATTCATGATTTATGACTTTTTCTTTGTGATTTCAATCACTGATTTATGGTTTGGAGCTGCAGAACCTTTTTTAATATAACAGTCAAATATGTTGTTCATTACCAACTTCTTCTAATAGATTTGTGGAGGAGGGGCTTGTCAGGATTTTTGGTCAGAAGAAAATTGAATTAAAGACTTACTTTTCCACAAGGTTTTTTATACTGCTTTTTAAAATATTTAACTTTGGAATTGAACTTTTTGTAGTAGGATTGACATGATAAATGTTTATTCATCATAGCCTCTCACTCCACCCAGTTGTTATGTGTCTTTTTCAACCAACTTAACTTGAGTATACAAACTCTGAGTAAAATGTAGGAACTGATAAAGACATCAAAAGCTTTCTGTATTTCACATCAAACCCAGGCTGCCTGCTCTTCAGTTCCTGTATTCAAAACAGTTGCTCCATCCCCACAGTGAGTGCTCCATGACTCCCAGCAGCATTTCTGTAACTGCACAGCACTGGAATCTCCATCCTTATCGAAAGGCTCCCTGGGGCCCTTAGCATGTGCGCACAAGGAACTAGTGATGACTCAGTGTTGTGCCATCTATAGTGCTGTACAGACACCAGCAATAGTGTAGCTCTGGGCCTTTTTCTTTTACCCCTTTTGTCTTATCAGCTCAGTACTCAGTGCTTTCTGCACTGCTCTGTGCCTCCCCACAGGGCTTGGTGGAATAGAATGCAAGCACACATGCCAAACTTTGCCAGTCTGAAAAGTTTTGCATCAGTGTAATGAATAATAGAAATGCAGAGATAAAGCAGGGCACATTCATTATTCAGTATTCAGTGTGGAAGTATAATAAGTTTTATCTTAATTTATGTTTTTCTAAAGCACCTTTACAAATGACTATTGCAACATTACAATCAATCAGAATATGGTTTAAGATAGGTGTAAACCAGACTGGATTAAAAAAGTGAGGTCAATTGCCATATTGGTTTGAATTTAAATTGTATTTTGTGGGGAAAGGGCAAAAGGGGCACATACAATAGTCAAGATATGAGATTTTGAAGGTCTTGACTATAGTGGTCACACTTTTTTTGAGCTACAAATGAAGCTAAATAGATGGAGATAGATTTTAAATTTTAAGATGCTTAATTTTGTAATGGGGGAGGGACATTCTAATTTGTCAACCTTTTATATCCTAGTGTGCAAGAGGTGTACCTCAAATGCAGGCTTATTTACATGGTCTAAAAGTAAATTAGTTTTAAAGCTGCGATATTGTTTCAAATGAGTTCACTACAGATCAGTAATCAAAAGCTATAAAAGGATTATGAAGATAGGTTAATATTGAGTGATTGTAATGTAATATTTAAGTGATCACCTATATCTGTGCAAACCAGACAGGAGGAAATTATGTTTAATCTCGACACCAATTCCATGTAATGTAGCATAACTCGGTTTTATAATCACGTTTTGTGTTTACAGAAATTAATATATATCACGTAAAAGCTAAATCTACTATTTTTACACAGATAAGTATAAAAAATACAGCCTCTTACATTTTAGAATTGTACATGCTGCCATTTTTATTTGTTATGGAAATCTAAGTGCACAGCCGTTGTGATAATTAATTGGTTCATCAAGCTTAAGGGTTTTACAGAAATCCTGCAGGATATGAAGATTTTAAACAGATCAAACATGTAATTTGTGACCATGGATTATTACACCATTGTCTAAACCTGGAAAGCAGTAGTACTCTAGTTACCAGTTATGATAGTTACTAGACTAGTTACTTTAGGAGTAGACTAGTTAATGTAGAGAAATATAAACTATGAAGAGTTGAGAGATATATATTTAAGGAATAACTAGGAGTGCAACTAGTCATGAAGACACAGCCCCAGTCAAGCCCGGAGGGCTTTCTTAACCTATGGGGTAGAAGCACTGCTGTCAGGTTGGGGCTTCTAATTGAGTTCTCATCTTTATACTTCCCTGCACCCCATCCTTCTATTATTATTTCAAATAGTAAGCACTTTTTTAATTTTAAGATGTGAAATTCATTTTGACAGGGGGGCTGAAAATAGAGTGGAACCAGAGTATGCTTCCTTGCTTTCTCTCCTCTTTTAATTTCCTCTACTTTTTCAGGCTATCTAGAATTTTCTGGTCTTGTTTTGCTGAGGGCATGGTTTCGGCCAGCACACTCACTACAATATTTTCACAAGTGTGTGTGTGTGTGTCACATAGAAACAATGTGATAGCCCAAAGGTAAAGATTATTGCTTGGAGGTTGCTCTTTCACAGCCTTTTGAGAGTTAATGGAGTTCCTATAAGTATCAACAGTGTCTCATGTTTCTCCTGAAGCCCTCAAGGAGATATACAAATAGAATCCAATCAGAAAATTGCTGACAAAGTGAAATTATAGAGTTATAAATGTACATGGCACGGATAGCACTCATGGCTGTAGCCAGGGTTTGAAAATTAGTGAGGTCCGGGGTGTGGTGTCAATAATTATGGCTAATTTTACCTATAAATGCTATAAATCATTAAACTTTGATACATTTACATTTACATTTAGTCATTTGGCAGATGCTTTTATCCAAAGCGACTTACAGATGGGGTAAACAATCGAAGCAATTCGGACAACGTAAGTACAACAAAAAGCATAAGTGCAATCAATAAAACTGGCTTCATAAAGCCTACCACAGTATACAGAGCTAAGTACGTACAGCAACAGTGTACGTACTTAGATAAATATAATGAATAATAAAGTTAACGAATGATAAACTTGATATTGTGGCTAGTGGTTTTCCAAAATGACTAGCCACCCAGCATTTTCACTATCAACAATTTTGTTTTGGGGAAATGATTTCAGATGATTAAAGTTGACAAATAAAATTTGAGATAACATTATAAAATGTTTGTCTAATGTACATACCCAAATTAAAAACTGTAGGTCTTTGTCAATATTTAGCTTGTTACAACACAGGGACCAGAGGATAACAGGAGGTTTATTCACAGGCATACACAGTCAGGCATCCATGGGTAGTAATCACAGGTTAGTAACAACTAGATCAGAGCTAGCGTGAGAACATCAGCAAACAACAACTAGACCTTACAATGAACTGTGGCGTGAGGTGAGTATAAATACAGTCCATGTATTGTGCTGCTGGTGTAATCAGTACTCGGTGAGCGGGAAAATGAGTAGCTGGTGGAGAGTGGTGGTGCAGGGGGCATGCGAGGCATAGTCCATTACAGTACCCCCCCCCCATGGGGACAAGGGGCAGGACGATTGGGGAGGGTTAAGTGAAAGTCTCTTAGTAAACCAGGGTACAGAAAGTTTAGGTGGCCACCCATGATCACTCCTCTGGGCCATACCCCTCCCAGTGTACCAGGAATTCAAGGCGCCCGCGTCGTCGTCAGAAGTCCAAAATGGCCTCAACATGGTAGATCTGTTGGGTGACGTTGATGGGTGGAGGAGGAGGAGGGGGGGGTAGATAAGGATGTCGTCTATGTAGACGATGAGCATGTCTGAAGATTTAATTCATGAAGTCTTGGAAAATGGCAGGGACATTAACTAGTCCAAATGGCATTACCAGATATTTGCAGTGGCCGGATGGTCTGATGAATGGGGTTTTCCATTCGTCTCCAGAACGGATATGGATCAAATTATAGGCACTGTGTAAATCCAGTTTAGTGAATACGGTGGAGTCTCTCAGTTGTTCCAGGGCTGCAGGAACCAGTGGAAGTGGGTAGCCAAATTTCTTTGTGTGGGAGTTAAGTGTCTGGTAATCAATGCACAACTTCAAACCTCCATCCTTCTTGCCCAAGAATAAAAAACTGGAAGCAGCAGGGGAGATGGATGGTCCGATGAACTTTTACAGGCACTCTTTGGCCTTCACAGTGGACTCCACAGTGGTTGAGTTATCATGCACCGACTGAGGGGATGGAGAATCGCAGGAGGAGGGGAAACATCAGGTTAGGCAGGCTTCGCTCAGTCAAATTCTTTTGAAAATAAATATTCTAAACTATTGATTGGACAGTTAAAGCAGATGTAACGCATTCAGTTTCTGCCAATATCATATTGATCTTGAGTATCTATGGAGTAGTATTGCATACTTTGTATCTTCAAAGAGTCTTTAGTTTAATCACTTTTTTAAAAGACAGTTACAGCTTTACGATTATTTCCGAAAACAGGCGAGCCCATGGAGGCTTGCAGGGGGGCAGCACTACAGCAAAAGCACACAATACATCATCACATTATCCCTGCATAACTGTTGATTCACTAGTAGTTAGTGTTATTTACCTTATGCACGTACCCGTCGATTGCCGAGAAAACCCAGACATTTGACTCAGGTTCACTTACCGTGTGCGGTTCATATCTGGCATCTTTAAGCGATGGGACCACTCCATCTATCAGTTTCAAATGATCTCCAAATCCAGCCTTATATCCATTGTTTATATAACATTCCTCACCAAAATGCAGTGAACAAACAAACACAGCTTCGCAAACAAAGTGCATTGATAGGCGTGCTCTTTCTCCCGGTCTCGCTGGTTGATGCATGGCTGTGCTTTTCCAGGAGCATTGTCTAATAAGGGACTAAGAAGTTATGTAAGGGAATTTCATGTTCGAAAAAGATTTCCAGGAACCTATACGAACCTTGGGGGAGTGTATCAAGCACAGAAATACTACGTCATACGTCCAACTGGTTTTTTGACAAGTTTACTATGTCAAGCATGAGAAGCCAGCACATTTAACATTGTAAAGAAATCAGAATGCATGAAACACTAACCTAATGGTTATAGACTTGGACTCGTGGCCAGAAGGTTTACGGTTCGATTCTCAGGGCCAGCAGGTAACGACTGAGGTTCTCTTGAGCAAGGCACCTTACCTCTACTTGCTCCCCGGGCGCTGAAGTGATAGCTGCCCACTGCTCTGGGTTTACGTGTGTTCACGACTTGCTGTGCGTTTGTTCACTACTCTCTGGATGGGTTAAATGTAGAGGTCATATTTCGGGTATGGGTCACCATACCTGACAAATAGGTAACTTTCACTTCACTTTAAGTTTGAGTGTGTGAGAAAGTCAAGAGGATGGCCAAAGACTGCCAGCTCAACCAAATCAATTCAACCAGTCATAAAATGTTTGTCATCCAACTCCAGGTCCGGATTTAAACATTTGGAGGACATAGGCAAAATGTATCTTGAAGCCTCCTACAGATCCCATGTCTCCTCCACCTTTCAGAATAAATTAAGTATTGTATTGCGCTGTAAAAATTATTCAGTAAGTTCTGACATGTTTTTAACCAATGTTGACAAGTTAACAAGATTAAAGGGGTGATTTCATGAAAAACAGACTTTGTCCATGTTTAAATGCTAAAATCGGGTCTCTTGTGCATCTACCAACTCAGAAAACGTGAAAAAATAAAAAATAATTTACTTTTTTTATGTGAGCCTATCTCTGACAATCACAGACAATATTTGTTCCCAACCTCACGGTGTCATGATTCCGCTATCATGTCATGTTTATTTGTTCTTGCAGCGGAGTTATGGCATAGCCTAGGGTTTTGTGTGAGAAAGACATGGCATGGCTTAGATATTGGCTGTCATGCGCTTTCTCGTGTATTTTTCGTCTATGGCCCCGCCCCTCTCGTTCCTCGTTACCTTCCCATTAGTGCTTTATCCCCAGCACCTGTTCCTTGTTATTTATCCTTTGTTGTCTCCCTATTTAATGCCCTTGTTTTCTCTGCCCTGTGCTCGTTTGTTCTTGTACCTTCTTGTACCTGCTTGCTCTATTGAGGATTTGTCCCTACGCTGTGTCCCAGCGGTCTGCTCCAGCACTCTGTTCCTGTTTATTATCCTTTTTGATTTTTGTTACAGCTTGTTAACCTCCGTGAGTTTTTCATTCCTGTTTGGCTGTCTTTGTTATCCCCTGCATTTTACCCCATTGTGGGTTTTTGTTTTGTGTTTTTTGTTCCATTTTCTTAAAAAGTATTTTGTTAATACCTTCACTGCCTGCATTTGGGTTCTCTCACTTCCGGTTTCGTGACACACGGGAGACAAGAGAGCGATGGATTTATTTAGTTTTCAATGGAAATCATTTACACTGAACGAGGCAAAGCTGCAAATAAAGACATTGTAAGTACCGCAGTGGCGGCTGCTGATCTTTTAAAGAGGGGAAGCTCATTTTTGGCCTAAATCATAAAAATTGTCCATTTATTTATATGTAAATTCTGCCCTACGTTCCAGTTTTTACCCTACGTGTGCAGTTTGCTAGCTGGCTAGTTCAGACTATATGAATTAATGAACAAACGATCTAATATATATATATATATGTATTTAACTCAACGGGAGGAAATGTGGGAATTATGTTAAACTGAAACAATGAATGTGGTGTGAAATATACGATGAAGGTTGCAGCAGTTTGTCTTTCGACTACACATGCAAAATCCGCGATGGGACTGAGTTGGAAATGGAGACACAGAGTGATACGCGTCATAATCTGAAGACCACGCCCACGCCCACACCAACCGTCTCTTTGCATTGCGAGAAGCTGCCGCCTCCTTGTCATTTATGATTTATAAAAAATAAAAAAAAATGTCTAAAAGCTGATATGTGACAATGTGTATAGCAAACAAGCTAAAAAAAACAAGAAATACGTTTTTATAAGCTGTCGACCCCAAAAAACGAGCGTTTTAGGACATAAAAGTGGATTAAAAAGAGATGACAGACCCTCCAATCATCACGCAGACGCTCGGAGTCCGGGCCAGCGGGACATAATCGCAGCATTATCCAATGACCGTCTTGTTTCTAAGCACTGAAAAAAACTGTTTAAAGCAGCCCCATTGAAGTCAATGGATGCTGGGCTTCAACAGAGTAATGCACTGTACGCTACGGGAATGAATGAGAAGGAAATCGAGTCAGCCGACCTAAGTAGCTGATTCTGAACGAAATTGTTTTCGTTCGAGATGAACGTGTTTAACGCATTTTTAGTCAATAAAATGTTAACATAATAGTACATATATTTCACCATTCATTTTTTGACAATTATAGGGGAAGCTGAGCTTCCCTTGCAGTCTTAAAGAAATCGCGACTGAAGTACCGCTATATTTTACGTAAGACCCCAGGGACCTGCGGCAACTTAAAAGTAGATAAAATGTCACTGTCACACGTGTGTCCGTTCACTATTAGAAAGCAATGTCTGTGGCTTGTTAACATGCGACGGGATTGTCCTGTGTAACGTTAATTTGACTTAGAGACATAGTGATGCGTTGGTCTTGAGTATTTTCACTTTAGAAAGACGCGGTTCTCTCTCCCGAATGCAGTCGTAACGAGACCAACAGTGAGCAGAGAGGCTTCGCGAAAGGCCCTGGGGGAAACCGGTGTGCTTAGCGAAAACAATATGTTTGGTGTTCGAAGACGAGACCTTGTTTCTCGTTCGCTTTATGTGACCAATACTTTATTGTTTTGTCGCTGGAAGCACAGGCTCACAGCGCATTTTCTGCTGAAAAGGTGGCGGAGACTAGCAGCTCACTTGCACTTAAACAGACACACACACCAAAACAGCGCGTTTCTCCTCGCATGCAAAAGTGGGCATGTAGTGCATGGTATATTAAAAGATCTGTAGTGTTTTTTGAGCTGAAACTTCACAGACACATTATGTGGACCCCTATGATATAGATTGCATTTGTGTAAAACTAGAAAAAAATCACCCCTTTAACAATGTAAACACTTTGAAATTGCTCATACTAGAATGTTAAGACAGACAGATTAAATTCTTTCAGTAATTTTGCAGTAACACAGCCCCTCTTTTTTGGGGATAACTTTATTCTATTAAAGAAAGTAAAAAAAAAAACTTTAAATCGGTAATCTGCAAAAGTTGCATGTTTTGTAGTTTTTTCACTATACATTCAAAAGGTGGACAAATGGACTGAAAGCTTATTTTATTTATTTACTTCTGCCTGTCTTGACTGGTAAACAAGCACATTGGGATAGGAGTGTTCCACTGTTCAAACTATATATGACAGTGGAATATATGCATGCTACGCAAGTCCTAGTCCAGGCTCTTGTTCTGTCTAGACTGGACTACTGCAATGCGCTACTGGCTGGACTTCCAGCTTGCACAACCAAACCTCTACAGCTGATCCAGAATGCAGCGGCAAGAGTGGTCTTCAATGAACCGAAGAGAGCGCACGTCGCTCCTTTCATCATTAAGTTACATTGGCTCCCTATAATCGCTCAAATCAAATTCAAGACTCTGCTCCTGGCCTACAAGACCACCACTGATTTGGCACCCCCTTATGTTCGCTATAACTCGCTACTGCAGACTTGTATAACCGCCAGATCCCTACGCTCTGCAAATGAACAACGTCTTGTGGTGCCATCTCAAAAAGGTAAAAAATCTCTCTCGCGTACCTTCTCGGGATCGGTTCCACATTTATGGAATGATCTGCCCGCTGCTACAAGATCCGCAGATTCTGTAGCCATCTTTAAGAATCTTCTGAAAACACATCTCTTCCGTCAACACCTGACTGATCAGTTCTGACTTCTATCTCTTTTCTTCTCTTTCAAAAAACACTAACTTTGAGAAAACATTTTTAGCTCTGTATACTGTGGTAGGCTATATGAGACAAGTTTTTTACTTCACTTATGCTTTTTGTTGTCCTTATGTTGTTCCAATTGCTTCCATTGTTTCCCTCATCTGTAAGTCTCTTTGGATAAAAGCATCTGCTAAATGTAATTAGATATGACAGGGTATGCGTAAACTTCAATTCACCCTTAAATCAGAGCACAGAGCCCCACTGCAATACCAAAACATTCAATAGCAAAACCATCAATAGATTTATAATATTAAAAATGAGGGATGCACCGATACCGTTTTTTTAAAGAGTGAGTACGAGTACCGATATTTTTTTCTTGTACTCGCTGATACCAATACCGATGCCTGTACCTGTATTTTTTTGGTGAGGTGGCAATTGACCAAGCGCAACACACTGAATCTAATAACTCTGCCTCAAAACACATTATGAAAAATAAATGTATGTGCTTGTCACAAACTTTCAAAAGCAAACATTTCAGTCAGTTCTCTCAGGTATGTCACGTAAAATACCGGTCTTTGGTATCGGTGAATCTATATGAGTACGAGTTTCAGCTCATCCCTAATAAAAATAAACCATTTCACCAAATTGGAAAACAAGGCTACTTAATTCTGATTTATACATTTTCGTCTTTCTTCTTTTATAGATGACCAACTTTGCTTGGCCTGAAACAAAATTCAAAAGCTGACAAAAAAATAATTCTCACATACTTGAAAATAAAAATAAGGTCTCCATAGAAAAGGTCTCATTACAACTCGTAAAAACATTGCTAACATTTAAAAATAAAGGTTCCAGTCTACAAGAGTTCATGAAAGCATTCTCTCTTTTACAGCATAACGGACATACAGCAGCAACCCCGGGGTTTAAAACCGAAATAAAGGCATTAACTGTGACAGCACCATGGAGAATTCTCATTTGTAAATCACATGCACTCTTGGTCAAGGTTGGGTTATATAAAGATCTCCACTTTTTGTACTTTGTACTTTGATCCCGTTTTAAAACATCACGCAAGGGGGAATCAACTTTTCCGTTGAACACTTTTTTTTTGCTACAAAAATAATACACGAGACCTGCGGAAAGATTTAGCAGTACTTAAAATGTCTAGACACAGAGATTTAACATGTAAAAGAAGGAGAATTAATCCCTTCTAAATGTACAGACAAAAACAAGCGAGGAAAAGAGCCGTTGGGATTGGGAACATGGGAACCTGTACAATACTCAGTTAACCAGGCTATTTCAGTTGTTTTAAGATCAGCTTGCCATTTCATAAGCAGCTGACAAAATATACAAATAGACCTGAATCTCAAGTGTTGAGCCATTGCTGCTTCGTTCTTAAAGGGGTCATATTTGTGTATGTTTTAGATGTAATGCACTGTGTATACACGATTTAAGGTTCAAAAACTCTGTGTGTATAAATATAAATACTCTGAATGTATTTGAATGTCCCGTAAATGTTTGTTTCTCCTCTTTGCCTCACCTATCTGAAACGCGCGGCTTTAACGCTCATTGCTCTGAAAAGCAAGGTGTGCTATGATTGGACAGTGAACCAGTGGGTAGTGATTGGTCGACAACTGCAAGCGTGTGATGGAAATTTTATGCTTCTTACCATATTTGGAACATTAGGTTCCAAAGCAATTGTACTGACAGCTACTCACTAACTTGGGTTTACATTTGGGCGGTCTTAGTTAAATCATACCACGAACTGACGTAGATTTGCGGTGGTGTGGTTACACGAGGCGTTTCAGGCAGGTCTGGGTGAGCATTCTCTTTTAGATAGAATGCATCTTTTGTTCCGACACTTTAATTTTTGCAATTTTACGTGTCTAATACATGCATGGGCAACTTATAACACACCAAAGACACAGAAAAACACATATTCATGCCATATGACCCCTATAAAGTATAGTCCTGCAATGTCCAGTAGTTGACTTATGGCTTACCAGGACGATAATTGCTTATTGCCAGTGTTTTTCTAGACATTTTCAGCGTTCATACTTAACCGATTTTCACTGGCGATGAGCCGAGTGAACATGCAAATTCACTCCCTGACATAGATGGCGCTTAATGAAAAACAGAAACCCCCGGTACACGAGGTGGACACTTCTGAAACTCATTTCAACTTGCAAGAATTCAACTTGCTTCCTCTTCGTCAATGTGTGCTAGGTAAGACCGTTTTATGCTTGAGTGCCACCAAGTCATGTTTTACTGTAACTTCAGCAGCCTGAGGCGTTTAAAAAAAAATTACGCTTTTTCACTTTGCGCGTCAGTGTGAACACTCATATTGGCGCCCTTTGTTTAGTCACGAGGCGTTAAACTTCGAAGTTAAACACGCGCGATTATCGTCCTGGTGTGGACAAGCCATTAGAGTAATAATGTTGTCATCATTCAGCAATCTGCTAAATTCAGGGAAAAAGCGCTGTTCGTTAAATACAAACAATAGCCATAAATTAAAGGCTCCTCTAGTTTCCAACTGTCGGGTCTCGGGTCTAGCACTCTCTGTTTTTCCGTGTTGTCCTCTGTCTTTGTTATGTCGGACACGTGACTCTGTTTTGACAGCTCGCCACATGTTCGTAGTCCGCGTACTTCACCCCACCCCTCTCGTTACCTTGTTATCTACTCATTAGAGTTTCCACGTTTTCACCTGGGTCTTCTCACATTTCCTCTCGCCACGGCTAGTTCCTTATTTTCTGCTCTAATCTTCTTCCCCTTTTATTCCGCATGTTGTCATTTGTCCCGTGTCAGACCTTTAGAGTTATTCCCTTTCGGATTAAAATATATTCTTGTCTTGTCTTGTCTTGTTAGCAGTTTGATATTATACTCACCGTGTCTTGTCTTGGCTCCAGTGTTTAGTTCACTCCCGGGTGTCTGCATATCTTTGCCATTGTGTACCCAGCGATCTCCTCTCCCACTTCGAGTGGTTCCAGCCAAGTGGATTTAGTTCCAGTTTCATGTGTTTTTTGCCAAGTGGAATTAATCTGGTGTCGGGAATAATCTGGTGTCGGCTGCTGGTCTCAAGTGCCTGATTGTGGCGCTAGTTGGACTGGCCATATAGACCTTTTGGATACCTTGTGGATTACTCCTCTCTTTCATTTCGGGGTTTGTTCACCTCTCAAGGATTTACAGACTCTTTTTCCCTTTGGTTCCCCTCGCCACCGGCCAAGCGCTCGAGCCCTTTATCTAGTGGTTTTTCAAATCAAACTTGCAACAGCACGACAGCTAAAATGTAATGGTCCATTTAAAAGTCTTCGCAAAACTACTCTGCTTTGGCGATGCACCAGACCTTGACCACCCTTGAGATTTCTGTACTATTCTCACCTAAAACATCCCCAAATATTTTAATCCTTCTTTTCCCCAATATTAACCAACAGGGAGTCTTTGTATCCCATTTGTTCAGCTTCCTACCAGCAGTGCTTCATTTTTTGTATCAATTAATATTATCAGGAGATAGAATTGCTGCAATAAGGGCTCTATGGCATACTTTGGCATATTTTTGAACCAAAATCCGGGAGACCCCCCAGGGGGGGAGGGGGCTTGGGTGTGCTGGTTGGTTGTGCAGGGCTCTCCTCTTTTATAAATCGTTCTAAATCTGTTTAATTCAGATAAAGGGCAATGAATCCATGAATGGTATATCTGCAAGGTATCATCTTAATTTAGCATTTAAATTTTGCCAGAGATCTAGACGTCAGACATGTAATAACTTGAAAAAGCACAAGCAGTTTGTCCGTTCATGAGTCCCGTAGTTCGGTTGTTTGAACTTTGTTTATTAGTTAGCGTAATGTTTTTTTTTTTTTTACATGGATGGATTTAACAGTGTTTGCATATTATTTACAAGAACTTCTCATAGAACGAGAAATATTAGAAACAAACTCTATATTAGCTGTTTTTATTCAGAGTTGTCTGCAGAACACAACACTTTTCATAACATGTTTTTTGTAAAAGAAAGAAAATGTAACAACAACAACAACAACAGCTAGTAGACTCTACTGCATCTACCTGACGATGAAACGATCTGCCGTCTTCAGTGAGCGGACACAGACTGTGAGGAGCGAGTGTAAAATGGAAAACGTGGAGTAGAATATGCGGACCTTGAGCGGTGTAATAGGGGATTCACAGGGATGTGAATCCTCTCCACTTCGGCTATCGTTCTATTTCGCCTACCAAAGGGCACCAACCTGTGAGGGCAAATGCACAGTTGGTCAAGCCACAGAGCCACCCCGTGAACGCATTCCGCCTCCCTTCGGTCCGGGAGTTTCACGGGAGAAATAACAAAATGGGAGGCTGGCGGGAGATGGGTGTGATAAACGGGAGACTTCCGTGAAAAACGGGAGTGTTGACAGGTATGCTCTATGGGCAAAGAATAGTTCATACCAGAAAGTAAAAACCCCTTGTCTAATACCCTTACGCACTCCAAAATGAGCAAATAAACCAATGTTCACCTTGAGGATACTCTCAACATCACTACAGAGGCCTCTTCAAAGATAAACATGTAACAGTCACTGCCTGTCACAGTGTATTGTATGTTATGTTCTTCTAGACCACTAGGGGAAAAACCTAGAGTCACCTAGTGCTGTATAAAACAGGAAGGACTAGAGTGAGAAGTAAGTTTGAAGCTGCCACATGGCAGAGTTCAGATGCTTCCTGCTCAAATGTAAGTTCAATGTTCATACCTTTGTTTGAGTTTGCTACATGTAATATCATTGCAGACTTTAATGGAGTTTGTTTGTTTGAAAGATTATTTGCTTATGTTTGTTCATTCAATGCTTTCAATGATTGATGCTTTCAAATTCAATGATTTTATTTATGATGATGATGATTATACTATGCCTGAGTTACCTTGTACCTGATCTCAGAACACCATTTAAAATCTACACCTTGTGAATTATGGTGATGTACTATAACTGCTGAAAGTAGGAATACTACTATCTAATTTGCTTCAGTGGCTTACTCTATTGTCAACCTACCAGGGCAGCGAGTGTAGTGTCTGCACAGGAGTGAAACCGGCTGCCAGCACTGAATATCTGTCAGATCACCCTTTTGGGTGGGAGAGTGAGGACTGCTCGGCAGAAACTCAATGACAGTAGCCCTCTGGCTAAACTGCCATTCTTCTCCAATCTCTGACCAAAAAGACTTATAAAAGTCTGGCAGCCCATCGATCCCTGGTGCTTTTACAAGCTCCATACCTTGGAGGGCTATGAAGGGGTCATATGGTGCAAATACGTGTTTTTATGTGTCTTTATTGTGTTATGATGATAACCGGTTTCAAGGTATACCACGGTTTTAAAAATCTGCGGTGTAAAAACCACTAAAATTTTGTCAAAAAACGGTAGTCGCAATTTTTTACTCGTCCTCAAAGATGGAAAGAGCAGGAATCCCTCAGGTTGTGTGCAACGGAGAGCGTAACGAGTCACGTGGCCCCTCCCCCTCCGGTTGGTGCAAGAAGGCAGTGAGTGAGAGTCACCTGTGTGCAGGATTTCCCCGTCGAAAAAGATGCAGTTAAAAAAAAAGCTGCTGTCATTTGGTTACAAATAGCAGCCGAACGCCATGACTTCAGAGGCAGCGTCTGTGCACGAAGGTAGCCCAGAGAAACAGATAGGCAGCGTCACGGAGTCTATTTGAATTATAAGCAGATAGCGTATTTGCAATAACTAATCACATATTTAAAAACTACGATACTAATTTCTCGCTAGAAATGCGTTTAAAGGTGAAAATTAAACGTATTATGTATAGAAAACTATGCTCCAGTGGGTGTTTTGGCCGCCATTAGATTTTTTTCGAGCTTGGGCCTTCTCGACCAATCACGTTCCTCGCATGTTGTTTTTTAAAAAAGCGCTCAGGACGTTTACTCCATAGGATTATAACGTGAAACAGACGCTAGCAGCTTCAAAAAAGAAGTCTAGTCAGAATAAATACTATTTGTTTTTTTACCGAGGCAAATAACATGGCTAATCAACTAGCCCAGCATGAACATTTCAGATAACAAATGCATGTGATAAGAATAAAATCTTTCTGTATAGACCCGTGCCCTTTCCATTTCAAAACTCCACCACTAAAACACTTCATTTTATCAGTTTTTTTTATTTATTTATTTATAAAGCACATTTAAAAAAAAAACTCACGTTGACCAAAGTGCTTTCCAGTAGGAGTTATATGTTATAAAATAGAATAACCAAAATTAAGTTAACAAGGCAAAATTAAGTTAACAGCATGACAAAACAGTAAGACACAAGACCATCAAATATAAACTCTCAAACACCAAAGGCCCGGGCAAGTAGATGTCCTCTTAAAAGTACTTTAAAATGATCTAATAATGCACAACATCTGATTTCCAGTGGCAGCTCTTTCAGAGACGGGGTGCTGCAACCGAAAAGTCACGGTCCCCTTTGGACTTTAAGTGGGATTTTGGGACCTTTAATAAGAGTTTGTGCGATGACCTCTGGCCGTGTATTGGAATAAAACTTGATCATGTCCGAGATATATTCAGGTGCTAGACAATGCAAAGCTTTAAAAGCATATTGCAAAACCTTAAATTAAACTAAATTTAGCAGGCAGCCAGTCCAACGAGGCTAGCACTAAGGAAAAACTGACCTGTTTTTTGGTCCCAGTCAACACTCTTGTTCCTATATTTTGCAATTATTTAAGACGACTTATCAGAACAGCAGGAATTCCAAAATGCAAAGAATTACAATAATCCAATCTTGACATAATAAAAGCATGTATAACATGCTTTAAATCATCAAACGACAAAAAATGTTTTTGCGATATTTGTTAAATGGAAATATCCTGCCTTAACCACAGAGTTTACTTATCAAATTTAAGCTCAGACTCAAAAACCACTCCCAGGTTTCTAACTTACTTGTGAAAATTTGAGGCAATATGACCGAGATCAGATAATGCATGTAATATTGGCTGGTTGTTACGTCAAAAGACGTAGTTACTTTTTTTTCTGCTGCTTGAAGATGATGACAAATTTTAAAACCTAAAATGTCAGGAACAGACAGATTACTTTCAGAGATATTTATTATCTTACATTTTAAAGCAGTTGTAAACTGAAGTTGTATATTTTGATAAATTAATTTATTTAATTCTTAGTGGTTAATTGCAATTGGATGGTGTTTTCCCTCACATAATAAAGTGTTTTATATCCATTAGTGTTCACTGCATAGCATACTGAGGAAAGTGTCTGGAGGACTGTCCATTTCAATAACATTTCGTAAATTGGATAAACTTAGTAGCAGTTGCAGCACAACATCTGAAAGTCCTACACCTGCTGAGTAAGCACAGAAATGTGGTAAAGAGATGAGGAAAATATGATTGTGTTGTTCTATTTTGTTGCTTTTAATGTATTGTGAATTATAGATTTCTCTCCACAAAAGGCACAAGGCGCATCCATGTATACACTTCTTAAAGTCTTTAAAGGTTGAATATAAGCAAAAAATAAAAAAACTGAAATACATTGACCGTAACAATATAAAGAACACAAACCTAAAACTGGTGATTTTAGTTTAAAAAAGATTGGAGATTTAGAGAGTATTTATATATTGTTTACTGGCCTAACATCTCTTATTGCAGGTAAAAGATGACACTGATGCCTGCCTATTATCAATGGAGATTAAAAATTAAATGTATGTTGGCCTAAGCATGTTTGTGTTGTTGTTTTTTTATTAAAGAATAGTAAAAAAAATGTATACCAAAAGTTACATCTCATGAAGCTCAGTCTGTAGTGGTTTGAAGATAATCATCAGGCTGCACCTGCATCGCAGGTCTCCTCTCTTTTCTGATGATGTGTGCAGTGTAGCACATGAAACAGTACAGGCCCTGTCAGGTTCATTTCTTAGACTTTTTATAAACTGAAATCCTTAATTCCTATCAGTTGCACAAATCATATCATGATCCTGTCCTGGCTAGAGCTGCAGTGTAACAGGTTTGGGTCAGGGAATGGTGTCTTCGAACACAGTCCCATCATAAATGTGACTGAAGATTGTTGACTCATGCAGATTCAGGTCAATTTGATTCGGTGCTGGTGATACTGTATGTGCACATTAGGTCACACACCATCTGAGAGATTTAATCAGTCAGCTTCAACATTTGTCAACAATCAAATCCAGCTAACTGAGTTAGCAACCCGGCAAATAATGACCTTGCGGTTCTCCTGTGGAAGAGCAGATTCTGGTAAGAAATCTCAGTAGTGTTTAAACTATGGAAGCAGAGCCAAACTGCAACGTTATTTGAAGTTTGAGGTGAGGCAATTAGATGGGAATGAGAGGGAACGCTGGGTGGTGTACGAAGCCGGAGCCAGTCGGTTACCTTAGTAAGTGGGATTCAGTATGGGGTGCAGGGCGAACCTGGGTTGGACTCTGGTCATAAGGGTCAGTCGTCCGAGTTATGGGAGCTGCGGAAATTGTTGTTTCACAACAATGGCAGATAGATATAGACAAACCATTGCCCATACTCAAATTTCTCACACGCGATGTCGATCTCCTCGGTCTAACAGCATTAATTGTAGGCGGTGTCAGCAACCGGGCCATTTTGCTCTAGAGTGTAATGGGATGCAATGACCTCCTCGACCTTTACGGCCCCTTGCTAACCCTCCCTCTGAGTTGGTGCCATCGCTGATTTCTCAGCTGTCGGAAACTAGCTCTCACCATGCTGCAGAGCAACAGTTCATCTGGCTCTCGTCTTTTGAATAGTGATGGGTATGCATTCCAGTGGGTTCTCCTTGTCCACATATTGTTAGTATGTGGGGAATTTATGTGCCTTGTCTTAATGACATTGGCTCCATGGTGTCAACTATTACAGAGAGCTGTTTTCTGTGTCAGTTCGAGCCATGGGACCAGGATAATTTATAGTCTTGGCTGCAGCTTCATGCAGCTAATGGCCTTGAGATTCTATACATCGGGTATATGGTGTTGGATATTGAAATTTGTGGAAACTTCGTTTCTGGCTGTGGGGGGCTTGTGGTTCGAGATCCTCTCGGTGGCCCGTGGACGGATATTCCTGGTAATTTGGGGATGATCGTGCTCAGTCGTTGTTACCGGGAGCTTTTCGGGTGGTATGGCCCTGCTTTGTTTGAGTTACCGGTTGCGATGCATGATACTAACCTTTCTGGTGCATTTCAAAATGGGGTTGATGTAAGGGTTCGGGATGCGCTGTGTGACGCATTCCAGGTGGCAGTATGAAGCTTGTAGCTGGAACATATTCTGCCTTGCACATGGGTAATGACATTTTAATCTAGCCTCCTGATACAAGTCTGCCTGCTGGTTTATTAGCTTCCTCGGTTTTAGTACGTGTGATGAAGGGCACTGTATATCTGTCCTTCATCAATGTGGATACTGTAGATGTTGTACTTTATTCTACCACAGTTATAGGTAAGTTACATTTACATTTAGTCATTAAGCAGACGCTATTATTCAAAGTGACTTACAGAGAGTTCAGGGAGGAATAAGCGGTATATCATACAGGAGCAATAAAACAATAGGTGCTAATACAAAGTTACTAGTTTCAACAAAAGCCAGACCAATAGCTGTTGAGAGAAAGAGAGAGGATTATTTTTTTTTTGTAACTCATTTGTCTGTCAAGTATTCGCAGAAGAGATGGATTTTAAGTAGTTTTTTGAGTGTTCTTAGAGACAGGACTGAGTTAGGAAGATTGTTCCACCAGGAAGGAGTTGTGAAGGAGAATAAGCGGGAAAGCGATTTACTGCCCTTTTGAGAAGGCAATATAAGACTCCACTCCTTTGTTGAAACCAGGGTTCTTTATGGGGTGTAGGGTGGTGTGAACGTATGCCGGTGCAGATCCAGTAATAGTCATGTAGGCAAGCATTAGTGACTTGAATCTGATACTGGCTTCAACCGGTAGCCAGTGGAGAGAGATGAAAAGGGAAGTCACATGAGCCCTTTGGGGCTGTTGGAAGACGAGGCATGCTGCTGCATTCTGAACCAGCTGGAGTGGTTTGATAACCTTTGCAGGAAGACCAGCAAGGATAGCATTGCAATAGTCCAACCTTGAGATTACCAGGGCCTGGACAAGGAGTTGAGCCTCATGCTCAGTGAGATAGGGTCTAACCTTTCTAATGTTGAATAAGGTATATCGGCTTGACAGCGTTGTCTTTGCATGTGATTATTGAAGGAAAGCTGTTCGTCAAATATGACTCCAAGGTTCCTGGTGGTTTTCAAAGGAGTGATTGTGGTATTGCCAAGTTGGATGGTGAGATCGTGTTGCATCGTGGGGTGTAACGGGAAACACGAGTAGTTCTGTCTTGACAGGGTTCAGCTGACGGTGATGCTCTTTCATCCAAGCTGAGATGTCTAAATCTGAGTGTCGTCAGCATAACAGTGATACATGAAGCCATGTCCCCGTATGATGGGTCCCAATGATGTCGTATAGATGGAAAAAGGCAGCGGTCCAAGCACCGATGCCTGAGGGACCCCAGTGATCATGTTGTGAGCAGTGGACAGCGAGCCCCTCCATGACACCCTGAAGGACCTGCCAGAGGGGTAGCATTTGAACCAGCGGAGAGGACTGCCTGAGATTCCTAGCGATGACAGGGTTGCTAGCAGTATATGGTGATTGACAGTGTCGAACGCTGCAGATAAGTCTAGCAGAATCAGGACTGAGGATTTAGATTCCGCCATTCTGAGTGGAGGGGTTTGTTTTGAGGCCAGACTGCTTGTCATCCAGTAGTTTATTCTAGGATAAGTAGGAAGACACCTGGTTGAAATCTGCTCTTTCAAGTGTTTTTGCAATAAATGGGAGGAGAGATTGAATGTGGATGGAAAAGTTCCCGGGGAGCAGGGAGGTGTTGATGTGTGTGAGTGTGCTGGATATGGACTGAAGGAGATGGGAGGGGATTGGGTCAGGGGGCCAGGTGGTGGGGTGACTGGAGAGAAGTCTGGTGACTTCAGTATCAGTCAGTGGGGTGAAGTGGAGACTTGAGGGTGGTTTATCTTTATGCTTACCTGAGGGGGTTGCTCAAGTAGCCACTTGTATGTCCATGTCTGCTCAAATTGAGTCCATCGATTTGAAGGGGCTATCTTCTGAAGAACAAATACAGGTTAGGGAGCTTCTTTGTTAATTTCTAGGTATGTTTTCGTCTCATGAGGAGATTTGCTCTATGAGTTAGTTAAAACTCATAGTAATCAGTTACTTGATGCTGAAATCATACGAGAGAGTTGTTGCCCCTACACATGGCCTATTGTCTTGGTTGGAAAGAAAGACGGTTGTCTGTGCATGTGTGTAGACTACCGTCAACTTAATTCAAGAACTAGTAATGACGCCATTCAGTTGCCTTGTATTGAGAAAACCTTGGAATCATTGACAGGGGCTTGCTGGTTTCTACTTTAGACCTTGCCAGCGGGTATAATTAAGTCCCTGTCTCTGAATCCGACCGGCTGAAGGCCGCGTTTTGTGGAATAGAATGCCCTTCGGTTTGTGTAACGCCCCAAGCACATTTCAACACTTGATGGAGCGGCTCTTTGGGGACCAGAGACATCAATCAGTTTTGTTGTACCTTGATGACATAATTGTGTTTTCTTCCTCTGTGCAGCAACATCTTCAGACTGTCAACTGTACCAGAATTGTTGAAGCGGGCTGTAGCTGTTGAACCAGTGATTACAGCTACATTGTAGTGATGGCCAATTCGCAAGTTAATCGTTCTTTTGAGCCGGTTCTTTTCAGTAAACCGGTCGATCCGGTTCACCAAATCGGACTGAACCGTTCTAAACAGTTTGCGTCTCCACTAAGCACTTAATCACAAATTACTTGAATTACTCTGGCATACTCTGCATATTTTCTGGCATGTCTGACAGTCCCCTCTGACTCGAAATAAACCATTTTATTGTTAATTTAGTCACAGTACTGAACTGAAGCGGGTGAAGAGGGAAATAATGAGCATGACAAGCTGATACTGAGCTGTATACACTGAACTGAGAGCCATTTCCTTCGGACACGTTAGATTGAGAACCGATGATACTGCACATGCGTGTAATTTCTTAAGCTAATAAAAAGCTTTTACTCAGATATTTTATCAAACATCAGAGGTGTGATACTATAAAACGCATTGGAAATATGTTTAGGATTTTATTCCTGCCTTAACACTGTATCTACAGCAATCTGCAGCGCCATTTACGTTCATGCCACTGCTAGAGCGGTTCTCGTTCTCGAGTCAAGAACCTGTTGCAACAGTTTTCGATTAAACAGTACACTGAACCAAGAGCCGTTTCCTTTGGACACGTTCGATTGAGAACCAATGATACTGCGCATGCATGTAATTTCTAAAGAGTATAAAATCCTTTTTAGTCAGATATTTCCACAAACATCAGAGGTGTGATACTATAAAACACATTAGAAATATGTCTAGGACTTTATTACTGCATTATCACTGTATGTACACCGATCTGCAGCACCATTTACTTTCGTGCCACTGCTAGAGCGGTTCTCGTTCTCGAGCCAAGAGCCGCTTGCAACAGCTTTCGATTCAGCAGTACACTAAACCGAGAGCCGTTTCCTTCGGACACGTTCGATTGAGAATCGATGAGCAGGATACTGTTGCGCCGGAGCTAGTGACGTCATTATGTCAGGGCGTAAAATAATCGGTGAACCAGTCTTTTGAACCGGTTCATTGAAACGAACTGTCCGAAAGACATCACTACTACATTGAGTGCCATTCAAGTTATGCAAAGTCGTACAGTTGCCGATGTACGTTTGTTACAGGAGGCAGATCCCGTGGTGGGCAAAGTTTTGAAATTTTCCGCCCAGATGTTGAGAGTAGATACTCCAGTTGGTGAAAATGAAATCTTCAGGGGTAGACCAGACCAAACTACAAACATTTTTTTTTTTATATACTAGTATTCCCTGGAATGAAACCCTAAAACTTAAAGACAATTGAACTTCCCTAACTCCCTAAACAAAAAAAAGGTAAAAAGATGCATGGCAAAAGAAATGGCGTCTAACTCCCAACTCCCTCTAATAAAGTGCTTCAAGCACAACGTCTCAAATGTTCTCTAATAAAACAAAGCATCAAATTAAAAAAACAAAGCTTCAAATTATCAAAGCAAAGTATCTTATCTAATGTCCAACAAATTAAAAATAGTCGCACATCACATTAGATAAACGCATGATTTTGTCAACGAACGGGTAACAAACCAATATCAGAACGATATTAGAATAGCTGACTGGCGCACATGCACACTAGCTGGCACACGAGGCATGATGAGTGGTGGCAGTCCTCTTTTAACATAATGCTGAGAGACAAGGAACCAATGGTCGTTGGCAACAAATTATCCGGGAACGCGTTGACATGCCCATCTGAAAATCTTCGGTAAAAAAAAAAGATAAACATACGCACCAACACAAAAACATAAACCGAATTCAAGGGGGCGGTACAAGCTCTAGATAATAATAACTCACAAATAAAGTGTATAGTAGTGTAAAGTATGGTAGTATAGTAGGTAACTTACTCAGATGATTTCCAGTTAGTTTCGTCAATGTACATATCATTGAAATATTTGCAACAATACCAAGTATTCTATGCAGCAACTTGTTCGCTGACGGTTTTTGGAATGTGATTTTAAATAGTTTGTGTGTATAACTATCTAAGAGAGGGGGACATGAAAAGAGACAGAAATGGAGGTGAGAGTGATGTGAGTGTAATGTGCGTGTGGTAAAAAATTGCATCTGATAGTCCAGTGTGCTTAAAAAATGTGATTTAGGAATCAGCACTCGTGAAATGAAAAACAACATAATTGAAATGATACAATATAGACACCTAGTCTGTCAGCAGAAATATGCATTTATATATTTAAATGGTTATGATTATATACAGTACTTCCTTTTGTTTTTTGCTTTTCAAAATATTTTTTTTTTCATTACTCTTACAATAGGACAATTGACGATAAACCAATGACCATTGGAAAATACAAAACAAGTAAAGAACACTATACATATGAAAAAAATGAAGATCTTACAGTAGAATACAGTATAATGTTTATTTCAAAAATTTTCTATTTCTATAAACTTTGTATGTTTGTGAGTGTGCTCCCATGTTCTATGTGCAAATTTCATTTCTTGAGGTCACTCAGGTTGCTTGTCTGATTGGGCATGCCCATTGGTTTCTGTGCATTACTGTACAGATGGCATTCGCTCACCCCTACACATATTGCCCACAAACCACTTAACATTTGAATCGACATTTCCTTTAGAGCTCCCACATTAAAGGCCATGACATTTCATGATGTCATTGCACATGATGTTGATTAAAACATGGTTACATACTTCAAATAGGACACATTACTGAACCTGAAGAAACCTGAGAAAAATGAAGAGAACAACAGAGCCTGTCAGTGTATGTTAAGAAATACTGTCAAGGTGTTCTTTAGTAATGGGATCTACTATTGATTAAGTTACATAGAAATGAATGTTCATGTTGAGATTCAACAGTGCTGAAAATAACAGTGCAGTATTTAGGATTGTGGGATTTTAGTCAGTGCATAGAACTGGAAAATGAAACACCTCAAAGGAATAATTCACCCTAAAAGTAAAGTAACAAATTTGTATCTGTTTCTCACACAAAGCTAGTATTTACCGTCACAAAATATGATTTTTATGACACTTTATGGTTCTTTAATTCTTTTTTACGTTTTGGGTCTGCGTTCAATAATTTTTCAAATTTCTTCTTTTCTTAGAAAGTCAGTTTAGTTTCAGGTTAGGTTTAGATGCCGTGAGGTTACATAAAGACACAATGTTATACTGGCAAATTAATAAATGAATAAATAAGCAGGTCCTCCAGTGATCCATTTAATTTCAGCATCGCGAAGTAGTAACTTTTGTAATATGAGACTATACAACAGTGAAACATTTGTGAAATTCTGGAATTATTTAACATTTCTTTATCTCACAAATTGCATTATAGGCAGAATAGGTGATCCTGTTCAGAAAAAAAATGTGTCATGCTGGTTGGAAGTCTCTTTACATCCTGATAGCAATCAAGAAGTATAGTGGTCAAATAATATTTTTATAATCATATATCGTCTGTGATTGGGCGAACGTTTTTTGGTTTTACGCCTTTCAAAACATTCGGGCCGAATGCTGTGACTGGTCACGCGTACATTTTCAGCCAACGTATTTTGCATACCACTGCGCACCCTGTTCACGCAGACATCGTTTGTCATCAGCGCGTTCACGTCCACTGTGTCAATGTAGGGAGAATGGCGGACAATCAGCAACAACCAAACTTTCCTGCGGAACCGACAACAAGAAAATCTACAAAACGAAATTCAGTTTTTTAAAAAGCATTAATGAAAAAATGTTGTGGACGAGAGGAAACACTCGAATTAACATCGGTTCAGCTTTTACACGATGGAGACTGATCTCTTTCCTTAGGACAGGTATGTACATGCTTTCAGAAGAATTTAATGGATTTAGTTTGTAATTTGTTACGTGGATTTACGAAATAGATTCATGTGTTTGGAGGAGGCGTGGCTTTGGACGGCAAATCAAATAGAGGGTGGGATTATAATGTCAGTGCTATCAGGCTAAAGTTAGCACCTTTCCAAATCAACCACTCCAACTTTAACATGTAACCATACATGATAACAAAGTCATATTGTATATTTGGCGTGCTGTCCAAGAGGAGGACTCAAAGCTCAGAATTTTTTTGGCTGGATGGTGAAGGCAATGATTTGAGTTGAATTGCATGGCTATGCTCCTCCTGAATTTAATTAAATAAACTTAATGTAGTTTTTTACAAGACTAATGGTCATTTGTAAGAATGAATGATGAAAAGGCTTTGTCTCCATTATGTGACTTGACTATGGATTGGTCGCACAGCTGTATATTAGATTTTACCCCAGGCTGTGTCCTACCTGCCATATCTTATATCTCCCACCACTCATGTCCTTTGCCCTGGAGAAACCAGGTCTGTTGTCAACTCTGTACAAGCCACGTGTCCACATACTGTCACCCCAGCTGATCTGGTATAAATAGTAACTGACATGTTATTGTTTCCAGAATTCATTAGAATACATTAAATGTTTGAAAAGAAAGGAGATACAGATATAAGTTAATGTTTAAGACACAATGAGACATTATATAGGTGGTATATAAGTAGTTATTTATGAATATATTTAAAATGACATGGAGCTGTAATTTTATGATATACATTGTCATATTGTATATTTAAATACTTTCTTTGTTGTTCTTGATAATACAGTAGAAATGGCTTTGAGAAAAACATGATGTAACTCAGTCAACCATACAGCCACATTTATCACTGTAACACCCGCTGAGCTAAACCAAGAACACTCTACATTATACATGGTCTTTCAGCTAAAGCTAACATAGTAACCTAATAAAAAATATTCATATCATATCTATTGACTGCCTGGATTTAAAAGAGGTGAAAAGGTTAATCATAGCCTGTAAGAAGTAGACTCCAATTGATAGCCTAGCAATTCCAAATTTGTTCTGTTTTAGTCACCGTTATCGGTGTCCATAAACATATGCATGAAACTCAAATTTAAAACCACTGGTTTAGGTTAAGAATATCTGTGAGGTCAACATAAGTGTGAAAAGGTTAGATAAAATAAAAACATGTACATAAATATGCATGTAAACCATAGTACAATACTTAAAATACTAATCTAATACATATCTGGGTTTGTTGTGCCAAAAGATGGGTTACAGAGAAAAAGAAAAGCATACGACAAAAGACTGTAATTTGGGAATCTATTAGAGATTCTCTGCAGAGCTTTCCCCTCTCTTACCCATAAACACACAGAAATGTGTTCAAGCGCCAGAATCCTTTATACGTTTCCCTTCTTTAGGTGTAATGCGCTCTGAATAGCTCCTAAAATGAGCCAGGAGATTTCATTCCCTTCGCTCCCTCTTGACGCCTCACCTTTGGCCCTTAGATGATATGAGTCCTCTTGCTTTTCTCCTCATCCTGGTGATGGGAGGCTGAAATAAACCAGAGCCAGCAGGGAGAGGAGGGAATAAAGCTTATTTACAAAGGCTCCAGCATGGCAGGTGTACTATCCACCACCCAAATTAGCCAATCAGCTAACCATTATTCCCAGAATTTTCCACAGCATAGCTAACATTGGACTGAATAATGCAAAGGGGCTTTAGTTTTATAGAGGAAACCTTGACAGGATGTATTTAAAACAAAAATATTTATTAACATTTGTTAACGGCAGTGTTGGGGAAGCTACTCTGAAACTGTAGTTAGATTGGCTACAAAAAGTTGTTAAATTACAGGTTAAACATACCCATCTGATAAAATAGTTAGCTACACTACAAATTACTATCAAAAAGTAGCTAACTACATCGAAGCTACTTGGATTTTTTACTGTGACACTGTATCCCACATGGGAAAATGCTATGCTTTATAGTGATATTGTACTGTTTTAGTACACTATTAAATTTCTAGATACTGTAGTGTCTTTGAATCCTACCATAGTAAATATTAAAGTAGGCTATACGATTTATTACCGTTTATCAATTCACTGCCTGTAGTGTACATGAACAAGTGTTAAGTGTAAGTAAGTGTAGTAATTATTCTAGAATACTACATTTTACTAGAGTTTAATTCGTTAGTAAATATTAAATAAGCTACAGTATTTCCTCAATATGGGATATAACAAATACCAGAAATTATTTTTCGCATGTCGTCACCTTAGAATTATAAGGTTCTATCTGACATTTTTGTCAAAATTGAGTTATTCACATATTCTTATTCTGTGACAATTTATTTACATTATACCATGTTTTTTTTAAATCAAATTATAATTTGGTTCTATAAGGTTCTATCCGCGAGGCAATCAGCACTTTGAATACACAAAGCACCAATCAGGATCAGCTTTCTTTGTCATGTGGTCAGACCCCTCAGTGACAGTGGGGAATATCTGAGGAAACAGTGCAATGCTTAACAATGTTTAAAAGAAACCTTAAGGTTGACTGTTTTGTTGATACTCTTGTCAATGAGAGCAGCTCAGAAAACAGTGTTTTTTTTTTGGTTGTAGGTTTTGTTGAAGATATATTTTTTTATATTTATAGACACAACACTAGCCAACAGCGGTAACTGTTATCTTCCTAATTCCTATGTTTACAAGAACCCCCATAATTCGAATAATGCCTTACATTTGACAATATAAAACCCTAAAGGCCAAAATGTCAACAGTCGTAATTACAACAATATACATGATCATGTTATTTCAGCCATACTCATCTCTAGAATTAATTTGACCTGTCCCACCACCTGTGGAATAAAGTCCAGTTCTGATAACAGTAGCTACATTCTGTCTAAACCAACGGAAACTTCATGGTTCTTTTAATAATGTGTGGAATTACCCACCATATACCTACCTTAAATTAACATCTGCACTATAGATAAAACATTTAGCATTGCCTTTTATGCTTAACTTGAACAAAACATTATGCATCCTAAAATATGAAATAAATGTCATATACAATGTTTGTTAAAACATTGACATGCTTTTAAGTAAATTGTTTGTGTTGCTTGAAAACGCTTTAATGAGTGTTTTGCAGATAGAACCTCATAGTAATAATGAGAAAGTAATTTTTCAGAATCAGAAGGTTCGATCTGCATTTGACCTGTTCCAAAAATCCCCATTTACAAATTTCAGAAAATGTTGATATCGTGCATTTAGAATACATTTAGGGTCTCTGTCTTTTTCACGCATCAAAGAGATTTGTTCCTCATATAATTTTTTGTATTATATAATGTAATAACTTCGAAGCTCAATTTCTCAAAACTACTCTGAACGCAGATGGGACCTGTTTAATCGGCGATGATGGGTTGAACCTGAAATAGCAATCCACTCCTGTATGTCCTTTATGTAATCATCAGGCGATGTCTTTCAATGAACTGTAATGCTGCAATGCATACAGTATATACAGCAAAATGTGGTGATAATGAACAATTTTAGTTTTTGATCTAGTCCGAAGAAGACGCTTACTGCACTGACTGGTGGGAGTTTAGCCTCAAGTAGGCTGTACAAACCTCCAGCGGATTTTGATTGGTTTATTCAATGTGATGTGTTGCAGTACTGGTTCATGATCCACAGTTGGTGGCGAAATATTCTGTATTTGGTAAAAAGAAAAAACACAAGGCTAACCCCTCCCCCAACCCAAACACTAAACCTAACTTACATAACCACAAAATGTCAGAACAGCAGTGAATGATCATTTTAATAAATGGTCTGCACTGCACTGCTTTTAGTGGCTCAGAGAAATTGTGGTTTCAGACATTTGTGTTGCTGAGTGTTTATTTGTTGAAACTTTTACTCTGCCATGCTGAGCAAAAGTATTTAACTACTGGATAAGCTTCAATGTTGTTAAAGTAACTGAACTATCGTCAAGCTACTGAAAAATGTAGTTAAGCTAGAAGTTTCACCACATATAGTACTCCCCAACACTGGTTAACAGTAGTTAATGTCAATATATTTGTTCATTAACTAATGTAATGTGATACATTAATTTTTTTTTAATGTATTTGTAAATTCCGAAACTAACATGAACTAATATAAATAAATGCTGAAGAAGTATATCTAATTATGAATTATTAGCTAATTATTAAGTTAGCTAATGTTTTTAACAAATACAACTTTACCGATAAGTGTTATCATTACTTCTATAGAAAACCAATTATACAATGACACTTTCTCACACGTGACTTCCTGTTTGCCGAGAGCGCGTGGTTTGAGACGGAGCTCCGTCTAACGTTTCTTAAAATATCTTTTATTCCTGTTATATCTTAAGATTTATGTTCTAATTTGATAAGTCACCGTGGGTACAAATTATCCTTAAGTGTACCCCATACCAAAATCGTAAAAAACGCACAGATAAATTAGTTTCACACGATCACTCGCTATTAGCCCTAAAGCTGTTAGCATTACCAGCCTGTACTTACCAAATATTGCCCTTACTGCTTAACTCACTGTTACATCACTAATGGCGAATGTTTCAGACGTGTGTTTACCTCTGAGTGCAGATGATGAATCTTTCTTCGCACTTCAGTCGGAGCTGGAGGTTGTGGAGAAGCAGATCCAGGATCTACTCAAGAGGCAGACACTGCTGCGAGAACGTAAAACGGCGCTGGAAACATCCTGGGCTGACGCTCGCAAAGCAGCAGTAAGTTTTCGACTTGATTGTAATACTCCTACCACTTCTACTCCGCGTGTTTCTCTGCACAGAGCCCAGGCTTCGAGAACACGACGGGCCCAATTGAACTTCACTCCTGCACCGGCACACCCACGGCGTAAGGCGCAATCCAGGATCGGAGCGATAACCTCTCCTCCACCGCCGCCACTGGTCTTTGAGATCCCGACCAGGAACCGCTTTGCCGCCCTCTGCGAGACGGAATGCAACGCTGTGGTCGTCGGAGACTCAATCGTCCGGAACGTACGCGCTTCCTTCAATCAAGGTAAGGCTCGCACTCACTGTTTCCCTGGCGCCCGTGTTCTCGATGTCTCTGCGCAGGTAACTGCGATCCTGAAAGACGACGCTAGCATCGGAGCTGTCGTACTGCACGCGGGGGTCAACGATGTCAGGATGCGGCAGTCGGAGGTCCTGAAGCGCGATTTCAGGAGTCTGGTCGATACTGTACGCAACGCATCGCCCACGGCGAGGATCATCGTATCAGGGCCGCTTCCTACTTACCGACGAGGGAATGAAAAGTTCAGTAGACTATTTTCGCTCAATCAATGGTTAATGTCATGGTGTACTGAACAGAAGCTGCTCTTTGTAAATAATTTTGATCTGTTCTGGGAGCGACCTAGCCTTTTCCGCCCCGACGGCCTGCACCCCAGCAGCATTGGAGCGGAAGTCCTGTCTGACAACATCTCAAAGACGCTCCGCAGCATTTGACTAGTAAGTACAAGCGTTAACCATAGTCTGTGTTCCTCTCACTCAACTGTTAAAAATGTTACAACATCCAAATACATAGAGACTGTGTCTGTCCCCCGAATAATACAACAAAATAAAAATGTATGTAAAAGTCAGAGAAAAAACCTTATCGTGATTAAACCTAAAGACAATATATTTGTTGAGCAAAACCAACTCCTAAAGTTCGGGCTACTTAATATTAGATCACTAAATTCAAAAGCAGTTATTGTTAATGAAATGATCACAGACAACAGCTTTGATATACTCTGCCTTACTGAAACCTGGCTTAAACCAAATGATTATTTTGGTATAAATGAGTCTACTCCACCAAGCTACGGTTATATGCATGAGCCACGGCCGGTTGGTCGAGGTGGTGGTGTAGCAACAATCTTTAGAGACTTTCTTACCGTAACTCAGAGAACAGAGCATAAATTTAAATCATTTGAAGTGCTTGTGTTGAACATAATTGTTCCAAACAAAAGTAAAAAAAACATTGCTTTCTCTTACACTGGCTACTGTGTATAGACCCCCTGGGCCCTAATTTTCTGAAGGAGTTCGCGGGCTTCTTGTCGGACATATTGGTTAACGTTGATAAAGTACTGATTGTTGGAGATTTTAATGTCCACGTAGATAGTGCTAACGATGCATTAGCAGTGGCGTTTAAAGAGCTTCCACACTCTTTTGGTGTAACACAAAACATCAATAGACCCACTCATAGACTTAATCATACTCTAGACTTGATTATATCTCACGGAGCCGATCTAACCAATATCGATATTATACCTCAAAGCGACGATGTCACTGATCACCATTTATAACATGTACACTGCGCACTGCAGCCAGTCGTATAGCTCGTTATCGACATGGTAGAACAATCACCTCATCTACTAAAGATAGTTTCGTAAAGAACCTGCCAGATCTGACTCCCTTAATAACCTTGCCAATTAATACAGAATCGCTCGATGACATGACCAGCAACATGGGAACTATTTTCTCTAATACATTAGAAGCGGTCGCGCCTATGAAGTCAAAAAAGATTAACGAGAAGATCAAAGCACCATGGTACAATAGCACCACTCGCGGCCTAAAAGAGAAACGCGTAAACTGGAACGCAAATGGAAACAAACCCATTTAGAGTTCTTTCCACACAATTTTATAGAGAGTGCAAACTGTTATAAAAAGGCACTAAAAGCCGAGCACCTCCGTAACCTCATAGAAACTAACAAAAACAATCCAAGGTTTTTATTTAGTACAATTGCTAAACTAACAAACAAACAGACTTCTCCTGACCTGGCTATTCCGCCACACCTTGGTAGCAATGAATTCATGACATTTTTTACAGAAAAAATCGAAAAAATACGAGACGATGTAGTTAAAATCCAACCTCCAAGTGTGTCTGATGAATTAGTACCAACCATCACCCAAAAAGAAAAGCTACAGTGTTTTTCACCTATAAAACAGGAAGATTTAATTAAACTTATTGCAACATCCAAACCGACAACATGCTTATTAGATCCCATTCCAACTAAATTACTAAAAGAGTTACTACCTGTTGCAATTGAGCCCATTTATAACATTATCAACTCGTCAATTAATCTAGGCCATGTCCCAGGACCCCTTAAACTGGCTGTAATCAAGCCTCTTATCAAAAAACCAAACTTAGACCCCAGTGAACTTGGAAGCTATAGACCGATTTCAAATCTCCCGTACTTGTCTAAAATACTAGAAAAAGTAGTGTCCACTCAGTTGAGGCTCTTTCCTACAAAATAATGACATGCACGAAAAATTTCAGTCTGGCTTTAGACCGCATCATAGCACCGAAACTGCGCTCGTTAAAATTACAAAACGATCTACTTATGGCATCTGATAAAGAAACATCTCACTCCTAGTCCTGCTTGACCTTAGTGCTGCGTTCGATACTGTAGACCATAAAATACTTTTAGATCGTTTACAAAATTATACCGGTATTCAGGGACAGGCACTACAATGGTTCCGATCTTACTTATCTGACAGATATCAATATGTCCATTTAAATGGGGAATCGTCTAATCTAACGCAAGTAAACTATGGATTACCTCAGGGATCGGTTTTAGGACCCTTGCTTTTCTCCATATACATGCTGCCCCTGGGCAACATTATTAGAAAACATGGAATTAGCTTCCACTGTTATGCAGATGATACTCAGCTATATATCTCTTCAAGACCACATGATTCCTTCAAGCTATCCAAACTGGCAGAGTGCATCAAAGATATGAAACATTGGATGACTAGTAATTTCCTTCTTTTAAACTCTAACAAAACAGAAATATTACTTATAGCACCAAATATTCGTAAACAGAATATATCAGATTACAACCTGCAAATCGAAGGCTGCTCTGTTACTCCGACAAATACAGTTAAAGACCTTGGCGTTATATTAGACAGCAACCTGTCATTTAAAAATCATATATCAAATGTCACAAAAACAGCCTTCTTCCACCTTCGAAATGTTGCCAAATTACGAAATGTTTTATGTGTTGCTGACGCAGAAACTCTTATTCATGGATTTGTGACCTCAATACTTGACTACTGTAATGCTCTTCTTAGTGGTTGTCCTGCATCTTCAATAAACAAACTACAGTTAGTCCAAAATGCAGCTGCCAGAGTTCTAACCAGGTCAAGAAAATACGATCATATTACCCCAATTTTATCATCTCTTCACTGGTTACCCATTAGGTATCGTATTGATTTTAAAATTATTTGAATTACTTATAAAGCCTTAAAGGGTTTAGCCCCTACTTACTTAACAGAGCTTCTATCACATTACAACCCATCACGCTCTCTAAGATCTCAAAACTCAGGACTTTTGATAACACCTAGAATAACTAAATCTACAAAAGGGGGACGAGCTTTCTCATACGTAGCACCTAAACTCTGGAATAGCCTTCCCGATACTATTCGAGGGTCAGACACACTCTCCCAATTTAAATCTAGATTATCTTTTCACCCAAGCTTTCACTAATGCATAGTAAATGAACAGCAGCTACGCTAATTATTTTCTTTCTGCCTCCGCCTCGGGATGCCCATCTCGAGGTAGGGAAAGTTCTGCCAGGCCCAGATGGACATCATATGCCCATCCCGACCTAGAGACTACGCCAGCTGCGGACTGACTGACCATCCCAGCTCCATCTAAGGCAACTCCATTTCCATCCAAGAGAAAGGCGACCATCCCAGCTCAGACCATTCTATCCCCACCGAGAGCAAAGATGGACTACTTGTCACATTAATGCTAAAAGTTACAATGCTTGGTATTAAATGCTAAACTACATCACATGTCAGCAGTTTGAAGTTATAGCTGCGTTCAGTGGCCCTGATTGGGGGTTGCTGGTGATGTTCGTGGGGGGTGGGGGGGGCTCGTTGGTTGTGGTTGGGGGGGGATTTATTTGTTGGGGCTGTGTGGGTCTAGATGGTCTTGCTTTGTGGTCGATTTCAGACAGCAGAGGAATAATGTTCCAATATGCCATTACTATTTTCCCTGGTTGTTCCTCTGTTTTTTTGGTGTCGATCGCGGAGTGGGACCGGGCTGGACGTGCATGGTTTCGGCGAGTGGGATTGCCTGGGTCGCGGGCGGTGGGCTCTCCCCCCTTCCTCGGGGATGTTGCTCGGTGATTTGGTTGGGGTCACTGAGAGCAGCTATGACACGTCAGAGGGGATCTGGCCCTCCCGGCTGAGCCTGGTTTCTCCTGAGGTTTTTTTCTCCATCAATCAATAAGGGAGTTTTGGTTCCTCGCCACAGCAGGGCAGTGTTGGCTTGCTCACCGGGAGACTGCATCTATTTATTAATTTATTAGATATTATCTATTAGAATGATCTTGCTTGTTCTATAAACACTATGCACCGTGCTGTGTTTTACCTCTGTGTTTTCTTATTTGCTCCTGTAAAGCTGCTTTGGAACAATGCACATTGTGAAAAGCGCTATATAAATAAACTTGAATTGAACTTTCCTGCTTATGGTTTAAGAAATACAAATGATATTTGATAAAACGCTAATAAATTTATCAACATTGTTTTTGTAGCCATGCAAATTTTCATGCTAATAATGGGAGAAAAAAAAGTATGGTAAATATGTGACCGCTGGTATGTGGCATTAAGGTTTTGCTGTTAGTGATCTAACTAGTGATTATATACATGTGTTTGTAATTTCAATATGACACACAAAAGGCATTCCATACAACCAAATTCCCCAAAATGTTAAACATACATCCCAGCAAAGCAAATGTTTTGTTTTTTGCTAAATGTTGACATTTGGTATTGATCCTAAAATGACATCATACACATGAGGGTATCAAGCTTTTCGTTTCTTTTCTTTTTTCTTTTCTTAGCATTCCTATGAGTTTGTCTGATCTTTCAACAGTCATGCAGACAAGAGTGAATAAATAATGAGCAAAATAACCTCCAGGCAGGAATCTTACAGAAAGATGAAATATTCATATGATTCTTAACACAAAATGTTTGCTGAAAGTCAAGCAGTGTGCAGATCTCATCAAAACGATGCATGTATGTAAGGTCTTATCAGATATCTTGCATGGTGTTGAAATGCTGATCTCATTTGATTTATTAAAGTATATCCCATAATTTGACCCTTGGCCTTTTAGCTTGACTGTCTACTGTGAACCAAATCTGAAGTAGTATTTTGTACTTCAGTGTATTTGATTTTTTACTTATTTATTTTCTACTCAACCAAATGTGGAGTTAAGCAATGTTGCTGCCGAGAGTTGCTTCAACGAAACAGCTCTGTACAATCAGTAAAGCAGACAGTAAATTAAACAAAAGTGTTTTGTTGTGTACCAGAAGTTGTCTAATGCTGTGTGCTTGGAACCAAACATAGAAATAAAGTGTTCAGCATATGCTTTGGCACATCAGTATGTACAAGTGCGTGTACTTGTGTGAGGACAAATGTTTACCCCCATAGCAAACAGACTATTGAAAAGAATTATTCCAAGACACATAATTGTGGACCTAATTTGTAATGAAGAATATAAATCCAGATTATGTCCATGGGAAACGATATATATGGGGGAGTTACGTGCTGGGCAAGGGAAAACAGGGAGCGGATCCAAATGCAGTAAAAGTGTATTTTATTAAAGTCCACAGAGTGACAACAAATCCAAAGCGTGATATAAAATCAAGGAAACATGAGGTACCGCGAGTGTAACATTCAACTACGATCGATAACTGACAACTGATCACAAGGGCTATATAGTGAAAAAAAAAAAGTGAAAGTGATCTATCAGTCAGATATGGTGACGCATACCCGAAATGTGACCTCTGCTTTTAACCCATCCAGAGAGTAGTGAACACACGCACACCCCTTGGTGAACACACGTACACCCGGAGCAGTGGGCAGCTATCACTGCAGCGCCCGGGGAGAAAGTAGTGTATAAATATATACACAGATGCAGGGACAAACAGGAAATTATACACAGGTGATACCAATAGACAATAAAGGACTAAATGCATTATGTGATATTCAATTCAATTCAATTCAATTGGAGTCCTTGACTAAAACACAGTCAGAAACTTTCAGCAATATGGCATCCTCAGGTCGAGACCCGAGGCGTGTAATACGTGTTGTAATAATGTGTAAAAAAATTGGTCAAGTCTGGGCTCCCTGGAAGATTCAAGGCCTTGGTCTACCAGCATGGAATCCTCCCAAGAATCCTCTGGCCTCTGCTGATCTATGAGGTCCCCATGACTGTGGTGGAAGATTTTGAGCAAAAAGTGAGCAGCTATCTACGCAGATGGCTGGGTCTACCGCGTAGCCTAAGTAACATCGGGCTATATGGGAACACCAACAAGCTCAGGCTCCCTTTTAGCTCAGTCAGGGAAGAATTCATCGTTGCACGGGCACACCTGCAGTTCTCTGGATCCAGAGATGCCAAAGTGTCCGATGCAGGGATTGTTGTGAGGACAGGGAGGAAGTGGAAGGCAGCCGTGGCAGTCGAGCAAGCAGGGACTCGGCTGAAGCACAAGGCCATCCTTGGAACAGTGGCACAAGGCACAGCCGGACTTGGGAGCGTAAAAGCGTCCCGATACGACTCTGTCAGCGGAAAGGAGAGGCAGAGGCTGGTACAGGAGGAGCTGCGAGCTTCAGTCAAGGAAGAGCGAACCAGCAGAGCAGTGGCCATGCGGCAGCAAGGCGCCTGGATGAGGTGGGAGCAGGCGATGGAGCGGAGTGTCACTTGGAAGGACATCTGGAAATGGAATCCCCAGAGGATCAAGTTCTTGATTCAGGGAGTCTATGATGTCCTCCCAAGTCCATCAAATCTGTACACATGGGGCAAAATAGAAACACCTGCATGCCCCCTTTGTTCCAAAATAGGGACATCTGAACACATCCTGAGCAGCTGCTCCAAGGCGCTGGGTGGGGGCCGGTATCGACGGAGGCACGACCAGGTCCTCAAATCCATCGCTGAGGCAATCAGCAAGGGGATCAAGGACAGCCGACACACCCAAGCTACAGCCAAGGCCATTCACTTCTTCAGGGAAGGACAAAAGCCAGAGAAAGCATTGAAAAACTGCTCTGCAGGTTTGCTCTCCATAGCCCGGGACTGGGCAATGACAGTTGATCTGGAAAGGCAGCTGAAAATTCCATCATACATCACCCAGTCCAAATTGAGACCTGACATAATTTTGGTTTCAGAGGCCACAAAACAACTAATGTTGGGAGGAGAGGATGGAGGAGGCCCAAGAGAGAAAGAGGGAGAAATACCAAGAACTGGTAGAGGATTATCGGAGGAACGGATGGAGGACCAGGTGTATGCCAGTGGAGGTTGGCTGCAGGGGATTTGGCAGTCACTCCCTGAGCAAGGCCTAAGGCATGCTAGGCATAACAGGTGCTAACCGAAGAAGAGCCATATGTAACAACGTGGAGGCAGCAGAGAAAGCATCTAGATGGCTCTGGTTAAAGAGGGGAGAGCAGTGGGGGCAGTAGAATGCTACTTGGACACATACACTGATACAACACTGATGATGTGTCCAAGGTCGTGCATCAGAAGATGTTTCTGTAAACTATGTAAACACATGACTTAAAAATGCAAGCACTGCAGGCTAGTGTTGTGTCTATAAATAAATAAAGTAATCTCCTCAACAAAACCTAAAACCAATTCTGTAGTTTGAGCTTCTCTCATTGACAAGAATTTCAATAAAACAGTCAACCTTGAGGTTTCTTTTAAACGTTTTTTTTTTTTGTTTCACTGTTTCCTCAGATATTTTTCACTGAGGAGCCCTGCCACATGACAAAGAAAGCTGATCCTGATTGGTCCTCTTGAGTGCATTCAAAGTGCTGATTGGCTCTCTCAAAGTGCTGATTGAACCTTTTAGAACCAAATTATAATTAGATTTTATTTGAAAAACAAACATGACATAACGTAAATAAATTGTCACAGATTAAGAATATGTGAATAACTTTTGAGAATAACCAAAATGTCAGATAGAACCTTATAACAAGGCGCCGAAATATAAAATAACAACATATGTTCATATTAAGAAGACATGATGCACAGTAAGTAGTGTGTGTACAAATAAATAAATATACACAAGCAGTTGCATTACAAACATATTTATCCATTGCATAATGCTCCGGACGGGTGGCTTAACCCATTATAGGGCAAGTTACCATATTTGGTAACTTAATCGACTAATCAGGGGTGTGTTTCCCAAAAGCACCGTTAGACAACTATGGTCGCAAGTTCCGTCGTTAAACGGTATAATGTAACGATTCAGTGTTTCCTGAAACCATAGTTCCAGCGAAAATTCGCAAACAGCATCGCAAGGTTGCATGGTTGGAACTACAGATTTTAACCTGTGGTTAGAGGCATAGTTCCTTGTTAGTTGGCTGTGTCAACGTGGGGTGTGTTCTCTTTACAGTTATCCACATCGAATGATTTGGAATGCTTGACTTTGTGATGCGCATATTTTACGTGAGTCAGTTTATAAGTGTATTTTTTTACAATTTTATTTTGAAACAACATAACAGTGTGGCCCTGGCTATTATTCTCAATTCGAAGTGCCCTCTGAAGCGTTGTTTAGTCCAATTGGAACACATTTTCTTCGTACAAATGCAACAAAGGCTAAGTTTATCAAGTGAGTGTTAAAACATTCTCAAAGACAAATTTCATATTTAAGAATACAGGTAGAACAATCTGTTAAAGGTTTTCATTGATATTAAATGTTATCAGTAATGGACACATATGCAGTGCTTTCTAATAAAAATCTAGAATTCAAACATTAGGCTAATGAGCTATTGAAAAATCTTACACATTCAGAGCACTGTATTATATATATATATATATTGAATGAATATACCCAAATAAATTAACAAATTAAGAGATAACTCTGTTTTTAAGAGTTTCAAAAAAATCATGTTTTTTCATTGTGCATTCCAATTAATATCAATCAAACTGCAGTTGGTTTGTTTTGATTTATGCCACAATTACTAAAAAAATACATTTTACTAACACAATAAAAACTTACTGATAACATAATAAATAATACAGTATATACATACTGTATTTTGTTTTCATAACTGTTTATTTATGCAGTGGGAAAACAAAACAATATAATAATATTTTTCGCTAGTTGACAGTTTTTTTGCAGTTCAAAAGTCATAAAAAAATTGTGAGAGACTTTGTCACCGTTCTAGCATTTATATTCCTTAATGGAATAGCTTCTGGAAACCGGGTAGCTACGCACATGATCATCAATAAATACTGACAGCCAGACTTAGCACGTTGAAGTGGGCCCACACAATAGACAAGAACACGTTCAAACGGTTCCCCCCTACGACAAAGGGGAGCAGAGCGCAGTATCTGATTAGGCTTTCCACTAACCTGACAAGTATGGCGGGTTCTACAAAACTTTGAGATATCAGATTTGGCCAAGAAAAAATGTTGGAGTACCCTTTTGTGGGTCTTATTAATTCTGAGATGTCCAGACAAAGGATGGCCATGGGCTAAATTTAACACTGCAGTCGGAATTTAAACAGTACCACAATTTGATGCACCACATTCCAATCATCTGTCTGCTCAGTATGTAACAATCTGCTGCACTTACGCATCAGCACCGCCTCCTTCCAGTAACAAAATGTTTTACACAGTGACAACGAGCTATCCTCAGCATTCACACGACACTTCTCCAATGTTGGATCATTTAGCTGAGCATTAATCAAAGCTTCACGAGACATCAACACATCAGTGAGATCAGAACAAACAGATGGACTAGAAGCTTTAGCCGCTTCAGGAGATTCCGGGAAAGTGCCATTCCCCAGAATATCTCAGAGAATGGAGCCACTAATATTTTCCTCTTGAACGTCATGTTTTGCTTGTGCTCGTGTTGTAACGGCACAGCCCGAGAATACCTCTGGCAACGTTTCAACAAGTATATCGGACTGCGAATCAGTACACAGATACACTGAACATTGAGGTTGACCTGATAAAAACTCTTCTCTCCTGTTTTCGTTTCAGGTTTCAGCACACAGCCATTACATGTCCCATTTAATGACAGTGACTGCTTCTTTGCAAGATTTTATTTTTAACATTAGGCGGGTTCGCATTTTTCCTTTGTGCTGGACCATTGATGTCACTAAAACGCTTAAAACAGTGAACACAGTTTTGCACATTAATGCTTACTCGTCTGCTAACACAGTGTTGACTTTTTGTTTGTTCAAATACAAAGCGTACGCTCGGGAACACAGTTTTTAAATTCCTCTATCAGCATAAGTTCCCTCAAAGAGTTATAGTCCGTAACCCAACAGGCTGTAATCCAACAGGCTGTAATCCAACAATCAAAAAATATGCCCTTCTCACGAGCGAACTCTCTTCTTCGTGGTACGAAAACGCTGTCGCAACCAATTTATATGCATGAAGGATCTCAGCTTTCACAGCATCATACTGCACACCTTCTTCCAACGTAAGCATGCAGAGACTTCCTGGGCCTTACCCGTTAATTTACACTGTAACATTAATGCCAAAGTCTCAGTTGACCACCACAAAGCACCTGCAATTTGTTCAAAGGCTTGAAAATATGGCTCAATTTCCTACTCACGAAAAGGTGGAACTATAGCGATGTTCTTAGCCACAACAAAATGTTTAGGCCTAAGTGGCCTAACTACAGATTCAGCTCCAGGAACAGAATTACTGGCAATACTCAAATCTGAGGGGCCAACAGCTTGTTCAGCACTATCATTAAAAAACGTTTGTTTAGGTAAGACCTAAACAGCCTGCAACTCCAACTGCCGCAGCCGCACTTTCGTGTCAGCATCAATTCGATACATCCCAACCTGGCGTTTTAAATCATCCTGTCTCGCCTGGGCTCTGTCCTGCGTCTCCATTTGTAACCATGCTGAACGAATCTTCAACCGCCAATCTGAACAAAACTTGCAAAAAGCTTGCAAAAAAGTGAACCTACCTCAACACCAGCCAAAGTTTCTGGAGTATGCTGATCTTTAACAGGCACTTGAGAAGGAGAGCTTTCTGCCACATTTGTTACTCGGCCAGCAGCTTGAGTAGAAACATCCTCAAGAAAATCAAGTAACCCCCTCTCGGTCAAATTGGACACTATTCAAGCTATCATCTCATCCTTACGCTGTGCTTTAGATAAAGAAATCTCATAGTGTTGAGCAATCAAACACAAGGCATCCTTCCGACACATCTCTAACCCCTCAACATTAGGTTGATCTATACATTTCTTTGAATCAAAAGTGTGCATGTTAAGGGACAACAAACAGTTTGAGCAAACAGAAAAAAATTCCGGACCTATCTACCACCAGACTGTCTAGCTAACCAACCAACTAACTATATCCTAACTAGTCTTCGGAGGGACACCGATTAAGAGAATACTCTCTCCCCTGGAATACCTCCAAACAGAACAAACTAAAATAATAAAGAAAAACAATAAACAGTAAACTGTCGTCAGAACTGGTGCTAAGCACAGTCCTGCTGGCTTACTTTAACTAATAATCGAATCGATAAATCGAATCGTCTCACACCATACCAAATCCCGGACGAGTCCCCATTTATGTTACGAACCCCACTTTTAAAATACTTGTTGTAAGAAGGGGTGAGCCAAATAAAGAGAAGAGCCAGTTAACTTTTTTTACTAGGGCTGCAAAGCTCATGTATCACATTAAACAACCACATTAAAGAAATACAACAGGAAATTAACTAGAAATGAAATACACTATCCAAGAAGTAAAAGTTATCGAAGAAAAAATCTAATATCAAGACACACACGAAGCTCATCGGTCTTATCGTAGCTGGGCAAAAAGACACTGACCTGCAGAGCTTCTCAACAATCAGAGATCAAAGACACCTCTTTGCTCTTCCCTTTTATTCCTCCCGCGTCATTAATGAACGAGCGGCATGTGCGCAGGGGCGCAACCCAACCTCAAGAGGAGAGAAAAAAACACATCAGTACCAACAAAAAAAAACACAGGTACCACTTATGTTACTTAATACTCCACTCTTACATCACATAGTCTTAAAACAAAATCACATTGAATGCGAAAAGAAAACTAAAGAGAAAAGAAAACAAATTTACAGTAGGTGGCGGCATGTGCTCATGGCACCAGTACATCATTGTATCAAAGAAGAAGAAGACAAACAGTTAACCGCTAGAAAGTTAACCAGCGAGTTATGTCGTTGTTTGGGAAACAAACCCCAGAACGGCGTTTCCATGCCTTTCCGTCAGCTTGTGTAAGCACATGGAGGTCTCCCAGTCAATCAATGGAGATCAGTCTACGTCACAAATAGTGACATCATGGCATCTGGCCAATCAGGAGTTGCCAAGGGCATTTCAAACTTCAGCGTAATTCCGGAACTTGTGAAATACGGATCTGTGCTCCTACCTACACCCACAAAAACATAAATAGCATTGAAACTAACAATCATAAGTTAATGGAACTCACACATGATATGGTTGAATAGTTGTGTTTAATGTTGAGATAGATGTTGTTTGCGTAGGATTCTAGAAATTAGTGAACATTGTTGCTGAAAATTGGTTTGATCATATTTGAGGTAAGTGACAAAGTGTCAATTTTTCAGGCATACGCCTGGTCCGTCAAGTAAGCCATACTTTTTTCTTATAATGCACTATAATGTAGGGCGATTGTATTTATAAGTGCATTGAATGTTGCCACAGGTTTGCATAACATTATACGGTTATCCAGTGGGAAACTTTTTTATTATACCTAAATGGCGTTGTTTTCATTAGATCTGCACTTCACTGTTACTGTTTTGAGTGTGTTATTGTGTTCCTAAATGTTCCTAAGTAAAAACAATCCTAAATAAAAGAAAAAATGTCAAGGATCAAGGAAATTGGCCGTAACATGGCCGCAACAGGCGCAGTGATATCACGCAGCGCATTTCCACATGCTTCAAATGCCGGAATGGGAGTATAGTTCCTAATCATATCGGCCTAGAAAATTGGTACTTTTCATTTTCCGCCAGTCTTGGAACACAATATAACTACAGAAGAGTCTAGTTTTAAATAGGAAAAATATAAAACTCTTTGGTCATTTTTGAACGCGATGCTACTGGTCTAATTGGATTAAATGATCTATGCTAAGCTATGCTTAGATCGGTTGAATATCTTCCAAAATGGTAAAACTCAGCGTATTAACTCTGGGGGAGAGTTGGAGAATGAGCCTATTTCCAAAAAAAGTGGAGTGTTTCTTTAACGTTGTTTGTTAACTTGATCAGTGATTTCTATAGTTTGATACCTGTGTTACCCGTAGATGTTTATACGTGTTTTGTGTGGAGGTTTATATATGTTACCTATGGATGTTTAAACCTGTTACCCATTGATGTTTATACATGTCTTCTGTGGATTTAATTACCTGTGGAAATTCTTACCAGCTATATCAGTAAACTGTCTATACATATCTCATAACAATTGGCAAAACTGCATACGCTTTTTGTTGTTGTTGTTGATAATTGTTTGTCGAGTTGAAAACTATTCTCTGACAACTCGCCCTAAGAACAATTTTGTACAAATTAGCTTTTACAATGATTTGAATATTTATTTTAATGCTTGGTTTTATAAAGCAGTGTTTCCCAACCCTGGTCCTCAGGGGACACCTTCCAAAATGTTTTAGTTCTCTCCCTATATGAAACACCTGATTGATGAGTTGAGTCAGGTGTTTCATATAGGGAGGGATCTAAAACATTCTGGAAGGTGTGCCCCCAGGACCAGGCTTGGGAAACACTGTTATAAAGGATGAAATCTTTACGACGTATCATACATGAGACACCTTGTCTTTCTGTGTCTAGATACATAATAGGCATCGATTTAACTCTGATTTGAGCTGATTGTGTTGTCAGCTACAGACTGGAAGAAACTGGGATAGAGCAGCCACCTCTGTTTAGGCACCAGACAAGTTAATGGAGCTCTCTTTCACAAACAAGCTTTTCTCTGGGGGGCTCTTTTCTTTTCAACTCCCACCACTGACCCTTTTATTTTATTTACAAAAGGCCCCTTTATGTGCTTTCATCAGCATTGCATGTTAACTCTGGTATCACCAAGGGATTCCCTTCTGGATTCAACAAGAAGTATCAAAAGTGGTCCCTCAGATACATGTGTATTTTATTTCGAACATATTCATCTTGCACAGAAACATGTTATCTCCCATAATGTCTTGCTTCTGACCTGTTTCTCCTGAGACAAGTAAGGCCATGATCTCATGTCTCCATTCAAGTTAAAAAGAGATCTCAAAACCTTCACACACCTGGAGAATATGGTGTGCTCACATTTGTCTCCACTGAATTTCTGATTCAGGGCTCTCAACCAGTTCAAGTAACAAACAATGGAAACAAACAAAATTTTAGCCGGAACATAAACAAAAACTAAATCAAGTTTAAACGATCTGAGCAGAAATGATTATTTGTAATTGCATTTAACGGCTTAATAACGTTATTTTATTGTTCCGTTTAATATCAACCAATCTAAATATACGATTGCAAAAAAAACCCAGGTTTAAATGCCCTCTGAAATGCGACATCCTGTCTGTCAAACCACTTCATAAGGTGGTTTAGGATGCATTCCAGACGAAACTGGACGAGTGTAAATCCTTCTAGAAAGTAAGCCGCGTCTCAGCTCAAGTTTGTTGTTTTAAATATATACATACGACGATCACACTCACAATGGGCCTCATTTGTCAATCTAACGTAGAAACGTGCGCAGAAATCATCTTACGACAGGGTTCACGTGTGATTCAGCAAACATTTGTATGTTTATACGGCCAAAAAGAGGAACTGTTACGATTTATATATGTAAACTATAACCTTTTAAAAAGCAAAATCAGAAGAAGTAAAAAACAGTTTGTAAAGAGATCACTGCTGCGGGCAACAGCAAACCAAAATCCAGCGGAGGTTTGTATTTTTGATTGGATATTTATGTTTTGTAAAAATGACCGCAAATAATTCATTATTATTGTTTCACTATTATTTTTACACTGAAAGTACTGTTGTTGCTTTAAATTACTTTGGAGGTTAAAAATGCATTTAAATTTAAACAAAATTAATCTGACTTCAGTCTTAAAAAAATGTAAGCCTCAGCACAAGTTCTGCCAGGAGGACTCAATCTTGCATCATTCACTACTTATAGACTTAACCAATCATCACCTAACCAATCACCATATAACACTGGAATATATTAGATCGCTACTTACCCTCTGTTTGCGTTTCCAGTTGAAGCAGCAGACATTAATGACATTCACGCACTCATTCAGTTGTGATTTAAGGATGTTACAGAGGATATTTGTGACTACGGCTATTTGGCAATTCATGTTAGGCTACTCTGCTGCGATCCTTTCAGCTCATATAGCCACTGTCTTTCCCCAGATTTTTCGGGATTCAGTTATTTCTTGCTATTTAATACACTTGTTGCTCAAACCCCGTAAATTGCATGGCAGGCGTTTCATTCAACAGCCGTGTTGGAAAGCTCTCAAAGGGCATCTCTGAGTTTATATGCAAGATGCTGCGTTATAGTTCTTTCAAACTGCTTTAACATGAAACAACTTCATATGCAGCATTTGTTCCTTAAAGGGCAGCTATCCCAGAAAATGCACTTTTAAATATTTATCAACCAGAAATTGAGTTGCCAGCGTGTGTGCAGAAACACCCTGTAATTATACAAATCCATCTGTTCTTCTTTTTGTAATCTCCTTAAACCACAACATTGACACAAAACAGGCTGTTGGGGAAACCTGTTGTTGGATGTAAAATGGAACATTAAAAGGAGGCCGAGAGGAGACCTTTCCAACTAGCCTGGGTTCATCCCGCTGCGACCTTGGATGCCGGTGTTATTCACCACCGAGAACTCTGCGTCCAGGGAAAAAGCACTTTTTTTCAGATCGACAAACCAACATTCACCGGTCCGTATCTCCGGTCCGGAAAGTCTCACAGAAACGAGCCAGGACTCGTTGGAAAGGTCTCCGCCACGGCATTCGAATGACCGCGAGTCGATGCAATCCCTAGGTCGGGAACTAGAGCTCCCGGTAGCTGGGAAGGTTGAAAAATCGAAGCTCCGGGAACGGGTCGCCCAGCACCCGCAAGACCAGGCTCCGGCAAGTTTTTACCAACTAAGAATATCGGAAACAGGTAAGGTATACTTGCTTTTATTGCTTTCCCTTCCTGGAGGCCGTGTTGCCATGCAGAACACGGGCTGATACCGGTTTTGAGCGGAGGTTGTAACACCTCTCGAAGGTGTTGGGCGCAGCCCACCCCGCAGCTCTGCAGATGTCTGCCAGAGAGGTGCCTCTAGCCAGTGCCCACGCCTACAACATGTATCCGGCCGCAAGCACTTGGAGACGCAGTGTGGTGCACTGCAACCCAATGATCGCGGCGGCCCGGGAAAGCATGGCTGACATTTCGACATCCGCTTCTTCCTGAGCTCGACCCCCCAAAGGAGGGAGCTGCAAGGAATCGTCGGAGTCAGATGCCAGTAAGTCACCCCCCGATGCTGCAAGGGACATCTCATCATCATCACGCACCGTTTCTGATACGTGGTTGAGGAACAAGACGGTGAGACAGTCTCCTGGGGAACGAGTCAGACGAGACAAGGTGCGAGCGGTCCGCGAGCCAGTGGCTGACGGATTTATGCTCACAATAATCCTCACATCACCCTCGCTGCTCATGGTAGCGGACGGCAGGGCCGTAGCCACTGCTGTCACGGAACGGGAAGCAGACGAGGTGGTGGCTGAGTCCCGTGGGAACACAGCCGCCTGTGACGGAACGTCTGAATCGTGAACCGCCCGCAGTGCGGGCAGAACTTATCCACAACGGCTGCCCAGCGTGCAAGAAACCCAACACTTGAGGCAGCCATTGTGTCCATTCCCCCTCCTCGATGAGTGTATAGCACCCATGAGAACAGCGGGACATGCCACGCTGGAGAAATTTGCACTTTTAGAGAAAAAACTTGAACACTCCTGGAACTGCTGAGACACCCAGGGGAAGTCGCCGCAGGAAGGGACAGTCCGCTGCACAACGTCGTTAGAATCCGGCAGTCTAGTAGAAGAACTCTTAGAGTTTGTAGTCTTGAAGTCATCAGCGAATGCTCTGAAGAACAAAAGGTGAATGAATGCAGCACGCCCTCCCTTTTCTTCCTTTTATACCCGGATATCCGGGGGCGGAGTCCGTCATGCAAATTTAATTCGCCAATTACATTGGCCTTTTCAAAGTTGATTTGTTCTCAAGGGCGAACCCCATCTGTCGGTTCGACACAACGTCGAGAGACCGACAGAAAGGGAACCAAAGAACACAACAAAGCTCAAAGAGACAACGAAAGAACATCAATACAATGCAATAATACAAGACAACTAACAGGAGAAACACAGGAGTATAAATACAAAAACTAATGAGGGTAAACAAGACACACATGGGAGACAATCAACTGGGAGCCATTGAACAAAAAGAACTGCAACATAACACAGGAAACATGAACTAAGGAATACAAACTAAAAGTCCACAATACAACGGGAAAAAACACAGACTGGATCGTGACAGAGCCCCCCCCTCTAAGGGAGGATTCCAGACGCCCCAAAACAACAGTCCAGGAGGGCGGAGGAGTGGAGGCAAAACAGGGGGCGGGATGGAGGGCCAGGGCCGTGGAGCAGAGGCGGACCTGGGTCGTGGTGTAGAGACGCAGGCAGGTCAGGCGGCCCAGGAGGCGCCAGCTGGTCTGGAAGCCATGGAGGCGACGGCAGAGCTGGAAACCTGGGCGTGGCAGACAGGTCTGGAGACCTGGGCGTGGCCTTCATAGCTGTGACAGTACGGGAAGAGAGTTCATGGAAAGGTACCACCAACACCTCTGGGGGTTCTGCAGCGGTTGCCCGCCACCTCTGTAGGTTCCACAGTGGTACCACCAGGGAACAGGGAGAGTTCCGTAATGGTTTCTTCGACCACAACACGACAGGCTGAGAGTGTATTGCTGGGCTTCACCACCACGCAAGGAGCCGAAGCGAGTACCTCAGCCTCGGGAGATTCTGTGGTGTATGCAGCCCAAACACACCATAACGCGATCCCAATCAATGTAAGCGCTTCTGACAGGGGAATCAGTTCAGGAACAGTAAGGCCAGTGTGAGTGGGTTTGGGATTACCAGCTGCACGTGCAGGCACCAACGGTGGATCCCTCACACTGGATACCAGACTAAAGTGACGAAGGACTGACCTTGATGATCTATGTGCAACAGACAGGATGGGATGAGGCTCGGAATGATCAGCTGTGACGTGACTTGGCTCTGGACGATCAGCTGTGACGTGCCGTGGCTCTGGACGATCAGCTGTTATGACCGGGCTGGCCACATTAACATGGTGTGATCAGGCTTCCATAGAAGGTCCAGCTCTGTGTCCAGCTCAACACTAACCACTTACACTCAGTTTGCGTTTCCAGTTGAAGCAGCAGACATTTACCCCCATCCTCCCCACCACCACCAGGATGGTCCCTGTCCATTAACCCTGGGGGTTTATGGACTTGTTGCGATCAGTTGTTTAATGAATGTTATTGCCAAACATCTTGCCTCCCGAGTCTTTCTGGTAGAACTGTGTTTGAGTTAGACTTACGTGTAAAAACGATTGTAGACGTAAATAAGTTCCTACTGATCATTTTTGCGGCGCAATCAAATGTGTATTAAATATGTAAGTATTTTTATAAAATATTTTTCATTTAGGTGAAGAGAAAATGGTCTGTGGCGAAAGAGACAGATGCATGTTTCTAAACGGGATCTAATGCTGCAAATCTTGCATTTCAGGCAGCTTCAATAAAGCACACGCTGTTTTATGTTTACTTAATTTATTTATTTTTGTCTTTCAGGTCTATCAGAGGCAAGAACCAAAACAATGGTCTTCTGCCCCCACAAACCGGCCTGGAGCCTGCCACACAATCTTGAGCTTTGACCCAGCGCGCATCTACCACCCCCAAGCGAACATCGCACAAATAAAAGAACATTAAGTCATGCGTTTTGTCTGTTTTTATTAGAATGCATATTTGTCAAACAAAGAAGCTATCGTCTTGCAAATAGGTAAACTATCCCATTGCATATAAATATATTGATTAGGCCTATTGTAGTTTTTTTTATATTTTACTTTTAACTGTGCATTTTAATCATCGCAAATTTAAAAAGAAGCCTAAAATTTCATTAAAGTTTTGTACACAAAAGCACCATTAACCTCGCAATTTCAAGCATTTAAATAATCATATAATTAGGCTAGCAAATTAAATACTTTATTAATGTAATGAAATTAAGAAATCGCATTGAAATTGTAATAAGGTTCAATAAAAGGAAGGAAGGAGGCGGGAACCGGCAAACATTTAAACATTTAATAAAATAACAACAAAGTAAAAGACAGCCGGCAGCCCCTCACGGACGACTGCCAGCAACACAAAAATAAATCAACTTAACATGTGTCCAGGCCCGGTCCTCTCTCTTCGACGATCTGGTTGCTCGTTCTCTTATGCTCCCGATCTCCTCCGTGATACGAGACCGGTGCGTGTACAGCTGACGCTCATTAACACTCACTCACCGGCCTCGACTCACGGTCTCGCCCCGCCTACTCCACTACAGAAATCTTTTTGAAATGGTCATACTAAACGAAAAAATGTAATCCATCTTGTCATTATTTCTTATCAGTTATCAAAAGTGTTGAAGGGTTCTTAAAACTTGCGTACACAAGCTGAGACCTGTCGTGAGATTTGATAGTAGCAACTGCTGTCCATTTTGATAAATGCCAAGTTTTGCATGGAAACGACTATACGCCTAGTTGAGGGCTATCCCGCACCCTCACGGCCCTACGTTTTCTGCGTTAACCAGCTACATTAACTGGCTGTTTGGCTTCGCTTGCTTTTGAAAGGGTATGCCAATAATAAAAATGCCAATAACTCACGGGACACCCGCAATGGTAGGGGAGCCTTGATGTGCCTCCATCACATCATGCCTGGCGAAAGGCATACGTATGTAATCGGTGGCATGGCGGAGCAGGATGTTTGTCACTGAGTGAACGCTAACCGAGGTCTTTCTAAGCCCATATTCATCCCCAAACACCCCCAGAAATTTCGCCACGGCATAAAAACAAAGAGCCGCCATGCAGTAGCTGATTTTTGGGGCTGAGGGGTAGCCCCGTTGAGTTTGTTTCGACAAAGTTACTACATCCATTGTTTTTATATGTGATCATTTCTAACCAAACAGAAGTAGTGTCTTGTAGACCATTCATGGGGCTCAAATCTGCAGGCCATGATTATTATATTATTGCAGATTCCCACCACTTTCCAGCTATGGCAGTGGTCATCATCCTTGAGCATCAGGCTTAACTAGTGTCTGTCAGTCTCAGGTGTTTTCAGAAGCCTGAAGATGAGACATGGAAACAAAACAAGCTGACGTTTGCATGGAGGTTGCTCTCATATGTAAAAATTGTCATATGAAAGAAGTTTGAGTTTGGTTGAGCTGACTTCTGCTGTATAATCATGTTTGGCTTAAGATTATTCCATAATTTTTGATGACTTGCCTTTAAATGTGTCACTGAAAGTGCCTCAACCACTAAGTCAAAGTCAGACCTGCAGCTATGTAGAGTTTGGCTTATGATTCACCTAAAATAGAGATTTGTACATGTGCTATAAGAACACACACAACTTACACTTCCAAAATGATTTAAACTATAAATTGCTATCATTTTATTGTGGGAAGGGTATACATTTGATAAGAAACATGAATACATCACCTGTAAAACATTACGTATGACACTGTTGTCAGATTTCTGAGCTAAACTGATGCTTGGTTAACACCGCTAGAAGTACCCGACTCTTCAGTTCACGCCCAGGACAAGCTCACAATACGAAACTCAGAAAAATAAATGAATAAATCTTAATACATGTAGTACCACATACTCTGCTCAAAAAACGCAAAAATAATGTGCAGAAAAATATTATATATTTCATGTGTGTCTTGTCGTGTACTTCTGTTTGCTAAAAATCTGCCTTGTGCTGTTTAATGCTACTGTCTTGATTCTGCCTCATCATGTCAGATATCTCTTGGTCCTGAGGCAGAATCAGAGCAGGATCCCTTGTTTTGTGTAAAAGAGACGTTTTGGCCTATTTGGCCTTCCATACTCTCTCTGGTCTCATCTCTGTTCCCTCCCTTTCGTCTCGTTTTTGCTTGTTAATTAGTTCATGCCCCACACCTGTCTCTTCTTGATTTCCTCCCCTTTATATAGTCCTCTTGTTCCATTGTCCTGTGCTCAGTCATTGTGTGTTTGTTGCCACGCTTACCTGTTCCTGTTCATGTATCATTCTGTCTCGTCTCAGTAAGTGTTGAGTTTACTTTATGTCTAATGTTTTGGTTAGTCTACTGTTTAGTTAGTCTTCGTCTCGGTTTAACTGTTGTTATTGCTTTACCCTCACGTGGGTTCTTGTTTTGTGTTTTTGTTAAATAAACCCTTTTTGTTAACCCCGTACTGCTGCCTGCAATTGGGTTCTATCACACCGATCGTGACCGCTACTTCATACATGTCTTGGTAATTGCATAGGCATTATCATATTAGTATAAGTCATTTTAACTATGATAGGGTATTCTCGCATCCCCACCACATTAAAGTGATATGTTCTGAAATGGGAGCAATTTTGGAAAAGGAAGTGGTAGTTGTTTAACATGGGAGTTTGGGCCTGTTTGTTGGCAAGCCAAAGTTGTTCATTTAAGATCCTCTTGTAAATACTACTTTTGTCTTGATATTTTTGGACCCTTTTTGCCTGCACTATTTGAAGATCACCTTTGCAACCAAATTAACACCCCTGAATTGTGAACTTTGATTCCCCGTCACCATTTTTACCCGGCAGATTCTGCCGCATCATGTCATGTTTCTCTTGGTCTAGTGGCAGGATCATGACAGAACCTCATGTTTATTGTGTAGAGATTATTGTTCTTATGGCTTGCCATACACTCTCCCTGGTCATACACTCGTCATGTTTTATCTCTGTCCACTGTGTTTTACCACCTTTTGGGTTTTTGTTTTGCCTTATTAAAGTCATGTGTTAACCCCTTACCCGCTGTCTGCATCTGGGTCTGTCCTCGTGTGCAAATCGTGATATGAGAAAAATAAAATTATTATTGTTATTATTTATTTATATCCTTTTAAGTCCTATATAAATGTTTTAGGTAATGCTTTACATTACAAGCTGCAAAGTTTTGCATAAGTAAACTGAATTTACTGTGTAAGTTTTGGTAATTAGAGTGTACCTACGTGTAGGTATAAGGAAACAATATTTAAGTTTGGGTAATAATGGGGTAAGGGGGAAATAAATAAATAAATGTTTATACTGTAGCCTATGTATTTTAAAACTAAGGGGTAACTATTTTAATATTACGTGGTATGCATGACCTACAGTGTGCTAGACAACAATGGGAGAAAGTTAGCGTTAGCACACGTTCCATATCAGTCTGGGCTATCTGTCAGAAAATTGAAAAAGAGTTTTGACTTTAGGATACATTTTTATTATACATTTTTTGATAACACAAATCATGCTTATTATGCTGTTCTACCTCAATTGATGAAAAAGATGAAAAAACACTTTTTATGTTCTTTGAGTTGTTATGGGCTGTTCGCTGTATTTAGTGAGTTTTCCTGTTCTGTGTGAGGATAGAATTAGAAAAATAAAATACAATTTGGGAAAATATGTTTTGGCATTTTTAATAAAAACTCAAACACCTTGCCTGTCATTTCTGTGTCTGTTACTGGCATGAATAAATAATGAGGTAAAATAAAATGATTTAATTTCTGCTTCAGATAGCTATTTTTAAAAATAAACTATCTTCCAGATATCTTAAAAAGGTTTTATTTAATTTAATATGCTGGTTTAAAAATGTTTTTCATTGACATTGAAATTACAGTAATTTATGCAATATGCCTAACCTGCAAATAAACGACCCAATGTAGTTTAACAGCGGAACTGGCAATTGAGAGTCTGCGATGAAACATGGAGCAGTATTGCTGGAGGGCCGATGAAAACAGGAAGTTTCTGTATCACTGTGCAAGTGTAGCTATTGATACGACGTGAAATCACCTTGTTAAAAGAGGCTAATACTGCATAAAGGAATCGAACTGTGAGTGAGGCGCAGAGGATCCGCAGGCTAGAGAAGGACCTCGGTAACCAAAACTTTTCTTTAAAAATGTTACCGGCTAACAGGTTAGCTGCAATACACACATTCAATGATACCACAGTAATTGTTATGTAAAATATTTTTATACTGAAGTCAAATAAAGGAATAGCTACCCAAGATAATGTATTTTTATTTGTTTTCCGTATTGTGCAGAACAGCAAGAGCTATGAGATTGTATCAACTCCTCAGCATCAAAAGGAAGAAGCCAATAAATTAAAAAACAAGGAAAATACAAACGTGGTACTTTGTTTTCATCAAGGTTGTTTAAAATTATATAACGATTTGTTGCCATCCTTGATTCATTATAAAACACAGCTATGACCGCTGCACTCAAAAATCATTCTGTTGCTGTTCAGTTGGCCATCGAAGGGTAGGCTTAGTAATTTAGGTCACACTTTATTTTACAGTGTTATTATACATTTTAGTACTGAGTAACTACCTACATGTACCTACACTTAAGTACCTACATGTACTTACTATGGGGTTAGGGTTTGGATTAGGGTGTGGTTTAGGTGTAGTTACATGTAATTTTGCATAATATATAGTAAATACTATGGTTACTACATGTAACATGTGTAACAAGGCACAGCCTTGTACCTTCTTGGAGTAAACGCTAGTGAACATTTCATTCAAATGAAGTATAGTAAATGTGTTTAATCTAAGTTCTCTTCACAATAAATGCCGCAGAGTGAAGGATATCGATTTGTGTAAATGTATTGTACATTGTACATTGTACCCTGTAACTACATAGAACAAGTGGGTAAAAAGTCTAATTTCATTTTACAGCCCGCAGAAGTTATACTGCACCTGTAAATACATAGAACAAGGCGGTGAAAAAGTCTCACTTCATTTTACAGCCTCCAGATGTTATTCTTAACCTGTAACTACATTGAAAAAGGGGTATATTTACAGTAATTAAATATTGTAATGTAGTAATTACAGAGAAAAATGTTGCAATGGTTTTTAAACAATTAAACAGGTTACTCCCAAATATCAGACATCAATCAACTAAGTCTCTTACCGGACACCCTGTGGTGGGTTTCAACAATACCAGAAATTATCCTAAAAATAGAACGTGCTATCATTAACAGAAACATTTCTTTCAGGCATTTATGTAAACAGCTTGGGATATTGTTTTGTTGACCAATGAAGTGTAGCTGCAAATTCTGCTATTTCACAACACCGCATCAGTGCATTGTCATACGACACTACAAATTCAAGCCATTGATACCAGGTTAAGTAAAAATATGGGCTTTACATGACTCAGAAGCGGATTCATGGACTGGACCTGGGTCAGGCTGCAACAACCTCAAGGAAGACTGAAGAACATAACCTAGACCACACACACCACAGAGCTGAAGCCATCACAGGAATCACAGTAGACAGGGGACATGCCTCTACAATCTTCTCTGCTGGGAGCCTTGGGCTGCCAGCTGCTTTCACTGACCTAAAAAGTGGATAAGCCAAGCTGGGGGCCAGCCTTAAATGCCTAGGGGAAAGCCTGGTCATATTCAAATGCAACATTCATGATGACCAGAAAACTCTGGTTAGGTGTCCATGATGACCGGAAACTCTGAAGTGTCATCCATGACACCTGGGAACTCGGGTTCATCCATGACAACTGGGAACTCGAGTGTGTCATTCATGGTGGCTAAAGACCTTGGTGTGGCTTTCATAACGGCTGGTGGCTCTGGTGTGTGGTGGCCATCTTGACTCCAGACACTGGATCTGGCGTGGCAGCCATCTTAACTACAGACACTGGCTGAATCCGAAATCGCATACTCAATGAGTAGGTATTTAATTTCAGTAAGTACCTACTTAATGAGGGCTAAATGGGTACGTACTGTTTTGCCTGAATGGGTGTAGTATGATACGGTCTGGTCCATTTCCATAAAGTTTACTGAGAATATTGTGAAACTGCAATACAATACAAATGAGATATATAGTGATATTAACTCCAAATACAAGTGACAAAAACAGCACGGATTATCTACACAGCAGTAATATATATGATAAAATGCAATCGAGCTAGTAAACAATCGACAGTAATAAACATGAAGCTAATTTAGCCGCCCACTCTACCGGGATGAAAATAGACACAACCCTAATGTTAAAATATAAGAAATACTCAGACGTTGCATATCAAAAAGGGGGAAAGAAAAGGCGATCGCTCGAGAAACGGATGACTGGGAGAACTCGCACGCTACTGCGACTGCCTACCACACACATAGCGCTAGACTTCCTGATTCATGACATGCGCCGTAACTACGTCATTAAAGTTACAAAATAAAATACCCTTTCTTTTTTTTTCAAGCGACACAACACTCCCCGCTTGGGGTCCTTACAGACTCCTTGACTGGTTCTGGATGTATCCCAATACAACCTTGCTATCTGTGTAGTAGGTGATGTTGTCGAACATCGTGTCCATCTCTGAAACTACCATCTCGGCGATCTCGATGGCGAACACAGCCGCACAAAGCTCATGTCTTGGAATAGTTAGATCAGGCTGAGGCGCCAACTTCGCCTTCCCGAAAACGAAGCCAACGTCAGACTGTTCTTGGTGGCTTGTCACATTGATGTAGGCTACGGCTGCTATTGCCTTGACCGATGCATTTGTGAAGATACAAAGTTATCTTCTTAGAGCACCTGCCGTGGAGAAATGACGTATAAGGGCGTGGTATCTGGAGTCCCTCCAGGTCTCGGAGTGACCGTTTCCATCTAGTCCATTCGGTTTCCATGTCTTTTGGAAGAGGTGTGTCTCAATCCTCTGCTTGCTTAGTCAGATCTCTGAGTATCAGTCTTCCATAAACCGTGATGGGTGCGAGGAATCCTAGGGGATCGTAGAGGCTGATCATGGTCGAAAGTACTCCTCTGCGAGTGAATGGCTTGTGGTCATCTTCGATTTAAAACATGAATATATCTGTGCGCATGTTCCAGAATAATCTAAGGCTACGTTGTATTGGCAAATCATCAACGGAGAGATCTGAGACCATACACTGCAACGGCAGGCGAGGGACTATTCCCAAAAAGGTGAACCCGCATTCTGTAGTCCACGATGTTGGAGGTAGGGTCGTTGTTCCTGTACTACAGGAAGCGGAGAAAATCACGGTGGTCCTCCTTGACGAGAAAGCAGTGGAACATGTGTTCGATGTCGGCAGTGATTGCCACCTGGTTCCTTCCTAAACCTCATAAGAAAACCTAGCAGGCTCTTATTATGGTCGGGACCAGTGAGCAAGATATGGTTGAGCGACACTCCTTCATATGATGCGCTGCTGTCGAAGACCACACGGATCCTATCTGGTTTCCTTGGATGATACACACCGAACTGGGGTAGGTACCAACACTCTTGTCCAGGTTTTACTGGCGGGGCGACTTCAGCGTGTGCCTTCTTGAACATATTCTCCATAAACTCTAGGAAATCGGCTTTCATCTGTGGTCGTTTTCCAATGAGCGCTGGAGCGAGACGAGACAGTCGAAAAACCTGTTTCTTGTTGTTAGGCAGCCGCTGTCTCGGCGACCGAAAGGAAAAAGGAGCAACCCAACTTTTGGAACTGTCCTGATTGCACTCAGCTTCCATTATCTTCAGAAACTCTATATCCTCCATGGATGGAGCGAAGTCTATGATCGTCAGGAGATCCAGCGAAGACAGTCTGCCCTAAGCAGTCTTCACTGAGCGTCATTGAACCATGGATGGAGGTTGGTGCTGAATGATGCTGTGGTCTCGACGCTTGAGCAAATACCTCTTTCACTCTGATCTGGTTGTTGCATGGCTGAAGATAACTCGCACGGCCGTTCTCTAAGATGGCTGTTTTGTAGCTTCTCACCTCTTGTGTTCTGTGGGCACCTGCGAGGCACACATCACCAACGACGACCCATCCTAGATCAAGCCTTCGCGCAAACGGTGCATCTCCTGGGCCGTTTATCTGTTCTCGGACTATAAGATGTCTCTGCCCAGTAAGAGAAGAATTTTGCCATCCGGATCTAAAGGCGGAATCTTGTCGGCAATGTGCTTCAGGTGGGCATGATGGTAAGCTGCTCCCAGCATAGGGATCTCGTTGCGAACGTTAGGGATTTGGTTGCAGTCCAAGAGTGTAGGCAGATCAATGCTTATTTTCTTGTCCACCGACTCCATAGTGTTACCGCTGGCTCTCCTCCCTGCCGTCTCTGAACACTCCGCACAGGTCTTGAGGGTATATGAGTGGGAACTTCCAGAGATCTTAAAAATCTCAAAGAACTCTGACTGTGCCAGGGAGCGATTGCTCTGTTCATCTAGTATGGCGTACATTCTCTTGGAGTACTTACTGCAGCCGTTGGGAAACCCCCTGACAAGACAGATCTTAGCAAAGGTTCTGGCATTTAATCCTTCACCACATACTTGAGTGCACGTCGATTTGACCTCCTGGATTTCTGCTTTGTCCTCCTCCCCGCCATCCTCTGAAGTGGACGATTTAGATTTCCAGGTAGGTGGGTAGGGGTGAAGTGCTGTCATATTAGCCGCACTCTCACACATTGTACATTTTATCTCAGCGGTGCAATTCTTTGCAAGATGGTCTGTGGAGGAGCAACAGCGAAAGCAGATGTAATGCTCTTTCAAAAGCTGTTTGCGATCATTTATGCTCCTCTCACGAAAGCCTCTGCATTTTTTCAAAGACTGGGGCTTTCTATGCAGAGGGTAGTGCTTGTTGGGATCGATCCGTACTTTCTTCACACTCTCACAATGCTGGAGCTTGCGTGAAGAAGTTGAAGCTTGGGTCAGTGCGAGCCCTTGGCGATGAAGTCTACCAACACAGAGAAAGTTGGAAAGCTAACAAAATGTTCCTGTTTTATCTTGTGCCAAGGTAAAGCCACTTCTCTTGCATGTTGTATGGAAGTTTGTCCATAATAGGCTTATTACCTCTGGAGGTATCCAAATAGGACAAGCCTGCAAGGTAGCTGTCTTTGGCTGCTTGTAGCTCCGACAACAGGTCGGCTAGACCCCTGAGCCTTCGTGGATCCTTCATTGTAACCTTCGGAATGTTTTCTAGCTTGTTCAACAAAGCCTGCTCAACAGCCTCTGGTGAACCATATATTTTGTCGAGGCGTTCCCATGCCATGTGCAATCCAATTGCTGGATACTTAATGTTGACTGTTTTAATTCTTCTTACTTGCTCTGTCGACTCTTTCCCTAGACAGGTCTAGATCGGCGATAGCGTTCAGGAACAATGTTTTCCAGGCCCAATAGTTCATTGGCTGGTCATCGTATGCGGTTAGACCTGAAGTAACCAGGTTGCTACTAGCTAGGTATTTTATGAGATCTCCAGTGGACGTAGAATGGTCATAGATATCTCCATAAGGTGTCTTGTGAGCATGCGTGCGCGCAGGGGGTGAGGGATCCGCTTGACGTTCTGTTGCAAACGACTCCCACCACGCTAAAGAACTGGGAAAGAGTAAGGCGCTTGCTTATAACTTTGTTGTTGCGGCACTCCACTGACCTGGGGAGCTTGATGAACTTGATGTGGCATAATGTCTGCCGAAGCAGCGGCTTGATCTTGACTCTCACCGTGTAGGTGAGGCATTGAGAAGATGGCATCGTTAGGTTGGGAATGCTGAGGATGCAGTGTTGGTGAAACATAATAATTACCTCTGGAGCATAGGCTGGCTTGTACCGACACATAAGCGGCGACTCGATGATCCTTGACCGATTGAGGAACCTGGCTGCTGGCCTTACTGCATACGTCAAACCCCATATCTTGTAGACCGGCCACGAGGGCATTCACCTCTGCTATAGCAGCATCCTTTTCTTTCTCATCGTTTAATGCTTTAAGCTTAGGTCGAACACGAGCCTGCTCTACTTTAAGTTCGATTTCCTTCTGCGTGTGTGCTGCTCTAGCTTGCGCTGCTTTAGTCTTTGCCTTTGCCATGGCGACCGCCATACTAATCTTCGAGCTGGACGATGTACCAGATAAACAACTGTTTCTTGAACGCACAGTCTCAGACTGGGTATCTTCGATCCCTTTTCCAGTGTTGCTTCGTTGTGACATTGTGACTTACTTAGTTGTCAATAACAGGAGAAGAAAACTAATGCGTTGCTGACAGGGCGCTGAAGCTTTAGCCACTTATCTCTTGGTATTGAATTGCTCTGTAAAATGGCGATCCTCGTGACCCTCGTTAGCTGTGTCAACGTCGTTTTACTTTCATGGACTGTGCTCCATTCAGCTTAAACACTCCCAAGAAACTCCAGGACACGGTCTGGTTAATTTCCATAAAGTTTACTGAGAATATTGTGAAACTGCAATACAATACAAATGAGATATATATTAACTCCCAATACAAGTGACAAAAACAGCACGGATTATCTACACAGCAGTAATCTATATGATAAAATGCAATCGAGCTAGTAAACAATCGACAGTAATAAACATGAAGCTAATTTAGCCGCCCACTCTACCGGGATGAAAATAGACACAACCCTAATGTTAAAATATAAGAAATACTCAGACGTTGCTTATCAAAAAGGGGGAAAGAAAAGGCGATCGCTCGAGAAACGGATGACTGGGAGAACTCTCGCACGCTACTGCGACTGCCTACCGCATAGTGCTAGACTTCCTGATTCATGACATGCCCCGTAACTACGTCTTTAAAGTTACAAAATAAAATACCCTTTCTTTTTTTTTTAAGCAACAAAACACTTTCAATTTTCTTCAAGTACAGCACATTCAGGGCTTTTTATTTTCATGTATTAAAACTTTTACCTTGTAGGGCTACATGATTTTGATAAAAGTTAACAATTAAAAGGAATACAACAGCTTTTTGATTTTGCGATGTGTTTTCTCAGTTTAATTTCGGTAATAACAGGCCCATCCACACTTCCCATTGTGTGAAGAATAATTATGCTAATAGAATGTTCTTTTTGTAACAGAAACGTGCTTAAACTGCTGCAAATTATTATTTTGTCTGTATTCTGCCTATTGGTTGTTGTCTCTCACGTTGATACGTTGTTCTAATATGCATTCTATTGTAGTATTAAGAACAACCTGAGTAAATCTCTTCTGTGGAGTTTTTATGTGCCAAGTATGTTTTAACATGAACTTTATCCAAATGATATCCGACCATGCTCTCGTTTAACTTTCACTTTTTCCTCATCTGTTTTTTTCTTTCCTGGTCCATAAAACTACAAAATTTTTACATGTCTCTTGATTCTTCGTTTGGATGAATAAGTCATTAAATTTTAGTAATTAATTGGTTTAGGGCTTATTTCTGTTTTGTAATTATTCGTTTATGAAAGGTGAATAGAAAGTTGAAATGCGCCAAAGTGTATCCAATGAAACAACCTTATTCAAATTATTATGTGAATAATTAACCTGTATTTTTTATACCTGTGATACATTTAAGCAATATATAATATTGTAATAGGCAAATATACATATAAAACACAGGCTGTGCGTGGTATTCTCTCCCGTGGGCTCATGGGATATAGAGCATCTCAAAGTATCCATCGCTGAGTACTTCTAAATCTGGGAGTGACCAGTAAGCCATCCGAGAATTTTTCGCCTAGTCTTTTATAAATACTGATGATTCGGACATAATTCTCTTTTCAAGTACTGTTTTCTTCTACTACATTGCAGGTAAGTAGGCGTATTCGGACGCCACATTAGTATACGCACATCCAAATCTCACGAGAAATAGTCCACCACACTCTGGCGTGATGGCCATCTTGACTGAAGACTCAGGTGTGATAGTCAGGATGGTGGGAGGTACAGAACTGGCAGCCATCTTGCGAGCGGGCTCTGGACTGGCGGCCATCTTGCGAGCGGGCTCTGGAACCAGCAGCACAGAGCTAGCCAACCTCAGTGTGGGGTACGCAGGTTTTCACAACTGGCCTGGTTTCTTGTCCAGCAGAGCCTGACACCTACCGCCTCTCTCCAAAAAACATTTAGGAGAAACATTCTCATTGACCTCCCCTACTTGTAAAGCTGCTAGATCGATATTGGCGAAGTCTTCTGTTACGAACTGCTGTGAGACAGGAAGGGGTTGAGGATTTACTCGCAGCTTTAATAATCTAAAACAGTACAGGCAAGGGTCAGGGCAGGCAGCAAACAGGCATAAACGATTAAACAGGCAATGGTCAGGGCAGGCAGCAGAGGTTCACAAAATGAGGTACAATCCAATAAAAAACACAAATAATTCAACAGAGAAACGCTCAGAAATGCAGAGGTAGCAAGACTTCACTTTAGTTGGCAAAACTTATTGGATGTAGTTAGGTTATATTTGGATTTGTTATATGCCGAGGCTCTTTGGGAGATTTTGAGGGGTGCGTAAATTAAGCTTCATTATGACTTGAAACGTTAAAACAACAGTGCGCACCGGACTAGAAGCGGCACCGCGCATCATGTCTACAACTCGCAAATAGGCAGTGCGCAGCTGGGCCCTGCTGAAAGGAAACACAAATGCACGCAGACATGCTGTTCCTAACAGAATACATTTCCCTCCGAAGGGCCCTTCCGAAAGGGGACACCATACAAAACATAACGTTTATTACATAACGAAAATTACGTTTTTTATAGCTCCTTTTGCCCAGTGAATTGTTAATGGACAATTGGGTTTTTCCCTTCAGAGCTTATGTCACGGGGTGATCAGGGCCGGAACCTTTTTTGGTCGGGAGTTGTTGCTATGGAGGGACACTTCCGGTGAAACACCGGGCCGGTTCCGGACTCACGAACGGGGCAGAAGTGCAGCGTGAGCTGATCGAGCGAAATCACCGGCACGTGTGAGGGGGAAAACCCCAAACGGTGATTGGGGCGCGAGAAGCATAAAAGACGCTGACATTGGAGAGAGAAAAGAAAAGAGGGGAGGAAGAAACAGCGGGAGACGCAGTAAAAAGTGCAAGGGAAGGACTGAAGACGGAGGACTGAGGAATGAGGAAATAGGATTCTTCCATCTAAGTAGCTAACTTTCTTCGGCATGAATATTACATGAGGAATGAATATATCTCCATATTGCCTAAGGATTCTTGTACTCTGTCTGTCACCCGGGAGGTGGTTATCCGGCCGTATTGAACCCTGAGGTGGGGGTGTTTTTCTGGGGAAGATAAGTGACGTGGAGATGATGGTGCAATAGATCCCTGTTTATGCCAGCGCATGAAGATTCCATTTATCAAGGTGTCCATCTGAGCCCGAACACTGCCTTATTCATTGTAGAGTTTGGAATGATTTGCAGTGTTGCGTTGATATTTTCACGTGTGGAGTTGAGTGTTTTGCAGTGTACACACGAGTGTGGGACCCCCCGCAGATCGTTCGGGCGATCGAGTGGATAAACACCCTTGATGTAACCGCGCTGGTTTATGAAACCCAGTCCTAAGCACACCAGAGCTGCTGATTGAGTCCATCTCCTGTCATTATCCAGTCCTGTGAGAACGAGATACAGAGTTAATGTTGACATCCTCGTCTGTCCTTCATCTGCGCTGAAGCACATCAGAGCTGCTGAATTGAGTTCATCTCCTCAGGAAATCCAGTCCTGTGAGTACAAAATACAGAGTTAATGCTGACATCCCCGTCTGTTTCCCGTCTGTGCTGAAGCACACCAGAGCTGCTGAATTGAGTCCATCTCCTGTCATTATCCAGTCCTGTGAGTACGAGATACAGAGTTAATGCTGACATCCTCGTCTGTCCTTCGTCTGCGCTGAAGCACATCAGAGCTGCTGAATTGAGTTCATCTCCTCATGGAATCCAGTCCTGTGAGTACGAAATACAGAGTTAATGCTGACATCCTTGTCTGTCCTCCGTCTGTGCTGAAGCACATCAGAGCTGCTGAATTGAGTTCATCTCCTCAGGAAATCCAGTCTTGAAATCCAGTCTTGTGAGTACAAAGTACAGAGTTAATGTTGACCGCCCCATCTGTTTCCCGTCTGTGCTGAAGCACACCAGAGCTGCTGAATTGAGTCCATCTCCTGTCATTATCCAGTCCTGTGAGTACGAAATACAGAGTTAATGCTGACATCCTTGTCTGTCCTCCGTCTGTGCTGAAGCACATCAGAGCTGCTGAATTGAGTTCATCTCCTCAGGAAATCCAGTCTTGAAATCCAGTCTTGTGAGTACAAAGTACAGAGTTAATGTTGACCGCCCCGTCTGTTTCCCGTCTGTGCTGAAGCACACCAGAGCTGCTGAATTGAGTCCATCTCCTGTCATTATCCAGTCCTGTGAGTACGAAATACAGAGTTAATGCTGACATCCTTGTCTGTCCTTCGTCTGTGCTGAAGCACACCAGAGCTGCTGAATTGAGTCCATCTCCTGTCATTATCCAGTCCTGTGAGTACGAAATACAGAGTTAATGCTGACATCCTCGTCTGTCCTCCGTCTGTGCTGTAGCACACCAGAGCTGCTGAATTGAGTCCATCTCTTCATGAAATCCAGTCCTGTGAGTACGAAATACAGAGTTAATGCTGACATCCTCGTCTGTGCTGTAGCACATCAGAGCCGCTGAATCGAGTTCAGCTCCTGCGGTAATCCAGTCCTGTGGAAAGGAAATACAGGGCCAATGTGTGTTGGAGAGACACAGGAAGAGACTGCTTGATTTTAAAAGAGACATTCCTTTAATAAATAAAAAGTGTAAATTATATCTCTTGTTGTCTGGCCTCTTCTGTCTCGCGGGGTAGCTCCTCAGGGTGGTGTGGTAGTTCGGGGCCTGTGACACTTACACATCAAGAGCTTTATTCTTCGAAGAGTAGGGCATAGGGATGATCACCTTGGAATGGAATACAAGAGTCCGCTCTCGCGGTTAATGTATGACTGCGATTTGTGTGAGCCTACTACGTTACATATAGATCTGAAAAAAGGTAAATTGTCACTTAAACTTGAGAATTATACTGGGGCACGACCGAGTGCTGCTCCACAACACCAGAAGAGCTACACACATGCAGGGAGCCGAGCAAGACGGTCAGAATATTTCCCGAGGTTCCGGCCAAATTTAACCCCTGGATGTACTGTAGTTCTGAAAACTTTACTTCAGTTAGCTGAACTTACATTTTAAGTTAACTTAAGTAAATCAAATTAGTTCATTCTACATTCTAATATGTTACATTCAATATCTAACACTTATCCAAATAAGTAATTAAAACAAAAAAAAACAAGCAAAAAGGAACTAAATATAATGAGTTGAGTCAACTAACAATTTTTTACAGTGATGATTGCCCTTTTTTAACTACTTCTTGGTCAAACTAGTTCTTGATTAACTATGCAACTATGCTGAGGTTTTTCAGCTGGCATCAGAAAGCAAAGCTGATACCTAAATGAGACATTTAAGAGAATTGTCCACTCTTAGTATCCTTAGCTTAGAGAAATCGCTGTTAGAAGCATAGACTGGGCAGCACATCAACATTGAAGCACAGCAGCACCTCATGTAGCACACATTTTAATTCCCAGCTAAAGGTACTTCCCTTCCTGTTTTTGATAATACAGTCCTGGGCCCGGTTGCAAGAAACCCCTTAGGGTAAGAAAATCATTAGTAACAATACTGTTAAAATTAGAATTAAGGGTTTTCTTACCCTAAGGGGTTTCTTGCAATCGGGCCCTGTTGCTTGAAAGCGAAAAAAATGAAACGATACAAAGATGCATTTCAATACAAATACGTTTCTCATTTTGAAGACTTTGTGTTTACTTAAATGTATCCTAAGCAGTTTTAGGAGAAAACATCTGGGACACTGTTGATACTACAATGAGTGATAAATAAGAATCTTAGCTAAGTCTCATCAGCGTACTGAGCAATAATATATCCATGTATGGGATACAAATCTGAGACCAAAATTTGGCATATGAGAGATTTGCAACCTCATATACTGATCTTAGTAAAATCAATCTCTGTAACGAAGACGCTGAGTCGTAGTTAGAATCCATATGCGGCAGTTTATTAAGGATGTAGAATGAACAGAGTTGAGTAGATAGAAGAGGGTCAATACCAATAAGACTGCCCAACGTACAACAAACATATGGTAAATCCAAAGGCAAAGGTGAATAGGCAGGCAATGGGTCAAATCCAGAAACATCAGTCCAACCAAAACAAAGGGGTAATCAATGAACCGATATCCAGGCAGAATCATACACACAAAAAACAGGCAGAGAATACGGGAATATACTCAGTAAGGCAGATATACTGGCAATACTTCGCAAAGAGACTCCATGCGGTCTCAGACTATACAGTCACCAAACAGGAAGTGAATGCAGAGGCAGCAGAGGGGGTGGAACGGAGATAGTTCTCAGGTGACGGCTCCCTCTGCTGACTAGGCGTTACAATCTCTGAGCAATAAACTGTAGCCTAATGAGTTCTGAAGGAGATTCTAGCAAGACAACGAAGAGATCTCCCATGTTTCCCACACCATATTTTTTGTTTTGTCTCATCATCTTCTCTGAACTTGCAAAAGTCTCATTTGTGTTTATTTGTATTTCTCCTTATGGATTTTAGGAGAAAAATGGAAAGACAAAGCTGATAACTAAATATAAACATATAAGAGATTTGCAAATTAATATACTGCTGTTAGAAAAAACAATCTTTGAGCAATAAAATCTTATCTAAAGTGTCTTGAAGAAGATTACAGCAAGACAATAAAGAGATTCCCCAAGCGTCTCTCACCACAATCTCAGTTTTGAATCAGTTCTTCTCATAGGCTACATCTATCATTTGCATCTATTTCCGTTTCTCCTAAGGGTCTTATAAACTACTGACACTTAATCAAGGAATGTATGAGAATCACAACTAAGTCTCCTGAGCTTAGAAAAAGCAACCAATGAGCAATACCATTTCCCTCTGGGCCAGTTTATTTGTTTACTAAAAATGAATCATCCAAAATGGAAAGAGGTTGTAAAAAAGAGTTCTGACACACAGATCCTTTTAGTAAATGAGACAATATACAGTCAGTAAACATCATCTGCACTAATTAATTGATATTCTTGAATTGGTGTTTTACCCCTGAGTGCCAAGATGTGCGTACCGGCTGTAATAGGTGTTTTAGAGTTAAATGTCAGCGAGAGGTCTCAGGTCCCAGACAGGCATGGATTAATGCATGGGTCTACTGGGCAAATTTAATGTGTGTATATTTTTTATTTGTTTTATTTTATCAATAAAATAAATATTTCTTATAATTATTATTTTCTCATAATATAGCGCTGAATACTGTGAAATAAAGGGATTGTTTTTGGAGTTGTGAAGTATTAACAGTAAATAAATAATCCTAATGCATTGCCGCGCTGTTGAGAGGGAGTGTTGAAGACAGTTAGGCAAAATAACAAAATGAGTTATGCAGTCTTGTGATACAGCTGGATTTGTGGAAGAATACCGCTCAGCTAAGTTAAAACCAACTTTTTTTTATTACGTAAGATAACGTTAAACGCTTTGGTTATCTATATTGTAAATAATGCAATCCCACGTTATATGATTTGGAGAGGTCAGAATTTTTTTTTATCTAGGTGTCGAGTACTGTAAAAGATAAATAAACCAATGTGTGTTGTTTTTTGTGCATTTTAACACAGAAGATGTTTTTCCATTCTGCTGCACTACTTTTATATAGTTTTTCTATATAAACACACTCTAGACAGACGAGTTTATCTGTTTATCTGTAACTGCCTTTTGCAGCGTCTCACACATAAGCGCCATGGTTTTAAGACGCTGTGTCAAGTTTGAATAATATTTTTTTTACACAAAGCTCAGCTCATCAATGTCAGTTCCACAGCAGTGGACCAATCAGATGTCCCCGAAGGCGGGACATGTGTCGTGAGCTTTTGTTAACAATAGCAAGTTGGCATATGGCAATTTCTGTTATAAAAAGAGTGCCACATGATCCTTGCGGTTTGCGCACAAAGATGCCTTCTGTGCGAACCACTCCCAAGTCCTGGGTATTTCGGCAGAGGTAAATCGACTGTTGTCGTAAAATATGTGATGCCAGGGGGCCTTTGAAACGTCTGTGCCCAGGGCACATCAAAGTCGTCCGTCCCTGGTCCCAGAGAGTGGAGGGGCAAGGGCATGATAAAAGGTCACACACAAACTGACGCATAACACAGATCAGTCCTGTGGATGACTGGCCTTGTAATAGTCAATGTCCTTTAAGATCACCTGAAGCACACAATTTACCTCTAGTCCTTACAAGATGCTATATGGTGTGCAAATAACATTTCCTAATACTTTGATTTAACATGGCGAAGAGATCTGTGTAACAAACTAAAAGGTTACGTTTTTTCAAGCATGAATCATATAGCTACATTCAGATTTTGTTCTCTTTCAGCAAGATGTCAGATGTTTTCTTTAATGGGTAGATTCTCTATCTTCTATTAGATTTTTTTTATGTCACCTGCTTAAAATAAAGTCAGATTATAATATCTTCGATACAATTTAGACCCTGACCACAATAATGGGTTTTCGTTTGAAAACGCATCTTTTTCCTTCCAGTTTGGCCTTTCGTACACACTAAGACAGCGTTTTTGTCAATGAAATTGGAGTTTATTGAAAACGCACTCAAAAGTGGATGCATTTGAAAGGTCTGTTTTTCGTGTTGTAGTGTGGATGAGGAATAAGGATGGGGTTTAAAATATTTAAATTTTTTCGCAGTTGTTTCATCTCCTCTCCGGTTTGAGAGCATTAATGTCAGTTCAGGCATACTTTAGATTGCATTTTAGGAGTTAATTACTCGCAGTAATTGTTTGGGAATGGAGCGTGAGTTAAGTTTTACTTTCGCTTTTGCAGCTTTATAGTCTTGTGTTACCTGCAGCAATATCCAAGTTACCTCATCCAACTATTTAAAAGAACTGTCATTGCTCCACATTGCTGCAACATAAGGCAGAAATGTAAATAAACGCCTGACAGAATGACACATGCTGGCGTGTCTTAGGTTTTACTTATGCGCAGTACATGGATGTGAGTGTTTTCAGACATTTCAGTGTGGATGGGTTACGTTTGGGAAACGCTTGAAAACGCTAGTGTGGACAAAAAGCATTTTGAAAACAAAAACTCAGTTTTCAAATGAAAAAGCACTAGTGTAGACAGAGTCTTATACCATGCAATCTGTAATAGTACCCGATAACACTAGCTAGGTGGTAAGGATTTCCATTTTATTTCTAGAGGAAAAATAAAAATGATGGAGATCCATAGAGATGCACTAGATATACAGCGATGGATATTCTTTACTCATTGGCTATAAACATAGCCAATGTGTTAAGATGTGCCAGGAGGCATAAGTGAGCCAGGCTCAGGCCAGCTGTGTGTACTGTTATCCAGCAGTTGCCTCTTTAACCATCTGGAATGAGCCACATTTTTAAGGGTAAATAAAACCCAGAGGGGGGAGAGAAAAAATGGGATTAGCGATTATGTTAAAAAAATGTAGCCTCTGAGTTTTGGTTTCTTCAGATCTCTTTGTACCTTATATTCATTATGCACTTGTTTCTGTGCAATGCTGTCTTGACATTTTCCAAATCCACACAAACACATAACTGGTATCTTGCTTTTGTATTGCCCAATGACAACAAACTTGGTCTTTGGCCAACTTGGCGAGTGTGTTTGATGTTTGTCTCATATAGCTGATGAGTGTCAGTGCTCGTTAATAAGATTACAGAACGGGTTCATGTGTTGGTTATCTCATTAGATTCATATCAGGGAGACAAGGGCTTGGCCGTGGTACATTCACTCTCTGCTCTTGCTTCAGGCAAACTGCTGCATGCTTTGCACTGTTATCACAATCAACTCTGTTCTGGGCTTCCATGGAGATGAACACATAATTAGCATATTTTTTTTGTATGCTCCTTTGCTCAAGAGGGTCAAAAATTTAATTGTATTCTGCCCTGCATGAAGCCACATAAAGTAACAAAGGTGGTGTGGTTGTGTCGTGTAAAAATGTATCTCAAAGCAAAATGTTATTGCTAAATGTATTATTTTTTGCATTGGTTCAGATTCTGCAAATTTTTCTTTCTGTATGAAGTCATCGAAAAGGTATTGTAACACTTGACAAGCTCATTGATTCATAAGTCATTAGCATTACAGAAAGCTAGTTGGAAGGACACATTTCCTAAAATAATTCAGAAAGCATTTTTGGGTCACACTTTATTTTACAGTGCCGTGTTACAGTGTAATTATACATTTAAGTACTGAGTAATAATAATTAACTACATGTACTTACTATAGGGCTAGGGTTTGGATTAGGGTGTGGTTTAGGTGTAGTTGCATGTAATTTTGCATAATGTATAGTAAATACTATTGTTACTACATGTAACATGTGTAACAAGGGCACCATAAAATAAAGTGTTACCCATTTTTGTTTTGGGCATGAAAAATGTCGTATTTACTCAAATAAATGGAAAACAATGTTCAGTGAATGTTTGGTTGAAATATGATGAATTGGTAAAGTTTCATTTTTAAATGTTCATTTCTTGTCCTTGATTCTGATTTGTTGAGCCACATTCTAAGACATGATAAAATACCCCAATTTACAACTCGGTTGGATCCAGGTGGGCCACAGATTTTGTCGAATTTTATGAAATATATAGCTTTATAATAGATTTTACGCAATCAAAAAATAAGACCAACTAAAATAATTGATATTCTAGCATTGAATCACTTTAAATGTTTTTAGTTTAATTAAAATTCTAAGATTTTGGGATGGTTTCCCAGACAGGGATTACTTTAAACCAGGACTAGGCTGTCATGATACACCAACGGAGAAGACTCAATTGCAGGTGGATTAATCCAATATTTATCAAGCACACACAGAAGTCAACAGTTCGTAGGGTCTAGCGATTCCTAAGGCACGAATCGCGGGCAACAGTCCGTCCCTGGTCCCAGAGCTTACAGAGGGTGGTGACCGACTGCAAGGCCAACTGGGGAAACCCCTAGTGTACGGCAGCGTCGGCCAGGGTAGGGAAGCGTCACAGGAGAGGCGAAGGACCAGAAGAATCTCTAGAGTCGAGAGATCGGAAGTCCAGCTGTAGGACGGCCCGGATCCTCGGATGAGATGACCCCGCACGAGTAGCAGACCTTGGTGAACCAAGTGGTGCCAGGAGGTGGAGAGTGATGCAAGCCGGGGCGCCAACAGGAACTAAAAATCCAAAGAGGTAAAGCAGGACCGAGAAACAGGATAAAGACGGACAAGATTATATCTATGAAACAGGGGATTATATATAGGAACTTCTAGACAAGACACGGTTTGCTATGGTACTATAGATAAGCCGCAACGGCAGCAACTACATCGATCAGAGGGTTTACACTGAAACGGTCCGACACAAGACAAGAGAACAAGAGGTACTAAATAGGAAAACCTAACGAGCCACAGGTGGCGGGGAATAGCGATAATAATGATAGGGAATGTCTACAGGTGAACAGGTTGAAGAGACGATGAGAAACCGGTGAGGGAAAAGCCTAACAGGGAAACATGAAGGCGGGGTAAGTGACACACACATTACACAAACACAAACGTAGTGACAGGAAGAGAGAACCCACATGACCGGGATCACAACACTAGGCCTTAGTTTAATGTGGGAAATTTAAGTAGTTTTAACAAGCATGCCTTACTAAAATTATTACTTGTGTGCATTTTGAGACAACACAAAGACATGTATTTTAAGTTATAGCATGTCAGTGCAAGTTATTTTCAGTTTGGACAGCTCTTTCATGTATATTAGTCTTGGACTAGTCCAATCCCTGTCCGGGAAACCGCCCCTATAAATCTTATTTGGGGGATCACAAAGCGATGCACTCTACACAAAGGGGGCCTTACAACGAAAATATATGAGAACCAAAGACCTAAGTATCACTGTGCCACTGTTGTTACGTCTGTGTTGCTTGGCAACCACTCTGTTGTAGCCAAAACTGTTTCTGAGGAATTAAAACATTAAAATTATATATCCAAAGATCAGGTAACATGCTATGTCATGCATTCTGATTTCTTTACACTGTTAAACATGCTGGCTTCTCATGCTTAACATGGTCAACTTATTAAAAACGAGTTGGACGTATGATGTATTATTTCTGTGGTTGATACACTCCCCCAGCACTCCAAATTGTTTCAGAAAGTTTTTTACAAGCCTGGATCCCAGTTTCGTAACAGTGATCCTATTCCTTTAATTGGGCAATTTGAGCAAGGTGGAAAAAATAGCCCGCCCAGGCGCCAAACGACTAGCATAGGAAGACCCGTCTACCATCAAGCTTGGCTGCGCTGTGGGTCTGCACTGCAGCTCATTAATCTTGCGACAGGGAGGGAAGTGATGTTTGTTCACGGCATTTCAGTGATGGATGTTATATAGTGTGGATATAACGCTAGATTTGAATATTGTTTGAAATTGATAGTTGGCGCGGTCCCTGTGCTAAAAGATGTCGGACATGAACCGCACTAGGTAAGTGAAACAAAGTCATTTTGTCTGTGTTTTGTTGGCATCGGCGTGTACGTGCCTAATGTAAAAACACAAAGGGATTAATGCAATGATGTGTTGTGTGCTCATGCTGTAGTTCCGCCCACTGCCAGCCTCCAGCAGCTCGTGTTTTTCTAGAAATAATCGCAGGGCTGTATCTATCTTTCATAAATGTGATCAAACCAAACACTCTTTGAAGATGCAACATTTACAATACTACTGTATAGGTACTCAAGGTTAATATGAGATTGGCAGAAACTGTGTGTGATACCTGATCTTTAAACATTTTTACCTTTGAAAATATTTGTCCCGCCTTAAAATAGCTTGATTGTAACTCTACACCTCAGCTTTAAGTGTACACAGATACATGTGTAGCACCCGTACAGCCAATCTGATCGTTACTTAAGTGAGAATGGTGGGTGCTTGGGTTCGGTGTAGTTCAGGTGGATACCAAGAAGGTGCACCTAAAAAGTTTCTTATAAACTACGAAATCTTTGACAATAAAATATGTAGAAATAATGAGACCCAGAGATAGTTTTTTGTTTAGCAAAAATAGGGTAATGCCCGGGTTTATTTAAACCACAGAATTTGGCAAAAGGAATATAAAAGGTTTCCCCAAAACGAAATATCAAACAATATAGAAAAGAAATAACCAAAAAATTCCCCAAATACTTAAATGATAACCTCTTCAAAATTATTGAGGTTTCTATCACAATTTTTACCCCAGCATAAATGATCTAAAAGTTCCCCTCCCTTATCTCTTTCCTAACAATTGAGAATACACAGAGAACTTTACAATAAACACAAACACGTCGCCACGTGTACTGAAACACTCCCTAGCAAATGCGGTGGTAGGCCCACTCACACATACACATTCACACACGTTTCAGTTCACTCACTGCTTTAAACTGAGGGAAAAACACGGTGCAGGCCTGTGTTGATCTTGCAAAACATTGAGTGCGTTGAACAAACACTTGCAAAACATTGAGAGCGTGGAAATACTTTGGTCCGGATGCTCACGGGCATTGCGATTCACCGACAGGTCCGCCAGCATAAGCTCACTGCGGCTAGCTCTCTCGGCTAGCTCTCACGGCTACCTCGGCTACCTCCGATCACGCGTCCGGTCCTTTTCTCCCGCTCCGTCAGACGGGTCTCCGGCTTCATTTCTCACTAAGTCTCTCACTCAATAACACCCCGAGTCCGCGATCCCCTTATCTGAACAACCCCGCTCAGATTCATAGGCTTTACTCACTATTTCTAGCGTTATATTTGTATCAAACGCACCAGCGCCATGTGCTTCACACCGTTTCAGCCAGGGAAAAAAAAACTCACTCCTTTCTTCCGGTCACCTGTCTCCGTCCTCATACCGACAGCCAATCACTATTAACTAGACAGCATTAATACCCAAATGACCAATAAATATAGTAACATGAAAACAATAATAATAATAGAGTAATAAACGGCTTACTGTATGAAACCTCTGATAATATTATTTAAATTAAATAAACGTTTAATTTTGCTTTAATAGTATTGAGACTCATTTTTGAATAAGAGATTAATCATAACCTCCCCTGTTTCCATTACATCACAATACCCAAGTTTACCACTGGGCTACACATGAATGTGCAAATTATTCTGGCCTCCACTCAATCGCACTCGGCAGTTCCAGAAGCTGCTAATGCTGAATAAAAAATATTCTTGCTCTGGCTTTGATTTTACAGTATATTGTCTGTGAAAACCACCAGTCAAGTTTTAGATGACTAAATATAACATGATATCATATACATTTTAGATAAAAATTAATTTTCAAAATGTTGTTGAAAAAAACTAAGAGAATAAATGTAATGTTTAAAAATTTACTGTTAAAAATAAATGTACTCTTTTTAACATCTAGACGAAGAAAGAGGAAGAGAAAGAGGATAAAGGAAAACAGATTCTAATTTTATATGTCTAATACTAAACATAAAATTCTGATTGTGAAGTCTTTCTTCTCTGTAATTTCCTCTGCATTGCCCCCAGCTTAAAACTGAAATGTGAATGTTCTTTATATCTTAAATGTGGTTTAGTTTTGATACAACTCTCTGGGAATTCTGGAGATCAGAGATTATGGTGATGACAATGAAATCAATTGTACAAGTGTTGAGGGAGATTCGTGTAACAGGATTATGATACGTGCTGCTTGATTCTCTTCTAATAGACCATTGTAAAAATCCCATTATATCAAAGTTTGTTTGTGTGTGTGTGGTTGTTATCCCTAAGGTAAATAGTTAGACTGGTGAGAAGAAACTACGCATTTTCCAAAAATCTTTATTTGTTTCCTCAGGCTGATTTCTTATTTCTCAGATTCCCACTAGTTAGAGTGTGCATGTCCATCTGTAGAACTACTGGTACTGCACCACCACTGATAATAATAGATCCTACCTCATGACTATTCTGCTTCTTCTGTTTAGATTTTTTGGCAGTGCTAAACTCTGAATAGCATTGCATGCCAGTCCTTCGATTACATTAAACTCATTCTCAAATTTGAGTCCAGTATCTGTAAACGATGAGATTCGTAGAACCACATCGGCATTTTTGGGTCACAGAAGACATTTAAACTTCATTTATAATTAACAGCTATTTTTAAATGGAGTAAGAGAGATAGAAGAAATGGAGCACTGAAGACATAAAAAAAGCCTTAAAACTGCCCCAGATTCTCTGAATGAAACACATCAGCAATGTGCTCGCTGATCAAAGTGACTGCAAGTCATATACTTCTACACCAGGTGGTTCTGGCTATGAATCTTACGTTATTAGCAAGACTTTCACAAGGTAAGTTGTCTGAACACCAGAAGAGGTATGAATTAAAAAAGCTGTTTCATCTGTTGTTGTATCTCTTTTGGTTTTGCTTTATCGTCCATGGATAGTGAAATAATGACTTTCAGTGGTCCAGCATACGGTGCTATATATTTTTTACTGGGTTTTATGGTCACCGCTTGTGTGTTATGACAGAACTGAGGCTGGCTGTGGGTCTACACTTCTGATAAATGGCTTGCGTTGAACTCTGCAACACCCCCCCCCCCCCCGCATGGCCCTTAAAGAAAAAAAGAAATAATATGAAAATATCATTTTTCACTTCCTCTCCAAAGTCTGTTCTGCGCCAAGCATGATGAGTGGTGTTATAGGACCCAATGTGTCTGCCAGCTGCTGGGAACTGTCATAACACAGGGACTGTGTAGATTCAGAATAGCTCTTTTAATACTGTGTTTGAGCCATCCAAACTTAAAGCGGACGTAACGTGCAATTTCTACCATTGCACGATAATTTCTGCGATTTCAATTTAAGGTTTACTGTCTCTTTAAATTTTGAGCACAGATCAGATGCGTAATTATCATTTTGCATTTAATGATTTGCAAATCATTTTTATTTTAATATGCCTACCACAACCTATAGGCTAATCACAGTTTCAAAGCCACACAGTTTACAATGTTTTAGTGAGTTTTTATTCGGCAAGTTGACATGGGAGGATCGCCACCCGATCTAATGATAGATGTCGCAGCCTCTTGATGACTGAAATCACTGCCGTCTTCTCATACATTGGATAAAATGCAGTCACTGCATAACTGTTGATTCACCATAAGTTTGTGTTGTGTAACTTATGCACATACATGCCGATTGCCAACAAAACACAGACTGTAGTGTTCTCGTGCAGTGTGTTTAAACTATGACTAAATACCAAGTTTTAAAACAGTAGCCAATTAAGATAGAGTTGTCTAAGTTTGTTTTTACTGTCACTCTTCGTCATTAACATGTTGCAGTGAAAACTGTAATAAAACAATACAATAATATTCAATGTCTATGTCTTGATTAATCTAAATATAAATGTCTGTTACAAACAATCACTGCTGTTCTCACTGCCCTTATCAAAAATAAGTATACTTGAACTTCATTTGTTCAAGTATATTTTTTAGTATACTTTATGTAGTAAGTACACTAATATAAATAGACTAGTAGTATACTTGAAAGTGTACTATTTTAATATCGCTTGTGAATAAATTGACCCACTTTTTAGTTCATAAAAGTATACTTTTAAATTTACTTTAAGTGTAACAGTAGTAAACTTTTGAGTACACAACAAGTTTACATTTTAACAAGTTTACATTACAGTTTTCATTTGTACTAGAACTATACTCCAAGTAAACTTGTTGGTATACTGATCGTTTACTAGTTCAATACTTTTAGCACATGTTTAGTCTATGAAAGTACACTACTTGGAAGTTTACTTCCAGTAAACTATTAGTTAGGTAGTTTTTATACTGCAAGTATGCTTGTAGGCTTTCTGTAGGTATACTGATAGTTTACTAATTTAATACGTTTAGCACGTGTTTAGTCTATGATAGTAAACTTTGAAGTTTACTCCCAGTATACTTGTAGGTTTTCTTAGGTGTACTGGTAGTCTACTAGTTCATTACTTGTAGCACAGTTATCATTTATAAAAGTACACTTTAAAGGTTACTCGCAGTAAATTACTGATTTATTTTAAGTATGCTTGTAAGCTTTCTTTAAGTGAACTTGCAGATATACTGATAGTTAACTAGATCAATACTTGTGGTACGTTTGTAAGTACACTTCAGGGTGTATTCTTAGTAAACTACTAGTTAAAGTATGCTTGTATTTTTATGAAAAGACTATTTAGTAGATCATATTTTTCACTTGAAATACTTGTAATATACCTCTAACTGTAAATCTACAGGTGACTCAAAATCACAAATTACATTAACATATTAGTGTTCCCCTTACTAGGAAAGTATTAGAAAGCACATGTCACATTTGATCATCTCTTCAATTCAAATTTATTTCTATAGCAAAATTTAAATATTTCACAACTTTTCAAATACATATTAATATCATAAGTAGTGACAGAAGTATAAAACAGGAAATTACGCGCAAAGAGAGTCAAAACATTAATTTCTGGTCACATGTAATAACTATACAAAACATTTGTTACAGACATATATATTTTTGACATATAACGGAGCATATTTACCAAACTCTTTTCAAAAGGTTTAAAATTGGCTGCTGCACCAAAGGACAGCAGTGCCGTAGAGGTAAGTAAACAGAAAACAGCTGGTTACATTGGTTAAGCTTGAATTGCATAACTGAAATATCATTAGATTAGGTGGAATTTAGGGTAAACAGTAAACTGTTTACTAAACAGACTGAGACTGCTGTAGGCTACTTGCGATATAGTAGCTCTGTACACGTCAAAAACCAAGAATAAAAGCCACAGTACTGTGGACATTTGTAATGAAGTTTACTTTTTTAAATAAATATGTCATAATATTAAAATAAAACATTGAACACATGCATATATAGGTAACAGTATGTAATTAATCCTAATGTGGAACATAGGCTTTTTTACAAGCACTTAAATGCAATAGTTAGATGAGGTATTACAAGCCATTGGCAAACTTATTTTATCTCTTATCTGAATTGTGTGTTCATCTATTCAAAACGTACTCGGTTACTTACGTAACCTCGGTTCCCTGAGATACGGGAACGAGTACTGCGTAGCAGGACGCTATGGGAAAAACTCATTTTACTCCAATGACTGAAGCTTTACAATAACTCAGTGAATACTGCACGGCCATTGGTGCATGCAAAGTACAACTTTGCGCCAATGGAAGCGAAGGTGCACGGACCTATGGCGATGGAGCCCGTCAGAAGGGGCGGGGCTTATGGCTATATAAGCAGACACATCGGCGTAGTGTCTTCAGGTTACTTCGATTGAAGCGACGACTATATGCAGCTTGTAAGCACGGCAAGAAACGCAGTACTCGTTCCCGTATCTCAGGGAACCGAGGTTACGTAAGTAACCGAGTACGTTCCCTTTCGATACTTCACTCGTACTGCCTAGCAGGACGCTATGGGGAACCAGTATAATCCCGCCGTGGAACGAAAAACAACATAAATCCCAGAGCCGTGGAACGAAAAACACAACATAAATCCCAGAGCCGTGGCTCGAGGATAGGTATGAGGCAGGGAAAACCTGCGGAAGACGGAAAAGCCAAGCTAATAGGTGGACTAATCCGGTTAGTCGTCCCAAGGGAATGCTAGGTGCCAGTGTGGTTGAGGGCAACCACGGCCAAGCAGTCTAGTTTTAGGCAGAAAGGAGCCGGCGTGTAAGGCCGGAAGGTCCAGACTGTAGAATCTGGTAAATGTGGAAGGCGAAGCCCAGCAGGCCATAGCAAATATACGCTATGGAGACTCCGCTAGACCATGCCCAGGAAGAGGCGACACCTCTTGTGGAATGGGGGTGCCAAATCGTGTTGCCTACCTGAGAGAGGAGGTCTCGTCTCAGGGGGATAGACCACGGGGCTGCTACGAGCAGCTGAGACAGTTCTGCAACCCAAGGCTGGTTCTTCCAGAGTGGTACTACGAACAGCACCTTGTGCGCCTGTTCTATGATCCTCCTGATCGTCTGTGGTATGAGAGCGATCGGAGGGAAGGCATAAAGGAGACGATTGGGCCAGTTATGGGCCAAGGCGTCCCTGTCCTTCAAAAAGTAAGTTGGGCAATGAGTGGTTGTCTTTCGAGGCAAAGAGGTCGACTTCTGCTTTGCCGAAGACTTCCCAGATTTTCTGAACCAACCTGGGGCGGAGCGTCCATTCCTCTGAAGGGACGTTGCTACGAAATAGCATATCTGCTCCCCTGGTTCAGTCTGCCCGGCACGTGAATTGCCCTGAGTGAGCGCAGATTGGATTGGGCCCATTCCAAGAGGCGAAGTACCAGGGAAAAAAGGCGTCTTGAGGAGAGGACTCCCTGGTGATTTATGTAGGACACCACTGTCATGCTGTCCGATCGGACTAAGACATGGCGGTCCCGTAAGTCCGGCAGAAAGTAGCGAAGGGCCAGCCATACTGCCTGCATCTCCAGGTAGTTGATGTGCAGTCCCTTCTCCTGAATCGACCAGTGGCCGAAGGCCGGTGTGCCATCGCACAGAGCCCCCCAACCCGTGTTGGAGGTGTCTGTCGTGATCACCTTTCATCTGCATGTGGAGCCCAGGGGCACACCCTGCTCCAACCAAAGAGGATCCTTCCATGGTGCTAGAGCGGTTACACAGACTTGATCCACCCAGACGCATAGGCATCTGAGACGTCAAGCGTGTGGCGGAACTCTTGGTTTCAGCCAGTACTGCAGCGGACGCATCCAAAGAACGCCCAACTGCAGTACTTGAGACGCAGAGGCCATGAGACCCAGCATCTTCTGAAACGCTTTGAGGGGACATGACGCTCCCTGTGTAAAGGAGGACGCGAGCTGCTGAATAGCCAGAGCACGGTCTGGCGCGATTCTGGCCGTCATACGGATCGAATCGAAAACCGCCCCCAGGAACGGTATTCGTTGGCTGGGGGACAGAGCGCTCTTGGCACCATTCCCAGGCATTCAAGATAGCTGAGGAAGATGAACCTGTGGGCCCTTAGCTCTACCTCTGACTGTGCTAGAACCAGCCAGTTTCGTCGAGGTAATTCAGAATGCGGATTCCCGTCTGCCTGAGAGGGGATAGAGACGCGTCCATGCAGTTCGTGAAGGTCCAACAAGCTAGAGACAGCCCGAATGGAAGGACCATATATTGATATGCAACCCCTTCATAGGCGAATCTCAAGAATCGTCTGTGATGGGGGGCTATCTGGATGTGAAAGTACGCGTCTTTCAGATCCAGGGAGAAAAAACAGTCCTCTGGGCATATTTGCGAGAGGATCTGTTTCAGTGTAATCATTCTGAAGCGCCGTTTCATAAGAGCACGGTTCAGATGTCTGAGATCGAGGATGGGGCGGAGACCGCCCTCCTTTTTGGGTACGAAGAAGTAGCGGCTGTAGAAGCCCGACTCGGTTTGATCTGGAGGAACCGGTTCTATGGCTCCTTTGTCCAGTAAGTTCCTCAACTCCGTGCGCAGAACGTGTGAATTCGCGCTCTGAACCTGGGTGGGAATGACCCCGCGGAACCGCGGGGGCCTGCGAGGAAACTGGAGAGAATGTCCCCAAGATATTATGCTCATAACCCAATCCGATACCCCGGGGATGGCCTGCGTAGGGCAAGGGGTTGAATGCAATGGGGAGGTATGCCGCCTCTTGGGGGCTTGACTCCCGTGGAGAGTGGAAGAGGAAGGTTGCTCTTTTCTGACAATGTTTGTGTTTTATTAAAGTATAATAATAAATAAATTATAATAATAAATGCTGTTCAACGGGGTGCTTGGGCACACCAAGAGCTTTCTTCTGAGGTGGTCCAGCGACAGCGAGACACGGTAACATCCTCTTCCTCACGTTGGTCTCAGGATGGTGCGTGCAAGAGCGTTGACGAGTCTCGCTTCCGGTAGCCTTCTGAGCAGCGGGGGGCGCAGCCTTCACAGGCTGCTGAGCCTGCGCTGGTTTGGGGTGAGCCGAAGCAGGTCTGGATCCGGGTCTCTTTGGCAGGAAGTGTTTCATGACCTGCGAAGACTTCTGTGCTGCCGTGAAACGTTCCGCGAAACCCTCCACTGCCGGTCCTAAGAGGCCGGTGGCAGAAATCGAAGCATCGAGGAAGGGGACCTTGTCAGCCTCCTTGATCTCCGTGAGTGTCAGCCACAGATGACGCTCGAGTACCACGAGGCTGGCCATGGATCTGCATATCGCCTGGGCCGTGGCTTTGGTTCGCAGCTCTTTGAAGGGCGTGATTTCAGTGCCAGACTCGTCCATCCCCTCGAGAAGTTTGGCCTGGTATACCTGGAGCACGGCCATTGAATGCAGTGCTGAAGCCGCTTGGCCCGCGGACAAAAAAGCGCGTCCAGCAAGGGCCGATGTAGTTTTCACGGCTTGCAGGGATGAGCTGCTTTCGCCGTCCAACCGATGGCGGACACAGATGTGCGGCCACCGACTCATCCAGGGGAGGCAGCTTCTCATAGCCTTTTTCCTCTGCGCCGTCAACCGAGGTGAGAGCGGAGGAAGAAGAGGGTCGTAGGCGGGCCGAGTAGGTAAGCGCGCCATGACCTGGCGCGGGTTCGCTGTGCTTTACAGATGACAGGGGGGCGGACTCGAAAGCCGAGCCCGGCAGCTCCTCCCCGTCTGAAGCCGCTAACGACATAGTGTTGTCTTTCTCAAATTCGCTTCCGCCAAATGAGACCATGTCACCGACGGATGCAGATGGACGCTGGTCAGGCTGGGAGAAGCAAACCGGCGAAATATCTCTCTGTGGAGAGAGCGAGGCACACAGGCACGCCCTTCCCAGTGCACTGCTTCGTCCCCGCTGGGGGGTGAAGCGGGAGGGATCGAGGAGCGGAATCGCTCTCTGAAAAGAAAGCTATCCACGAGCGCAGAGAGGAGAGACTCATGCTCTCGCAATGAGGGCATTCAGTCTATCTGAGTGCGTCTTGAGCGTGGGAAACCCCACACGAGTGACAGGGACGCCGCAGGAAATTTGCTGTTTTGGAGCTTTGCAGGATTGTGGCAGGGAAGAAGACCGGCGCTGCTAAAGGCAAGCAAACTCGGTGAGCAGAGAGGTCAAATCCGCTGCAGTGTTTTTCCGACGGCGAAGCTATCAGTCCGGGTAGCGAGGTAGAAGTCGTCGCTAAAGGAGAAGATATCTGAAGACACTACGGCGATGTGTCTGCTTATATAGCCTAAGCCCCACCCCTTCTGGTGGGCTCTATCGCCATAGGTCCGTGCAGCTTCGCTTCCATTGGAAATTCCATTTCCATTTTTGAAATTTGACCGTTGGTCAGCTCCCGTGGCATCATGGGATAGAAAAGTGTCCATCTGATCCACACTCACGAATCTCGGCGGAAGTAGTAGACCATCTGGGAATTTCTCACTTTCGGACATACTTTTCTTGACTCATACTTTTTATTTCTGCCTACTATATAGTATGGAAGTAGGCGTCTCATTGTTTTCATGCAGAACCAGGAAGGACTAACATAAAGTGACTAAACAGGCAGTGACATCATCACATTACATGATATTAATTTTTACAAATGAGATTGATAAACAGAAAGGTAATTATGAACTTATCATTTTACCTGAGAATATGTATTAACAATAATAAAGCAGCTAATTCAAGGTTAAATTTCTTAAAGGACAATACACAGACTTATTACTCAGTTTCATTTACCACGTGCGGTTCATGACCGACATCTTTCAGCGCTGGGACCGCTCCATCTATTAGTTTCAAACGATCTCCAAATCCAGCGTTATCACCATATATATAAAATTCAGAATGCATGAAACACTGTGACACCCCACCTTTAATGCATGTATTATTAAATAAACTTCAAAAACTCTGTCACCACTGGAAATTTTTTTTTGGGAAAATGTCCCCTCTCAGGGATTTCTTTATCTTTATCATAGCTCAGAAAGAAGACAGAGAAGATTTGGTAGATGCTTTTATCCAAAGTGACTTACAATGCATTAAAGGTACATATTTGATTTGTATGTGTAATGCAGTGCTCAAATGAGCTAAAGGAACAGAAAGTTCTAACAGGAAATTTATATTTTGTTTTAATGTCCATAACAAATACAACAAAAACCCAGTCACCAATTATAAATCACAAATAATTACAAATCTCTATCTCAAATTCGAAGAAATCTTAATCCAAAAGTCTGCATTTATAGTCAATTTAATTGCAGTACAATTCAGAAGTAACACTGAAGCAATTACCAAGATCAAATGGTAATTTTTCAGTCTCATTAGCATTGTTTTCTGTATATTTCTGCTACAAATTGGCATAGTTGTTGTTGTCCTGTGAATGTGCCCGTAGCCCTTCATGGCCCTCTTCCTCTCAATGGTTAAAACACACCTTCCCTCTAAAGGTTATACAGGTCGCACATCTGCACGTGAAATGTGAACCCTTGACATTCCATGGCTGGTCTGAACCCAGTCAAGCCCTTTTTGTTAGCTTAAACATTAAAGTTGTGCCTAACAAGCTCATTGCAGAACTAAAAACAATCTCTCTCCAGTGACCATTTAGTGAATGTTAAAAAAGCTTAACGAGTACGTTGAACCTAAATGGTGAGGACTGTGGCAGACCATAATCATAGTCAGATCCACTGTCCATATAGCCTTTTCAACACAGTCCATTTTAGCTTTTTAAACTGTCCAAAAAATTTAAGGGTTGCTATACCCTACAGTACAGTGTTTCCGCTATGATTTTGTGGAACTGTGGTGCTGGATGACGTCACATGCTAATTAACGTATCACACACCGTAACTTCAGCATACAACAAACAACATTTTATCAGCATAATTTATATTGGTAACATGACATGCTTTTACAGGGTATCCATTAATAAGTATGTCCATTATTGGACCAACCTGACTCATTCCACTAGAGTCATCATCAATGTCATCATCTCTAGGAACATAACAATACCTGTCAATTTGGCTTTTTTGCAGGGCACACTGAGGCCTTGTGTCCTTGCTGCTGACAGAAATAGCATACTAGTTTTTGTCCAATTGTTCTCTCTGGATGTTGTGATCAGTCAGAACTTCCTTGGTGACCCATATCTGGCCCACCACCAGAGTTAGGTTGTAAGTACTTTAGTTTACCTTGTGAGGGTTGAGAACGGGGAACTGACTGGTGAGCATTCTGGTACTGCTGTGCCAACTTTGCTACTGCCTGTCCTGTTGTTGGCTCATGCTCCCTCACCCACGTGCAACTGTCCACTGTGAGTACCCTAAGTAGCTGCTCAGGATGATGAGTTCACCGATCTCCTCCTTTGTGTGTTTTTTAGAGCGTGATAAGTCTCCTTAGGTGTCTCTCCTTCGGAAACTGACATAAGGGCCAAACATTTCCTCGCTGGGTAGTTCCTGAGGGGTGGCTCCGTGGCTCCAAGGTATCTACAGTGTCCCAGGCCACCCCTTCCGTAGCCTTTGCCAGGCCCAATAAATCCACTAAAAGACGGGGTTCGTCCTAGAAAAAGGGGAAAAAGGATGGTTCACCCATGAAGGCACTTTTGTGCAATGCTGGTGCTTATTTACATGGTGCTGTACATGATGTACACAACACAGAGTCCACACCTGAGATATGTCTTTACAGCTGCACAGTTCCCAAAAGTACAAAAAAACAAACACACAAAACAAAATGGCAGAATCAACAATATTCGCAATATGTCACAGAGAGTGTTGCTCACGGCACTACAGTTGCATGTTCGCAGCTTCCGAAAAAAAGCCCAGACTTTGGGATTGGAGACCCCTTATATACCCACAAGCTCATCCCCCATTGGAGCATACCATCCTAAGGATAGATGCCAGTGCTGCCGTTCTCAATGGTGACGATCACTTCATCACAATGAACATTTTATATTTTAATACAGTTTATTGCCCAATAAAGCTGTTCACATTTACATATTAACCTTTTCTGTTGTCAGTTCAGATTTATAATTTTAATCATCTGACAAAACACACAGCCCACACACACACCATAAAGAGCGTAGATTTCTATCTATGTTCTTTCACACAGCGCATGCACTGCCTCTGTCTGTGTAACCATGTACATAGTAACAAACAAACTGAGTTCATGTTTATATCCAAAGAGTCAATAACAGTGACAGGTTCTGGAAACGCAGTTTAGTACTCTTTAGTATAAACTGAATGTTCTGCTTCTGCCTGCCGCTCTCTGCACAGAGTAGACACCAAGAGGCTGTGTCATATTTAGAGGTGTGGAAATGCCCCCGCAGTAACAGACCAGTGTACATTCACGAACGTGTCAAAAGTTAACAGCAACAAAATGATTATAATTTTATGCTGTTAACCTCTCATACGTTTAAGAATTTAGTATTTAGTCGATCGTGATGAATTCGTAAACACGACAGCTTACTTCTAAGATCATACGGCTTTGTGTTGTTTTCCAGGTAGACCATTTAAGAACACAACATGCACGTCTCCTGAAAATCCTGTGAAATTCAACCAATCAGATGACAACTTCGAACATGCTAAAGTGTTTCCAGAAAAGTGTGCCTTATGCATCAGACATTTAGCCAACGGTCCGTGGGCGTGACGTCTAAGGCTGAGACTAACAAGAGGCTATCCCTGCGCTGGGAAAGCTGATAAAAGTTCCCTTTCAGTCGGTCTCTCAAAGTGTGTTGAGAGACAGACTGGGGTTTTATATTGAGAACCAATCATCTCCGAGAGGAATTTAAAACGCCAATGAACTTGGTGAATGGCACACGCACCTTGTTAATTATCCTTTGTCTGTCTCCCTTTAAAACATCCTCGTGTTCATTGTCCTGTGCTCGTTCATTGTGTTTCATCTCATTTGTCTCCCATGTCCCTCGTTCAGGTTCTTTGTTCATGCCAGTCATTCTCATAACCAACCAAGTCAGTGTAGTTTATGTCAAGTGTTTTGTTTTCTTAGTCTAGTTAGTCAGTGTCCTTGTTGTCATTTATTGTTTATCTTGTCTTGACAGAATGAACAAGCCACCGCAGAACCAAGCAGGCAGGGAGTCGAACAGGGAGCCAGGCTCACGCCCTGTTCGGCTTTCGTCAGAGAGGCACCCCCGTGAAGACCTTCGCCATGGACTTCCTCTCCACTGCGCGCCACTCGGGGTTCGGCGAGGCAGAGTTGAAGGTCATCTTCAACAGCTGCCTCGTCGAACCCTTTGAGCCGGTGGAGATGCGCAGGTTGAGGCCCCTGGGCTTCGTTGATCAACTCCAGATCATGATGGATCACAAGGAGTCCAGGGGACTGTCTGTGGCGGAGTCTTCCAATGGGGCTGCCGACGATCCCAGGGCCAGGTCCTGCAGGTCGGGGTCGTGGGCTTCTCCACACCCTCCACCTCGTCCGCTGCCACCTCTCTACCACCAGCTAGCCTCCGAGGCAGGCGTGGACGGAGAGAGTCGTGGGACTCCAGCACGGAGCACCCGTCCACAGATCCAGTGGGCCGGTCAAGAAAGAAGAAGCCAAGGTGGTGCCTGGCGTCCAGTCCGGTGCAGCAACAGCCGGTGTCCAGTCCGGTGCAGCCGGTGTCCAGTCCAGTGTCCAGTCCTGTATCCTGTCCGGTGTGTCAGTAGGCCTTACAGCCGGCCTTCCAGCCGGCGTCCAGTCCTGCCCAGCCGAAGGTGTCCAGTCCTGCGATCCAGCCAGGCTCTCCCGGGTCCTAGCCGTGTCCGGCCGGCAGCTAAGACTGTCCCTGTTAAGTACTCAGGGACTAGGACTGTTCCCCCCAGGACTTCCCCTCCCGAGCGCCACCCCGAACCAATACTGTTCCCCCGAGTCCCAACCCATTTGCCCTCCCCCATGAACTCTTGTTTTGCCACACCCCCCCTCCCATGTTTGTTATTTTTATTGTCCCACCCCAACCCTTTTGTCATTCTTAATTGTCTGCCCCTAGTTTTGTTTTCTATGTTTTGTCTGATCTGGTCTGTTACCCAGTCGGTCTTGTCTTGTTAGTCAGTGTAGTTTATGTCAAGTGTTTTGTTTTCTTAGTCTAGTTAGTCAGTGTCCTTGTTGTCTTTTATTGTTTATCTTGTCTTGTTTTCCCCCTCGTGGGTTTTGGTTTTACCTTTTTGTAGTGTCTTTCTTGTAAGTAAACCTTTTGTTAACCCATTCACCGCCGCTGCCTTGCAATTGGGTTCTTCTCCACGTATTCCGTGAAAGTTTGTCCCTTAGTACAGGACAAGAATATTTTATCTGTTTTGTATCAGTCTCATGTGTTTTATGTTATTTAATAAATAAATGTGTTATGTTACTTGCTCAAAATGCCTGAATATGTGTGTATGAGCAATGTAAATGCAGTTATCATGACATTTTGAAATGAAAATCAAACCACAACACATTCTATTATTATTATTATGTTATAATGATAATAGGCGATCATTTTGCCTGCAGCTGGATTAGGCGCAAATTTAGTAACACTTGTGTTTGTTGTATTTGAGGAAGGGGCTAACAACATACACAGTCGTATGGGTTGGAGCATGTTGGTGCAGCCACACACTGAGAATGTATAACCCAGCACACAGCATTGTTTTGGATGTACGGTAAGTTATTTATCAAAATGTAAATCATAAAGGCTCTCCAATCTCGTTGCAACTTTATTCTTCATGCTGTTAGGTTCGGTATCTTTAGATTCGCTGTTAGAATGAAATTCTTACACATGAATGAAAATACAGGTTTTTAAAAGGAAATGGTGAAAAATAAACAGTCCTTTAAATGCAACAATGAAAAATAATCACCCATTTAAAAGAAATTATGAAAAAAATAATAAATGAATAAATAAAGCAACGAATGACTAAATAAATAAATAAAGCAATGATTAAATAAATAAATGAAAAAATAAAGCAATTATTGAATAAAGCATTGAATTATGACGGCGTATATTTTAACTAGTTTACGTCCGGCTGGGTGACAGGATTGGCCATTTGAATGCGCTGTGTGTTGTTTTACGCCGGATACTGTGAAATTGCACAACTCACACACTAACTTATTGTACCACACACATACTTAAGCAAGACATTCCTTGTTTCCGTTCAAAAAACGCAAGTCATTCGGACCTCGTTAAAGGGTTATGAAAGCGCCAGACGTCTCCCAAACGCTTTTTCCCCCATTCGAAGCAAGTCGTCAAGAGATCCGTAATATCCATATTCTAACATGGCATTACTTCACAGCATGTCGATGGAATGTATCAAGTCCGAGCTGGATTTGTTTACAGTTCCACCGATGCAGACAGTTCTTGAGAAAAACACCTATTTAGAAGTTCCACCTTTATCGGCTATACCAGACCCTACGCCATTGGAGTTTTTTATCGCCGGGACCGGAGAAGATTACTTGCACTTAAAAAACACGTTGCTCTTTCTCAGACTTAAAATCACAAGGCCTAACGGAGGCGATATGGCTGACCCTTCGTCGGTCGGGCTGATAAATTACCCCGGAGCTACCATAGTTTTGCAAGTCGATGTGAGCCTTGGAGACCGTTTGATCTCTCAAATTAGAGCACATACCCTTATCGATGCATCATCGAGTGTCTTATGAACTACAGTGAAAACGGGTTGGAAATGCTTTCTTTCAAAAGAAATCAAGGGGTCTGTTGAAGAGGTCGAATTACACGAAGGGTAGCAAGGTGGTCGAGCTTCTAGCACCTATTCACAGTGACATTTTCTTTCGAGAAAAATTACTGTTAAACGGTGTTGATGTTAAAATATGTTTGATCAGAGCCAAAGAGGAATTCTGTCTGATGAGAAGCGGCATTGTGGACTACAAAGTGAAAACCGTCTCGGCATCCCTATTTGTCAAGAAAGTCAGCATGTCGCCATCTGTGAGACTGGGGCATGCCCAGGCTCTGCTCACCGCTACTGCAAAGTATCCTATAGACAGAGTTTGTCTCTAAACTCTGTCTTTACCTACAGGCTCCCGCGATTGGGCTTAAAGCAAAACGGGTGGGGCCAATAGCCTCGGACCTCAAGCTCAGAGGCTGAAATCATGCCACGTTACAATACAATATACAAAGTTCCACCAGCCAGAGGGAGATGAATGACACCACGCGCGTCTATTTACGAACAGGAAATAGAACTAACTTGCCGTACTATTTATATGTCTCGGGGAAGAAAAGTTGCCACAATCCATTTTAAATGAGCCTTGGCCCAGAGAAAATGCCTACGCTTCTGGATCATGTTTAGATATGGCTTCTTTTTTTACCTATAGAGTTTTAGCCGGCAACGGCGAATGGCACGGTGGATTGTGTTCACCGACAATGTTTTCTGGAAGTATTCCTGAGCCCATGTTGTGATTTCCATTCCTGTATGTGATGCAGTGCCGTCTAAGGGCCCGAAGATCACAGGCATCCAGTATGGTTTTCCGGCCTTGACCCTTACGCAAAGAGATTGTTCCAGATTCTCTGAATCTTTGGATGATATTATGCACTGTAGATGATGATAACTTCAAACAATTTGCAATTTTTCTCTGAGAAACTCTTTTCTGATATTGCTCCACTATTTTTCGCCGCAGCATTGGGGGATTTGGTGATCCTCTGCCCATCTTGACTTCTGAGAGACACTGCCACTCTGAGAGGCTCTTTTTATACCCAATCATGTTGCCAATTGACCTAATAAGTTGCAAATTGGTCCTCCAGCTGTTCCTTATATGTACATTTAACTTTTCCGGCCTCTTATTGCTACCTGTCCCAACTTTTTGGGAATATGTTGCTCTCATGAATTCCAAAATGAGCCAATATTTGGCATTACATTTCAAAATGTCTCACTTTCAACATTTGATATATTATCTATATTCTCTTGTGAATAAAATATAAGTTTATGAGATTTGTAAATTATTCCATTCTTTTTTACTCACAATTTGTACAGTGTCCCAACTTTTTTGGAATCGGGTTTGTACATGGGATATGATGCGCAAGCCCGAGAAGGGAGCACACAACCAAGGTGGGTTGACCCACGGGGAGGGAGGTCACAGGTTCACCGATAGGGGAACTGAGAGTGAGGAAGTCAACATAAGGGACTACCCTGCAGGTGAGTCACTACGTATGGGGCAATAGTCCAAGTATAGTGGTCCACCTGAATAGGGGTGACTCTACCACTACCGAACTCTGTATAACAGACCCCTCCACCCGGTCTGCTACCAATATTGCCAATGCTTAGTGATGGATGGAATGCCCATACTTCGCCCTGTGGGGGAAGTAGGGAAGCTCACTGACTCACCGAGGGAGGAAAAGGCGCTTTCACAGGTGTACACCCACCCAGTAGCCGGTCTCACCTGCGTAAGACACGGGATGACACTGGTTCCACAAGGAGATTGTGAAAACCTCACAAAGGTATTGGGCATTGCCCAACCCGCATCACTAGAGATGTCTGCCAGAGAGGCGCCCTGGGCCAGTGTCAACGAGGAGGCCGTACCCAGAGTAGAATGGGCTGTCACTGCAAGCGGGCATGGATGATCTTGGACCGGTATGCCAAGTAATGGTATCCGTGATCCAGTGCGCCAATCTCTGTTTGGAGACAGCCCTCCATTGTGCTGTCCCCCAAAACAGACAAAGAGATGCTCAGAGCTCCTAAAGCTCTGTGTGCGGTCCAGGTAGAGGCGCCGAGCTTGTACTGGACACAGCACGGTAGAGGTTGGGTCTTCCTCTCCAGGGGGCAGCGCCTGCACCTGGTCCCAAAAGGCAGTGGTGGGAACTCTAGGCACTAGTGGGACACGGAGAATCCCTAGAGGTCCCATACCCTCTTGATGGAGGCAAGCGCGACTAAAAGCGCTATCTTCATCATTAAATGAGCAAGACCGGCATCTCTCAGGGGCTCGAAAGGGGCCAAACAAAGGTCCTGTAGGACCGCTTTAAGGTACCAAGAGGGTACAGAGCGCGGTCGAGGTGGATTCATCCTCCTCGCGCCCCTGAGGAACCTGGTGACCAGGTCGTATTGCTCCAGAGACTTACTCTCTACGAGATCGTGATGAGCGGCAATAGCAGCTACATACACTTTTAAAGTGTACAGGGAGAGGCTCCTCTCGAGTCTTTCTCAGATTGAGCATCTCCGTGGGTCTTCACCTCGGGAAGAACACCAGGACAGTGTAAAAACATAGGCTAGAAAACTGGGTAGGGCTTTTGGGTTGGTACTTAAATGGTTTGGGTCATACCTTAAAATGAGAGGTTACTATGTGAACATAGGCAACCATAAATCTGACTGGACACCCATGACTTGTGGTGTTTCACAGGGCTCAATTCTTGCTCCGCTCCTCTTCAATTTGTATATGCTCGCACTTGGCCAAATAATGAAAGTTCCAAATTGCCCACCACAGCTATGCAGATGACTCTCAGATCTACCTAGCCCTCTCACCCAATGACTACAGGCCTATTGACTCTCTTTGCCAGTGCATTGATGAAATTAAAAGCTGGATGTGTCAAAACTTCCTTCAGTTGAATAAAAACAAAACAGAAGTAATTGTTTTTGGTAACAAGGATGAAACTAACAAGGTAAACACATACCTTGACTTTAAGAGGTCTAAAGACACAAAGTGACTCCTCACATGTCTTCCCAAAAAGACCATCAGACAGCTGCAGCTCATACATAACGCTGCTGCCAGGATTCTGACCAGAACCAAAAATCTGAGCATTTCACTCCATTCCTCAGGTCCCTACACTGGTTACCAGTTACTTTTAGAATCAAATTCAAAGTATTATTAATTTCTATAAATCAATCAATGGTCTAGGACTAAAATACATTTCAGATATGCTTATTGACTATAAACCAAACAAACTTCTCAGATCGTTAGGATAATTTCAGTTAGAGATCACAAGGGTTCACTCAAAACAGGGCAAGTCAGTGTTTAGCCATTACGCCACCCGTAGATGGAATCTGCTTCCAGAAGACATCAGATGTTCACCAACAGTAGCTACTTTTAAATGCAGATCAAAAACATACTTGTTTAGCTGTGCATTTACAACCTGAGCACTGTGTTTGTTTACATCAACTGCACATACATTTATTTTATACATAAACTTTTGTTCTTATTCTTTTTATATATACACTCACATTTTAAATCAATTTTATTGCTGTTTTATTGTTTCTTAAAATCTAAAGTTGCATATATAATCTTGAAGAGTACGTTTCCCGCAATCCCATTTTTCAACCTTTAGTTAGTGTGTAATGTTGCTGTTAGAGCATAAACAATACCTGCAAAATGATAAAGCTCAAAGTTCAGTGCCAAGCGAGATATTGACTTTAACAGAATTCACTTTTCAAGGACTTCAGAGTACAGCTGGATCGGACTACAGCCCTCTACTTCCCGGGTACATGATATCACCATTCCGAGTGCTTTTAATTACCTCCGCCCACAGGAATACGCCAAAAAAGGGGCGAGACCTTCCTTGGAGAAGTGGAAGAGCCGCTGGATTAGTGTTCGGTTATCAGAGATCGTAAACATTTGACAGAGCTACGCGCTAAACTACTTTCAATTTCATCACAGTCCTACAGCTGGTAATAAGAATTCTGCTACACACAGTTTAAGATGACCAACGGTCAAATAACAGCTTTCATGACTTTAACATCGGCTGTGAAAGCTGTTCTGTGAAATACACTGATATTCCCACTAAACATTGGACGTCTGATGGACGTGCAGATTATGTCTATATTGCGTCCGTCGGTCCAAGACCGATTCTGGACGTCTACACGACGTGCAAACTAGGTCCGCTATTTGGAAGTCTAACCATGACCCCACTTGGATGTCAATATGCAGTTCAAAATTTGCACGTCGAACTAGGAACCTTATTTCGACGTCTAAGACATGTGCAGAAAATTGAAATTAATATTATTTTATATTTGTCAACATGGTTAATGAATAATTCTTTGTCATGATTTTTTTTCTTATTTAATTATTTATTGAGTACATATTTTACAAATTTTCTTCTAATTTACTGGTTCATTTTAAGTGTCTCTGGACCCCATTTGTGTTCGTCTCCGAATGTGTTCAATGTGGTACATGTTATCATGGTAAATACAACACTGTAGATCTAAAACCATTAGCCGCACGCTAACATGTAGCTATTGCGTCAGTTACGTTTGATATGCGTGAAATTCGCGGGGTTGCAGGCCGTGTGGAACACGAACTTTACGCTACTCTGATTGGGTGAGGCAGGACGTCTTCATAACACAATCAGTAAACGCCACTCTGGTTGGCCTAGGCAATACGCCAAGCGTGCTGCGTCAACTATTCGGAGCGCACTGCTGAAGCAGATGGTTTCTCGACTCTCGTCAGTTTAACTTAACCGTCAATCAACATTAAGTCCTCTTTTTCCACTCAGTTGAATGTAAGTACAGTCATCTTAGTTAGTTTTATGTGCACTTATATACTATAGTGTTAGATGTTTAAGCTTTGTTGTCTTAAACTATCTAAACCTGCAGTGGCTACAATTAGCATTATCTCTTTCCTTTATATATAGATATATGATTTTATAAAAAATATTAAAACATGCAGGATCATCTGAAGCATGCACCGCAGAGAAGTGGAGGACAAACAGCAGTCACTCAAAACTGTGACATTCACCACAATAAATAATTATTCCTGTTTACACATATTTTATAAATTGTCTTTTTTGTTGCTTATGGTTGGCTTTTTTTTGTCAAAACACTTTCAGTTTAGCACTTGTTTTGTTTTATATTATTATTGTTGTATATTTGTTGTTGTGGTACAGAAGTTAACAGTCCCAGTTAAATAAAGATTGAAATAAATGAGTGGTGATTGAATTGTTTTTTTTGTAAACCTCTGTGTATGACTAGTCATATGTTTCAAGAAGGTGGAGGACCTGTTTCTTGTACCAGTTAACTTCCTGTAGCTTCGTTTATGCCTCTAAAATAAGTTTGAATTTTATGTTGAAAACACGTCCACAAAAACCACATTTGGACTATATCTAGACCATATATAGAGGTCCTGTGTACGTCAATACTGGACGTTCAGTAGACGTTGAAAAAAAAGCCTTCATCTGGCGTCATATTCCGCACCTGCGGGTAACCCAAATTGGACGTGCAAAAATTACGTACAACAGACGTCGTTTAGACGTGTCTTTGCGCAGTGGGTTGTGTGTGTGTGTGCATACCTCTGTCTAAAACAGTTCTATGAAACGTCCTCTGAAGTCCTGCTTGGAGTCTCCTATTCAATGAGGGGTGCGTTTCCCAAAAGCATCGTTAGCCAACTATGGTTGCAAGTTCCGTCATTCCAGCATAGTTCAAAGATTTAAGTGTTTCCCAAAACCATCGTTCCCCCTATCAATCGCAAGCAGCATCGCAAAGTTGTGTGGTTGTTACTACACCTGTGTTGTAGTGGTTAAGCATTGTTCCTTATTATTATGACATCTAGACTTGCATGCATCAAGCTTTTGATCAAATTAAGCAAGCGACATGCAGTGAATTCCAGACATATTTTAGTTTGTCAAGGAACATAATCAAAGCCTCTAAAACAGCGAAAGACTGGGTCCTTCAAATCATTTGCATTTTAAAGATACATCTTATTTCTCTCTGTCAATCATTTATGTAAAGCTCTTTGAATTGCCCTTGTGTATGAAGTGTGCTATTTAAATAAACTTGCCTTGCCTTGTCTAGTGACAATGCGGCTCTGCAGACCAATTTTATGTGCCCACCAATGTCAAAATCAAACTTACGCCCTTGCTCTGGGTTGTGTCCTTTCCTTAACTTGGCATTCTAACAAGAGTCCTCTTGTATTCATAGCCAAGACTATGCTCATTCTTATACTCACTGTCCTCTTTCTTTCTTTTGTTCTTCCTTTGGAGCAGAGGAACCTCCTCCAGTTGTCAGAGGACAAGTTCCCGCCTCTCAGAGTTGTGTGTTCAACTTTGCGCTTTGCTGACCGATCAGCACATGGCATCAAGTACACAGCGAGAGCGCTTCAAAAGCAAACTGCTCCAATCATGATGTCATATGCTGATCGGTCTGCAGAGCTGCTCAAAGCTGAACACATATCTCATCTAATTCATAAGTCTGAGGAGGGGTGAAGCAGGAGAACTTGTAAATCAACACAAAAACTTTATAGATAGGTAATAAGGTCATGGGAAATGCATAGAAAATAACAGTATAATAAAAGTATGTACAGTATGCTGCTATCATTTATCTCATTATGAATTGAATGTTCAACTAGCTAACCGAATAATATTTATAATATATTATATATCCCTCTGGGACTCTTCGTTTAGGGGTCACAATTGCCTTATTTTTTTATTTATTTTTTATGAATTTAAAGTTTAGGGTTAGGGTTAGAGTTTAAAATGAATTTAATACATTTTTGTTCAATAATAGTTCTTCTTTTTTATTTAGCCTTTTTAGAGAATCTGGTGGCACTAATTCATATTTATGCAATAATTATTACCCATTTTTATCCACTCAAAACAATAGATGATATTAAAGGCTATTAAAATCTTTATTTTTATTAGAGCCTTCAGGTTGTAAAAACGTGTAGTGTCATAAGTTATGGAGTTACCACTAGGTTCCAGTATAGCCCTCTATAGAGTACACTGAAAAAAAGGTTTGTTAAAATTACACAATTTCTAATTTTAATTTAAATCCGTTCCATAGTACATCCTTAGCATAGTTCAAAACTTAATATGGTTCTGGTTAAATTTTAAATTTAAGAATGTGTTTAGATACACTATGCTCATACTTTTGTTTGTTACAGTAGACTTGTTCAATAATTCCATACTCCCATTCATGATTAGTGGAATTAGCATATGAGAAGCTGTGGCCATACAGTAATAAGTCTGAACCGGCTTTTACACCTTGCCTGAATCTGAAGGATTTAGCAGAACTATTTACACTTTACATTTAGCTGACGCTTTGGACTTACATTGCATTATCCTATACATTTATACTTAGGTATTTGCAATCCCCTGGGATCGAACCCACAACCTTGCGTTGTTAACGCAATGCTCTTACCACTGAGCTACAGGAACGCTATATATAGACAATTTCATTAGAGGCGCGTTAGTGGGCTGCCGTTTGCTTCTGGTATGGCATTGTTTGACGGTCTGGCTAGTGTCTAATAATATAACATTTTTATTTAACTTAAGTTAATATTAATTTAAATTATTATTCATTGTCTAATAATTGTACTATTCAATAAACAATTTGTTGAATTTTGCTGTATGTCAATTTTATTAAATAAACAATTTGTTGAATGGGTCCTGTATTTTTGTCACATTTAAAGAAAATGTATGAGACATTAACATCTAGTGGTCGAGCTTCAATAGAAAATATTGAAGAAGCAAGTTTAGCCAAGTAACGGTTCTTCTCTGTTTCTTTTGCTGTTTCTTAAGCCAAGGAATAAAATGTTTATCTTAATGGGGAGAGCCAATGAGGGCTACCTTTGCGGAGTTTGATTTCCCAACAAAGGTTGTTGAGGTTGATGAGAACTATATAGGGATGCAAGTTTTGTTTGTGTGATCGTGGCCCCAATATTTTTTTCCATTCTTGGTGGTGCTACGGAGCCCCTCCGCCATGCCCGTGTGCCAGCTTTGTCTAATCCTAATTAAGGGTGCTCCGATTGATCGGTCAAAAGAGTCAATCAAATGACACAAAACGTGTAGACCATAGGTGTGCCGCGCTGTGCAGACCGAGCGGCGTATGAGGTATGGACCATTCAGCTCAGTCACTCACTCAGCTGTCGGTTGCCTGTCATTCCTTTTTGTTAAACTGATACATGTTATCATTCCAAATAAATTTGATTTACCAGAGTGATAACTGCATTCTACTATCGAATTAACTCCCGGAAAAGAGCAGATAGTGACAACAGCATTTACCAAAACTATACACAGTGTGTACGGAACCAAACTCATTAACTGTAGCTATGTGTCTGAATTCGTCACCATCTCCTATATAGTGCACTATATCGAGTGTCCATTTTGTAATTTTATCCGAATTCTGAGTAAACAACTAATTTTTTCACAGCTTTTTACCCACCTTGCATTCTGATTTTAAGTGTTACATGATACAATGTGAATCAACCGCCTGATTAGAATCAGCTGGAGGAGAGTGACCATTAATGCCATGAATGTACGTTTATACACTTGTGTTTGTTCAGCATGTTGTTCTATCTATGTTTTTGTCCTTTTCCATTTAATTCGTATTTATGAACAAGGCATTAAGGTGATTTTTATTGCAGTTAGTGTATGGTTTTTGGTTGGAATGGGCATTGCAGACGTAATTGTGCTTTCCGCAATATTGCTTGTCTTGATGTCAGCCAAAGCACTCGGTAAGCGCTCTACCTCCTATTTTGCATACGGGGAGGGAGCAGACACACACAAAAAGGCGCGTTTTCCATTGCAGCCACAAATGATCATGTTCAACATATTTTAATGAAATATATGTGATGTATTTTGAGATGAAAATTGAAAGACACATTCTGGGGATACCACTGACTATTTTTACATTGCAGAAAACACCTGGGATTGCGGCCCTTTAATGCCGAAAGTGCCCTTTTGTCAAGGCCAAAAAATATATTTTTTTTGTAATGAAAGGCCATTTTGTGAAGGCCTGCTCAATCTAACTATTAGTCAAATTTATGAATAATAATTTAACTCTAAATAAATGATTCACGTGATGACCTTTCACCTGACGAGACAACCCCATATGACTGGTACCAATCCTCACGTTCAGCCGCCTTCAGTAGCTTAGCTCATTTCCAGGATAGCCTACATACTGTTCGCAGCTGCGGGGTAAGTGGTGTTTTCAGCGGTGTGCTTGTTTACTTATTAGCTTATTTATTATATAAGAAGTAGTGTTTCACAAGAACGCCGTGAAGAGACCATGCACAGCTGGTGTGTGTGTAGCCTGCTCTGAACTGACGTGACGTTAGCTGCAGCTAATATTACTTCTACACACGGCAATATATAAACAAAGGTGCATGTTAACTTTTGAATCGATGTTTGCGGTTTGGAGGAGAAACGTTTCACGGGCGTCGAGGGGTCTGGTCTTTTAATATTATTTGACTTAAACTATTAACACTTTTGAAGCTTTCCTGTAGCTCAGTGGTAAGAGCATTGCGTTAACAACGTGGGTTCGATCCCAGGGGATTGCAAATACCTATGTATAAATGTATGGGATAATACAATGTAAGTCGCTTTGGATAAAAGCGTCTGCCAAATGCATAAATGTAAATGTAAATGTATTACTATAGTATTTAGAGTAGAATACCTTCAAAACACAGACATTACTTCTTTTTTGACAAAAACAAAGGTCCGATGGTAGCGTTTGGTTACAAATATCAGCCGGACGCCATGACTTCGGAGGCACGAAGGCAGCCCAGAGAAACAGATAGACAGCGTAATGGAAGTCTATTTGAATTATAGACAGAGTATGTCTTGCAATAACTAATCACATATTTAAAAACTACAATACGAATTTCTCGCCAGAAATGCCATCAGAAGTTGCTGAAAGTGAAAATCAAACTTAGACCTTTACAAAACAATCCTCCATCGCCGTTTTATTTTTTTCGAGCTTGAGCCTTCCCGACCAATCACGTTCCTTGCATGTTGCTATGGAAACGACAGGTCTCTGTCTTTGTGTTTAGCTGTGACAAAGGAGTTTTTTCAGAAAAGTCAAACTTTTTTTCAACCTCAAAAGACGCTCTGAGCTGCAGAAAAAGCACGTTTTAAAAAAACGGTTTACTCCATAGGATTAAAAAAGTCTGAACATGGCCTTATTCTGATTTTCTCATCCTCCGAATTATACTTATCAACGCTGTTTTAATTATCATTATCATAAAACAAATGCAAAAGAGGGTAAGAACAGAATTACATTTTTAATATGACAAAAAAAAATTCTACAATAGCAAAGACAGCAACTGCAGCAGCAACATCCCCAGCAACCCCCTCAACATCATCTAAGATATTTGGTAGAACGTCAGTGACCAGACAGATCTCAACTCCCATAGTATTTATTTTCCCTACTATGGCAGTGAATTGGGGGTGAGATCTGTTTGGTTACTGACATTCTTCCAAATATCTTCTGTTGTGTTCAACAGGACAAAAACATTTTTACAGGTTTGGAATAATCTGAGGGTGAGTAGTAAATGATGACAGAATTTTTTTGGGCGAACTATTCCTTTAAGGTTTGGACAACTTTATTCACTTCAGTTTCTAATCCCAGACTTGTTAATAATTGCAAATAAAATATTTGAAAACTTTTAAACATTAGAATGGTCATTTCTGTTCTGTTTCCTTTTTAAAACTGCATCATGGCATTTTCTGCTATCAATTACAGAAGCATCCGTATTGATACACGTATCAGCAAGTAATGCGTGGTTTGCAGCGTGGGAGAAGCAGTTTGTTGCAGCTTAAGAATCAACTGAAACTCGTAAGTGTAATTGATTAATCGTGTCTTATTGAGTCTAACGCAGTTTCGTTGCTTTGTTTACAACCGCTGTGTCACGTGTTGTTAGTTGCGTTTGTTTCGCGTTACATTGGGAGATATTGGAAGGCGTGTCCTGCTGAATTTAATTGCATGATTAAACGTATATGTAGGTGCGATTAACCACCGCGTGCAGCGTTCGCGTGCAGCCCTCATCGTGTGAAGACCGAAGTGAGTAAAGACCATCGACTCTTCCTGTGCGACTCCACCGAGCAAGGACACCGAAAACGCACTTGAGTATTGCACTTTCGTATACAATTTTTGCACTTTTCTATTCTCTTCTCTTCATTTGTCTTTTACATTCTTTATTCTCTGTTTTTCACTATGTGCTTTCAAATACTGTCACAACAACTCGTAAATCTCCTGTATCACGTAGAAGGCAACGTAATGCAAATAATCTGAACACTCTTTCAGTATCCGCAACTACCTCAATTACATTTCCCATTGGTTTATGGAACTGCCAATCTACTGTAAACAAAGCAGATTTCATCACAGCTATTGTGTATGTTGTATTATTGCTAAACATTCTGGTCTTTCTCTTTATAGTACTTACTGAAACCTGGATCAAACCAGAACACTGCCACACCGGCTGCCCTCTCCAATAACTACACTTTCTCCCACAGCCCACGCATATCAGGGAGGGTGGAGGAACCGGTCTACTTATTCCTAACGACTGGAAATTCAAACAGGTGGCACCCTCATGCGAATGTCATCCACCCTGTTAAAACTCATGTTGTAGTCATCTTTCGTCCCCCAGGTCAGCTTGGAATTTTCTTGGAGGAGTTGGATGCGCTTCTGTCATCCTTCCTCGAGGATGGTACTCCTCTGGTGGTACTTGGAGACTTCAACATCCACCTGGAAAAACCACAGGCTGCCGACTTTAACAACCTGACTGCGTCGTTTGACCTCAAGCGAGTCCCCACTTCAGCAACCCATAAATCTGGTAATCAACTTGATCTTATCTACACATGCTACTGCTCCACCCATTACTCCCAGGTCACCCGCTGCACACGTTGGATCATTTCCTCATCACTCTTGATCTCGACTTAACTTCTTCAGACACTACACATGCTTCCCCACTGGTCACATTCCGGCGCAACCTACAATCACTCTCTCCCTCCCGCTTATCCTCTGCAGTCTCTGCCACTCCCCCTAAACAGCTCTCTCTCTCTTTGATGCTAACACCGCCACCCACTCCTTTTGCTCCACAATATCATCCTGCTTAGACAGCTTATGCCCTCTTACATCTAGGCCATCTTGTGCATCTCCTTCTGCCCCCTGGTTATCTGATGTTCTCCCTGAGCATCGTGCCACGCTCAGGTCTGCTGAGAGAAAGTGCCGCAAATCAAAAGAACCTACTGACCTCGCTCTCTATCAGTCTATTCTCTCTTCCTTATCTGTGGATGTCTCCTCTGCGAAAACCCAGTACTACCACGCTAAAATCAACAACTCTCCTGACCCTCGTACTCTCTTTAAAACCTTTTCTGCTCTTCTTTGCCCGCCTACCCCCTCACCTCCATCGGACTTAACAGCTGATGATTTTTGCGTCTTTTTTTGTAAATAAAACGACCACCATCAGCAGTCAATTCTCTGTGCCATGCGCAATCCCCAGACACATGCTTGCTCCCCTCGTTCTCTCTCCTATCTGAAGACGACGTTTCCAAGGTAATTTCTTCTAACCACCCGACTACCTGCCCCCTAGATCCCATCCCCACTCATCTCCTCCAGGCCATCTCTCCATAGGTTGTTCCCACTCTGACCCACATTATGTTTTTCCTACACTCTTTAAAGAGGCACATATTACCCCACTACGGAAGATACCCACTCTTAACCCTGCACTGTTAGAAAACTACAGACCGGTATCCCTCCTGCCCTTCATTGCTAAAACTCTCGAACGTGTTGTATGTGACCAGCTCTCCTCCTTTCTCACTCAGAACAACCTCCTGGACAGCAAGCAGTCTGGTTTCAAGAAAGGTCATTCCACTGAGACTGCACTGCTTTCTGTCATTGAAGCCCTGAGACTGGAAAGAGCTTCCTCTAACTCATCTGTTCTTATCCTACTGGATCTATCTGCCGTGTTTGACACCGTTTACCATCACATCCTCCTGTCCACCCTCAAGGCTATGGGTGTCTCCGGAATGGTGCTACAATGGATCAGGTCTTACCTCTCAGGTAGGTCATTTAGAGTATCCTGGAGAGGTGAGGTGTCTGAGTCCCAACATCTCGACACAGGGGTGCCTCAGGGCTCAGTGCTTGGTCCGTTGATATTCTCTGTGTACATGACATCCCTAGGCTCTGTCATTCGGAAACATGGCTTTTCCTATCACTGCTATTCGGATGATACACAACTCTACCTGTCTTTTCAGCCTGACGATCCGACTGTTTCTGTACGCATCTCAGCATGCCATGAATGGCCATCACCTGCAGCTGAACCTTACAAAAACAGAACTGCTTGTAATCCCGGCCGACACAAAGACTCATCACAACCTCTCCATTCAACTGGGCTCATCAACCCTCTCCATTCAACTGGGCTCATCAACCATCACATTTTCCAGAAAGGCCAGAAACCTGGGAGTGGTGATCGAGGATCAGCTTAACTTCACAGATCAAGTTGCCAGCACCACCTGGTCCTGAAGATTCATCCTCTACAATATTAGGAAAATTAGACCCTTCCTATAAGAGCATGCTATGCAATTCCTAGTACAGGCTCTTGTCCTGTCCAGACTGGACTACTGCAATGCGCTACTGGGTGGACTTCCAGCTTGCACAACCAAACCTCTACAGATGATACAGAATGCAGCGGCAAGAGTTATCTTTAATGAACCGAAGAGAGCACACGTTACTCCTCTCTTCATTAAGCTACATTGGCTTCCTATAGTCGCTCACATCAAATTCAAGACTCTGGTCCTGGCCTACAAGACCACCACTGGTTCGGCACCCCCTTAACTTCACTCGCTAATGCAGTCATATGTACCCGCCAGATCCCTACGCTCTGCAATCGAACGACGTCTTGTGGTGCCATCCCAAAAAGGTAAAAAATCTCTCTCGCGTACCTTCTGCGGATCGGTTCCAGCTATGTGGAATGATCTGCCTGCTGCTACAAGATCTGCAGATTCTGCAGAAACCTGACTGATCAGTTCTGACTTCTATTTCTTTTCTACTCTTTATAAAAAAAAATATTCTAACTTAGCTCTGTATACTGTGTTAGGTTATAGGAGACCAGTCTTCTTTTTTGATTGCACTTATGCTTTTTGTTGTCCTTATGCTGTCCCAATTGCTTCCATTGTTTACCCCACCTGTAAGTCGCTTTGGATAAGAGTGTCTTCTAAATGACTAAATGTAAATGTAATGCATCACGATATATGGTGTTGCTGTATTGATGTTTTGAGCACAGCCCTATTTAAAGACTTGTTCCATGTGCCCCTTTTATACTTTGAGCACCTGCCCCTTCAAAGGTCTCTGCCAACCCTGCTCCTAGGTCATTAGTACATGCTCATCATGTCCCAGAAAGTTTTTTGGTACTTCGCTGCGACGAATATGGTACGTCCCAGGTAGGTCTGTACGAGGTAATCACCATGTACCAACAACATTCAATGTTACGTCATCACGACGAATATGGGAATCACAAAGTTATGTCACTGAAACGTTATTTGGTACGTCGTGGAAACTACTATGGTCCGTTAGCTAGGATGGTACCAGTGGCGTAACTTTGTTTTGAAAAGTGGTGGGGACAGAGATGACAAAAACAATACTTTAATAAATAGTTTCTGTAATAACTTGTTGGGACTTATTATCATGTTTTTGACAAAAGTGTCAGATAGAACCTTATAATTCCAAGATGATGATTTGTGTTTTAGTAAGGGTTAATACAGGGCCGGTTCTAAACAGTTGGAGGCCCTTGGCAAAGTTTATTTTGGAGGGCCCTTACACAGTGGCGGTTCTAGACTACTGTAACTGGGGGGGCCAGGCAGGGGCCACTTATGCTTTTAGGGGGAACACTAACATTTGTTGTCATGAGTCATTTTTCATTTGAAAACAAGTTCAGCTCAAAATTGCACTGTTTTGGTGAAATATCATTCCAGATTTAGGGGGACCAGGGGGGTGGCCAAGTTTGCTGACACGGGAGCACTGGCCCCCTCTGCCCCACCTAGAACCGCCACTGCCCTCACAGCAACCCCGTCCCATCCACCTTTTAGAATAAATAAAGTATTTTATTACACTGTAGTCTGTTTCAATTTGAAATTGCTCTAAATAAAATTATATGGAAAACTGTGAGCAAACAGACACACCTAAACTTCACTATCGCAAGAGTAATGAGCTGCGACGCAGCCTATCATGACGAAGCGCAGATAATCTTGATGGTCAGCAGGTCTCGCTCGTCGGTTGGCTAGTGAGCGGGCTCTTTCTTTCTTTCGCCTTACTGTGCTTTTCTGGGAGAATGGCCAATGAAAGGAATAGGATCTCCGTTACGACACATGGATCCAGAATTATTAAAAAAACCTTCCGAAACAAGTTGGAGTGCTGGGGGAGTGTATCAAGTACAGAAATACTACGTCATACGTAGGGCTGGGTGGAATGACGGAATATTCCGTTACCGCGGAATAAAATTTGAACGTAAGAGATTTTTCTATTCCGCGGAATGTAAATAAGTAGGCGTGGTTAACTCGCCGCTTTGTAAATTGGGCGCTATTCTGAAAAAAACTAATGAATTAATCCACCCGTAACCGTAACAAACATTCTTTTGACCTTTCAGTCTGTAGTTTAGTGATCTGCTCCAGTCCGGCGCTATTCTCACCCGCAGTGCTCGTGCAGGGATCTGCGCCAGCATATAAAAAAGCTCATTCTCAACACGTATTTTAGAAGTCGGGTTGTTTTGTAAAGCTGTTAATAGTTTTAATAAAGTTTAACTTCAGGCGAGCCAAGGTGAAACTTGTGTTGAAATGCGCGATGATGCTCGCCGCGTGAACGCTTTGATGTGACGCGCTTCTAACTCCAGTTTTGGGAGACACGTGAGTAGTCATCAGAGACTCGCAGTGCAAAAACAAGCCAGAGAATAAACAAACCTAAAGACAGAGAGTCGCAACACACTAAAATCGCCCATCTAATAGAGAGGGAAGAGCGATAAAGACCTAGCCAGACCCCATTAACACCAGTTTATAACACCAGTCATATACTGTACTTACTACTATATACTTCCTACTGTTTACATATGATATAGTCAGAAGATAAATATAAATAAATAATACATCTGATTATGAGAACTTAATTTGATATCTTTAGTACATTTTCATAACTTGCCAACATTTTAACTACGGTGAGCATTTAAATGAACTGTAATAAATAAATTAGTTAAATCAATCTAAAAATGAGGTATAAGATATAGAATTATAATGGGAGATGTTTCATGAAATATATTGTTACCGTGAAATAAAATGAGTCATTCCGTGAAATAGATTTTTGGCCATTCTGCCCACCTCTAGTCATACGTCCAACTCTTTTTTTAACAAGTTGACCATGTTAAGCACGAGAAGCCAGCACGTTTAACAGTGTGAAGAAGTCAGAATGCTTGAATTAGCATGATAACCAATCTTTAATAAATATCACAATCAGCTGCTGGGTTATTTATTTATTAGTAAGGAATATATTTGTTTGTCATTGACTTTGATAAGCAGTTTATACGAATGCGGTCCATCACTTCTGTGTAAGACTTCTAATGCCACATATGGAATAAAATAGCCTCAGGATCATTTTCTAAAGTATGCCTCTTTATCGATGTGAAGTGCTTTATTCAGAGGTAAACAGTTGTAGGCTATGATGTGTTGATGAGGGGCGAACAGAGTGAAAACTTTACAGTGGATAGGAAACTGTATTATATTGCTCCAGCGTCAAATTAAGTTAACTGCATTTATAAAAAAGAACTGCCCATATGCAAATGTCATACACAAGTTCACTCCGCGAGGCCCAATAATTAGTACAGTTCGCGTATCGTGCGTGACATAAGCGCCGTGCCTTGATCTGTGAGGAATCGGTCCATGAGACTATTTGGTGTGGTCGCCTGACCTAAATGTCCTGCCATCGGATTACAATGAATGCTGGCCAACCCAGCTCCGGAACGACTCGTGGTGCTGTTGTTGGCCCTGGAGGATGGCGTTGAAGCACCTCTCCTGTTCATTCCTCAACGACAACAGGGCCTCGTGTTGTTCTTGGTGGAGGCCTGCGAGTGATGTGAAGACGTCCGCAAATGGCGTTGACGGCTGGGACTGCATACTGGTGGCGGCTCTCTGACTTCCTTATCCTGGGTTTCGGCACCACTGTAGTAAGTTCAGAAACGAAGGAAGCGGACGAGGTCGGCTTGGACTGCTGGCTTTTTTATTCCAACTTAAACACACTCACAAAATGGCACCTTTAAACACAGGCGCTTTAACATAACAAGTCCAGTTCAAATTTTTCTCCTTCTTGTCGAAGTCTTTCTCCTTCTTTAGCACAGCCAGTCAGCAGTCCGTCTCTCTCCTTGTGCTCTGCTTCTCCAGGCTATTTAACCTCTCCCCACACCACTTACTGACATGAGATACAGGTGTTTGTCATTTGCGTTTTCCTCGCTTACTAACCGCTTGTCTCTCAGCTCTCTCTCCCGCTGCATGCTTCGCTATACCACGCCCCCCTCGCCACAGTGGCTGAGAAACAAGATGGGACCAACTCTTGGCGAATGGTCCGCGAGCCTGTGGCTGACAGGCAGGATGTATCCATGAATGTTGCCTCAACATGCCTAAGCACTTAAGGCAGACGTCGTGTCCGTCCCCCTCCTCTATGAGAGTGTTGCACCCACGAGAACAGCGGGACATGCCATGCTGGAGAAATGAGCTCTTTTAGAAATTAAACACCTCTGGGACTGCTGAGACGCCCAGGGAAGGTCACTGCCGAGGAACAATCCGCTGCACCACGTCGTAAGAATCCAGCCCGAAGAACAAAAGGTGAATGAATGCACAATGGAGTCCGACATTCAAATTCCTTTTCAAAACCCCATCTGTCGGTTCGACACAGTCATTGATGGTCTGAAAGGCTTGCCACAGGCTCCGTGTGTCTCTGCTGTCTGTGAAGTGGTTGTTGATTTTTGGAGCATATGACAGTTTTGCATTTTTGATGCCACAGGACAGATTGGCTCTTGCTGTTTTGAGGGCTGCTTTATCTCCTAATCTGAATGTTTCATTCCTGGTCTTTAGCAACCCACGAACCTCTGGTGTCATCCACAGCTTCTGGTTTGCACGTTTGGTGATGGTCTTGGTGACTGTCACATCATCAATGCACTTTGTGATGAAAGCAGTCACAGTTTCATTGTACTCCTGCAGGTCTGTGTGGTTGTTGTAGGTGCCCGCCTCTTTAAACATGTTTCAGTCTGTGCACTGAAAACAGCCCTGTAGTGTTGAGCTAGCCTCCTGTGGCCAAATTGTGATGAGTTTTTGAACCGGTTTGGCAAGTTTCAGAAGTGGTCTGTATGCTGTGATTAACATAATGGATATGTGATCCGAGTACCCAAGGTGGGGGCGGGGTTCAGCCTATGCATTATTTTCCCCTTGTTGCAAAGTTCACATATTTGTAAAACTTTGGCAAAACTGTCTTTAAGTTTGCATGGTTGAAGTCACCAGCTATGATGAAAAAGCCGTCAGTGTATTTTTTGGTCGATCGCTGATGGCGCTGTACAGTTCACGAAGCACGTCCTTAGGGTTTGCACACAGGGGAATGTAAACCACGACAATAACAATAGCCATGAACTCTCGCGGCAGATAGAACGATCGATATTTCACAACCATATACTCCACCAGCGATGAACAGTGTTTGATACTACCACAGTATTGTTGCACCATTCTTTGTTGATATACACACACTAGCCACACAGCGATGAATCTCTGTCCATTCGGCAGCAGGTTAGCCCGGTGATGGAACTAGTTTGGCGTGCAGGCGCCGAGAAGGGGGCATTCCAGGTCTTACGGAGTTCCCCATGCACTTCCTGGAAATATGGCACGGGAGCTGTGCTCAGACCCGAGGTGTCACGACAAGCTACTTGCGCTTTAGATTAGGGCAGTAATGTAAAAGTAAGGGGGCGTAGAGTGTGTCGCATTTCAGGTCATACATTCAAATTTGTGACTGCAACATGTTCGTCCTCGCTTGCAGGCAAAATAGTGCTATTTGAGCCTCCTGAGACCGGTTTGCCCACTGGATTATTCAACTCACCATCTTTAGTGCAGGTAAAGGGTGGTACTGTTTCTGTTACAGTTTTTTAATGTTGGCACTGTCGATGTAGAGCTTTACCCCACTACAGTCATAGGAAGGTTGAGGGAAGTATATTTGGTGAGTTTACCCAATGGAGTGGCTGAAGTCTAATTGCTGACCGCTCAGGTGGACTCCTGCGACATTTCTGCTATGGCTATGCAGATGGAGTCAGTCGATTTAGGAGGGTTATTGGCTGAAGAACCGGAGCAGGTTAGGGCTCTCCTTTATGAGTACCAAAATGTGATCTCAACACATGAAGGGGATTTGGATTTGACCTTCTTTCCCAGGAGATTCCCCTAACAGATGATATCCCAGTCCGGGCAGCATTATAGATGTATTTCGCCATCAGAATATGAGTTGGTAAATACCCACATTAGCCAGTTGCTTGATGCGCAGGTAATTTGGGAAAGTTACAGTCTGTATGGCTCTCCAGTTGGTAAGAAAGAAGGACGGTAGCCTAAGCAAAGGGTCAGCTTAACTCTAAAACACGCAAGGACAATTTTCGGTTGCCTCGCTGTTACGAAAATCTCTGTAATTGTTTTTGTATTTTAATCCATAGGAAGACCAGTGGGATAGTCCTATTGCACGAGAGCTGCGTGACGTAATCGGGGATTCCGGATATAAATGGGCGTTGACGCAGAAATGGCGGCTCTCCTTCCATGACCATTGCTCTCGCGGGCGTCTCTCCCAGCGCCTCTTTGGATTAGTTTCGTTTCGTTATGCTTGGATTTCGTTAATACTGTTGTTTTTCTTGTGTGGTTAGTAGCAGCGGGTAGTGTATTTTATTTTTAGTTCACGTTTGTTACTTAGTAAGAGCTGAAGCGAAGGAAGCAGTTGCCCGGAAGACTCACCTGTTTAATATTACTTTGTCGGAAGTGTTGGACTTTTAAGTGTCCTGCATGTTCAAAAATTGAAGGTAGGCAATCTCTAATAAGTATTGAAGTTTATTAATCTGATTAAAACAAAATACAGCGCGCGCTGGGTTGCTGGACAACACTCCTCTGTCCTTCCAAGGAACAACAACCCCCACAGCACACGTTCACAGCATTTATTCTTATTTCACGCCGATCTCTCTTCTGCTGGGGGGCCGGGATCCCCCTTGTTTCCACACCAACCAACTTCTGCCTTATCTGGTTCCTGCAAAACACTCCTGAGAAAACAACACATAACCACCCCCTAAACAACTGCAGCCAAAGATGCCCCTCTATCCCACATCTCCTATTGAAAGCACATTTAGTATTGCAAACAGCTTTTAAATACTTCATAATATGAGGTATATGGTTATACTCTAATGCATCGTTGCCAGAAAATAAAATATGTAATAACAACAGTAATATCCTTCAGAAGCCAGGTAAGAACTTTCCTCCGAGGCAGATGTAGTCAGGGTTTCTGTTTTCTTAGTGTCCTATCCGTTGTCTACTACTTTCTTTTCTGGTTAATGATTTATTCGATTTTGTGTTATTATTATTTGTGAAATCATATTATTATTATTATTATTGTTACCTCTGGAATCCAATTTTGTCCTTTTAATTAAATGGAGGCATTTTTGAAAGCAACTCAGTTTTTGTGATTTTTTGAATATGATCGGCCGATTTCCATTTGGTTTGACTTATTTAGTTATCGAGCCTTAAACTGGTTATGGGCCGTAACATATTTTGGGGGCTCGACCGGGATTTGAAGAATTTTGATTAAATTCGCGTGGCTTTGTTGGATTTGTTCACGCTTTGAAATTGTTACTTTGTAACTTCGTTAGATCACAGTTGCTTGATGCGAATTTCGTTTTCTCTCTTCATTGTTTACCTAGACGTTTTCTGTATAATCATGTTTGATTTGGAAGGGTTTATTGCGAATCCGACGCAAGCGGAGTTATTTCAAATTAACCGAAATGATCTTATGAAAATAGCTGCCTATTATAAGGTCAGTTTTCGCGTCACTCAATCTAAACGCGAAATTCAGATTTTGCTCGTTGAATCTTTGTATAAACAAAACGTCTTTGGTGAAGAGGAGAAAATTGTGGACTATCCTGAAGTTGTTGAGGGCAGTCCAGAAGATGTTGCGTTGCAAATTAAGAAAATGGAGTTGCAGGCTCAGGAGCACGAACGAGTTTTGTTGAGGGAGAGAGAGAAATGGGAACGTGAGACTGAGAGACAAAGACAATGTGAGAGACATGAACTTGAAATGAAGAAGCTTGAGATTGAACAAGTTTGCCGTCTTAAAGAACTTGAATTGAAAGCTCTTGAAAAGGGTGTGACAGAGACTTTCGATTTTGATGTGAGCCGTAACATTCGTATTGTTCCGCCTTTTCGGGAACAAGAAGTAGATAAGTTTTTTTCTCTTTTTGAACGTGTTGCTAACAATCTTAAATGGCCCAAAACATTTTGGCCAATGTTATTGCAGTGTGTTCTTGTGGGGAAAGCTCAGGAAGCTTATTCTTCTTTGTCGGTGGAAGACACTCTTGATTATGACAAGGTAAAATCTGCCGTTCTTAAAATGTATGAATTGGTTCCTGAGGCGTATCGCCAAAAATTCCGTAATCATCGGAAAACTGATGAGTCTTACATTGAATTCGTTCGTGAGAAGGAATCAATGTTTGACCGATGGTGTGGTTCTATGAAAGTAAAAACGTATGAAGAGCTCCGTGAATTGATTCTCTTAGAAGAATTTAAAAACTGCTTACCAGAACGTGTCGCAACCTATCTAAATGAGCAAAAAGTTCTAAAATGTTCTGCAGCAGCTTCTTTAGCTGATGAATATATTCTTACACATAAGAACGTGTTTGGTATTGTACAAAATCCATCAGCTAGCAGCAGTCGACGGTGATCATCTCGTAGCCATGATCGTGTTCCGCATACTGATAAAGTGGAGCAGTCTGGGAAGTCTCCGTCCTCACCTGTCTGTTTCTATTGTAAGAAACGTGGACACATTATTGCTGAGTGCTATGTACTCAAAAGGAAAAACAGTGTCCCTAAACCAGTAGGTTTATTGATGACGTCCTCGTTACCGTTACAAGGACCGGAGTTGTTACCTATTAAAGATGACCTCTGTGAAGAACAGGGGTATGTGCCGTTCATTATTGACGGATTTGTATCTTTGGTAGGTAAACCAAATTCGCTAAAACCAGTCAGGATACTTCGTGACACAGGAGCTGCTCAGAGTTTTATTCTAGAAGGAATATTACCGTTGTCTGATGAGAGCTCTATTGGTTCAAGTGTCTTAGTACAGGGATTTGAGATGGGCTTTGTGAATGTGCCTTTGCACGAAATTGAGCTTGAGTCCTCCCTTGTTACCGGCCGCGTTGTTGTTGGGTTGCGACCGTGTCTTCCCGTTCGAGATGTCTAAACATAAGAAGTTTTACCTGTTGCCATTGCCAAACAAAAACACTGACAACAGCTGTAAATAATCAATAAAACGAGCGGACTGAACAGAAACTATCTGAACAGAAACTATCATCGAAAATGCTTGCGTTTAACTTCATAACCCTTAATATTAAAAAGTACTGCCTAAAAATATATTGCGTATGCCAAAATCAGAAGCACTCCACAAATAAGTTAAAGGAAAGGAGATGACAGGGCACATCCTGTAAGTTTTCTTCCACAATTTTCTGTTTTTAGAGCAAGTGTGTACACGACTAAAGTAGCTAATTTTGCAGTATCTAATGACGTTCTCATAGTCATATATGTTTGACCATAAATCATCACAGAGTTTATTAAGTTGTTTCTTCGGTTATAACAGCTCAAGCGAGCCTTACGCGCACACTCAATATTCCAGCATCTCAGACAGCATTGTTCATTATCAAAATAAAATTGGTATTGCCAGTATAATTATTATACATGGTTTTTAATTAAACATATGCACGCAACAGGTCACCACAAACATTTAACGTTAGCGCTTGAGGAGAGGGATCTGCCAAATGAGGTGCCGGATTAAGCCTAAGTGTAGGTACTCCTGTCAGTTCGTGCCTGGATCCATTGAGTGAGCATGTACAGGTCAGCCAGGTTACTTGCGTTAAAGATAACTTTTTTCAAAAACAATCACGGTCCTAGACATTGAGTGACCTTACATGTTAAAATAAACATAAAATACAAAAAAAAAAAAATGCATGTGGGCCTAAGCATTTTTGTGTTGTTTTTAATTTAAGAATAATACAAAATTGTATTTATAAAAAAATATATCTCATGAAGTTCAGTGTAGTGCTTTAAGTGTAGTGTCTGGAGATCATCATCAGGCTGCACCTCCACCGTAGGTCTCGACTCTTTTCTGATGATGTGTATAGCGTAGCACATGTAACAGTAACAGGCCCTGTCAGATTCAACCCTTAGACTTTTATACATTGAAATCCTTTCACATCATGATCTTGTCCTGCCTGCTGTAGTGTAACAGGGAATGGTTTCATTGCCTGCAATCATACTGTGGCCCCGTCTTCAAACACAATCCCATCATAATCACCTATGTTAATAAGGAAAAACGCAGTTCAGTTAGACCCAGCATGTAATACATGTTCTGTGTGTAAAACAGTGAGCTTGACACTTATAATTTTTCTTGCCACATTTAAGTAATGTGCATAAATTGACTCATGCAGATCCAGGCCAATTTGCTTCAATGATAGTGATGATAGGTGCACATAAAGTCACTCACCATCTAAAAGATTGTAATCAGTCAGCTATTGATTCAATTCCTTTTTTTTTAAATGTGTTTATTAATTTGTATAAACAAACATACAGAGGACAGGACCAGACAAAACAACAACAAGCTGGGAATAACAACACAAAAACACAAACAGGACCGTCTGTTCCTGGTTAATGTGACAGGTACATTATGCAGTATAAAGTTAAATACAATGGGAGCTGAATACAGAAAGAAAATATAAATAAATAATACTACAGTTTTTTTATACAAATGCTCTTGTCAGTATAGCAGAGATATTTACATTAATATAGTCAATAAATGGTTTCCATGTTCTTTCAATGGCCTTAGTTATTGAGTGCAGAAGACAGGTGAGGAAGTCCAGTGGTATGTATTCCATTATTGTCCTATGCCATCCCACCAATGAGGGGGCCTTATCTGAGATCCAGTGCTGAAGAATATTTTTCCTGGCACAAAATGTCATAACATTATACAGTTTTTTCTGATATATATATCAGTTACACGATCACTGGGAAGACCCAGAAGGAGGGAAACCAGGTCGAGTTCAAGTTCCTTGTTCAGATCCTTCTGAACAAGTAAGATCACCAATTTCTTTCTTACATTTAAGACAAAATGGAGAGACATCCCTTCTGTACTTGGACAGACGGTTTGGACCAACATGTGCTCTATGCAGTATTTTAAAATGCATCGCTGTTGTCCGGTTACAAACAGTTATTTTCCTTGCAGTATCCCAGATGTCCTCCCACATCTCCTCGGTTATCATAACACCCAGTTCCCTCTCCCAGATCACTCCCATCGTCCGAGCGCTGAGATTTGAGCAATCCCTCAGACCAGCATAAAAGGTTCTAATGGAAGCATTGCCCTGAGAAAGAAGTACTTGTTTCTCTATCTGTGTGGCATTCATATCAGCAAGCAGAGATGTATCTTTTATAATAAAGTCTCTGACCTGAAAATAACGAAAAAGATCAGTTCTTGGTATGCCATATTTTTCCATAACTTGATTGAACGTCATGAGGGTAGGACCAACAAAAAAATCATCCAGGGAAGAGATTACCTTAGCTGTCCAGCATTTGAAAGCCCTGTCCAAGGTTCCTGGGTGAAAGTCAGGGTTATCAGCGATCGGGGTGAAAACTGACGTAAGCCCGATCTGCCTTCCATATGCTGTGTAATCCTCCATGCTCTAACAGTATTAATTGTAACTGGGTTGCTGCAAAGCTATTTAATACATATCAGTTTATCAATAAAAATAAGATTTTTTAGAGGACACTTGGATATGGACTTCTCAATATCAAGCCAGAATGACAAAGCATCATCTCTAATCCAATCAGCTATGTATTTTAGATGGGAACTCAATCGATATCTCTTAATATCTGGTAGATCCAGCCCACCCATAGCACTTGGTAACTGCAACACTGACATCCTGATCCGTGGTCTTCGTTTACTCCAGATAAAATAACTAAACCAGCCATTCAGTTTTTTCACTATTTTATGATTGAATAAGATGGGAATCATTTGTATTGGATAGAGCAAATGTAGAAGGACATTCATTTTCAGAAGTGAAATCCGGCCCAGCCATGATATGGGAAGATTGTTCCATCTCTCCAAGTCTTGTTTAATTTTGTCGAGTGGGTTAAAGTTGGCTTGAAACAACTCGTTGAATTTAGGTGTAACATATATGCCTAAATATATTAAACCTGCAGGGGACCACTTGAATAGGAAAGGATTGGGATTATCTGGTGGTTGTCGTAAAATACCTTTACTTTATATCCAGAAAAGGCAGCAAACTGGTCAATAATCTGAATAAAACAAGGGATTTATACAGATGGGTTTAACCCGAACAGCAACACATCGTCTGCATATAATGTAATTTTATGTGATTTTTCACCCAGATCCAATCCAGCCATTAAAGGGTCTCGCCTGATAGCTTCCTCTAAAGGTTCAATAGCCACTGCAAAAAAGAGTGGCGACAAATGACAGCCCTGTCTGTTGCCCCTCTGGACCCCAAAATTTGAGGACCTAATTCCTTTGGTTAAGACTGCAGCCATTGGTTGGGTATACAGGACCTTCACCCATCTAATAAAGCTATCACCTAAGCCGAACCGATCAAGTGTAAAAAATAAATAAGACCATTCGACACAGTCAAAACCTTTTTTCCGCATCTAGGGAAATCACAAGACCATCTATTTCCTGCTGTTCAGATAGCTGGATAATATTTAGCAATCTTCTAATGTTGTTATAAGAATTGCGGCCCTTTATAAAGCCAGTTTGATCCTCCTTCACTATGATTGGTAGAAGGCCATCTAGGCGTCTTGCTAAAACTTTGGAAATATTTTTTAAATCCACATTCAACAGCGAGATCGGCCTATAAGAGGCACAATCCTCAGGGCATTTCCCTTTTTTTAAGGGAAACCATCAAATATTTTGACTTGAATTTACTTTTTCATATGTTTTATTTGGGTTAACTTATCTCATGTGAACTTGCTTGCTCCGCCCTCTTGACAAGTCACTACGCAGCGCAATGGTGTTATTAATCACTGTAAGTTTGGCGAGAGTTTGGGGTTAGTGAGGAGACTAGCAACAGTTTTCTTCAATCGCATGACATGTGAAGTTTGAATTTGTTGTCTTTCTTGGGAAGGAGAACCGGAGATGTTAAAGGATAAAATGTTTGTATTCACTCCTATGATTGCATCTCTGAGGGTGCTTTATCAACATGGACATGTGTATAAGAAGACTCTGCAGCTAACCTCAATGGGCTGAAGCCAGCGAAAGGATTCACTCGAACACTATTAATTATGCACATTGCGCAAGAAGTTGCTTCGTATGAATGAAGTGGACATGAATGAGCCATGGTCACGACCTAAGTCTGTTTACATAAAATAAGCCTGCTCCCGAGCAAGTTTAAGCTATCAGACATGTTGCTATGACAGCAAGTCCAGGATGAGCGTCGAAGGACCCAACAATCCAAGATCATGCATATACTGTATATCGTCACAGTCGGGCGGAAACCTCCTATGTCCAAATTTGGTAAATTTCATATTTTTTCACAAATCGATGCTATTGGTCAGTCCCCATGTGGGTCTGTTATTTTTACAAATTATTAACCAATCTAAAGTGTTGAAATTAACTTCAGAGCAAATCTCTTAACTCCATTGGACACTTCAACTGTCTGAGAAGTCTCGTAACTCCACCTCTTCTTCACTCCGCGGGAGCCTCTCGGCAATACGTCTCCTTATTGAAAGTCGCAACGAATCCTCGTCGAGCAACACATATCAGTTATTGATGTATTTTAAATATCTACTTATTACTAGGCTTATTATACATGTGCATTGAAGTTTCAAAGTAGCAAGGTTTTTATTTATGGGAGAAAAAGGGCTGTCTACTGGCCAAGTAAGCCTATTTTTGGATAACTCTGTCTGTTTTTTAGACAATAATGAGTGAAAATAGTGAGGTTAGATACATTTGAGTAGGCCTGTTTTGTTAAAAATCGATAGCTGTAATGCTTCGGTGCAGAAGGAAGCCCGTGAGCCACGAAGGTAAGTTTGCCAGCAGATTAGGCTAATTTCCGTTTATTAGATAGCTTAGTCAGCTCATCGGTTTTTGTATTGCATCACTTCTAATTCTTAAACCTTTAAAATAGAGTTTAGGAAGATGTATGTAACCACAGTTGTTAGCTTTGGTTAACTATTGAAGCCTTTTCTCCGCCGACTTTACTTGCGTGCAGATTAATTTACGCCTATTAGACATCCTAGTCAGTTTATCATTTTATTTTAGTATTGCATCACCCATAGCTCTAACGTTTAAAATAGAGTTTAGGAAGATGTATGTAACCACAATCATTAGCTTTCATTAGCTCTTAAAGCCTCGTCTCTTGTCAGAAGGCTTAACACAACCGCAGACTTTGATGAACACTGCTGGCAGCAGCGACGTCTGTGTCCGTACCATTCTTATCAATGACAGCGTAATCTCGTATCTCCCTGCTCCCAAGTCATAAACCTCGTATCTCTAATTTTGTGTTAATGTTGGTACCCGACAGTCTATGATGGCAATATAAGGTATAATATCAACTTTAACGATACAATGTTTAATAACTCAAAAAATATGCAGTTGTTTTAATTTCCTGAAAAATAATGGTTTTGGAGATGCGAGGATTCCGCCTGACAGCGACGATATATATATTGAGTGCTGCTTAGTTTGTTACTTGACTTGATTATATTATGCATATAATTGTAGAGTATTGTTGCCTAGAACATTATTTAGGTAGCTGGTAAAAAGTTAGATTTGATTCTGTTGCAAAAACTAAAGGAATAATAATTTAGTTTGATTTATGTTCTGTCCAATGTTGGCATTTGTAGCATGTTAGCATATATTAATACAATTATATACAAAATGTGTTGTTTAAATTAAAAAACGGGTTCAGAATTTATTCACCTCAAAAATCTTTAAATCCCCCATGTTACTCATGTAAGGGTATTCCCCCAAGTAGGAAAAACTAAATTCAAGCCCTGAATAGGCCCTGTGTAGAGCAACAGGTACATGTGGATTTTCTACAAACTAACACACAGTATAACACACAGAGCATACAATGTAATTATTGTGTATCTAACTATTAAACCTTGTCATTCATGACATTTGCTGTATGTGTTTGAGTGTTTGTCTTTTTTTAGAGCTACTTTAAATAGCCCAACTGGACATAAGTGTTCATGATGAGATGAACAAAGAGAAAGTTGGCAGGTTATTTATTTTCATCCCCCATTCAATATTTGATGGAATAACGTTTATTTATAACACAAAACTAGCCCTTTTAGATGATTCTATTATCATACTCTCAAACCTCGAAAACAAAACCCTTGGTTAATACATTTACATTCTTGAGCAAACCTTTTGGCATTACCAACTGGCAAAGCAGTTGTGAGAAGTTGTAAAATACGAAAGATGAACATCCTTCCCTGGGCCAACCATTCTGTAAATATCTCAAAAGCATATCAGCCCTTCCAGTGAATTTGCTAGTTTGCTGCAGGTCTTTGCTGCTGCTCTGTGAAGCTGCTTGGCTGCAGACAATCAAATTGTTTTGAAACAAAAAAAAGTGGTGTTGAGCCTGGCAGTGGTAGAACACACTTTTGTAACAAGAAGTAGCCCTTTGAGTCATCTCCTTGAACAAATAAAAATCTGAAGCTGTGCCCCCACAAAGACTGCAATTCTTGTACTTTGTGTGTTTCTGTTCAACTTTTCTGTTGCTTATATCATATCATATTTTGTAAGGACATGACTGTAAATAATAACAAAATCTTTATTTTGTGTGAACACAGATATACACAGAGTATGATTTCTCTCTGTAAATGCCTCATAAATCATTTGATAAATAAATCTAGGAAAAGTTATCTGTCTGTCTTACAGTTTCTTGACTCTTATGATTTACCTCCACTGGTCTCTTTGTTTCAGCATGCATGTTAGCTGTTGGGTAATTGGTAGTCCTCAAAGAGTACCCTCAGCGCAACCGGGGGCTCCCAATCCTATTAGCCTAAATGTCCTGATGGCATGCAATGAAGACTGTGTGTTTGATCACCGGTGCTCAAGAGAGCTGTTTTCCAGCTGATGAGTGCAAAAGGAAAAGAGGGCTTTAAAACTACATACTTGGCAAACTGATCTCCTTAACTCTCATCAGAAAGAGGGAGAGTTCAACACTCCACCTCTAGTTTTGACACCCCTGTGCAATTGGAGGTCTTTTAAGTGCTGAGAGGCGTGATGCTGCACACTACTCTTGAGCTATGTTTTTGAGTGTTGTATATGTGGAGCAGTATCATCATGTCTGTGAGTTATTCACGAGAATAGGGCACGAGAGCTCCCATCATTATTATTTTGGAATAATCCAAAAACAGGAATCGGGTATCAAGAGCAGAATTATAACAAACCACAGAAATCAGGTTTCGACTAACAACAACACTCGACAAAGAACTGAACCAAAAGGCAGGGTATAAATAGAGTCCGGTAATGAGATGCAGGTGTATGTGATCAATAATCAGGGGAGTGCGAGCAGGACAGTTCGTGAGGGAGTGACGATGCAGGGGGCGTGGCTGGTGAGGGGGAATCCGGCGTCATTACACTACCCCCTCCTCCACGGTCCGTTCCAGCGGACCCTACAGGGCGGCGAGGACGACCTCTGGGACGAGTGGTTGGGCATTCAAGATGGTTGTTATGGAAGTCTTTGAGGAGAGAAGGATCCAAAATATCCTCACAAGAGACCCATGACTGTTCCTCAGGGCCGTAAACCGCCCAATCTACCAGATACTCCAGCCGGCCGCCTCGTCTTCGAGAGTTGAGAATTGACTCCACCCTGTAGATCTGCTGGGCTTCGTCTAATGGAGGTGGGGGAGGAGGCATATCCATCACTAAACCGGATTCTGTGGAGGAAGCAGAGACAATATCAATGTATGGCTTCAGCAGGGAAACATGGAAGGAAGGGGAGATCCGGTAGTGAGGGGGAAGATGGAGACAGTAGGTGACTGGGTTTATCTGATGGGTGATAGTGAATGGTCCAACATATCTGGGACTCAGCTTGCGGCAGGGCTGTCGCAGATGCAAATTCCGGGTGGATAACCATACCCGTTGTCCTGGAGTGTACAGAGGTGTTGGGGAGCGACGGGCATCGGCTTGGAGTTTTTGTCTGCGAACAGCCTGCTGGAGGTGTTGATGGGCTGAGTCCCAGACCCTCTCGCTCTCCCGTAACCAGTGGTCGACAGCTGGCACCGAGGAGGAATCTCCCGACCAGAGGAACAAGGGAGGTTGATAGCAGAGTACGCACTGAAATGTCCTGAGTCCGGTAGATGCTTGGCGAAGGGAATTCTGTGCGTACTCGGCCCAGGGAAGGAATCGGTGCCATCTGTGTTGATGGACATGACAATAGGATCTCAGGTACCTCCCTACGTGATTGAACATGGATTCAGCGGTTTCCATCGCTGTGGGCAGGCGAGGTAGGGGTTTGAGTTTGCAAGCTTTAGAGAAACGGTCAATGGCAACGAGGATACAGGTATACGTGTCAGATCGGGGCAGGTCAGTGATAAAGTCTACCGCTACATGGGACCAGGGGCGATTGGGAACTGGGAGTGGCAGTAGCTTACCCTCTGGAAGACATCGTGGATTCTTGGATAAGGCGCAGACCGAGCAACCCTTGATGAAACGGGCGATATCACAAGACATTCCAGGCCACCAGTACCGGGTTGAGAGGAGCAAGACAGTGAGCTGACTGCCTGGGTGTCCTGATCCCGGAACAGAGTGAGCAGAGTCCACGAGGGTGCCACGGAGCTCGGGGGGAACGAAGATCTTACCCTCGGGACCTCCTGGTGGAGCGGGGTGGTGATATGACCGAATGTCCGCGTCAAGTGTCCATTGTATAGGACTAACAGTGAGCAGACAGGATCCTTTGCAATTCTCTCCCCACTGGAGAATCTTTCCAGTTTGCCAGTCCATGATGGGTTGATGGAGAAGAAGCCAGGGTCGTCCCTGGACGAGCTGTGAGGTGGAACCCTCCAGAACCCAAAACATGATCTCCTCTGAATGGTGGAACCCGGCTCTTTAGTGTGACCCGAGGTGTGTGGAAACAGATCCGGCCTCGTCGCAAAGGTTTCCCTAGAATGTCTTGTATGAACATGGTGCTCTGGTTCCTTCTCCTGAGCCCAAGTGAGGTGAGCAAAGCCGAAGAAATAAAATTTACTGCAGCTCCAGAGTCAATCAAAGCTTTAGCAGAAAGAGATGAATTAAGGGCAGTAATCACTACATCGGTAGGAGCCAGAGAGGAAACAGATGTGGGTGTATAAATCGTACTCACCCCGGGTCGCATGGGACGGGTCAGCCAGGGGCTCCACAATACAAACAAAGGTTAAGATTGCATCTGCAAGCTCGTTCTTCAGCAGAGAGATGGAACCGACCTAATTGCATGGGTTCGGGTTCTGAAGAGCAGCTCACAGCCGGTATAGGAATGGGCGGGAGGAGATACAGTGAGTCGGGTTTGGGTGCAGGCATACAGCACTTCTAAACCAACGGTGTCATCAAACATGGCCATCTGTGAATGAATACCGGGTTCCAAGCCCTGTCGATATACTGAAATCAGAGCTGCTTCGTTCCATCCACTGCCGGCGGCCAAGGTTCGAAACTTTATGAAATAATCAGCCACTGATGAGCGACCCTGTCATACCATCAGTAGCTGGTCATGCACGGAGAGATGATCCGCGGCCTGACCGAAGACTTCTCGAAGATGTTGCATGAACAGAGTGAGTGTAGAAATCAACGGTCCTCCAGCCTGCCAGATGCCCTTGGCCCAGTTGCGAGATAATAAAAGCGATCTTAGCTTTGTCGGTAGTAAACAGAGTGGGTGCATCTGGAAATATTACATCACACTGCAAGCAGAACCCACTGCACTCCTCCACTGATCCTGAGAATCGGTGGGGTATGGCCATGGGACTCGCGTTGGACTGAGGTGGGGTGAGTAGAGTGCGCAGGAGTTGGAGAAGTTCATTGAAGGGGTCCGGGATATCTGGTGTGGGAGGTGAGGTGCTGGTACTCTGAGGCGTGGTCATTATGGTAGGTCGAGTTTTCTGTCACGCTTTTGGTCCGGGCAGAAGAGCTCACTCAGAGTACCAGTGAAAGGGGTTTTAATTAATAATCCAAAAAAGGCAAAACAGAAGACGGATGAACAGAAAGGCAAAATCTCCAAAAAAAACAGAAGTCCAATGCAAAATGAATAATCCAAAAATGGAATCGGTTATCAAGAGCAGAATATATAACAGACCACAGAAATCAGGTTTCGACTAACAACAACACTCGACAAAGAACTGAACCAAAAGGCAGGGTATAAATAGAGTCCGGTAATGAGATGCAGGTGTATGTGATCAATAATCAGGGGAGTGCGAGCGGGACAGTCCATGAGTGAGTGACTATGCAGGGGGCGTGGCTGGTGTGGGGGAATCCGGCGTAGTTACAAAGACGGTGAAGTTAGTGCACCTGTCCTAAAGATAAAACCCCATCGATCCCGGACTGCTGAAGACAATGAAGTAAACCGGCCATATTTAAGCAACCATTTCAGCTTCAATACAGGATTATAGACTCTGTGCACACTAGCATTTTATAAAAATCCTTATGTGCAAGAATGTAGTAGAATATTTAAATAATATTTGTTTAAAAACTGCTCGTACACTTGTTGCATTGGTAACTAATAAGAAGTTTGGACAGTTAAGTAAAAGTCCAAACGACATTGGTGCATAATGCTATATTTTAAGTGTTAAATCCCGTTTTGTAGAAGCACGGTTCACTAATGTAACTGCACCACATTTACGCAGTGTATGGAACCGAACTGAACAACTTCTGCTTTAATGACATTTTTAAATGTGCATCATTTGTCTCTCTCTTCTGTAACCGCGGGGCGAGAAAGTCACATGAAATGCTATTTCAAGCGTTTTGAAAAGCCTCAGCAGCCCTGCCGTAAAAAGGATCGTGTTGCCAGATCATATATTGTTGAAAAGAACAGCAAACAACGAAAAGCCCAAAATAAACCTACAAATCGACACATTTAATAAGGCAAAAAAACACTACGTGCAACCGTTCACTTTATTAACTATTTAATGTTTATGCAGCGTCATAAGAAAAGACTAAACAACAAATGCGAAGCTCTTAAAAATATGTAAACATGGCAACACCGCTAGAGCGCTGTGAATCTCTGAACATAAACAAAACAAAGCTTCTCTGTCTGTGTTTTAAGTTCAAATTGGCTAACTTTGTTGTTTTCGGCCAAATACTAATTGATACATATCAAATGGATTAAACTCTTGAGAAGGGAATTCATATTTCTTGTTCACTGCGATCATGGCTAAAATGTTGCCATGGTAACGACTGGGTGACAACTGTCAAACATCACATATCTATCCATACAAACGTGTAACCCTGCGTGGAACAATTTATACGTGGTTTCACTACTGAAACTTAGGCCAATGAAATTTGCATGCCGGCAATTGCATTCACCTTCGCTGATGACTTGAAGACTACAAACTCTAAGAGTTCTTCTTCTACACTGCCGGATTCTAACGACGTTGTGCTGCGGACTGTCCCTTCCTGCGGCGACTTCCCCTGGGCATCTCGGCAGTTCCAGAAGTGTTCGAGTTTTTTCTCTAAAAGAGCATTGCAATAAAAAAACCAGCGTGCAATACACTCATCGAGGAGGGGGGAAGGACACGATGGCTGCCTCAAGTAATGGGTTTCAAGCATGCTGGGGCAGCTGTTGTGGATAAGTTCTGCCCGCACGGCGGGGGGTTCACGATTTAGACGTTGCGTCACGGGCGGCTGTGTTCCCACGGGACTCAGCCACCACCTCGTCTGCTTCCCGTTCCGTGACAGCAGTGGCTACGGCCCTGCCATCCGCTACGACGAGCAGCGAGGATGATGAGGATTATTGTGAGCATAAATCCAGCCACTAGCTTGCGTACCGTTCGCACCTCGTCTCGTCTGTCCGTTCCCCAAGAGACGGTCCCACCATCTTGTTCCTCAACCACGTATCGGAAATGGTGCGTGAGGATGATGAGATGGCCCTTGCAGCATCGGGGGGTGACTTACTGGCATCTGACTCCGACGATTCCTTGCAGCACTCTCCTTCGGGGGGGTCGAGCTCAGGAAGAAGCGGATGTCGAAATGTCAGCCATGCTCTCCCGGGCCGCCACGAGCATTGAGTTGCAGTGCACCGCACTGCCTCTCCCAGTGCTCGTGGCCGGATACATGGTGCCTCGGGGTTGAGCGCGGCTCCAAGCCGCGCCCGCCCCCAGTGCCGTGTCTCCCGGAAGTGCATGAGGAACTCAGTAAGACCTGGAAACGCCCCCTATTCGGCACGTACATGTCAAACTAGTTCCGTCACCCTCGATGGTGGGGCAGACCAAAGTGACTGTGCGGGCCCTGGGTCGGACCATGTTCGCACATATGGTCCAAGAAAGACACCTCTGGCCAAACCTTGCACAGATGAGTGACGCAGAGAAGGTCCGCCTTCTCGACGCACCCATCTCGTGAGGGGGGGTTGTTGGGTGATGCAGTTCGCGACAGTGAAGAAGTGCCGCGACTCGGCCGCCCTCCGGCCATCGAGATCCCGTGCACCGTCTGCTTCCCAGCAGCCCTGGTCTTCTTCGGAGACCACCACCTCGTCAGCAGCCGCGGCGGAAGCAGAATCGGCTCCCATGGGAAGACCCCAGGGAGATCGAGAATACCTTGGGGCCCGACCCCAGCCATTTCATCGCTGGTTGGTTGATTCGGGACGGTTCCTGCCCCGTCCTCCCAGCCCACTTCTTAATGGTTTCCTCTCTCTCTGGGTGTTTTTAACAGCCGCTCTCACCCTCTACATGACGGTGTTCGGCAACTCAACGTTGCGTCACGGCGAGACAATGTCGAGAATATCAGCAGCCCTCAGCACTCTCAGTCGGCGGTGCGTTGTGCTACATCATCGCCATGCAGGTAGGTCAGCAGAGCCGATCTCCTCCCCATGGGCTTCCCCAAGGCGAGAGATCTGCACTGCCAGCCATCGAACCACCCCCCGGGAGGTCGATGAAGAAGATTGTACCCCTAAGCCCCCCTGTCTCGGTCCCTGGGAACCTAACAAGAGCTTCCCAAACCCTCACGGTGGCACACCGGCAGCAGGTGATAACGCCTCTCTGCCGACGCACCCTAACCCCGTGGTCTTCAGTGACCTTTCTACGGACAGGGGTCCCTCTTGGACAGGTTAGGAGGCGCGTCGTGGTAACGACCGACGCATTCCTGCAGGGTTGGGGTGCTGTGTGCAACGGGCTCGCAGTGTTGGGGCGATGGACGGGCCCCCGGCTGCGCTAGCATCTCAATTGCCTAGAGTTGTTGACGATGCTACTTGCACTAAAGAGGCTACAGCCTCTCGTGCAGTACAAGCATGTGCTGATCCGGACGGACAGCACAACTGCCGTAGCGTATATCAACACCAGGGTGACATTCGCTCACGGCAGTTAACACGCCTCGCCCGACGCCTCCTCCTGTGGAGTCAGCAGGTGATCCGCTCCCTGCAAACCACACATATCCCAGGCGACCTGAACCAGACAGCCAACGCGCTCTCTTGTCAGTTGATGCCTCGCGGAGAGTGGCGACTCCACCCCCACGCAGTCCAGCTCATTTGGGTGCAGTTCGGGCAGGCACAGGTAGACCTGTTCGCCTCCCTGGACACTACCCATTGCCTGCTATGGTACTCCCTGACGAGGCCCCCCTCGGCACGGATGCTCTAGTGCACAGCTGGCCGCGAGACAAGCGGAAGTACGCCTTCCCCCAGTGAGCCTCATTGCACAGGTCCTGTGCAAGATCAGGGAAGAGGAGTATCAAGTGTTTCTAGTTGCGCCATACTGGCCCAACCGGACTTGGTTCTCGACAACAACTCCCCCCTGGCCGATTCCCCTGACGAAGGACCTGCTTTCCCAGGGGAAGGGTATGTTGTGGCATCCCAGGTCAGACCTCTGGAACATCCATGTCTGGCCCCTGGACGGGATGAGGAGATCCTGACTGGCCTACCCCCGGTGGTGGTTGAGACCATCAATCAGTCTAGGGCCCCGGCCACTAGGCGGCTATACACCTATAAGTGGTGCCTCTTCTCGTCCTGGTGCTCTTCTCAGGGAGAAGACCCAGGGAGTTGCCCGATCGGGTACGTGCTTTCCTTCTTACAAGAGAGACTCGAGAGTAACCTCTCCACCTCCACACTGAAAGTGTATGTAGCAGCCATTGCCGCTCATCACTACTCAGTTGCTGGAAAGTCTCTGGGGCAGCACGACCTGGTCATTAGGTTCCTAAGGGACGCGAGAAGGCGGAATCCGCCTCGTCCGTGCTCCATACCCTCTTGGGACCTTGTCGGTTCGGCACAACGTCTCATTCCCTCCATCAGGGAACTGAGGTTACATCCGTAACCAAGATGTTCTCTATCGTTCTTCTGGCTGTGGTTGATGTCAACAACCTTTTCAGAATGGTCGACATTGGTGCCTATGGCAATAGCAGCGATGGATGAACGTTGTCTGCCTCTGCTTTTGGAAGAGGTCTCAAAGATGGAACCCTGGATCTTCCTGATGATGAGCCCCTCCCTGGTGAACACATTGGCCCAGTACCATTTGTGTTTGTAGGAGATGAAGCATTTCCCCTCCAAAAACCATCTTCTGCGTCCCTACCCAGGAAGAGCACTCCCTGTTGACCAGAAGATCTTTAACATCCGTATGTCCCATGCAAGGAGGATTGTGGAGAATGAATTTGGTTTTATGGCTGCTCAGTTTCGTGTGTACTATAGAGTGATGGAAATTACTACAGTAAATATCCTTTTTTTTTTCTCCAAGTCAAAATTGTGAACCATTCTGCACTTGTTCCATCACCTGTTCACTTGAGCCTGCACTGAGAAACAGGTTGCTCAAACCCTGCCTGATGGTCTGCTCTTGAATTTGTGAATAATTCCCACTTGTGAGAGTTTACCAAACTTGAACTTTGCTAAGCAGCGAAATGCAAAATATTTCCGCACGGGATTGCGTTTCTGGTCTGTCGCATTCGCATGCGTATGAATGGAAGTCAATGGAGGGAAAATTCAAGTGTGACCGCGGCTTTACACCGTGTCCTAACCAAACGCGACGCGCGATAAAAGGTATTGTCCATGTTAATCAGAGGTTTTGTCCTAACCAGTCATGACAGGGCTGCGCAACGAGCAACGGCCATTTCTATTTTAGAAACTGTTTCTATTTCTTCGACGGCGCGGCTGACAGCTCCGCCCACACAACGATCTCATTCGATGCATGTTCTGCACCTCATGAATATTAATCGCCAAACATGGATGAAGACAAGCTATATACATTTGATTACATACGTTTAGATTCGGAAATTATAACGTCTGGTGAGGCATAAATTAAGTCATGAGAACAAGACGATTCTCTCTTTGTGCACTCTTCAGCTGCAGCGTGCGAGGCTGCGTGAACAGAGAAAGATGGTTCTGATTGGCTGTGTTTTGCGATTGATTGTCTTGTTCCGTCCCTTTTTCGCGTTCGGTGTGGACAAACAAATTGCTTATCGCAGGAATCTCATCGCATCGCGTATGGTTAGGATGCGGTGTAATAACGTTCCAGCGACGTAACTTTGTGATTCCAATATTCGTTCTGACGATGTAACATTGGACGTTGTTGGGACATGGTGATGACCTCCTGAAGACATACCTGGAATGTCAGAGGCGCCGCAGGATTCTATCTCGGGGTATGCACAGAATCCCCCACCCAATATCAAGCTCTCACACACACAAATTCCAAATACTCAAGAAATGCCACAAAACTAATTAATATATAAGAGATAAATATAAGATAAATCTTGCTTATAGCTGTTTGAGGCTTACTCACCTCCTCGCTGTTCATTTTAATCTCAGGTTGAATGTTCATTAGTGCGAGTCCAGTAAGCCTGGTGTCTTTCATACTGTACTGCTTAAAAGTAAAAAAAAACATTTAAGAAATATATAATATTGTAAAGGGCAAAAATACATATAAAACACAAACGTAAATAAAAACTGAAATTAAGCTCAATATTAATGCTTTGTATTTAAATTCTATTAATTAAAATATGCACAATATAAAACAGGGTCAATTTAAGAACAAAGCAAGGTCAATGTTAATGTTACATTAGCCTTACAATAATCAAACATACATTTACATTTATGCATTTGGCAGACTCTTTTATCCAAAGCGACTTACATTGCATTATCCTTTACATTTGTACATAGGTATTTGCAATCCCCTGGGATCGAACCCACTACCTTGTTAACGCAATGCTCTTACCACTGAGCTACAGTATCAGCGCAATCCACTTTTCTGTTGAAGATGAAGAAATCATTATGAAAGAAATCAAATTAATTGAAACACATTTACAAGGTAGGAATAAACACTGCTGCAGTGAAGGTTTGAGAAGGCAGATACTGACTATATTAACGCAGAGTCAACTGAATTTAAATGATCTATATAGGTTTACAAGCAGATCAAAAGATAATATGTGTACTTCATTACTTTAATGTTTGTTTTTATATAAATATAGTTAAATTAATTTAAATGCTACGTTTAAGATTAATTCATAAATTATATCAACTATTATATCAATAATTAAATGAATGTGTTTTGAATTATAATTAATAAATGTAAATATACAATACAAATAAACACTTTGAAGCAAAATATTTTCTCTCTTACATCTTTTCACTTTTAAGTTTATTTAATTTGGTGCGAGAGATACATGGGGATTGGCGTCAGTGTCACTTTCTCACAGCGGATTTGTCCAGTTTTCGTTTGCGATCTCTAACCCAGAATAAAACCTGCTCTATTTTGCACCACTTCTGTAGATAGCCTTGTTTATATACCCTTTTTTACTTAAAAAAAAATATATATATTTTCTTTTAAAAAATCCCTACGCAATCTCCTTATTTCAAGTACCCCACACACTCTATCTTCCCCCTTTGTTTTGTTATTTATCTGAAGAGCCAGAGTGGTCAGTAATGTTTTGTGCAGGCATTACTCTATTGGTAAGCAGAGACCCATGTGTTTCTGGATGGATAATCGATGCGCTGCTTCTCTGTTTATCAAGAAACCTTTCCTTCACCTTGCCAGACCACATAAGACTACAAATTGGTGACAGCACACACAAACACACACAGCTGCTATGGTGGCTAATACACAGACGTACGCACACTTACTGAAAGTCTTGTTGTCACCCTGGCTGAGCTTCAAAACCACACAACAATGCTTGGATAACTGACTTTCTTGCAGGAACAGGTTGAATGAGAGAAAGAGAGATTAAATAGCAAATTCATACACAAGCTAAATGGTCTTAATGTTAATAGAACAGAACATTGCATGTGATATCTCAAATATCAAAACTAAAACATAAAAAAAAACATTAATGATTATAATAGTGACCAAGGATCACAAAACCAGTTTGTCTCGAGAACATTTGTTGTAATAACCAAAAATACATTGTATGAGTCAAAATTATTGATTTTTCTTTTATGCCAAAAATCATTAGGATGTTAAAGCAACAATATGGAATAATTTTGTTATGAAATATCCTAAATTCACTAATACAGTGCGATATATTTCATGCAGTTGTGCATTTACACTATCTCAAATGTTCCCAAGAATGTGCAAATCCAGAGAAATTCCCATTTAAAATAATGGCCCTTGTCTCCCTTGTATTTGTCGCATATCAGTGACTTAATATCCGCTGCTCCGTACGTCCCTCGGTTTCCGGTTGTACAAACTACAGCAACACGCAAATGCGGAAGTGGTTATACAGTAGCTGGGACGCAGCATCTGTTGTTCTGTTATTATGGATCACCATTACTCTTTGGGGAGTAAAGTAGACCCAAAAAAAGTGTAAATGTACACCAAATGACGTAAGCAGGTTTATGGACAAACAAAGAAATAAAACAAGGATTAATAACGGCGTGGCATTTTCTAAATGGAGAGAGCTTAGCAACCAACTTGGAATCGACAGAGACTCCCCTCTCGCATGTGTTTTAATAGACAGGTAAGCAAAAAACTTTGTATTGTACACGAAATACTCATGTGTAACCCCTTCTTTCTGGTTCCTTCTTACAACCACTCCGGGAAGAATAACACGGACACACAGACGGAGTTTACTTGTCGCGTTTACTGGTCTGGAATATATGAAACGACACCAAATGGCCATTAAACATCTCTTCCGGTCACATACATAACATTCTCCTCAGCAGTTTACATGTGACTGATTCACCAGATTAACAATCGATATATCAGCCTTGACAAGATCAAGAACTCCATTTCTGTTATTTCTCAAACATAGTAAATATTACAATATAAGAACATTGATGCATCGTACCTGGAATATATGAAACGACACCAAATGGCCATTAAACATCTCTTCCGGTCACATACATAACTATCAAAAATAAACAAACATGTGGAAATAAGCAATTGCAAAATACAGAGAGAGGAACCAAACGAACACCATGTGCTCCCAAACCACTCGGTGGTAAGTTCGGTACAAAACAAATTCTCCGTCGACTCTATATATCTCTTATGACTCAAATTTGAAATTAAATACTTTTAAGAGAACAATTTGACCTCAAAAACAAATTAAATAATGTCTAACTAAATTTTACTTCCATTTGACCGGAGTAAGATTCTACACTTACCATTCTCCTCAGCAGTTTACATGTGACTGAGGAGAATATGGCGGACTCCGCTTTTAGTTTCATTAGCCACCTGTAGGTGTCCTCATATCCTCTTCTTACTGATGCATTTATTTAATACAATTCAACAAATGTTTCGCAAGATGAACAAACTTTTCTTTTTTTTTGGCACAATTCATAACAAACTTATTTTACCCGTTACACATGCACAGATTATTTGAATAGTTATGAATGCAGGTACCCCTATGAAATACAGTATATGTCGCACAAAATTGTGTAGCCAGTAACGTTACTTGTAAATACTGTGGGTTCGTTCACATTTACTTTTTAAACAACGAATGTATGACCGTTTTAAACATGTGAAACTGTTTAGCATTATGCTACCAAATCAACGGACAAAGTCCAATATCAGTCGTGGTCTAACGCAGCATTACATTCAACATTTATTGCAAGCTAATTCATTACGATGACACAATAAAATTAATTAATTAACTTGTCCGTGAACATGCTGGGTCATCTCCATACGCCTCTGGATGGTGAAAACGACACTCTCCTACAAAACGTTATTTAGCTTCGCCTTTTGTTGTTGTTTCGAAAGTGCACCATCTAGCGGTCCAAATATTCCATATTGTGGCTTTAAGTAAAAATCATGTTCCATGAATGTCTTTTGTAAATGTCCTACAGTAAATATATAAAAAACTTTCTTTATGTGAGTGGTGGATACAGCAAAATCGCTAACAAAAATGCCTAGAAACACGACTACAAACTTTGCTCGCTCCTTGGGAATAACCCACTCAAATTTTACATCTATGTACAGCTTAGAATTTCAGTTTTCGGGTTCATCTATTATCAACCTCATCATTACAGATTTAAGCCAAAAGAGAGTATTTAACAGATGCTTATGCTTTCATCTAAAGTGACCCACAACGTTGAAGAAAACAATAAATCCTTTAACATATTTATGGAAAAATAAATTTGCTTTAAGATGATTTTTTATAAGTATACATTTACCATAAAATATAGCAATATTTACCAAATTACCATTAGATCTTTGGTGTGTGTACCTCTATGATATCAAGAAAAAACTAAAACAACAACAAAAAAAACACATTCTGTGTGTGATATCTGGACTTCCAATATTCTAGCTACAGAATCTTACCTTTTATGTATGACTTAGGGGGGCGGAAGCTTTGTTTGAAAGCGAGTCTGTAGCATTGTTAATTGCTTTTGACACAAGTAAATTACTATAGGTATTTAATGCACTAGTGTTCCACAAATCTCGTTGTCGTGAATAGCCTACATAACTTCTGAATTATCCTGACCTTTGTAACTGAGTATCATGTACAAAGAAGAAGGCTTAACAACAGCTTGCTGATTTCTTCACCACAATGACTCACCTCAGAATGCTTGCATGTAATGGAGCATTGATCTCATTGAAACCAGGTCAATTAGTAGGGATCGGGTATCGGACTCACAGGTTCCATTCAAATCCAATCCATTGCGTTAGGTGTGGATGTTACACTTAAGCTTCAAAACGGACAAACTATCATGAAACCACCGTAAAAGTTCATGCACTGTATTTCACGTCATGTATTCCAATAGCTCTATGCAAGGAATAAACCAATATAGCATAATTAATAAACTCTGACCTCCGCTGGTGCTGTCATCTGTCAATCTCCATCCGCCATGCATGTGTCCGGTAAAAGTCGTTACTCGTTCCAATGTTTTCATTATTCTTCACAATAACTAGATTATAGCCTATGGTTTTGTTTAAAATAAATTTTGCCAGAGACGGTACTCGCTGAGTATATTAGATTAAAGCACTGGAAGTGGACTGAATGTGGTGCGTCTTTCATATACATTTATGTATTTGGCAGACGCTTTTATCCAAAGCGACTTACATTATATTATCCTATACATAGGTATTTGCAATCCCCTGGGATCAAACCCACAACCTTGCGTTGTTAACGCAATGCTCTTACCACTGAGCTACAGGAAAGCTTTTTCATACAAAATAACAAATTTTAACTGTGGGATGGAGGCAATGCACTATGTGTTAAACGCATAAAAATCTCTTCTATTTGTGTTATAACTGTTTTGAATTTGGGGACTAAAGATCCCCACGACATCTTAAGGATCATCATCAGGATCCTGCTCGTGAGTGAAGCGGGTGCATTAAGCGCATCATTTTGCGTCCGCAGTGCACATGGCTGTAATAACATACTCGGTTACTAACGTAACCTTGGTTCTCTGAGATACGGGAACGAGTACTGCGTAGCAGGACGCTATGGGGAAAATTCATTTTTCTACGATGACTGAAGCTTTACAATAACGCAGTGAATACTGCACGGCCATTGGTGCATGCAAAGTAAAACTTTGAGCCAATGGCAGCGAAGCTGCACGGACCTATGGCGATTGAGCCCGCCAACAAAAGGGGCAGGGCTTATGGCTATATAAGCAGACACAGCGCCGTAAGGTCCTTAAGTTACTTCGACTGAAGTGACGACCAAATGCAGCATGTAAGCACGGCCAGGAACGCAGTTCTCGTTCCCGTATCTCAGGGAACCGAGGTTATGTTAGTAACCGAGTACGTTCCCTTTCATACTTTACTTGTACTGCGTAGCAGGACGCTATGGGGAACCAGTATAATCCCGCCGTGCTACAAATAGAACATAAAACACCATATAATCCCAGAGCCGTATCTTGAGGATAGGTATAAGGCAGGGAAGCCCTGCGAAAGGCAGAAAAGCCAAGCTAATTGGTGGCCTAATCCGGTTAATCATCCCAAGGAGTGCTAGGTGCCGGTGTGGTTGAGGGCAAAGAGTCTTAGTCTTAAAGAGTCTTAGTCTTAAGACCTTAGAATCTGGAAAATATGTAAGGCGAAGCCCAGCAGGTCGCCGCACAAATATCCGCTATGGAGACTCCGCTAGACCATGCACATGAAGAGGCGACACCTCTAGTGGAATGGGCCCTGACTCCCGTAGCGCATTGAAGGCCCAAGGAAGAATATGCCAACGCGATAGCCTCAACTATCCATTAAGATAGTCTATGCTTCGTGACCGGAGACCCTATGGTGCGGTCACCGAAGCAGACAAAGAGCTGTTCCGATTGCCTGAAGGGGGCGGAACGTTCGATGTAAATCTTAAGCGCTCTGACTGGACAGAGCAGATTTAGCTCCGGGTCCTGCTCGGAGGAGGGGAGCCCAGAAAGTGTCACTACCTGTGCTCTAAACAGAGTAGAGAGCACCTTAGGTACGTAACCATTTCTTGGTTTGAGGTATACCTTCGTCGTTAGGCCCAAATTCAAGACAGGAGGGGCGCACAGAGAGCGCCTTCAGAGCGCCCACACGTTTTACCGATGCTAATGCTAGAAGCAGAGCGGTTTTAAGCGTTAGGGGACGAAGCGTTAGGCGACTGCAAAGGCTTGAAGGAAGAACTCTTCAGAGTTCTCAACACCGTGGGCAGATCCCATATGGGAACGGTGAGGGGGCGTAGCCGCCTGGAACCCTTCAAAAAACGAACGACCAAGTCGTTCTTCCCAACTCCTTGGCCCTCTATTGGGGCATGAGAAGCTGCAATTGCTGCAACTTAGACCTTGAGCGTGAAAGGGGAGCTCCAGGAAGGACAGAATAAGTGATATGTCACAGGATTCTGGGTTTGCTCCGCGGGTTGAGCAACAGAGTCGCCTTGTAGATGGAGCTCTAGACTTTGATATCGTGTTCATGACACTCTTGGGGGGTTGCCAAATCATGTTGCCTGCCTGAGAGAGGAGGTCTCGTCTCAGGGGGATAGGGCACGGGGCTGCTACGAGCAGCTGAGACAGTTCCGCAACCTAAGGCTGGTTCTTCCAGAGTGGGGCCACGAACAGCACCTTGTGTGCCTGTTCAATGATCCTCCTGATCGTCTGTGGTATGAGAGCGATCGGAGGGAAGGAGCCGATTGGGCCAGTTGTGGGCCAAGGCGTCCCTGTCCTTCGAATAATATGTTGGGCAATGAGTGTTGTCTTTCTTTGAACCGCAAGAGGATCTGTTTCAGTGATCATTCTGAAACGCCGTTTCATGAGGGCGCGATTCAGAAAGTCTGAGGTCGAGGATGGGGCGGAGACCACCAGACTTCTTTGGCACGAGAAAATATCGGGGGAATACCTGGGGGAACAGTCTCTATGGCTCCTTTTCCCAGTAAGTTCATCACCTCTGTGGCAGGATGTGAGTGTCTGCGCCCTGCATTCGCGTGGGAAGCACCCCGCGAAACGCGTGGGCCTGCGAGAGAACTGAAGTGTATAGCCTCTTGCTATTTTCCCCAGAGCCCAATCCGATACCCCGAGGACGGCGTGCCAGGCCTCGGCCTGTGTGACAAAGGAGTTGAATGTTTTGCGGGAGCAAACCACCTTGCGGGGGTTTGATTCCCGTGGTAAGATTGCTCTTTTGACAAAGTTTGTGTCTTATTATTTTTCCGCTAAAACAGCGGGAGAACAGCTAGAACGGGCCCAACATTTACAATATGACATAAAAACAGTGTTTTGCCGTCACCCGGAACACAACGCGGTGCTTTGGCGCTGAATCGCTCGTTTGGATGGAGCCTGATGCACAGGGCCCAGCGTGATCTAGGGCCAGGGTCCCTGGCATGGAGTTTGAGGGAAGCGTTTTCCCTAGTGATATCGCTGGTTGGTTTTCTGCTTTCAGCGCAGTCTGCGTAGCAGGGGGAGTGATTATCACCAGCTGCTGTGTAGGCGCTGACTTAGGCTGGATAGACGAGGCCTGCAAAGACTTCTGCGCAGCCGTGAAGCGTTCCGCTAAGCTCTCCACCACGGATCCGAGTAGGCCCGTGGGAGAGATCGGAGCGTCGATGAAGGGAACCCTGTCAGCTTCCATTATCTCTGTGTGCGTCAGCCATTAATGGCGCCTGCCGCCTTGGTGGCGCGTAGAGCGAGATCAGTAGCACATGCTCAGAGGGGTGGGCTACTTCCGCCGTCCATACAATGGCAGTGGGCGGACACAGGTGTGCGGCCACAGACTCATTGAGGGGAGGCAGCCTCTCGTAACCTTTTTCCTCTGCGCCGTCAATCGAGATGAGAGCGGAGGAAGAAGAGGGTCGTAGACGGGCCGAATAGGGGGCCTTCCTTGTGAACATCTGGAAAGAATGGTGAAGTCCGCTGACGAGGGGCTTGATGGTGCCCCGGCAGGATCCACTCATATAGGCAGCTGCATGTGGATTCTTCCGGAGACGACATTGGTCCTTTGGTGGGTTCTTCCGGACATTGGTGGGTTCTTCCGGAGAAGATAGTTTTACTTTGCACGCACCAATGGCCGTGCAGTATTCACTGCGTTATTGTAAAGCTTCAGTCATCGGAGAAAAAGGAGTTTTCCCCATAGCGTCCTGCTACGCAGTATGAGTGAGGTATCGAAAGGGAACGTAGAAGCGCATGCATTAAGCGCATCGTTCTGTGTCCAGGATGCGCATGAGCGAGTCTGTACCACTCTGCATTTGAGACTTTCATACGGTGATAGTTTTGTGCAATAAAAAGAGATATATACTTTATGACACAATATTGTAAAGCATTATATCATACCCCAGTACAATTTATAAATACATTTGTATGTTTTTTACCTCTACTACAGTATTTGATTACATTTTAAAAAAATCTGACTTTTCTACTTTTAAAAGTAAAATACTTAAGTAAAAGAAGGTGGTAGATTTTAATGTACTCAAGATTTAAAAGGTTAAAAAGAACATTTATTTATGAAATGTAGTGGAGTTAAAAGTATGATGTGCTTTATAATGTAGGGAAGTATTTTTTGTCCAAAGTAAAAACACTCTGATAAAGTACAGATATTTTAAAATGTACTGTAAAGTAAAATTGCTCAAGAACTATCCCCCTCTGGCAAAAAAAAAAAAAATGCAATTCTACGTTGATCAATAAAGTGTGCTAGTATCGGATCAGGATCAGTATCGGCCGATACTCAGAATTCCGGATCGGAATCAGATTGGCAAAGGAAAAAGTGGTATTTAGCAAAGATCAATGCAGTGCTGGAAACTGAACTCCACTTGAGAGTTGGTTCAAAATATGGTTGAGATAAATACGTTTGAGGTGAGCTTAATAAAAATTCAAGAGTGTGCATAGGATTACGCGTACTGGCCAGTTTAATATACCATAAAGAGTCAATTTATTTGTTTGGTTTTGCTGTTCACATCTTTTAGATAGCTCAAGGGTATCAAACTAGATTTCTGGAGGGCTGCAGCTTTCTACAGTTTAGGTGCAACCCTAATCAAACACATCTGATTCAACTAATTAAGGTCTTCATTATTAGATACACCTGTTCAGTTGCTTGTTAACACAAATTGCTAATTAACCAATCCCATGCCAGCAACTCAGTGCACTTGGCATCTACACATGTGGCCTGTATCACAAAGCTGGTTTGGGTTTTTACCCAGGTATATTCAAGTTTAGATAGAGCATACTCAAGAAGATACCTTTTGATCTTATTGTAAACCAATATAAATAATTTTAATTCAGTTGATCCTGCATTGATATAATCAGTTGCTGTATTCTCAAACTTTCACTGCAGCAGTGTTTATTCCTGCCTTATAAATGTGTTTTAATACATGACATTTTTTTCATAATGATCTTCAACAGAAAAAGGAATTGCGCTGATACCCGAGAGAAGTCAATCAAACTGATGATGCTTTCCATGTTCCGTGTGATTGGCTGTTTGCCACACGTGTCACACTTTCAGGTGCACGCCTCTCACGAACTCTGGATCAAACCAGAGTTGACAGAGAAAGTTTATATCAAGCGTTATGCTACAGCGGAACCTGATCTAAACCAGGTTGGGTTCGTCTGGTTTGTCAACTCAAAACTTACTCTGCAACTCTGTGTTTTTTCACCTCGCTTCATGAGAAGACTTGCTGTAGTTCAAACAGAGCATTCAAAATAGGGAAGAAAGGGGATTATCATTTTAGTGACTTTGAATGTGGCATGTTGTTGGTGCCAGACATGCTGGTCTGCGTATTAAAAAAATTGCTGAACTACTTGGATTTTCACGGCCAACCATCTGGGTTTACAGATAATGAGCTGCAGTTGTAAGGATGAAAATGCCTTGTTGCTGTCAGAGGTCAAAGAAGAATGGGCAGACTGGTTTGAGATGATAGAAAGGCAACAGCAACTCGTTTACAGCCAAGGTATGCAGAATAGCTTCTCTGAACGCAACACGGCGAACCTTGAAACAGATGGGCTACAGCAGCACAACAAGCTATTCTATATATGCACTGTTCCAAATTATTATGCAAGTGACATATTAATAGGATTTAAGTACAATAAAGAGTCAACTTTTTGTTTGTGTTGTTTTTCACATCTTTTTAGATAACTCAAGGGTGTCAAACTAGATTCCTGGGGGACCACAGCTCTCTACAGTTTAGGTACAACTCTAATCAAACACAACTGATTCAACTAATTAAGGTCTTCAGGATTACAAGAAACTTAAAAACAGGTGTGGGTTGGAGCCTAACTCTGCAGAGCTGTGGCCCTCCAGGAATTGAGTTTGACACCCTTGAAATATTTTCTATCAATCTCAGACAGGTTTGTTCAATAGTTTGCTAGGTCTTCTTAGGTAAATTGGAACCCTACTTAAAGAGGTTGTTTCACATTATTTTTGCAGGACACAGTTCTTATGCAATATTTTGAAGAATACTTTCCGAAGATGAAAAGTATAAAACAATGCAATGTCTTGCAAAAGGCAGAAAAACTAATAATATTTTGCAAAAAGTAAATGGAGGTTTTTGAACTGTCAAAAGATTTCTGAGTGCCATAGAGCACAGAAGACCTCGGTCAGATAAGACTTATTAAGGAAGGTTTTTGTCAAACAAATGAATTGTGTTAGAAAGGCAGCTGTAAAAAAGTCACTGCTGAGCAGCAGACATGTGTTTGAATCTAGTGGAGTCTCAAGATCCCCTTAAACAGTTGTATGTAAAGCTGCCTTCCAGTCATTTTACAACTGTTTAGCACCATGGTATTTATACAGCCTGGGAAAGTGTGTTTTTCTGCATGAAAATTGCTGCACTTTTCTTTGTTATACCACAGCAGAAAATTATCAGTTATGAACTCCACATATCTTGCAGAAGTCATTTTGACACCCTAAAGTTACCTTCCATCTACCGTAAATCTGACTGTTTCTTGTACAGAAATCGTATTGATATATCACTAGCATAATAATTTGGAACACAGTGTATATACTTAAACATTGTGTTTATTTTTAATTGTTCTTATTTTCTGTTTGTTTGTTCTTGAGATTAATTATACAATCCATACCTTAGTTATTTTATACAAGTGTATCCTGTCAAGATGGAGCAGTGTTGTGTTAACAAGACAGCGGAGAACTGGCTCTCCTGATCGAGTCTGTTTTCTCCCAAGGTTGTTTTTTTTATATTATGAACCTTTTTTGTTGGTGATTGGGGACCCAGTTTTATAACCTTTTTTATCCCTGAAAACACTAAATCTATTTCCCTGGTTATATAAGTAAAATTGGTTATTAACTGGGGGATTAAACTTCTTGGTCCCAGTCTGGGTCCCAGGGTCAACATGATGTTGTCCTAAGGATATCAACCACTTGCCAAAAACAGGAGAGCCTATATACATCATTGGAGTTTTGGTTCCTTGCCACTGTCCGCTGATGTGTACTTGCTTACTTTCTGTGTGTTCAACTTTAGTTTTTATTGTTTTTTTCATCTACATGTGCAATGCAAATAGTAAGTGTTATGAGGCTATAATTTGCACAGATTGGAAAAAGGTTCCCTGGTCTGATTTGTCTCGATTGGAAAAAGGTTCCCTGGTCTGATGAGTCTCGATTTCAGCTGCAGCATTTAGATGGTGGGGTTAGAATTTGCAACATGAAAGCATGGATCCATCCTGCCTTGTTTCAAAGGTTCCGGCTGATGGTGGTGTTATGGTGTGGGGGATATGTTCTGGTTACACTTAGTACCAATTGAGCTAAGCGGCCCAAAACTTAGTAAATGCCACAGGCTACCTATAGTATTGTTGCTGACCATGCCCATCCCTTTATGACCACAGTGTATCAATCTTCTGATGTCTACTTCCAGCATAATAATGTCACAAACCATAAATATTCTCAAACTGGTTTCTTGAACATAACAATGAGTTCACTCTAATCCAATGGCCTTCACAGTCACCAGATCCCAGTCTAATAGAGCACCTTTGGGATGTGGTGGAACGTAAGATTCGCATCATGGATGTGTATCTGCAGCAACTGTATGATGCTATCATGTCAATATGGACCAAAATCTCTGAGGAATGTTTCCAACACCTTGTTGAATCTATGCCATAAATTAAGGCAGCTCTGAATGGAAAAGGGGGTCCCGGTAATAGCCAGGTGTACCTAATAAGTGGCCATTGAGTTTATAAGACTATGATAAATAGCATTTAAGTACATTCAAGCAAAAAGTAACATGTTTGTAGTGGAGTAGGCGGGGCGAGACCGTGAGTCGAGGCCGGTGAGTGAGTGTTAATGAGCGTCAGCTGTGCACGCACTGGTCTCGTATCACGAAGGAGAGGAGGAGCATAAGAGAACGAGCGACCGGACCGTCACTGAGAGAGGACCGGGCCTGGGCCCGGACACATGTTAAGTTGATTTATGTTTATGTTTGTGTTGCCGGCAGTCGTCCGTGAGGGGCTGCCGGCTGTTTATTGACTTCCGTGTTATTATTTGTTTATTTATTTAAAACTTTATTTAAATGTTTGCCGGTTCCTGCCTCCTTCCTTCCTTTTATTGAACCTTTCTACAATGTTATAAACCTTATAATATACAAATTAAAACTAGTTGCAGCATAGATTCAGAAGTTATCTGAAGCCTAGGTTTGAGGCCAAATGTTAAATAATCCAATTCAAATATGTTTGACTCAAATAAGTATGACTCTTCTTCATTAATTTAGCATTGCAGGGCTTACAAACACTGTTTTTCACATTTAAATTCAGACCCAAGCATTTTCTTAAAAAATTTGTTTTTCAGTCTGTACTACTCTTTTACACTAAAATAAATAAACAAAGAGTTGGAATATATGCAGTCACACGGCTGCCACGGTAACAGAGTAAGACTCTCTAAGGTGGTAGTATGTGACAGAAGATTCATTTAAAATTCTTTAAGAGTGATCATTTGTGCCCTGCACAGATTTTCTGCACAGGAATATTTGTAAATAGATCCTTTGTAAATACTGCCTTTCTTGCCCGTCAGAAGGCTTCACTGTGCACAGTTAAGCATTAAAAATGTATCTGTGGCAGTGGCAGGAAAGGCTTAGCACATTGCCAAATAACTGATCAAAAAGCAAAAGCTTTAATCTTTGCTCAAACGTGTCGACCAGCTTGGCATGCCCTCCACCCTGTGGTCTCCTCCTTAAAATGGATGGTAGGAAGTGTGGAAGTCTGGGTAAAAGGTGGAGGGGCTACACTGTCTACATAAAAGAGGTCAAGTGTGATGTTCAGGCTTAAGAAAAAAAGCATGCGTTTTAATTAGAGTAAATTCAAGAACATTTTCAAGAAATAGATACTTAATACACAGATCGGTGTCACAACAGGCCATTCAGTAGTGGTCTTGGGCTATTTACATTTACATTTTTTTTCCATCCAAAGCGACTTACAAATGCACAATGGACAAATTACAATTTTTACAAATAACAATTGAAGCAATCAGTGCAACAGAAGGGCAGCAATGCCTAAGTGCTATAGAACTGGTCTCTGTTAGCCTTACACAGCGCAAGAAGCTAGTAAGTACATACACATAGACAATACTTGTTTTAGTATAGTAAATGATAGAAAGAGTGAGAAAGAGGAGTCTGTATTATTGTGTCTGGTGTTGACAAAAGAGATGTGTCTTAAGCGAATCTTAAAGACGGCTAAGGTCCATCTGTTCTTATATACTACTGAACAAAATCTTAAGACCGGGGGAAACATTTCAAGTATTCGCATTTCTCGCTGGTGGATTGTAACCAGGTTATAAGTACTGCTTCAAAATGACAAAACAAGAAACAGGAGCAAGAGACAAAATAACAGAGAGTAGGCAATTTAATGAAAACTTCATTTAAACTCAAACAGGCTGTTCATCAGATGATCAAAAGTTTTTAAGACCATAGCCATAAAATGTTAAAATCTGCACAAAATATGGCTTTTATGTCATTGTTCTTCAGGCAGTCACACTGTAACGATCTCCTGATGGCAGGATTTTTGAGCTGCACAAACAAGGCCTCTCGCAACGTGCCATCGCTGGCGAGGTGGGACGCAGTAAGACAGTCATTGCAATTTCTTAAAAGATCCTTAGAGTTAAACGTCTTCAAAAGCCACGTCTCCTTTCACGCCACAAACTTGCCCTTTGGAATTTGCAAGGTAGCACCAAACATGAGGTTATGTGGACATGTTGCAGTGGGCCTCCCTCTTGACTGAGGGCCCTCTGTGCTGTAATGACTGGGTCTTTCAACAGGACAACGCTGCAGTTCATAACGCCCGCCTGACAAAGGACTTCTTCCAGGAGAATAACTTCACTCTTTTGGACCATCCTGCATGTTTCCCTGATCTAAATCCCAATGAGAAAGTTTGGGGATGGATGGCTGTTTACAAAAACGGACGTCAGCTCCAGCACGTGGATGCCATTCCAGTGTTTCCCATAGGGTTTTGACAGACTTGTGGCGCTGGTGACGTCACAAACTAATTAGCATATTTGTGATGCCATCACATCGTGTTAGCACTTATCTGTATTATTGCTAATAAGTGTAATGTTTCCCCCGGTATCAAGATTATGTTCAGGAGTGTACATACAGATAGCAGATCATTCCACCATCGTGTAACAGCTCCAAAAAATCTCTGTGAAAGTGATTTTGTACCTTTTTGGGATGGCACAACAAGAGGTTGAGCGCAAGGATCTGGACAGTACATACATCTGAACTAGTTAGTGTGGATAAGGGGGTGAAGAACCAGTGGTCGTCTTGTACATTTATATTTATGCATTTGGCAGACGCTTTTATCCAAAGTGACATACATTGCATTGTATTATACATTTGTTTCTGAATATGTGTTTCTCAACCCTGGTCCTCGAGTACCACCTTCCAGAATGTTTTAGATGTCTCCCTATATAAAACATCGGCTTTAACACCTGACCCCACTCCGAAGGCAGTTAGTATGTTAGTCTCCCCAATGAACACACTAACTAGCTGATGAGTTGAACCATGGTTAATTTTTTAATTTTAAGGGACTAAAGTATGACTCATAGCAATAAACAAAATAATAAACCAAATAACCATAACCTTACCATAACCATTTAGCCAACTTTCGTAACGGACAAAGATAACCATTTAGCCAACTTTCTTATGGTATAACCCCAAATATAAAAAAACACGAAAAATGAAGAAAAACAACGTTGGACAGGCAAATCACATGGTCTTGTGAATTCAGCCGCTTCGCTTTTGAGAAGCTCCTGGTATACATTGGCACCACATTGAGGACGGAACAAAACCTTGTTTGAGCCGTGATGCACCACAGATGCGTAGATACGCAGATCCGCAGTTCGATACTGCTTGTGAATTAGTGCCAGAACTAAATGGCTAGTCAACTAGTTCCTAAAAATCCTAAAATTGCATACATTTGTGTATGCATTTTTTCCACCCACTTTGTGTTAATGAATAAAAATAATAACATATAACAATTTAACGTACTTTATTTATATGTAAATACACATTTATGCGTTAAGTTAATACTTGTTTTAAAAGCAGCAGTGCAATTGATGTGTACATTTTATTATTCCATGCGTGTAAATTAAACCATGATGAAAGTATGAGACGTGATTCAAGACACAGAGTCAGAGAGAAAGAAAAAGACAGAATGAAAACAGACATTGAGGATTGAGAGACATAGGCTTTAGTGTTTGTAGAAGCCAAGCTTTATAGATGGGGTGTATCTGCTTGTACGTGTTTTCACTGGTTTTTCAGAGAGGAGCAGGGGGAATTGAGCATCTGATTTCACAGAAACTGGAGCTCTCTTCAAAGAAGACAGCAACTATCCCCTACTGATAGAGCTCAAGCAAAAGAAAACAGCAACTGAGCATATAATGTAGACAGGCACGCACACACAGACATTTAGGGCCATATTTACTAACAGCTGGCGGAAGCGCAAACGCCTCTTTTGGCGTAAATAAAAATAATGTGTGTACAGACACGTAGTGAAAAATTGTGCTGAAAAGGCATATTTCAATGGTGAAGAGAACTTTGTTATGTGCTTCAAGTTGTATCTCACAAAGATCTTCAGTGAAATCAATTGCTTGGATTATGATGCACATAGGATTATATTATTCAGCATATATAAAGAAAATCATTAAGAATCAAGAATATATCTTAGAACATATAAATTGCCACAATATAAATACCACATTTAGAAATAATAAAAAAAATAGACCATAGTCTGTTTGTGTGGTCCATCTCTCCAAGTGAGTTCTTCATTAGACAGTCTCTTTCTATAGTGAAAATGCAGCGTGAGAGGGAAAGGAGAAGAGAGAAAAAGAGACATGGAACATGCTAAAATATTCATGGCCAGAATCCTACTTAATTGATATCAAGTTTTTAAATGGGGTCAAATGTTGTTGTGCAATATAACACAGGCTGTTAAGTGCAGGGGCCTCGCATCAGATGCTGAGCATACATCAACAGCAAGCAAAACCTTTAATGAGCTGTGCCAAATCAGGAGTAAGGAATTTAAAATAAAGTGAAAATTCTTTTTTTTTTGTGCACAAAATTCTAGTAGTATTGAAGTACAGAATGCCTTGCTATCTATCTTGTGCTAAAATGACAGTTTATTCACATTTATTACTAGTAACCTAGTGTTTCTGTTTTGTTTGCTCTAAATAAAGTAATATTTTGTTACATTATATCACGGTCCCCTGTCTTCCCTCACTCACCACCAGACTACATCACCCAGAATCCTTTACACCCATCATCCATGTTTGATAAATGTTGGACTACTGCCTCTAGACTTTTTACAAGCAGAGTCTTTACGACGCGTGCAGAGAGCAGTTTTGCTTCCACCTCAGAAATGTTGCCAAATTATGAAATATTCTGTGTTACTGACGCAGAGAAGCTTATTCATGCATTTGTGACCTCAAGACTTGACTACTGTAATGCACTACTTAGTGGTTGTCCTGCATCATCAATAAACAAGCTACAGTTAGTTCAGAATGCAGCTGCCAGAGTTCTAACCAGGTGCAGAAAATACGATCACATATCCCCAATGTTATCATCCCTTCACTGCATGGCTACCCATTATGTATCGTATTGTCTTTAAAGTTCTTTTAATTACTTATAAAGCCCTACACGGTTTAGCCCCTACATACTTAACAGAGCTTCTATCACATTACAACCCATCACGCTCTCTGAGATCACAAAACTCCAGACTTTTGATAACACCTAGAATAACTAAATCCACCAAAGGTGTCATGAACATGGGTGGTGAGGACAAGGACAGAGGACCCAGACGCAGACAAGGGGTTAACAAGACATTTAATAAAATATAAATACAAAACAAACACCCACGAGGGGGTAACATAACAAAACATGGAAACAGGAACAAGGACTAACTACACTAACACTAACACTAACACTAACACTAACACTAACACTAACACTAACACTAACACTAACACTAACACTAACACTAACACTAACACTAACACTAACACTAACACTAACACATAACTACAATAAACTAGACTATATAAAACACAGACACTCACCACAGATGACACAAACAATGAACCAGCACAGAACAGAAAACACAAGGGCATTATAAAGGTCACTAAATCAAGAGGGGACAGGTGTGAGACATGAAATCATAACGAGCACAAACAAGGAAACAAGAGGGCAGGAACATTGACAAGACCGGAGAGAGAGTATGGTGACCCGTAAGTGCCAAAATTGTCTCTCTCCAACATAAAACAAGGGATCCTGCTCTGAATCATGACAGAATGCCCGCCTTAAGGAGCGATATCCTGACGCTCCTTAAGGTGACGAACAGGACAAGACAGACTGTGATAATGACAAGAAACAGGGCAACATGATAAAACAAAAACCATAAACATTTTTGGGAGGTCTCAAGAGTCTGAGGAAAGGGAACACAAGAGTCCAAGGGGGGAGCACAAAAGTCCAAGGGGAAAAACTGGGGATGCCGGACTGGAATGACCGGCTGTACCGGACTGGATTGCCGGCTGACGCACGGACTGGATGGCCGGCTGACGCACGGACTGGATGGCCAGCACCACTGGATGGGCAGGACTGGGCGTCGACAGGACGGGACAGGATGTCGGCGGCTGGGCAGCGCTCTCTGGCAGCTGGGCAGCAAACAAGAACACCGGCTAGATCGCCGGCAGGACAGGACAGGGAGTTGACTCGACAGGCCTGAGTACCAGCTGAGATGCCGGCAGGGATCTGTGGCGGGAACAGGACACCTGCGGCCTCGACCCTGGAGAGGAACCCGGCAGCCTCGACCCTGGAGAGGAACCCGGCAGCCTCGACCCTGGAGAGGAACCCGGCAGCCTCGACCCTGGATGGGAACACGGCAGCCACAACCCTGGAAGGGAGTCCTTCAGCCCCAACCCTAAAAGGGAGCCTGTCCGCTTTCACCCTGCAGGACACTGGATGGGAACACGGCAGCAACAACCCTGGAAGGGAGTCCTTCGGCCCCGACCCTGAAAGGGACTCCGGCGGCGTCGACCCCTCCCCCAACGATCCCTCTGTCTGCTGGGTCCTATTGTGGCTGGTTCAGTCTTTCATGAACGTGGGGGGTGAGGACAAGGACAGAGGACCCAGACAGCAGATAAAGACATTTAATAAAATATAAATACAAAAAAAAACACGAGGGGGTAACATAATAAAACATGGAAACAGGAACAAGGACTAACTAGACTAGACTAACACTAACACTTGACATATAACTACAATAAACTAGACTATACAAAACACAGGAACTCACCACAGATGACACAAACAATGAACCAGCACAGGACAGAAAAAACAAGGGCATTATAAAGGTAACTAAATCAGGAGGGGACTGGTGTGGACATGAAATCATAACGAGCACTAACAAGGAAACAAGAGGGCAGGAACAATGACACTACCGGAGAGAGAGTATGGCAACCCGTAAGTGCATTATTGTCTCTCTCCAACATAAAACAAGGGATTCTGCTCCGATTCTTCCTCAAGACCAAGAAATCATGACAAAGGGGGGTAGAGCTTTCTTATACATAGCACCTAAACTCTGGAATGGCCTTCCCGATAGAGACACACTCTCCAAATTTAAATCAAAATTAAAGACACATCTTTTCAGCCATGCTTTTACTTAATGCATAATATGCTAAATAAACCACTGGAAGACTGCATTTATTAGATATTATTTAATAGAATTATCTTGCTTGTTATATAAACATCATGCACTGTGCTATATTTAACTTTTTTGTGTTTTCTTATTTTCTCCTGTAAAGCGTCTTTGGAACAATGCACATTGTGAAAAGCGCTACATAATTTGAATTGAATTTTTCGAGATGGTCCTCGAGGGAGTTTCGTAAAGTGGGAGCTGGTAAGTTAACTCGCCGCTTACCATCGGCCCCACCAATGAGTGCGTTTACATGCGCATCTATCAAAAATCAGCTTAAAAAGAAACCTGTTTTCATATGTTTACATGCATGGGTTTCATGGGTTTCTCGAGTGCAGTGACACCACAGGCGATTGTCTGTTTAGTAATTAAAAATGCAGCGGGAAAACGGTCAGAAGCTGTATTTTTATATCTCTTTTCATATCCGCAGTACCTGCATATGCAACGTCTCGGTTACGTATGTAACCTCGGTTCCCTGATGGAGGGAACGAGACGTTGTGTTGAAGACGACAGATGAGGTTCGCCCTTGAGAACCTATCAACTCTGACTACTTTTAAAAAAGGCCAATGAAATTGGCGAATTAAATTTGCATGCCGGGCTCCGCCTCCGGATGTCGAGTATAAAAGGAAGCCGGCGTGCTTCTTTCACTTACCTTTTGTTCTTCAGAGCCTTCGCTCCTGACTACTGACAACTGCTCGTATCTACATCGCCGGATTCTCACGACGTGGTGCAGCGGATCGTCCCTTCCTGCAGCGACTTTCCCCTGGGCGTCTTGGCGGTGCCAGAAGTGTTCGAGATCTTTCTAGAGGAAGCAATTTCCTTCTAAAAGAGCAAATTTCTCCAGCGTGGCATGTCCCGCTGTTCTCTCAGGTGCAACACACTCATCGAGGAGGGGGACGGACACGATGTCTGCCTCGGGTGTTGGGCTTCCAGCACGTTGAGGCAGCCGTTGTGGATACGTCCTGCCCGCACTGCGGGCGGATGACGATTCAGACATTGCGTCACAGGCGGCTGTCTTCCCCCGGGAACCAGCCGCCACCTTGTGTTGCTCCCCATTTTCGTCCGCTCCGGCAAGCACCGAGGGTGACATGAGGACTATTGCAAGCGCTAATCCGCCAACCACTGGCTCACGGACCGCTCATACCTCGCTCGTTTGATCGTTCCCCAAAAGACGGTCCAACTGTCTTGTTCCTCAATCAATTGTCGGAAACGGCGCTTGAGGATGAGATGTCCCTTGCAACGTTGGAGGGTGACTGACTGGCATCTTTCACTCTGATAATTCCGTGATGCTCCCTTCTTCGGGGGGTCGAGATCAGGAAAAATCGGACGTTGAAAATGCCGGCCATGCTTTCCTGGGCCGCCGTGAGCATGGGGCGGTAGTGTACGCACTGCCCCCCAACGCTCGCGGCTGAATACGCGGTACCCTGGGTTTGCGTGCAGCTCCAAGCCACGCCTACCCATCAGTGCCATGTATACCGGAAGTGCATGAGGAACTCGGTAAGACATGGAAACGCCCCCTTCTCGGCGCGTACAGGTCGAACTAGTTCTGTCACCCTTTCTTCCCCTGTTGGTGGGTCAGCTAGAGGATATGACGATGTCCGCCAGAGGGAATGTGCCGCTGCGGTCCAACCCGCAGTTGGCTGCCACCTGGGGGCTCGATATAGACTCCTGTCCTAAGCATGTGGGCATTCCGGTGTCCCTGATGCCGGGAGCTTGCACTGCTGCGGGCAGAAACTGCCCCTCTCTTTACGCTACGGCGTGGAGGGGGGGCGGAAGCTGCCCCTCTATTCGCGCTCCGGCGTGGAGGGGGGGGTGGAAGCTGCCCCTCTCTTCGCGCTATGGCGTGGAGGGGGGGGCGGAAGCTGCCCCTCTCGTCACGCTATGGCGTGGAGGGAGTCCCAACAGGGCAAGACCGACCTGGCGCTTATGCAGAAGATCCGCGCTGCCACCAAACCGCTTACGGGCGGCCCTGGGTCGGACAATGTCCACACTCGTGGTCTGGGAGAGACACCTCTGGCTGAACCTTGCATAGATGAGTGACACCGAGAAGGTACGCCTTCTCGACTCACCCATCTCGCAAGGGGGGGCTGTTTGGTGATAATGTCGAAACAGTAAAAAGCAGACTGAGGGTATCAAGCATATCCTCCCCTGCCGGGACTCGACCCCCCCTCGGGCTGTCGAGATTCCGTGCACCGTCTGCTCCCCAGCAGCCTGGTCCTCTTCGATGTTCCCCGACTGCAGCCCCCTCATTCAGCTGGCCCACCGGAAGAAAACGTCAAGGAGGAGACCACCACCCCGTCAGCAGCCGCGGCGGGAGCCAATGCGGCCCTCACGGGAAGACCCCAGGGAGAACACCTTCAGGCTGGACCCCAGGTTTGGAGGTCATTCAAGGACGGTCCTGCCCCGTCCCAACAGCCCACTTCAAGGGGTTCTCTCTCTCTCTGGGAGTTTTCACAGCCGCTCTCACCCTCTACAGGACGGTGTTCGGCAACTCGACGTTGCGTCATGGCGAGATACAGTGTCGAGGATAAACAGCAACCCTCTACACTCTCACAGACTGATGCTACATCATCGCCAGGCAGGTAAGCAGAGCCGATCGCCCCCCCGGGGGCCCCCCCACAGCGGAGGATCCGCTCTGCCAGCCATCGAACCCCCCCCGGGAGGTTGATGAAGTAGATTGTACCTCTAGTCCCCGGCTGGTCCCTGGGAGTCTGACAAGACTTGCCCAAACCGCGACGCGGCTAGGAGATATGATTCGTTTCGGCTACCTCGTCCCTCTACCCGTGATGTTCAACGGGTTGTGACCCGTACTTCAGCGTTCTCAGAAAGGAGGGTTGCTAGATCTGCAAACCCTGAACAGGCACCTACTCAAGCTGCCCGTCAGGATGCTACGCAGAAGCACATCTTGATGTCTACTGGATGTCAAGAAGAGTTCATGGCAAGTGACCTAAGCGACACTTACTTTCATGTCTCGGTCTCGGAGGTCGGGCATGTCAGTACAGAGTCCTCCCTTTCAGTCTGTCCCTTCCCCACGAGTCTTCACGAAGATTGTGGAAGCCGCCCTCACTTTCCTCCGGGAAAGAAGTGTGTGGGCACTAAACTATCTCGGCGAGGCGCTCGTGAGATTTGTTATGTGCACACAGGGACTTAGTGCTCTGGCACGCAGATAGATTCGGACTAGAGGTCAACCGAGAAAGAGGCTCCGAGAATAAGAGTAGGCTCTCCCCAGGTAGAGCATCCTCTTTTTCGGCATGGAAAATTTCGTTCCTTTCTTGGTAAGGAACTTAACTCTGCAGAGCACACTTAGCCGGTGTTGAGCTGCCTGGAGCATTCCAGGCAGTCAGCGGTCCCTCTGAAGAGGCTCCTGGGACAGATACATCCTCGACGGTGGTGGTACCCCTCGGGTTGATGCACATGGGACCGCTCAAAACACTGGCTACAGAGTAAAGTTCTGAGGAAAGCGTGGCACACCGGCAGCAGGCGGATGGTGATTACGCCTCTCTGCCGACGCACCCTCACCCCTTGGTCTATAGTGATACGTCACTCCCCGCCCGCGGGGGCACAGGAAGCCTGCGTCTGCGCGGGCTCCTGGAGACCTTTTCTCGGGAAGGCATGTCGACAGAGGGATGGGCAAGGGATGGAGCAGACCAGCGGGGGGGTGATTAGGCGTCTTACATTGAGCGCATATCGGGCAGGCCAACACGAACTGTCTCACATCCTTGGCCAGTGATGGCCACCAGAAGCGCTGGTGGATGGCAGCCAACCTTTCCCGAATTCCTGGATGGCAAACCAATCTAGAAGAGGATCCCCACTGAAGGACATCAGGTCGCAGAGCAGCCGGTACCAACAACCTAACCCCTGGGCACTCTACTGGTACTTGCACCTTTCATCCGGCCTCTCCGCTACTCGCCGTTCGATTCCCCAAAAGAGAGTCCCAACCACCACCCTTCTAGGGGGATGGTCTCGGCCGAAAGCTGATCCTTCATGATCCTTGAGGTGATTAACAACATTAGGTGCAGCGTGTCCATTTACAGCACCACGTTAAACAGTCCCATGTGCACGCAGATAATTTTTCAGGCTTTAAGTTTAGGATATTCATATTTGTTGAAATGAAACGTTGATTAATATCGACCAAAAACAATGCAGGGAGGCCAGCAGAGAAGCGCCGAAGTCAGAGGGGCCATCGTCCTCGGTAAGAAAAGAGGCACATCCATCAGCACTCAAATCAGTTTGATGAAATTCAACCATCTGTAGTAATAGTTCATGTATAACGACAAGTAAAGTAATGAGTAAATAACTATGTTAAGACTGTGCTCTTTTGTATTGTCATTATGCGCGTTTGTGTAGAATAGGTGCATGTGCGCATTTGAGTGCAAAGTTTGTATACTTTAACCACCTCCGAGGATAGTGGGGGACTCGAGTCACTGGCACTGTTATATTGGGGGTCGCGGGCTGAAAAGTTTGGGAACCCCTGATCTAGAGGGACTTTCACAGTTATGATGCAAAATTCTTGGTCGCTCCTCTACCCTTCAAATCACTCCGACCACTTATCCCCAATTAATTGAGATAAGGCACTCTCACTGTTTCTCTCATTAAAGCCCACTCTAGACAAAAAACAGAGATGAGAGAAAACGTTCTAGAGTTTATGGGAAAGATGTTGGAGAACAAGCATTCCAAAATAGCACCTTCACTCAAAGAGAATGAAGAAGCCTGGTATTTACCAATCTTTGTAGTAGTGGTGGGCCGATACCGATACTGTGGATCTATATCTTGTCGATACGGACATTATTTTGCTGGATTGTGTATCGTAAGTGGCGGGACGATCAAAACGCAGATCCTGTGAGGAGTAATTTTATCAAGCTTTAATCAGGAAACCGCTGTTAATGTTCTCTTTCTGTCGGTCTCTTGACGTTGTGACGAGACAGAATGGGGTTTGAACTTGAGAACCTTTCATCTCTGATTGTACTTTGCATTTGTAATTTGAACTTTGGCGAATAGCATGGCATGGCAGTCTCCGCCTCGGGCATACAGGTATAAAAGGAAGATGGCGTGCCCATTCATTCACATTTTGTTCTTTGGAACCTGCGAGGCATTTACTTATGCTGAACACTTATTTCGTCTCTGAAGAGATTATACTGCCGCACGCTAGACGCAGAGCAGCGGACTCGTCCTCTTGTATGCAACTTCCCCTGGGCATTTCCGTAGCGGACAGAGGTGTCTAAAAGAGCAAATTCTAACAGCGTGCATGGGACACCGGACATGTCTCACCGCTGTTCCCTTGGATGCGGGCGATTCGTCCTCCAACCCGACGGGCATGATGCCTGCATTACATGCTTGGGTTGCCAGCATGCTCAAGTAGCGTTCACTGATACGGCATTTCTGCACTGCGAGCACATGTTTATCAAGGTGTTGCAGTCACGGTTGACTGTGTCCATGCGGATTGTCCATGCCACGCTCATAGAACCTGTCTCCGATGGGCGGCAGTCGCCCGTCCCATAGTGGATCCTTGCAGTGAGTCTGTGACAAGGATGAGGTTTCCGTCGCAGCATTGGATGCCGATTTGCTGGCATCGGAAGCAGAAGACTCCCATGAGCTCCCGGCTTCGGCCAGTCGAGCCCAGGATAAGGCTCCTGGTACCAGGATACGGAGCGCTGGGCCAAACCACGCTCCGCCCTGGTACCGTTCTTCCCGGAGGTGCATGAGGAGCTCGCCAAGACCTGGTACACCCTCTTCTCGGCACGTTCTAGGTAAACTAGCTCCGTCACCCTGACTTCCCTCGACTCAACGCTTCAACCTTGAGGGCTCGACCAAGGCTCCCTTCCAAAGCCAGAAAATATTTTTTTGGAACTTGTGTTGAAGACTTACTCGGCCTTCACGCCATGGCCATCCTGCAGGTCCACCAGGCCAAGGCACTGAAAAAGCTGGACTAGGGAAGACACGACCCAGCTGTTATGCAGGAACTTCACTCCACCACAGATTTCACTCTCCTGGCGACTAATGTGATGGTGAGCATGCTGGGTCATACGATGCGCAAGATGGACATCTCTGGCTCAACCTTGCGCAGATACGCCCACCTCGCCTTTTCAGGGCCCGGTACCCAAATTGTCTAAAAAAGAGCTTCCTTTCTCCCTGGGTGTGTATATCAGAGCACAGCATCACCTCAACTTTGTGTCATGCTGATCCCTCAGCCTTCAGCACTCTCCACTCGACGGTGCGTCGTGCAGCGAAGACTACAGGCAGGTAAGTCAGCAGAACAGCCCACTTCTAGGAGGACATCAGGAGCGGCTCCAGCAATACCATCACTTTTGGACTGCACTGGAACAGCCACAGCCCACTCTGTCCCTAAAAGAGCTTCCTTTCTCCCTGGGTGTTCCAGCATGCAGCTGCCTCAACTCGACGTTGCGTCGTGCCAATCCCTCAGCACTCTCCTCTCGGCGGTGCGTCGTGCAGCGAAGACTTAAGGCAGGTAAGTCAGCAGACCCGATCGCCTCCCCTTCATCAGGTGAGTCAGTGCGCTGTTCCAGCTTCCCTACTTCCTCCACTGGATGAAGTATAAGCATTCCATCCATCATTAAGCACTTTCCAGCTTACAAGCCGGGCAGAGCAGCTTGTTTTCCAAACCCAGTATAGGTGAATTTCCTGCACGAGGTGAACCCCGATACCTGAGCTAGTGCTCCACACGTAGTGACTCCTCCTCCTTGGGTAGTCGCATCTGACGTTTCCTCACCCTTGGTTCCCCTATCGGTGAACCTGTGACCTCCCCTTGGTGGACTCCACAGCTTTTGTGCACCCCTGGTTGGGGCACCACACTACTACTCCCATTAGATCTCCCCACTGGTGAGACCATGTAGGTAGTCCACGTATTATCTCCCTACGGCAGATGTGGTCTCCGTAGCGTTCCACCCTCAGGCGAGGGGGAAGCGCTTCCCAGTGTTCCTTACGGTGCTGGGGAAAAAAAATTAGTTTCATATTTATATTTAAATATTTTGGAATAATATTATTTATATTTTCATCTATGTTGACTATGGAAAGTTAACAGCATGACTAAGACAGGCTCATAAAAATGCGCAATATGTCTGGAGACATGGAGTGAGTCAGACAATATTTTGACCACTTAATATTACGTTTTGTTTTGTGGAAAGACTTTCTTTAAAGTGAAGTTTGTTTTTGTATAAATTGTGTCTCAATATTAATCAATGTTCCAATACCAATTGTCTAGATTTAATAAATGGGAAGAAAACTAAGAACGTCGGTGAGGAATGGATTGAAGTGCGTAACAAACGAATAAACCATGTTACTACGGCCTCTGAGTAGGGCTGAAACAATATTATCGTCCTGTGTTTAATACATTTCTTTCATACTTGCTTCAGTTAATTAATAAGATATTGATTTTAGTTGGTTTAAATTAGGTAGATTAGACACACACATTCGCTTATATGGGTTCCCTTCTGGACACGAGCGATGTGTGTTTGTGCTTCTGCTTCATAACCAAGCAGCCCAGGAGCCCTGTCGTAATAGCTTGCACTGGGGCCCGTCATCACTACTTACGCCACTGCCTCTGATTAAAAGGATCAGTAAACTGGAAAAATGATATGTTATACAGTAAACTGTATAACATATCATTTACCTTTGTGTTGTGGCAAGAGAGGTCACCAGACTTTTCTCCAGCCCCACCACCACCACCTGTCCTCTTGAACCCAATCCCCTTCCATCTCATTCAGACCATATCCAGCCAATGTTTCCCATATGATTTTAACAGACTTGTGGCGCTGGGGACATCACAAACTAATTAGCATATTTGTGACGTCATCACGTCGTGTTAGTGTTAGAACTGATCTGTTTTTTTGTACTCTATTATCTGTCACATGATACTGTATTTTACAACGGGATGCCACCAGCAGTCACCCTTCACCGCTGCTAAAATCCTGATTTATAAATGCAACATCATCTTATAAAATCACAATACAGTACATCTACATTAAAGTGCGGGTATAAGCTGTTTGCCCTTTCTCGACAATGTGTTGCTGTATTACGAACACTTCTTTGATTTTAAATGCAAATGACAGTTAAATACGAGAGGCAGAGGGCTCGCGCACACACATGGAGCTCATCGGAAGAGAGTGCATGAGAACACGGAAGAGGAGGACGCGCGCGCGGAAACGCCCCACTCACACCAGAGCATGTGACCGCTCCGCTAAATGACTGTACGCTTCTCTAAGTCGCTCACGGACCAAGCCAACGCTTAACTTCGCTCACATTACGCTCGCGCTCATCGGTAAAATAATTCTTAAAGAACTTATTGACAGTGCGCTTAAAAGGAAACTTTTTGCAACAAAACTTTCTCTGAAACCTGTGGGACAACATCCAATTTCGTAAGACACCTGCAAAGGCATCACAAAGAGAGGTAAGTTAATTCCATTTTTTAGAGTTAGCATTGCATTTGAGTATTTTTATACGTTTAGAAAGTAGTGATAAAGTAAAGATAAGATTGATCGTTTTTTTTATTGTCATTGCGATATGAACATGTTATTTAAGGATGGGCACCGAAACTTGGTACCGGGCTCGAGAATCAGTGACTGTTTCCCGTTTCCCTGTGGTCTTTGCTTCCGGAGACATTCTCGAGCCCGGTACCCCTCTTCCCTGCAGAGAAAGAATGTGTGAAATTCTGTTGTCCGGCTTCAACACATCTGGGGCAACCCCAGGGTTTCACCCCCCATTGTGGGGGGTGACAAACACTGACAGGTGTGTTCAGGTTGTTGCCTCATAGTAGACTGACACATGGAATCAACCATACTGGTAAGTGCGTCAATGCGAGCAGTAGGTTGCATTATTGGGCCGTGTTTCATTTTCTGACCAGGTGCCTCTTTTATCCCTCGGTCCGGTTCACTTTCAAGTTGATTTTTCATTGCTTTCCTTGGGATGAGTTATTGGGCCCAACCTTCGCTAGTTTTCCTCATTAGTAATTTTCATCACTCTGTCTGCACACACTTGTGTATATGATGCCAGATGCATAGTCACCAATTTCCCCCCCATGTATTTTAAATTCCTGATACTGCAGGCAGGAGAGGTCTCGCAACAAGACTACTTTTTCAGTTATCCCTGTGAGGTACATTCCACATTATTACTATTCACAGGTGTGTCACTGTTGTGCATGACGGGTGGACTAGGAGTGGAATGCTGTATGTGTGGTGTAAGATTCTGAATGAGGCAAAAGGTTCCTTTATGTTTAGTCTCCGGTCATTGGCTAACTGCTAACAAAGTTAGCTTATACATGTGCTAATATGGGAAAATAACTTAACTTGTTCCCCTGTTGTTGTGATTAGGTGGGCAAACATAATAAGTTTTGACACTTAACTAAACCATAATCCATACCAACAAAAGACAGGAGTTTATTTAACTTTAAGTGATATAAAGTGTATAGTATGAAGTGTGTAGTGAAAACATCAGCATTTTTATGATAGTTTCTTCTGGTCCGCTCGGTTTAACTACAGCTGTCGTCATTGTTTTTGTTTGTTTGGCAATGGCTGCAGGTACTGTATGTGTTAAAATATCAAATAGGAGACTGTATTCTGTCGATTGTGGCACTAAACAACACAAAAAGATGATATTTTCAACTCATCATGTAGCTGAATCTGTACTGATTTGTATTGGCTGCCTCCAGTTTTCCCTTTGTTTTGCCTTCAGCTAGTGCTGTGACATAATCGTGATGTTGGCCGTAAAGGGGTATAGCACCTCAGGAAAACAGTACAGATACAAAAGAAAAATCCAATAATAAGAGCAAGTATCATTTTGTATGTTACAGTATGGATGCAAATTATTTTATCTGGATCCCCCCTTTCTGTATCTGAATAACCTAATCTCATCCCCTGGCGCCGAACGCCTGAGAAAAGACCATTGGCAGTACCGAGTCCTCCCCTTTCCGGCCACTTTCCAGAGGATGATGGAAGTCATTTTGCGGCCCCATCAGGCCTACGCGGCGGCCTATATTGACGATCTGGTCATCCACTCGGATAGCTTGGAGATCTGTTGCGGAGAGTGCTAGTCGATCTACAGAAGGCGGGAGTGACGGCGAATCCGCGAAAATGCCACCTAGGGCTTGACGAAGCTCAATACCTGGGATACCGTGTAGGACGAGGGCTGATTCAGCCCCAGAGCAGGAAGGTGTATGCCGTAAGGAACGCCCCCCAACCACGGACCAAGACCCAGGTACGAGCTTTCATGGGGTTGGCAGGGTATTACAGATGTTTCATCCCTAACTTCTCCTCTATTGCCAGTCCCCTGACCGACCTGACCAGGAAGGGGCAGCCGGAGAAGGTCATCTGGACCCAGAAGACAGAAGAGGCATTTCAAGCCCTGAAGCTGGCCCTTACATCATCCCCGGTCTTGCATGCTCCTGACTACGGCTGCCCCCCCAGACCGGTGCCTCGGATACGGGAGTAGGCGCAGTGTTGTCCCAAACTCGGGGGGGGGGACATCCTTTTGTCTACATCAGCTCACCCCCACCGACTCCAGGTATGCAACGGTGGAGAAGGAGGCCCTGGTCATAAAGTGGGCAGTCCTGGAGCCAAAGTATTACCTGCAACGGAGGAGTTTCACCCTCGTTACGGATCACGCTCCTCTACAGTGGATGGCAAAGGCTAAGGACACTAATGCCTGCGTGACCTGTTGGTTCCTGGAGCTCCAGGACTTCCACTTTTCCGTGGCACACAGGGCCGGGGTCTCCAACATACCTCGTCGTGTCGCCAGGGAAACGAACGCGACACAGCTGCCGATCATCAACTCGCCAATCAACCTGGCATAAAAGCCAGCGGGACAGAAGACTCTGTGAGCTACTACTCCACAAAAAACCTCTGTCAATGTTTATGTCTTCTGTCCCTCAGGTTCAGACGAGTGATGATCGTGAGCTATCACAGGACACCACACGAAGGAAATATCTACACGGTGGAAGGACATACACTTTGGCACGGAGATCACAGACACCGGGAAGACACGATTCCCAGAGACACTCCCACGTCTGGCATCCTCCCCCACCTGGTTTCACACCGAGCACTCCCCACACCTTTAGTAAAAACTCCCCTCCAGGGCTGTAAAAGCTACTTTTGTGTATGTGTCCTCTCTCTACCTGCTACAATATTAACCTTTAACTTTGGTTCCCATTGTAAAGTTTTCTCTCTTCCCCTAGTCCATTAGTCCTGAATAAAGTATACTTTTATAATTATATAATTATAACCTATCAAATGAACATATGGACGCATGGAGGAAAAGGGTTGAGATCCTGTCTGGTAACCACATGTCATGTGCTGCAGATGTTTTTGTTTGTTCTGCCTGTAGGATTTGTAGCCCCTGGCAGATATTTTAGTTTGTGTTTGGTGTTTAACATCAGTGGAGCTTAGCGACAGCAAGCTTGTCACCCCTGAAGACAGCAAATTGAATGGCTGTGATGGTTGAATAAACCCTGTTTATAAGTTTACCATTTCTATGATCAGCGATCTGTGTTATTCAAATGTATTTAAATGTGCATTGTATTAATTGCTGACCCTTACATGGACCCAAAACCAGGCATAGTGTGAACTTTGAATGCAGTTTGCTTTGTTTTCAAACTAGCCCCCTTTAACATCAAAGGTTTCATAAAGTCATTAAAAACTGTACTTTACATATATACATAACAAACCATGACAAATGGGTTCTGCCTTGACTTGCTTATTTGGTTTGGGAAGAATCAAAGGTTTTGCTGTAATTCCATTCCATTTGTTTCTCTTGTTTTTCTGCTGTATGAAATGTTTTATATAGAGAACACCTACACTTTGTCCATATTATGCATTTTAGCTTGGGCTAATTTACAGCATTTAGCTTTGTCTATCTCAGCAGACCAGGCGGACAAAAGAGGGAAGACTAAACAAACAAACAAAAAAACATTTGCTCCCTTCAGCATTGTTAGCAAACTCAGCTTAAACTAAAGCCATGTGATTAAGGTAAACTCAACCACAGCAGGACAATTACTATGACTACTGACCTTTTCTGGAGCCACCTAAGGATGTAAGGAACCCTGAGAACTGTTGTGTAACAGTGTTGTTTCTGCTAAGATCCTAGAAGAGGCTAGCAATAAACTACTACCTTAGCTGAGATTGCCTAATTCTACCCACAGCATCAGGATTGAAAGATTTATTTCTAGAAAGAATTGATATGGTATTAGAATTGATTTGCTGTCGGGAAATAATAGTTTGTTGAGAGTTGATACTACAGTGTCTTCATTAGAAATATGGTACATAGCTCATACGAGAAAAGACTATTGGTAACCTTTTTCTTTTTTATGTATTAGAACACACTCATGATCAAATTAATCTTATACTAAAACCTTTCAACTCTTATCCTTTTAAAAATGCATTTCATTGTTATTCATTTAAAATATAACAGAAGGACATTCTTAACTAAATTATTGGATTGGATATTGGATTTGCCCAAAAGTACCAGCTGTACCCTTTAGTTGTTTGATTTTGTTTGTGTTAGAGAACATATAGAGAGTTCTGGCTAGAACTCCACTCACTCTCTCATCCTCTTCCCAGTTCTGAAACCTCACACAAACAACCCGCAAGCCAATTGACAGAGTCAAGGGTTACCGTTCATAGGCTATATTTGTATGGGTCCTCAGTATCCTATTCATAAGAAAATCAGCCCATACCCATATGTTCCAATACACACCTGTTTCCAATCACACTTCAGAAGGAAACATGCACATAAACTGTATCTTCTTATAATGGTGATCCAAACATCACAGAGGACAGAAGGCAACTTGCTTCTGTAAGAGGCCAGGGACAACTCACATAACCCACACAGCCAGACAGTCGGTCATTACCAATCCATTCTAAACTGTGAGCAGGTGATATAAGTAGGTTTAAGACTCATAGCTTTGTTCAAGTGGAGTGCAAGCTTTCTCCTGGGGTTAATGTCCACTGTGAATGTGGCTGTCAGAATCTCAAGTTTACATTCATAAGGCAAAGTCAAGGGTTATTTTCTGCTATTTTTACAAGAAATGGGTTGATTTGTCCTAGGCCATTACCGTCTATTATGGTCGGGAGTCTCCGGGAAAGTGGTGGAAAGTGGCAAATGCTGGCATTCTGCCTAAAGAGAAATCAATGAAACAAATTAATCCTTCGCAGGCCGCATTGACACAGTAATCCATCATTCAGGGGTGCTTTTACACACCAAATCAGGGAGCAAGGACTGAGGGAGACAGCCCCAAGGGATCACTCGCGCTCACACAAGCACACACACACATGAGGCAAGACAACAAGAGACTGGTAGCACCCGCCACACAGCTGCTGTCCCCACCCAATGTCTAAAAGGAAGAAATTAAAGAGCATTTTATAGCAGTCAGTGCATGCAACATGATCCAATGCTGATGTATTCACACTAAATACTATGTGTGATTTCTGTGTTATAATTTTCAGCAATACTACCAAAAAACTGAAAATAAAGAATGTAACAATATTACATGATGGAAATGCTATGTGATAAAGAAGAGGCAAAAGTAATGTGGGTTTTTAAATATACAGCCATGTAAAAAATTAAGAGACTATTCCAGAGACAGTTTTTCAGATTTTAAAATGTACCATTTATGGGTACGTGTTTAGGTAACATTATCATTTTTGTATGATTCTGTGAACTACTAAGAATATTTCTTCCACATTTCAAATTCAAAATTTGGTTTATTTTTGCATCTATTTGCAGAAAATGAACACTGGACAAACAGGTTAAAATAACAGAAAAGATGCTCTGTATTTTTTCAAACCTCAAATACTGCTAAGAAAACAAGCTGATATTAACTTTTGAGCAATACAACAGTGATATTGTTACCTGTTTTTAGGTTAAAGTAAAAAAAATATATATATGTGATGACCTCGGTTTTTATCACAGTTTTCATGTGCCTCGTCATGCTGTCCGTCTTTCACATTTGCTGTTGGATGACTTTGTAATTCCTGAGGTTTAATTTGTTGAAATTCACTGGACTGGAAAGACCACAATACATCTCGAAATGGTTATTTGAAATTAGAATTTTTTCGCAGTTGTATGTGATACTTTGCACTGTAAGGAGCAATTATTTGGCTGGTTTCCTGCAATAAAAAACAACAATATGCTCAACAGTGGCAGGACAGAATCATAACCTTACAAGAGAAGAGGTTCTGTGCATAGGACAGGGTCAAATGATTTTCACTGGTAAACATTTATTTTAACATATTACATTTACAACATAGAACATCATCTGACTTAAAACAATTCATGTTGTTAGATGTAGTTTTTTCTTGAGACAGCACTGACACCACGTCACTGTGACAAAAACACTGATGACGCAGCTATTTTACGATTGTCAACAATGGTGATGTTTGGTTTATGTAAATCTTCAGTTGTGCTAATTCTTTAAAATTCTGTATTTTAATGCACTCTAAAAAGAGTTGTGTTAAAACGTCTTTAACTGAACACATGTTATTTCTGAGACAATACATTTTGTGTTACTTTTAACTTAGCATGTGCTGTACATTTTTTTTATCATAAATTCAACACAAAATCTGTTTAAAATGCATAACACAAACAATGTGTTTGTGAAAGTGTGATAATTTAATAAAGAATACAATATTAATATCAGAAATCAGAAACACTTTATGTAGCACAATTTATAATACAAATAGAAATCTACATAAAAAAAAAAAAAAACTACTAAGATTGAAATAGCTATACAAGTAAAAAATATAAAATTACATAATAAAATATGTTACTATACTGAAGAATTATAAAGTCTGATAGACAAAGGTAAGAAAGATGTTCTGTGTCGCTCTGTGGAGCACCAAGGTTGAATAAGTCTTTGACTGAACGTACTCCTATATCTATCCACGACATTATGAAATGGGTGAGAGGTGTTGTCCAAGATGGCCAGAAGCCTAGACAACATCCTATTTTCTGACACAACAGTCAGAGAGTCCAACTCAACCCCCACAACAGAAGTAGCCTTACGGATAAGTTTGTTCAGTCTTTTGGCATCAGCTACCTTCAATCCTCTGCCCCAACATACAACAGCAAAACACAGATAACACAGATTCGTAGAACATCTTCAGCATCGTCCTACAGATGTTAAAGGACTCCAGTCTCCTCTGAAAATAGAGGCTGCTCTTGCTTTTCTTGTAGGCTTTAGTCCAGTCTAGTTTTTTATTTATGTAAACTCCCAGATATTTGCAATCCTCTACAATATCCACTGAGACCCCATGAATGGAAACAGGGGTCATATGTGCCGTAGTCCTCCTCAGGACAACCATGAGTTTCTTTGTTTTGTCAAATTAAGCTGTAGATGGTTCCACTCACACCATGTGACAAAGTTATCCACTATAGTCCTGCACTCAGTTTCCTTACCACCACTGATGCAACCAACCAGGTTTTTGCCCAATGTTTTCAGTCTGTTATAGGTAAAGCATTTTGTGGGTTGTAAAAAGCGTCCAACTTCAGCATCCAATATCCAGCTCCTTCTTCTGAGACAAATCTCACCAAAAGCATGTAATTTCAGTAAAATATAACTTTAAACAATAAGAAAAAAATTATTAATATACAAACATAAAATACAATTTGGAGAACTCAAATATGTGAATAGATCATTAATAGTCATATTTTAAGATATTACATTTTATATTTATTACATTTAGTCATTTAGCAGACGCTTTTATCCAAAGTGATTTACAGAGAGTTCAGGGAGCAATAAGCGATATGTCATACTGGAGCAATAATACCATAGGTGCTAATACAAAGTTTCTTGATTCAACAAAAGCTATACCAGTACCTGTTGAGAGATTAAGGTTTTTTTTCCTGTCAAGTATTCACAGAAGAGATGGGTTTTAAGTTTTTTAAATGTTGTGAGAGATGTGGTTGACCTGACCGAGTTAGGAAGAATGGCCCACCAGGAAGGAGTTGTGAGGGAGAATGAGCAGGAAAGCGATTCACTGCCCTTATGAGAAGGCAATACAAGACGCCCCTGGTTTGCTGAACCCATGGTTCAGATCCAGTGATAGTCCTGTAGGCAAGCATTAGTGACTTGAATCTGATGCGGGCCTCAACCGGTAGCCAGTGGAGAGACATGAAAAGGAGTGTCACATGAGCCCTTTTGGGCTGTTGGAAGACGAGGTGTGCTGCTGCGTTCTGAACCAGCTGGAGTGGTTTGATAGCCTTTGCAGGAAGACCAGCAAGGAGAGCATTGCAGTAGTCCAACCTTGAGATTACCAGGGCTGTACATTTTTTTTATCATAAATTCAACACAAAATCTGTTTAAAATGCATAACACAAACAATGTGTTTGTGAAAGTGTGATAATTTAATAAAGAACACAATATTAATATCAGAAATCAGAAACACTTTATGTAGCACAATTTATAATACAAATAGAAATCTACATAAAAAAAATGAAAACTACTTCAGATCCAGTGATAGTCCTGTAGGCAAGCATTAGTGACTTGAATCTGATGCGGGCCTCAACCGGTAGCCAGTGGAGAGACAGGAAGACCAGCAAGGAGAGCATTGCAGTAGTCCAACCTTGAGATTACCAGGGCCTGGACAAGGAGTTGCGCCACATGCTCAGTGAGATAGAGTCTAACCTATTTAATGTTGAATAAGGCATATTGGCATGACCGCATTGTCTTTGCAATGTGATCATTGAAGGACAGCTGTTCATCAAATATGACTCCGAGGTTCCGGGATGTTTTGGAAGGAGTGATTGTGGTATTGCCAAGTTGGATGGTGAGATCATGTTGTACCGTGTGGTGTGCCGGAAACATGAGTAGTTCTGTCTTGGCAGGGTTCAGCTGGAGGTGATGCTCTTTCATCCAAGCTGAGATGTCTTTTACGTAGGCTGTAATGCAAGCTGCTACAGTGGTATCGTCTGGGTGAACAGTGATACGAGAAGCCATGTGCCCGTATGATGGGTCCCAAGGATGTCGTGTAGATGGAAAAAAGCAGCAGTCCAAGCACTGATCCTTGAGGGACCCCAGTGATCATGTGGTGAGCAGTTGACAGCGAGCCCCTCACTGACACTCTGAAGGATCTGCCGTAGAGGTAGGATTTGAACCAGTGAAGAGGAGTGCCTGAGATTCCTAGAGATGAAAGGGTTGCTAGCAGTATCTGGTGATTGACAGTATCAAACGCTGCAGATAGGTCTAGCAGAATCAGGCCCAAGGATTTAGATTCCGCCTTGGCTAGCCACAGTTCTTCTGTGACTGATAGCAGTGCAGTCTCAACGGAGGGGTTTGTTTTGAAGCCAGACTGCTTGTCATCCAGTAGTTTATTCTGGGATAGGTAGTAAGACACCTGGATGAAAATTGCCCTTTCAAGAGTTTTTGCAGTAATTGGGAGGAGAGAGAGAGGTCTGTTAGTGTCGGTAGTAGATGGGTCCAATGTGAGTTTCTTAAGTAGGGGCGTGACCTGGGCCTGTTTGAATGTGGATGGAAAAGTGCCGGTGAGCAGGGAGGTGTTGATGATGTGTGTGAGGGGATTGGGTCAAGGGGACAGGTGGTGGGGTGGCTGGAGAGAAGTCTGGTGACTTCAGTGTCAGTCAGTAGGGCGAAAGAGGATAGTTTGATGTTTGAAGTGTTAGGTGCGTTGCTCACCTTGGTGGTATAGAAAGACGTTTTAGCTGTGGTAACTAGCAGAGAAAGAGGAGAGTAGTGACTGGTAGTCCCTTAGTTCAGCAGGATTCTTGATCTTGCGCCATTTCCTTTCAGCAGCCCTGAGTGTACTCTATTGTTTGTATAAGCCAAGGGCAGGAGGGGGTGGCGCGAGAAGGTCTGGAGGACAGAGGATAAAGGTTATCTAGACAGGATGTAATTGTTGAGCATAAGATGTCGGTGGCAGTGTCAACATCTAGACATGCAAAGTTGGAGGGAAGAGAGGATGTCACTTTAGCAGAGAGTGTGCTAGGGGAGAGAGAGCGAAGGTTCCGTCTTAAATAAACTGGTGGTGGTGTAGTGCATATAGGAAGGAGCATGTTGAAAGTGATGAAGAAGTGGTCAGAAATGTGAAAAGGTGTGACGTTAATGTTATCTGTGGTGCAGTTACGGGTGTAGATGAGATCAAGCTGGTTTCCTGATCTGTGAGTACCGGTTGTGGCGAGGTGCTTGAGGTCAAACGAAGCAGTGAGGCTGTGGAAGTCAGAAACATAGGGTTTCTCCAGGTAGATGTTGAAGTCACCCCTAAGACTACAAGAGGGCCGCCATCCTTTGGGAATGATGAGAGCAGCACATCCAACTATTCAATTAAGTTTTAAAGAGGACCTGGGGGGGATAAACTACAACAACACTGAGCTGAGTGGGAGAAGTGATATTAACAGCGTGGTATTCAAATGAATGGTTGTTGAATAGGGAAGATAGTGTGGAATATTTCCAATTATTGTTGATAAGCAAACCTGTGCCTCCTCCTCTTCCAGTTTGATGGGGAGAGTGAGAGAAGGAGTAGTTTGTGGAGATAGCAGCGGGTGTGGCTGAGTCTTCAGGACGAATCCATGTCTCAGTAAGACCTAGAATATGAATGTCAGACTGGCTGGCTAAAACATGGATGAAGTCAGTCTTGTTCACAGCTGACTGCCAGTTCCAGAGACCCACAGAGGTGTAGAAGTGGAGGTGGGAATGGGACACGCGTGAGAGTGAGTGCGTCGTGCCTTGCGCCTTGGTTGAGAACACTGTCTGCGGTGGAGTACAGGAATAAACTGGAAACACATGATGTTATTATACAATTTAATGAAAGCAAAGGTATGTAAAATAGACTAAAGTGCCTTGCCGGTGACTTTGCTCGGTGGAGTCGCGCAGATAGAGTCGCAGGTCTTTACACTTGTCGGTCTTCAGATGAGGAGGGCTGAACACGAGGGCTGAAGCTACCACTGATGGTTAATTATTCATTGATAATCACACAACACATTTTGTGACTTTGTTATGAGGTAACAACCAGGGTTTAAATTGGGCCGGGGCCTGATGGTCTCGCTCTGCTCCGCACCAGTGTACAGCTCTTATGGTGTTTGAAGCAGCACTCTGTCTTGCCCATTTTGTAAATCTGCTGTGTCCCAGTATGAATTTCAAGTTTAAGTTCACAATTAACCCTTTTTGTCAGTGTATTCACTTACATTGATAATCACGGAAAAATCTATATGCAAAGTAGTAACCCAATTCACGCTGGTAAGTCCGTGGGGTGCTCGGTCACACACTGCTATCTGGGGAAGAGAGAAAGAGTTAGCATGTCTTCCGGCAAGAGGCTTCTCACCCTCCTCTGACGATCAGGCGGCTTATAAGCCCGCCCGCTAATTGTCTGCAGCTGTGACCGATCAACCCGTGAGTGTCGACAGCTGTTCCTCGTCCCTTTCCAGGGCAACGCTGGTTGGAGCTTGGGACGCACGTCACACTCCCCCCCTAAGCGTTGACCTCGGCCCGGCCGAAGGGAGTCCGGCGGCCAATGGGGAGATAGGGGGTGGGTGGGGAGTGACCCCCGACAGACCTGAGTAAGCTGCCCAGATCCGAGAGAGGCCGTCGGCGTTAGAGTCCGGTAAGGGAAGGGTCCGGTATTGCCAGTGGCCGCTGGGCGTGCTGAAGTACCCCTTTGTTAAGTCCAGGGTGGAGATAAACCGGGCCCTCCCCAGGCGGTCCAGCAGTTCATCCACCCGGGTCATTGGGTACCCGTCGAACTCTTAGAGACTTCATTCAGGCGGCGGAAGTCATCACAGAACCGGAGGGTGCCATCCGGCTTCGGAACCATCACAATGGGGCTGGACCATAGACTGCGGGAGAGCTCAATCACTCCCAACTTCAGCATATTCTGGATTTCTGACTCAATAGCCTGCCGACGAGCCTCCGGGACGCGGTAGGGCCGTTGCCGGACAGTGACCCCTGGAGCACATCAGAACCGGGTCTGGATCCAACAGAGCGGTGAACGCACGTCCGTTCACGGTCACGTCCGCCCTATGGGCTCCGGTTGGGAGGTCCTGATGCACTATACAGCCTGCCAGCCAGGAGCGAACCTCGCCGCAGCCGATCAACCACGACGCGTTCCGCTACGGTGGCAGGCAGGGGGTTCCCTTCGAGTAGCCATTGTCGAGCGAGGCGGGCCAGCTGGGCAGCCTGGGTCCGGGCTGGGAGATCAGGCTGGTATTCCCAAGTGTGGAAGAGTTTGGCCGCAGAGATCGGGGAGAGGCCCAAACCGGCTAGGATCTCCTTCTTCAGCTCGGTGTAGGAGTTGGCCACCGCTGTCGGAAGGGAGAAGTATACCTTCTACGCCTCACCTGTGAGGAGGGGTGCCAACAACCGGGCCCAATCGTCTGTATCCGTCTGCCGTGGTCTCGAACATCTGCAGGTAGGCTTCGACGTCGTCGTGGGCCGTCATTTTCGGGGGGAGTTGCGTTACCTGCACACGGGGATCAGACAGCGGAACGCGTCGAGTTGTGGCCGTCCGTAGGGCCTCAAGCTCCAGCTCGGTCTGGCCCTGCTGGGTGGCAAGATGTTCAACAATTTGCTGCTGGCGGATGCTGATCTCTGTCAGTCTTTGGAGAAGTTCCTCCATGGGTAAGCGAGCGTCCGCCTAAAAAGACCAAAAAAAAAATAATTTAGGATCCCTTTAGGATCGTGGTATTTTTCCACCACTATGCCCGCATTCTCCACCAGTGTTGCGGGGTGGAAGAATACACAACAAGAGTTTGCGTGAGAACAAATCCCCGGAGGGTAGGTTTTATTAAATGTAGGTGGTGAGCTTGTGAGTGCTGTGAATCCTTCTCCCAGTGGTGCGAGGTGTGGTGTCCCTGTCCGATCCGGAGTCCGTGGGTTGCTCGTCGTGGGGGTGTTCGGTCACACACTGCTGTCTGGGGAAGAGAGAGAGAGTTAGCATATCTTCCGGCAAGAGGCTTCTCACCTTCCTCTGACAATCAGGCGGCTTATGAGCCCGCCCGCTAATCGTCTGCAGCTGTGACCGATCAACCCATGACTGTTCCTCGTCCGTTTCCAGGGCAACGCTGGTTGGAGCTCGGGACGCACAACACACTATATATCGATTTAGAAGTTCTCCCGCTCACCTCCCGTTTCGCACTCCTCACATTTTTTTATGAGATACAGACCGATCAGCATATGACATCATGATTGTACAACAAAAGCTATTCAAAAGCATATGGAGGAGTTTGACAACACGAAGCCATCTGATAAATGAAGTAAGCTGACGTATTTACATGACAGAATCTTCGTTTTTTGGGTGAACTATCCCTTTCAATATGATTTTGTTTGTGTGTGGCAGCAGGAACAATGCACGTTAATGGGTCATCTCAGTCACGGCAAATGCTGTATGAAGTTTTGACGAAAAGAACTGGAAATAAACAGTCCATAAATCAAATTCTGTGGATATTTATACATAAAGATGATTATTAAGATGATTTTCAAAAGCAGGTTTTCTTTATAGAGCTTTATGTCTAGCAACATCCCTGCTTTGAGGCATATTTTGAAGTTATGGAATTTCGATTTGAGGTAAAAATTACATATGAAAACAGTTTTACTCAAAGTATTCTGTATGTATAATCTTTTAATGGTAAGCTGCATTTAACGATAGTCTAGTCTGGTATGGAAGAACTTGACTGGTCTGCTAATAGATAAATGCTAATGCATTCTCTCCCGTGTCATGTGCCTTGGCCCCGCCCCCTTGTTTCTACATTAGCGTCCCATCACTGTTTCATTTCGTCACTTGCCCGTCACCGTCCCTTTGAAATTATCCCTTGTTAGTGTCCCCTTTATCTAGCCCCAGTTCCCTTTGTCCCGTGTTGGTTCGTTAATTATGTCTTGTGCCTGTGTTTTCGTCCACCTCTTGGTCCTCCTTCAAAATTCATGTCTCGCCTGTCTTTTGGACTTATTATTTATCATTTTGGACTTCCTTGTTATGCCTCCTTTTCCCCCAGTGGAAAGTGTTTGTTTCCTCTTGTGTAGAGACATTTTCCCCATCGTGGGTTTTGTTATTGTTTGTTATTAAAAAAGTATTTTTGTGTTACTCCATCCTGTCTGTGCCTGGGTTTTGCCTTGCTGTTCTTGACACAACACATTCAAATTTCAGTCCAGCATTTGAATGGAGAAAACCTTAAAGCGAACCCACTTTGATGACCTAAACTATCGTAAAAAATATTATTTATAAACTTTAAAATATTATTTTCAATAAAAGTCGGCCAATTTTCCTTAGAAATGTATATTTGACTTCCTGGATCGATACGGACTCTATCCACATGAGATTCCCAATTCTCACGAGAGTAATTCACGGAGCAGTCGCAGTTCTGCGATGTCATACGCTGTCTGCACAGCCTGCGCATGCTGCAAGAAGTCGAATGGTGCTTACTGCTGACAGCACAGTAAATCAATGAGAGAGATTCATTTTGAGTGACAATAAAACGGACCAATCCTATCATCTTTCTAAATGGGGGCGCTTTGTTTTTGCTAACTTTCCGCAATCTGGGGGGGGTTGTTCACCAGCAGTCTCGTAAAGCAGAAGAAGCACCTGAAGTTGGTTCACCAACCGCCAAACTTCAAAAGAAGAAGAAATGCAGAAAACATTATTTAAAACAGCATGTGGATGAGAAAAGCTGATAAATGTTCAAAACAACATGAGGAAGACGTTGTTATCAAGTAATCAGATCATCAAATTGTAAGTTATTTATTATTTGTGCCTCAATTCATTCTGGTTGCTGAAGTGCACACTTGTTTATGTTGACGAGTGATTTTGACTGTGGTCAGTCTTCAATTTAACATATTTTGCAAATTTGCTGTTATTCTGCATAACAGTGACATTTTATCAGATAAATGGTATATTTACTACGGTCAGTTCCATATGTTTAGTTCACTGTACCAGTTTAATATTGAGATTTATCATAATCATAGTTTATTCGCTGGTGAATCTGTTTACTGTCTGCTAGTGTAACACCGGTTTTCTTTGCAGAGAGCGCTCTCATGAGGTGTCACTTTTTTAACTGGCATTATGTGCGTTAGTCCGTTGGTTTTATGATCAGACTGGGAGGCACTGTCTGTCATGATTATTCTGTTGAAGAGCACATACACGCGGCACACGATCATAATGCATATGTGTAAAAACAATTTGTTTTTTTATTGCGTGTTATGTTTGTGATACCTGTCTTGCTGTGCTGTTCGGCTTGTTGCGTTTCAAATCTGGAGTAGCATTGTAAATGTATTATGTGGTTAGTATGATGGTAAAATGATGTATGCTCACTTCTATAGGAAAGCACAGAAAGTTAAAATACCTTACTTTACTGTGGTAAGTGTGTGTGTTGGGGGGAGGGGGATTGGGTTGATTTCTGTGAACTTGTTAAATTAAACAATAATAGGATATTTAAAATAATCATAATTATACTCTACATACAATTGCTGCTAATGAAATGTCATTATAGGAACAGTTCATCCAAAAATGAAAATTCTGTCATCATTTACTGACCCTCAAGTTGTTCTAAACTTGTATAAAATTTGTTGTTCTGCTGAACACAAAAGGAATTTGGAGGAATGTTTGTAAGCAAACTTCTGGGACACTATTGATAGGGGTAAGACTAATATGGAAGTCAATATTGCCCCAGAACTGTTTGGTTATCACATTCTTGCAAATATCTTCTTTTGTGTTCAACAGAACAAAGAAATTAATACAGATTCTGAACAAATTGAGGGTGAGTCAATGATGACAGAATTTCTATTTTGGCGTGAACTGTCCCTGTGAACTACAAACAAGAAAAATCCCTTGATTTATTTTAAGACAATCCCCGTTCATCTATTACTGAACAAAAGTAACATCAGAAATCAAATTACCAAAAAGTTTTTGATTGCATTAAAGCATGAGGTTTTACACCCATTCACATTAATGTTAACAGATCAGATCAGCCAGTGCACCAGGTAAAGATTGCTGCATCTTTAGTATGGAATGTCCAATAGTCGCGCTTGTTTTTTCTCAGTTCTGATATGATTACATTCAAACAGAACTGTTTGAACTGTTCCCTCCTAAACAGATAACTGCTCCTTAAGAGCAATATTCCACTTTCACTACTCCTATAGTGTGCACTATAGTGCCTTATTATATGTACATTTTATTTATACATGTATATAACACTACCTCTACTTACAACATTATCCATTTGCACAAATGTACAAACAATCTGTTAATTATTACTTATTATATTCTACTATATACTACCCTGTACAATGTCTCTTATATGTTAATATCCCCCATTTTCTGTACAATTGTCTTTTATTTTATATATGCATATTTTAGAATCTTTTAGAATGTAAATCTTATTATATTTGTATTGTCATTGTGTTGAATGTCTGTACTAGAAGATTCCGACACCAAAGAAAATTCCTTGTGTGTGCAAGCATACTTGGCAATAAAGCACTTCTGATTCTGATTCAAGGTTACATAGCAGATGATGCTGAACATTATTGATGTATATTCTTTAGTTCATGCTAGTGTAGTCGACTGTGGCAGATAAACGTCTGATATCGTTTACTGAGGATTGATTGTGTTTGACCGAGGTAAGTCAAGAGCTTGAAGTTTACTTAAACACGGCAGCAATAAATGTATTAATGATCAACATACAGTACATTTGTAATATCCGTAGAGTCTTTAGTTTGATCACGATTATAAAACAGATACAGCTGTACGATTTTTCCGAAGATGAACGACGTGTGCATGGGGGATGGGGTGGGGGGGTCAGCCAATCTTGACGTAGTACAGCATATCTTGATGGTAGGCGGGACTTCCTACCTCGTCGGTTGACGCATGGGTGGGCTATTTCTCTCGCTTTACAGGGAGAATTGCCCAATAAGGGACTAAAAAAAGTTGTTACGAAACGGATTTTCATGTTCAAATTTTTTTTTCGAAACCTATTCGAATGCTGGGGGAGTGTATCGAGCACAGAGATATAATGTCATACGTCCAACTCGTTTTTGACAAGTTGACCATGATAAGCATGAGAAGATTGTAAATAAGTCAGAATGCATGAAACAACTTTGCACGGCCGCTTTAAAACTCTGAATTGGACCGGCTGCTCACCGTGACAGAACAAAAAAATTGCTGCAGGAACGTCAGCTTCGACAGTGAAATGGCATTGGATCATGTGTTTCTTGTGACTGTTTGCGTCATTATGTTAGCTTGTGTTATGAAATGGCATTACCTGTCCCACTCCAATTACATCACACTCTAACCTTCAAGGTTTACTTTTGAACAAAATGTGACTGCGTGCATTCCTGGAGCACAATCATTGGTGATTAAAACATACTGTTCTCACACAACGAATATTCAGATCTGTTTGTAGAGCTTTTATATTGTTTATGGTCAGTGTTTGCAAAAAATACCCAATAGATGACTTGTATTTGCCTGTTTTATTTGGTTGGGAAGTGTAAATAAAAATACAATATTTATTATAAAAATAAAATCCTGTGTCTGAGATCAAGACAAAACGCAGTCGAGACCAAGACCAGTCTTGAGTACTACAACACTTAGAAATGGGGGATATACTTTTTAAAATCTCTCAGTTTTAGTCATATAGCTTATAAATAGTCCTGCACACTAGGTTTCTTTACATAATATAACAATCAAATGAAAAAAAAAAAACATGTCAGCTCACATTTGTCTGAACTCCTTGTGTTAGCCTTACATGCCGCATTTTCCTCCTAGCTCTCTGCACTTTGTCTTTCGCAATATGATGTGTGCTCAGATGTCAGAGAGTTCATTGCTGAATGGAATTTAAGGTCTGCAGGATACCCAGTTCCCTTTCTGTCGGTCTCTCGACGTTGTGTCGAAGACGACAGATGGGGTTCGCCCTTGAGAACCAATCAACTCTGACTACTATAGAAAAGGCCAATGAAATTTGGCGAATGAAATTTGCATGCCGGGCTCCGCCCCCGGATGTCCGGTATAAAAGGAAGCCGGCGTGCAGCATTCACTCACCTTTTGTTCTTCAGAGCCCTCGCTCATGACTACGAACAAAAAGAATTCAACGAATTCTTCTTCTACTTCGCCGGATCTACGACGCAGAGCAGCGGATCGTCCCTTCCTGCAGCGACTTTCTCCTGGGCGTCTCGGCGGTTCCGGAGGTGATAGAGATTATTTCTAAAAGGTCCTTTTCAGGACTGAGCAATTTCCAGCGTGGCACGTCCCGCTGTTCTCTTGGGTGCGGCACCCTCATCGAGGAGGGGGATGGACACGATCGCTGCATTAGGTGTCTGGGCGTCCAGCATACTGAAGCAGCGTTCGTTGACACATCTGCCCGCACTGCGGGCGGATTGTCACTCAGAAGTTGCGGTCACGGGTGGCTGTCTTCTACGGGAACCAGCCACCATTTCGTCTGCTACCCGGGCTGTGACATCTGTGGCTACGGCCCCGATGACCACCCACGTAGCAGCGTTAGTGATATGGGGAACTCTGCGAACGTAAACCCGCCAGCCAAGTGCTCACGGGCCGATCGCACCCCGATTCGCTCTTCTGAACGTTCCCCAACCGGCGGTGGCATACCGTTCGGATCCTCAGGCACGCACGGAAACGATGTGTGACGTAGATGAGATGTCGTTCGCAGCATCGGAGGGAGACTGGCATCCGACTCTGACGAATCCGAGCTCCCCCCCCAGGGGGGTCGAGCTCAGGAGGAAGAAGTGATGTCAGCCATGCTAATCCGGGGATACGTGGTTCCTGGGGGCGGAGCGCGGTGCAAACCGCGCCCACACCGGGTGCCATTTGTTTCCCGGAGGTGCATGAGGAGCTGTGTAAGACTAGGAGCGCTCCACGGACCGCTCCGGTCGAAACAGCTCCGGCTCCCTCACTTCCCTCGAGGGTGGGGCAGCCAAAGGCTACGTCGAGATCCCCCGGGTGGTACGTGCGGCTGCGGTGCCGCAGACGGCTGCCGCTGGGGAGAATCGGCCACGCCTACCGTCCAACGCGTGTAGGACTTCGACATCTATGGTGCCGAAGCCTTGCGCTGCCGCGGACCGGGCTGCCTCCTCTCTCTCTACGCCATGGCCATCCTGCAGGTCCGCCAGGCCAGGGCGTTGAGAGAGGTCCACGAGGGTAAGGCCGACCCAGGTATAATGCAGGTTTTCTGTGCCGCCACTGTCAGCGCTCTACGGAGCGACTGAGGTGGCGGCACGGGACCTGGGTCGGACGATGTCCACGGAAGTGGTCCAGGAGAGTCACCCCCGGCTGAACCTTGCGCAGATGAGTGACACCGAGAAAGTCCGCTTTCTTGTTACACCCGTCTCGCAGGGTGGGCTGTTGGTACACCGTCGAGGACTGCGCTCAGCAGTTTTTGACGGTGAAGAAGCAGACAGTGGCGATTAGCCACATTTTTACCACGCTGCGACTCGGCCGCCCTCGAGCCTCCGAGATCTCACGTCATGTCTGTTTCCCGGCAGCCCAGGACCCCTTCCACATCGCTCCGGTTACTGTGCCCCCGTTGTGGCACCCGGAAGTCGAGGTCGAGGGGGAAACCTCACCCCGTCAGCTCACCTCTCACGAGAGAAGTGACACTGACGGGAAGACCCCAGGGGGAGCAACATCGGGCCCGACCTTCACAGCTACGGCTCTGATCAGTCGGTACGGGACGGCTCCTGCCTCGTCACCAAGCCGGCCCTTCTCAGGGCCTGGCGCCCACTTACTCACAGAGAGTTTTCTGTTTCCCCTGGGAGTTCATTCCTGCCGATCGCACACTCCACTGGACTGTGCCCGGCAAACCCGACCCACGCCCTGGCGAGGCGTAGGGTAGGGTCGTACACACGCGACAGCTGCTACCACTCTCAATGACAGTGCGTGCAGCTGTCCCGCCAGGCAGGTAAGTAGGCAGAGCCAACCTTCCCTCCGGGGGCCCCCTCCCCGCGACAGGGTTAGCTCCGCCAGCCATCGAACCACCCTCCGTGGGAATGGTGAAGCAGACCGTCCCCTTGGTCCCCCTGTCACAGTCCCTGGGAGCTTGAGAGCTGCCCACACTGTCTCGGTGGCTAGGGCAGACGGTCCGTCTTGGTTACTCGATCCAGTTCGCCAGAGACTCTCCCAAGTTTTGGGGCAGCATCTCTCCCTCTGTCTGAGGCTAGGGACGCCTACATACTTCGGGTAGAGGTCACCACCCTTCTGGCAAACAGGCATCGAGTTCGTCCCTCAAACCAATGTTCGGTGGGTTACAACCCGCACTTCATCGTTCCCAAGAAAGACGGCGGGTTGCGCCCCGGAGGTCTGCGTACCCTGAAATAAGCTGCTGCTCAGGATGCTCACGCAGAGGCGCGTCCTGACAACCATCAGGTGTCAGGATTGGTTCGTGGCAATCGACCTGAAATCCCTTTCGATCTGTCCCTGTCTCCACGGTCTTCACGAAGATCGTGGAAGCCGCCCTTTCTCCCTGAGGGGAGGAAGGTGTGCGGGTACTTAACTATCTCAACGACTGGCCTGACACACTCGTGAGATCTGTTATGTATACAAGGGGCCTGGTGCTCCGGCACCCAGATCGATTGGGAATCCAGGTCAACCAAGGAAAGGACAAGCTCTCCCCAGGGCAGAGCATCCTCTTCTCGGTAGGGAACTCAACTCTGTCACCATGTCGGCCTACTGTCCGCAGTACGCGCCCAGCCGGTGTTGAACTGCCTGGAACATTTCAGGCAGACAGCGGTCCCCCTGAAACGATTCAGAGGCTCCTGGGCATGGCGTCCTCGTCGGGTGAGACCCCTCGGGTTGATGCACATGAGACCGCTCCAACACTGGCTTCAGAGTCGAGTTCCGAGGAGAGCGTGGCACACCGGCAGCAGGCGCATGGTGATGACGCCCTGCGGCCGACGCACCAAAACCCCTGGTCTTCCATGACTTTTTCTACGGACTAAGGTCCCTCAGGGCAGGTTATGAGGCAGTCGTGGTGACGACGGACGCCTCCCTGCAGGGGTGCGGTGCAGTGTGTAACGGGCACGCAGGCGGGGCATTGGGCGAACCCCCACCTGCGCTGGCATATCAATTGCCAGGAGTTGTGGGCAGTGCTACTTGCACTGAGCAGGCTGCGGCCTCTCGTGCGGGACAAGCACGTGCTGATCCGAGGACGGCACTACAGCTGTAGCGTAAATCAGATCTTAGGGTGGCGTTCGCTCACAGCAGCTAACACAACTTGCTCGACGCCTCCTCCGGTGGAGTCAACAGGTGATCCGTTCCCTGTGGGCCACACTCACCTCGGGCAAACTGAACTAGACAGCCGGCGCGCTCTCTTGTCAGTCTATGCCTCGTAGAGAGTGGCGACTCCACCCCCGCGTAGGCCGCGTGGTACTCCCTGTCCGAGGCTCTCGACACGGATATCCTTGCGCACAGCTGATCGGGGACGGGCGGAAGCACACCTTCCCCCCCCAGGAGCCTCCTTGCACGGACACTGTGCAAGGCCAGGGTAGAGGAGCACCAAGTGTTATTGGTTACACCGCTCTGGTCTAACCGCACTTGGCGTCAGAGCTGATGCTCTGGACAGCGACTCCCCTGAACCATTCCCCTGACAGAGGACCTGCTCTCTCAGGGGAAGGACACGTTCCGGCATCCCAGATCAGACCTCTGGAACACCATGTCTGGTCTCTAGACGGGACGAGAAGTTCCTGAGTTGGCTACTCCCCCTCTATGGCGGAGACCATCACCCAGGCTAGGGCCCCATCTTCTGGGCGGTTACACGCCTCTAGACGGCGCCGCTTCTTGTCCTGGTGTCTCTCTCAACGAGAAAGACCCACTGAGGTGCTCGATCAGGATTGTGTTGTCCTTCTTACGAGACTGGAGACTAACATCTCCCCTCCACACTGAGTGTGTATGTAGTCGCTGTCGCCACTCATCACAACTCAGTTGATGGAGAGTTTCTAGGATGACACGACCTGGTCACCAGGTTGCTAAGGGGCGCGAGAGGGCGGCTCCGCCTCATCTCCGCTCCATACCCCCTTTGGGACCCTAAGGGGTCCCCGGGGGGGGCCTCTGGGCCCCCAAGAGCCCCTCGGAGGTTCCGATCTTCCTCACCGAGTAAGACGGCCATCCTGATGGCGCTCGCTTTCTTCAAGGGGGTAGGGCACCTCCGAGCATCCTCCGTGTCCCCGGATTGCCTTGAATTCGGCCCTGGTAGCTCTCACGTTATCTTGAGACCCAGGCCCGGATGCGTGCCCAAAAAGTTCCCACTACTCCCTTACGGGGCGAAGTGGTGAACTTGCAGGCGCTCCCCATTGGGGAGGAAGACCCAACCCCATCCGTGTTGTGTCCTGGACCGCACGCAGGGCCTCAGTAGCTCTGACCAGCTCCTTGTCTGTATTGGAGGACAGCAGAGGGAAGGCTGTCTCCAACCAGAGGTTGGCGCACTGAGTCGTGGATGCCGTTACGAACGACATTCCAATCTCAGAATCTCCCATGCCCACTGAGGGGGATATAGCCACCTCCTGGGCACTGGCAGAAGCGCTCTCTAGCAGACATCTGTAGAGCTGCGGGTTGGGCTACGCCCATACACCTTCGCAGGGGTTAAACAACCCTAGCGTAAACCCGGTGTCAGCCCACGTCCTGCGTGGCAACATGTAGGACTGGCATCCGGCGGGGCGTATGCCTGCGAAAGCATCACCCCACCCTCTAGGAGGCTGGGTCAGTGTGCTATCTACCTCTCTCCTTACCCTACTCTGGCTAAGGACAGGTACCCTATCCGCTTCCCTTCTTACCCAACCACTTGGTTAAGAATAGGCATTCTATCCATCACTAAGCCAGCACCACCTGGGGGTTGGCTGGGCAGAGCAGCCTTCCCCTTAGGCCGGGATAACATGTGAGCCATCCCCTGGCTCTAACCGGACCTAGTGCTACCGGACGCCTGTAACACCCCCCCCGTGGGCTGTTCCGTCTGATGTATCCTCATGATATGGTTCCCACTCCTGGTAACCCATGAGCTTCCCCAGGTGGACCTCCACCTCGCGGTTAACTACTCAGCCCGCACGTTCCATGCGTTCTCCTCCTAGGACGAGACCATACCTTATCCACCGTATTCCTCCCCACGGGTAGGAGGTGGCCTCTGCAGTGCATCCCTAATTAAGGAAGTTGCGCTTACCCGGTGTAAACCCGAGCGGACGGCCTCTCGCCAGTAGAGAGCTAAGGCCTCCGTCCGTGAAAGGTTACCGGTCAGGGCTGTTCCCATCTTTCTCCAAGAAAGCTCTGGAACCCCCGACCACCACACTGGAAGGTTACAGTTTCGCGAAAGCATCGAGCTGACACGCCCAGGCCTGTTACCGTTGCTTCGCTAGAGATTGTGACGCGATACAGCGTTGTGGCGTTTTCCAAAGGGAACCCCATCTGTCGTCTTCGACACAACGTCGAGAGACCGACAGAAAGGGAACGTCTCGGTTACGTATGTAACCTCGGTTCCCTGATGGAGGGAACGAGACGTTGTGTCCCTCATGCCACTAACACGTATCGTATTCTGCTGCAGTCGTGAGAGGCTCTCAGGCTCTTCAGAACAAAAGGTGAGTGAATGCTGCACGCCGGCTTCCTTTTATACCGGACATCCGGGGGCGGAGCCCGGCATGCAAATTTCATTCGCCAAATTTCATTGGCCTTTTCTATAGTAGTCAGAGTTGATTGGTTCTCAAGGGCGAACCCCATCTGTCGTCTTCGACACAACGTCTCGTTCCCTCCATCAGGGAACCGAGGTTACATACGTAACCGAGACGTTTTTCAAGCAAAAAGTCACTCACTAACAAGTGTCTTGTCAGGTAAAATGGGATATTTGGCATGCCAAAGCTCTCTGTTATTGGTCCTCTTGTACTTTGAAGACTATAGTAGACTGCCTATATTAATCACTATATTAAAACACGTATGTAAATGATTGGGTAACAGTTCCAAAAGACATCAGTGTGCCCTGTGATGTACATTTCTGTGTGTCTGTTTGATAAGCTACGTGCCTAGTAGGAGGCTTCTGTAAACTTGGTTAGACACGTAGGTTACACATAATCAGGACATATAAAGTAATCTATAACAAAGCAATACTGACGCATCGTACATATATTTTTACTCACATAAGATTCCGGTCGGATTCAATATTGATGGCACAGCATTGTTTTTTAATCTCAGTCTCTCTGCAAATCCAGCATCGACATGTGTCTTGTAATGAAGCGAACAAACACTCAATGTTTTAACTTACCCACGTGAGCTGGAACGTCTTTAAAAAGAAACTTCAAGCATGCATTCCTAATATCAGAATCCGAAGGAAGCGACTGTGTTCTTCCACAACCAGGCGCTGCACAATATGTTGCATGTTTGTTGCCTGGTCGCTCTAAATAAAAATTATGTTTTATTAACAAGCTTCGGGAGGAGCACGTGCAGATAATAAACTCGGCTGGCTTTCGATAAACAATCACAGCAATCATCCTAACAGCCTATAAGTAGTCAACCCACCTCACCTCCATTCTCTCGGACGTTTCACAACATTGTTGCTCATAGATGCACACGCACAGCAGTGTGTTTGCTTTACATGGTTGTTTTTGCACGCTGCGCAGCATGCCCGAAGGCTCGATCCGTTGAAGCAACATTTCCACATACATGCAGATTCAAGAAGTGATACGAGAAGTGATCTTGCTGCTAAAGCTAGCTCGCTGCTAACGGGACTCGAGTGTTCAGAACCAGGCATCTGTAAACATATGCTAGTCAGGCTCACAAGATTGGTGTGTTTCGACCCAATTCAATAACGGTACGTCAATGCCAATACATTAACCTTTCAATGGCTGTACACTCATCTTCTGCAAAGTGAAACAATCATCTTGGGTGAAACATTAAGTTCAGTCGCTCTAATCAACCCGAATTCCATGCCTCATTACTGATACTTTACTATTTATAATTTTTAACCTCCGAACACCCTGTTACTCAAGAAGCTGGGTGAGTACAATCTTTCTACATGAAAATTTGATACATTTAGCTTTATCCTCTGTCACCCGCGTTGACACTGCTGCACTCAAGCTTGAGATATCACTGGCAATCAGTAAATATAATCGGCACTTCCGAAAGTGACTGCGGATTAACTCAAATCTGTTGTATCATCCAGTGGCATACGTTTTCTATTGCGTGCCGTTCCCATTCACATCTTGCCCAAAATAATGCACGCAGCAGCCGTCACTTTTAAGTCAACACAAACATCGGTATGCATCAGTATATTCGACCGGTGCTTAACAGCAAGTTTCCATGCTGTTGGTCTCTCGACGTTGTGCCGAACCAACAGATGGGGTTTGACTTGAGAACCTATCATCTTCTGACTAGCTTTGAAAAGGCCAATGAAATTGGCGAATTAAATTTGCATGCCGGACTCCGCCCCGGATACATCAAATCGATCTCCTATTTCATAAGGCAAAGCAAGACCAATCAAATGAAAATAGGGCACTACATCTAAATCTTCAACCTACAGACTCCCATTCAACCATACCCAACATGCTCAGCCTACCCGCATTTCATCGCTCACTAAGCATCAATTCAACAGGACCTATGCCCAAGCAGGAACCCCCATATCCATCAACACAGTCTCATCTGCTCCAGCAAAAGCTTGTGACCTCTCTCCGTCACCGCAGCAACCATGCTCCTGCACGAGTTTGCATCTTTATCACCACAGCTCTTTTCACGGCTGCAGAAGACACCACCCAACACGAAGCCAGTATTGCTGCAGGGGCCCGTGTTTCCAACCCGTGCTCTGCCGCAGCAGACATCACCTCTACAGAAGCCAGTATCGCCACAGCGACCGCCTCTGCAGGGGCCCGTACTTCCAAACCGTACTTCCAAACCGTACTCTGCTGAAACAAATTCCACTTCTACAGAAGCCAGTATCGCTGCTGCGCAGGGGCCCAGTTCTCTTCTCCGAGGCCGCTGCAGCTTCTACTTCCTTCGCTCCCCCAGGATCCCTAATCTCCGCACTGCCACTGTAGTGCTGCTCCCCCAGGAGCCTTATCTATACTCCACAATACTGCAATAGTGCCCGCTCCACCAGAGCCTTATCTTCTTTCCTTGGTGCAACAGACACGCTCGCTCCTGTAAGAACCCACAACGAAAGCCCCACTGCAAGCAGGGTCAACATCTTGCCAACTCAAGCCAGCCTCTTTGAGGGATACGTCACTCCAGCTGCTGTCCTGCATCTATTTCATTTTTGGGGGTATGATCCCTCCGGTCAAGGGGCAGGTGCTCCGAGTTCGACGAGGATTACCAAGCTCAGAGCCCTCGCCCCGGGACAGCACGCCAAACACGCATATTATCTGTCCCAGTTCATTAGCTGCAAGGCGAACTCATGAAACTATGTTTTATTAACAAGGTTCAAAAGGAGTATGTGCAGAAAATTACCTTGGCTGACTTTCGATAAACAATAACAGCAATCATCCTAACAGATGATGATCCAAGCCACCTCACCTCCATTCTCTCGGATGTTTCACAACATCCCTCCTCCACAAGCCCGTATTTACCTCAGCACCGGGGGTATGCTCTGGGTCCTGGCACACATCAAGCCTGGGGCCCTCTCCTCGGTCAAGGGGCAGGTGCTCAGAGTTCGAGGAGGATTACCGAGCTCGGAGCCCTTGCCTCAGGACAGCACACCGAACACGTATACTATCCATCCCAGTTCATTAGCTGTAAGGCGAACTCGTGAAATAACAGTGAAAGAAGTCCTTACTTTTGCACATATGACACGGGGCTAGCCGCTCATGAGACCCCTTAGCTAAAGTGACATGGGTTGCCAGATTTTCAAAGACAAAATAAGCAAATAAAGACGAGACGAAGATAAAATGCCAATTGTTTATATATTTTATAAGACCAAAAAATCTCAAAATCTGCAACTGACCATTTATTGAGACCTAAGTGACGAGACTTTTTGATCTAAGACCAAACAACAAGCATAAAAGCTCTTATTAACGAACATGGCAACATTGCAAAAGAGCTCTGTGTGATGCAGCCTTCCAAGCATAAACACAACACAGCAAGTATCATTTAGCAGACGCTTTTATCCAAAATGTATCAGCGGTTTAGTTTAAACTGACGGACAAAACGAACCTTTAGCCGAATAAGTGTGTCGCTTTGGTTACCAGTTTGTCAATCATCACAAATGCGAGAGTGTGTACTATGTGTACATGGCTCATTCGCGAACCAGTGGGCGGGGCTAGAGAAGTAGTCGTTGATATTCTTCTGTGGAGGCCCTGCGTTAAAGATAGGTGCATTTCAGGACCTAGCGTTCGTTCGCTGGGCAAGGTGTCAATTAAAGTTGCCATTTCAGTAACAAGGACAACTTCAGTTCTGACACTTACAGGATGTTTGTTTAATTTTTTTATACAACAAAAGCTCAGGTTCAAATTGATTTCTTAATTCATGACAGTTTAAAGGAGCGAGGAATTAAGACATAATGCTTCTGTTATATAAGAGGGAATCGTATTCAAATTCCTGGAATGCACTGATATTCCTGGAATATACCCATTGATAGGTTAAACACCGCCTCCACAGAAGAATATCAACGATTACTTCTCTAGCCCCGCCCACTGGTTTGTGCATGACAGTACTGAAGTAACACAAGTTGTGTGGAACCAGATAGAGAGAGCAAGCAATAAACATGCCGTTAAAGATCGCAAAAGATTGTGTAGTCAGTGACTGGTTGTGGAAGAACACAGTCGCTGCATAACCTTCCTTCGGATTTCGACATTAGTCATGCCTGGCTGAAGTTTATTTTTAAAGACTTTCCAGCTCACGTGGGTAAAACATTCCTTTGTGAACACGGCTCAGGTCGACGCTGGATTTGCGGAGAGACTCAAATTAAAAAGCAGTGCTGTGCCGTCAATATTGGATCCGATAGGAATGGCGCAGGAATCTTATGTGAATACAAATTTTTTTTACTATATGTCACTATTGCTTTATTAGAGATCGCTTTATATGCCCTGAGCCCTATTCGCACGGGATAAGTATTACCTGTGGACCTCTAGTCATTTGTAATAATTGCAGAGGTTGTCTGTGATCTTAATCCCATGCGAATCAGCCATGTCTGTAATTTGTAAAGTAAATTACCTACCATATTTAGACGAACACCTAAATCCTGTGATAATATTAATCCTGTGCGAATCGGCATCTCTGAGATTTTGCGGGCTCATCATTTTTCAAGATTTGGTCCACCGTTTGCGAATAATGGAGGCGGTTTTGATGTGTTTTCGTATTATTTCGGGTTCATATCCATAAGTCACCGGGAGTCTCCCGTTTGTTTATTTATTATGGAAAGTCTCGTAACATTTGAGACTCGCTATCGCGGTGATCTTTTGTCCGGTTCGCGTTCATGGGTCTCAAATGCTGACAGGTATGGATATCATTAAACACCATACAACTATAGGCTATACAAACTATACGCAAAGTGCAACTTTGCAACTGTGTACTGTGAGGAAGACTGAACAGATATACATTGTTTACTTGCTGTACATAATGTGCACCCCACTCTATACAAATAGCCCTGTCATTTGAGCTTTGAATCCTGAATCCAACAAAATATATCTTCAGCAATCCATTCCAGACAGTAAATATTTAAGTGACCTTATAAGTGTTAGCACATTTATATTTCAGCAAGGGATCTGAGTGGTATTATTGCAATAGAAAATACAATTATTGCAAGCTGATAACTCATGGTACTCAGTTAAACAGACACACAGACCATGTGCGCGTGTGTGTGCTTGTGCGCGTACTTGTGTGTGTGTGTGTGTGTCTTCTTAAACTCAACGTAAACCAGTGTATGATTAGGAAACTGAAAAGCTATCTATATATTTAAAGGATTTAAAGTAATAATGATTAGAATTAGTGTTCAGGATAGTGACATGAGTCAAAATATGGTTCTAAATAACAAGGAGAAGAATGATTCAGTGACATTATAAACCTGGCAATCGTTAATCAGTGTAAGTCCAATCAGTCAGGATACATGAGAACCATTTTACTTCTGAAACAAAACTTTTCTGTTTGAATCTACACCTCTGTATAATGTGTTTTGTTTGACTTTTTTCAAAGCACAGCTGTCAAGTTGCCTTAATCACATTTTTTAGGCATTATGCAATAAATATCACATTATTTACTTGTGTAATCAGTAGGCTTAATACAGTTTTACAAATGTGTAATACTGTTGATTATATAACATGTACTGGAAACATTGTATAAGCTATTGATGCCATCCTGTACTTTAATAAAGACTTTAAATTTGCACGATTAAACAGGTCATTAAGTTAGCAGCCTGCTGGAGCTGCATTATGAATGTTCGAGGTAACTGTTTTACCTAACACATTAGAAAAGGCGATGTGCATTTTCTTAAATGCGGCCACTTATCTTTACTAAGAATTCTATCGATCAGTGTAACCGCGTACTGGTTGAGACATTCGTTAAAAAACCCATGAAACGCACGATGACAGACACAAGCTAGATGGGCATCTCATCTCTGTCAACGGATTTAGAAATATTAGGATATGATGTTAAATGGCTACATACAGTTACTGTAAATTTGACCCGCAGTTTCCTAAAACTGACAGCGGTTAAAATATGTATAAACGTTTAATAGCCTGCCAAAAGATTTATAAAAGAAATGTTACATTAGGCCTGTATTGTAAATTATATCAAACGTGTTGCCGCCACGCTACACGACCGTTTCCTTTTCCAGAGATTTATAATAAATATTTACTTGTGCATTTTCTCAAAATAATGAAAACCAACACCTATAGGTTTACTTTCATTGTGCGCTCTTTAGGTTTCTCGTCTGGTGTAAAGCAGGCAGGGCCCAATGACTTATCTGAAGTGGATCTCCCTTCTTTAGAATTTGCTGACAGCATATGAAACGTGTGCTTTGGTGTCCTCTTATTGTGGTTTGCATGTCTTTGAGAAAATGTCATAGCGTATTGAAGTCTAAATTGCGTTTATAAACTGCTAATGTTTTTATGAACCCCTGCCAATTAGCACAAAAACTCTATGGTTAAGCTATAAAGCCATTCCATACTCCTGCCAAACTAAGGCCTCCATTTAGAATACCTGCTCTTTCATAATTCTTACGGAATTTGGAAATGCATTCAATTTTGTAATCCACTCGATCTATATGGCTGTGAAAAAAACTCTACCTGTTTGACTGAAGGCATCTACCCACATAAAAAGCATACGTTTTCTTTTATTTGATTTTGAATATAATTTGTAAATCCTATAAGTTGGAAATGTTTAAATATTTCCATTTGCCCCCTCATTATTACTATAATACTATTTACTAATGATACTGAATAACAGTTGAAGATATTTTGACTATCCATTTCATTAAGAGCGATTAGATGATGTCCTTTGAAAGTTGCTGATCCATGGAGAAACTAGGAGTGGATAAAAGCCGATTTCAAGTGACCTGCTCGTCCTTTTCACACCAATCTGAGCCCTCAAACTGTTGGGATCAAACTAAACAAAAGGCCCCTCCTCTTCCCTTTCAACTTAGTTCTTCTACAAAGTAATAAAACCTACCATTGCATTAGAGTGGCACGCAACGGGGTAAAAATCATTAGAGAGACCAACATGTACTGTAAAAAAAATCTGTCATTACATTAAAATTGTTTAAATAAAAAGCCAATTGCCAAACGCGAAAGATACACTTAGATCATAATATTCTGGTGAATATAAATATATAAATGTATTGGATATTACAATTAGTTACAATCATCAATAATCTAAAACATGACAATCCAGTGATTGCGTTCTTTGCTAACTTTTCGCATGGAAGTTTACAGATTTTTTATATTGAAAGTGTTAGTGTTTTATAGCTATACCCTCATGTCCTCTATATTTGCATATCCCTTTTATGTACACGATCCCTGTTTAGATCGTGAAAATTAAACCCAATTCTTAACATTATACTCATAGCAGGTCTTGTTTGAAGCAATGAAGATACTTTTCAGCCATTTATTTATGTGATTTATAACAAAAAAAAACATGTCAAATAAATCCTGTTTCTATTCAAGTTATAGCGCACTTGACCACAGAGCTATGCAGACTCTTATGGCCGTAGCCTAGATAAAACGACAGAACTAAAATATGGGACTATTGCGTTCGTTTTAACACCTGGAATTAATAACGATCTTTCAAAAGCACCAAGACATACGTAATGCATGCGGTTAAATGTTGCAGCATGAGTGTCTGATACAATTCTAAAGGGGGAAGTATGTATCCAAGCTTTTTTTTAACAATATAGCGTCTATTCGTTCGTTTTCACTCGGTAGTAGGTCTGTTATTCGTTCTATTTTATAACTTGAGTAGATCTTAGGCAGCATGTATTAGACTTAATTGCACGGATGCTGGTTATTGCTATGCAATTAATTGTTGTTATAACTATTATTATCATACATATTGAGGTGTTATTATACCAAATGATGATAATATCTAGCATAAAGACTCTGATCATCATGCTAGGAGTATTTAAAACTAGATCACATCCTCATCACTGCTTAAGCTTTGTAATTTACAATTACGCTATAATACTTATTGCCACTTACTGTATATTGACACGAAAAACATTGTGCTATGCTTTACCTTTGTAAAATATGTCTGTACACTTTATTAGACTTTGTACTTCTTAGTTTGAGTTTTTTACAATGATCTTAATAAATATGCTCTGTATCTGTTATCTTGTAAACTGTATCTGATTTTTTGGTCAAAATCGTTTAAATGATTCTTTGCGTGCACCAGCCCCTCTAAACTGTATCCTTTTTTTGATCCGTTGACATTAACACTTAGACAAACTGAGTGCTATCGATCTTCCCATTATGAGATCCCACAAGCCGAAAAACAGGTGAAAGACGTTTCTCAAAGCCAATGTTCATCTTCGCTATATATATTTACAATCGGCCGAATTCTGCACAGATCTTACGTATTTCTTATCGTCTTTACCATTACTATATTCATATTACTTTAACCTTGATGTATCACGGTTTAACAGTTTACGTACATAAGAGTTGGCATTACAACTAATCTTGGTATTGTTAAAAGCAATAAAATCAACTTGCCTTTTAAATATGGACCAACTTGAGGAACCGCCGCTGTTAAAACCTCCACCGGTAGCTGGTCGCTCGCCACTTGAATGTCTAAGTGTACACTTCACCATTCCTTCAGCGCTGTTTTCATGCTTTCCTTGTTTTCTCATTTGCTGCCATTCTCCTCCTGTCCCCTCTCTTCCCTGTCCGTGGAGTAAAACCGGGATGGTACACTTACAGAAGTTTCTTTTTGTTCACATTTAATCTTATTCGTTTCACTTTTTCAAAGGACATAGAACAGCCTCGTGCGTTTTGCTCCGCACAAACACATGTGTAAAATGAGGGTTTCGGGAACGGTCAGATATCGATGTTTTCCTTCTGTTGACAACTTGCACTTTTGGGCTTTCGATACGGAATTTTTTTAGGAAAAGTTCAGAAGATACAACCTTATTATTTGATATACTAGTGGGTTTCTTTCTTTCTGTCTTTATATTGATTCATTTATTGTCATGACGTTAAATATAAACCAGTTATATATAAACCAACAAAAAGGCTTATCTTAAAAGCAATAGTTTGAATAAAACAATGCTAAATAAAAGTGATGTAATTGTGAAAAGTTACTTGATGGTAAGTAAAGATAAAAAAACACAATTCTAAAACAAACTTTTCTAAGATTTAGTTGGTAACATAATGGTAACAAATTGGTGACAATAAATGACTTGTTATATCGCTGTAATTGTCTACTGTACGCTAGATGGCAGCCCGATCCAGACATTAAGCCTGTCAAGCGCAGCCTTCAGTTTATATGCATAAAAACGGTATCCAATGCGTATTTTTTACACTGTTGATAAATCAGTTAGAATGCGTTACATTGTATATAAATCAAAATATATTATTATTATTCTTGTTTTCGTATCTCATGTTTGCTTGGTTCGTCTAACCTACTACTGATCTGCCATACCGTTATACTGATATAGTTCAAGTCAAACTAGTGGTAGTCCTTGCACGTCGCAGCAATTTTCTTTCATCGTTTACACGGTTTACTGAGAATAATAGAGGTAGCCTATAGTACTGAGCATAATATGTTTTATGTTCCGTGGACTAACCGTCCTATTAAATTACATTAAAACTTTATAGAACATTCGTAGTTAAATCTTAAGGTGGACAAATATGTTGCAATTAAGACCACAGCTTTGAACAAAGCCCTCTAAACTTAGAGGCAAACACGCCAGTCCTCACGCGCATTTGTTTGTATTTCAAGTGCGCTCATAGTTCGGTCATTGCTTGCATCCTGTTTTTCGATGCTTCTTACTGGGGTTTCTTCCTCTTGTTGTGACAATAGACGGCACATTCTAATCGTGTTTCAAAGTAAATAGCAGCGCAGGGGTGAGCGCAATGTATATTGTGCTTGTCAGAGCCCTTTAGTCGTAGATAGCGAGGACTCTTAACCAATGGAGTGAAGGAGGATTGGCTAACCTTAGCCTCCCATTTTCTCTCCCCCCCCCTCGATGCAGGGTTCTGACCAGTCAGTCGCCTTTGATTATCAGTTGCCAGCAGCCCCTCTCTTGGCTCCTTGACACGAGCACCATATAAGGCGCAGCGATCTCCATAGAAACGTGTCAGTTTCAATAGTAGTGTCAAAGTTCACTATATACAGACGTTCGCGCAGATCAACGTTTCGGAAACATTGCTTCGCTGGTACTCCGGTTTAAATGCGTTCTTTTTGGGTCTCTGCTTTTTACATATTCCATTAGATGTCTTTTTCTGCTCCGTTCCTACTGGAGAGGTGAGACTACATAGGCACTCGGGCGACGTTGTTTTTTTTTCTTGGACCACATGAGCTTCATTCATGAACATAGATAGAGAAATACGTTCTTCAGTGTTTCCTCCTCTCAAGCCGCGAAAACGGAGAGAGGGGCAAGGAAGAAAAAATAAGGGAATTTATTTTGCACTCCACCAGAAAGCTATTATTTTTGCGTCAGCGTCAATGTGAAGAAATTTTATTGCGGTGTTTTATAAGAAAACTGTTGGGTTCTTTTACGTCTTGGATCGCTTTCTCTATACGATCGGGTTCCCGAATGGCTGGCTGCAATTTACCTTGGAACTGGCCTCCCGACAATCGCATATCCTGATCGGCGTTCGTATTTTGAATGTATTGATCGTTTTCTGCTTCAGCTTTTTCTTATGAAACTGCGTGCTCCAATTTGACTTCGCGCTGCCATTCGTCCAAGACTTCCCTTTTCCCTGCTCCGATATCCGAGCGACCAGTTCGCTTGAAAGCACTTTTCGGGCCCAAGATATGGCAATGGTAGTTAGCGTTTGGCGAGATCCGCAGGAAGACGTGGCCGGAGGACCTCCAAGCGGCCCCAATACAGCAGCTCAGCCGGCGAGGGAACAACAGCAGGCGGCGTCAGCAGCACCGCACACTCCGCAGACCCCTAGTCAACCAGGACCCCCGTCCACACCGGGAACGGCTGGTGACAAGGGCAATCAGAATTCTGGACAGAGTCAGCAGCATATAGAATGTGTTGTTTGTGGGGACAAATCGAGTGGTAAACACTATGGTCAATTCACCTGCGAAGGATGCAAAAGTTTCTTCAAGAGGAGTGTCCGGAGAAACTTAACATATACATGTCGTGCCAACAGGAACTGTCCTATTGACCAGCATCATCGTAATCAGTGCCAGTATTGTCGACTTAAGAAATGTTTAAAAGTGGGCATGCGGCGGGAAGGTGAATATATATTCTTTAAAAATAACACGCTATTGTTCCATATAGTTTGTAGAGCACTATAATCCCTCTGCTTAGCCATTCCAGCAGGCATATCAGCATGCAATCATTATATGTACACTGCTTAATATCGTGTAGGCAACCAATTACAAGAGATATGAAAGTCATCCATGGACATTGTGTGTGTGTGTGCGTGTGTGTGCGTGTGTCTGTGTGTGTGACTGGGAGAAGATTGCACAAGACACTACACTCGACAGCTTTGTGCTGTATACTAAACTGAAGGACAAGGATTCGTTTTTTTATTCTGATTTCGGAAAATAAGTTGTGTAGAGCCGTTATTTTATACTGTTGCTTAGAGTAAACGTTTAGAGGCATGTGTGTATTAGTTTATCCGCAGCTTTAAGAGAACAATGGCTTTAGCTACTTGCAGTGTGTGTTTACAGAGAACACATTTTTTTTCATTCTATCCAGCTATAAATAGATAAATAGTCTAACAAAGAATAATCTATATCGCATTGATGTGTGTGCATTTGTGTAAGGACCCCCATCCAAAAAAACTAAAAGAGAGAGTGTGTTTAAGTGTGTTCGTTAGTGGTTTTCCTTTCTGATGGAAATGTAAACATTATCATATACAATCGATAATGGGACATGATGTCTATAAAGACACGGTTAAATATGTGATTTATTTAAATGCCGAATTGAATTTAGTTATATTTTCGCAGCTGTTAAGCAGTGGTTTTGACTATAATTTACCACCAGTTAAGGTTCCAAATCAATAATTATGTTTCTCAGTTCTGGATGTACATTTCCTCTCCCTTTCTTTCTTTTTGTCAGCGGTTCAGCGAGGACGAATGCCTCCAACCCAACCGAACCCGGGCCAGTATGCGCTAACGAATGGGGATCCTCTTAACGGCCATTGCTATCTCTCCGGATACATCTCGTTGCTACTTCGGGCCGAACCTTATCCTACGTCTCGCTATGGCAGCCAGTGCATGCAACCGAATAATATTATGGGGATCGAGAACATCTGTGAGCTTGCAGCTCGTCTGCTCTTCAGTGCTGTAGAATGGGCCAGAAACATCCCTTTCTTTCCCGACCTGCAGATAACTGACCAGGTGTCCTTGCTCAGACTGACATGGAGCGAGTTATTTGTGTTAAACGCGGCTCAATGTTCCATGCCCCTGCATGTGGCCCCATTGCTCGCAGCTGCCGGTCTGCACGCTTCGCCTATGTCTGCCGACCGCGTCGTGGCCTTCATGGATCACATTCGTATATTCCAGGAACAGGTCGAGAAACTCAAAGCTCTTCACGTCGATTCTGCAGAATACAGCTGCATCAAGGCAATAGTGATCTTCACATCAGGTGAGTGTGTTAGATGGGGCCTTCTCAGAGATAACAGAGTAGTACGGGACCGATACGCATCAGTATCAAGGCTATGACTGACTAATAGTTTTTTTTAGCATATTTTATATTTGTAAATACATTTAGCATTATGTATTATGTGATGAAGTGGGATCTCTTACGCGATTTATTATAAACCACTAACACATATTTAATTTAATACAAAGTGTAAAAATGCAAAGTGTGCACTGTACATCTGTAGGCATAGCTGATGTTTACATTTTTTATATGCATGTTGCACAACATAATGCATAAAATAAAACACAACATATTCAATATTTGCTTTGGACAGTAGTTTGGATAGTTGTCTGCGTATCTGGCCATTCGATTTATAAACGAATGTTAAATAAAATGTGGATATCAAGTTTAAAAACTGCCAATCTTTCTCAAATATGTTCAACCAGTTAGGTTCGACATTAATATATAATAATGCAATGCCCATTAGTGTTCTCACAGATGACAAACTATCCAGGCCTACTTTAGTTATCATTTATTTCAGGCTGTGTTATATTTTGAATATGACTAATGATTTAGCATAAAATAAAATAAAAAATGTGGCTTGTGTAAATTCAAAGACGAGTTAATTTAACAATTAAAATAAATATATAGAATGGGCTAAAAGCTGGAACCGTTTTTTCAAAGCACTGTAATTAATGTTTATCATTGAGTAGGCTATATCTTTTTCGGTTAAATAGCACAAACGCTAACAAATCCAACATTGTTACGCTGGCATAGAAATGTTTTATTTTAATATAGTTATACTACAAGCATAATTTCATTTCATTTTTGCTATAGTGATAGACCTTCTTAAGCTATTGTTGCAATTATTTGTATTAAATTGATCGAATTAATTATTTCAGAAAGTATGAATTATATTGAGTTTACACAGTTAGTTTTCCAAGACCCTAAAAAACAACTTTTGACTGGTGGCCAAATGTTCAAGCAAAGGAAATATTTTATCATTAGCAAATAGGAAAATGTGTGATTTATTGCTTTTGAGACAGAACAAGCTGTCTCAGAAGAACTTAACATTTTTGCCATTTTGCACTAGAGCAAAAATGGGAAGTAGGCCACTGGGCATTGTGTGTTCTGTCTTATAGAGTTATTGTTAATGAATATATGAATACATGTCAACCAGTAAATCTAATATACGTTTATTTTTAGATCCAACCCATAACATTTGCCATTGATATGTAACGTTTCATTTATTTCTCAGCGACGCTAGTCTCTCTTAAAGCCTTATTTTCACCAGAATGTGTCCATGCAGTCACATTTCTGACAGGTTTTAGCAAGGCAAGGGCTTAGCAGAGTTCAGAAGTTCGTAAGGTCATTATATTCGACCGCACCGCGTTCCAGTCCAGTGCAATTACTGTAAGAGCAATGCCGGACATCACAACCACACACTCCAATTATCTTTAAATCTCAGTCGCAATATTAGAAATATTGGCCACGTGATGGTTCGCATGGAACAACGTTTGTCTAAACTGATTTTAGAAGCTTAAATAAAATCATGTGGTGTGTTTGTTCTTTGATTTAGCGTGCTATTTGTAAACACGTTTCGATGTAATGACTGATTTCTAATGAACTGGAGAATTGTGTTTCTGTACAGTTCTAAAAGCTTGATAATGATAAAATGACACGGTAACATCTAGACATTAATTTGTTCTTAATTCCACTATTACCATGACCATTTCTCTTTCAGATATGTCGTTTTTTTATATTTAAGTATTTACCACAATATTTGACTGGCTTTTTATCCTCCCCAATCAATATTAATTGTGCATCCTCTTTAATACGTACCATTTGTTTCGTCTGATTTCGTGCATGTGGGTATGTTCCCTACAATGCTATTGAACTGTTGTAATTGTAATTTATAACAAAGGCAGCATCATATGCTGTGTGATTCATGATGTTGCGTTTGTGTTTGTTCATCTCACTTTGTCAACAACATGTAGCGCTGATGCTGAATGATAACTCCTGTCTCTTTTCTGTACTGTGTTTCGTCTGCTCAGACGCTTGCGGCCTGTCAGATGCAGCACATATTGAGAGCCTACAGGAGAAGTCACAGTGTGCCCTGGAGGAGTACGTTAGGAGCCAGTACCCGAACCAGCCCAGTCGCTTTGGCAAGCTTTTACTGCGATTGCCGTCTCTCCGCACTGTATCTTCTTCAGTAATTGAACAGCTGTTCTTCGTTCGCTTGGTAGGTAAAACTCCCATTGAAACCCTCATCAGGGATATGTTATTATCCGGGAGCAGCTTCAACTGGCCCTACATGTCCATTCAATGATACGAATGAGTGAATGAAACAAAAAGACTAAAGGACCAACATTCTGCAACCTCTTTCAAGAAGACTATATATAGGACTAAATTTTTTACCACAGTTTTGTCTTCTGGGACCGAAACGGAATATGTAATGTACAAAGGTTAAAGAACTGGACGTACTTCCGTGTAAACCCTTCGCCGTCACCAAGAACATTTCCAAATTTGTAAGATACTAGTCTTTCTTCTTGTTTTGTTTTATAAAGAACAAAATGCGAACAAATAAAATGAAGAGCAACATATGCGCAGTAAACGAGAAAGACATAGCGGGAAAGAAATGTTCAAGCAATTATAAGAAATGTCCTGTCTCTGTATCTCTGTTTGTATTTTTTCTGGTTCTAAACCATTTTTTTCTGTGATTCTATACTAATGATTTTTGATATAACCATTTGCTTCTTATAATGAGTGCGATATATGTTGTTTAAGCTATGTTCTCCAAGAAATTTTAAGTGAGAATTAAAAAAATAAAGAAAACAGTTAGACAAATTAGACACAGTCTAATCGCAATGACATTATCACTGATGGTGGAACCTTCCCCCAACTGATGCTATGGATATGCAACCTCGGACATTTTAAGAACAGGACAACTGGTGAAACATTCTCTTGAACGTATGTATGGGCGAGTGTGTGTGTGTTAAGTCAATCGTTAGTCAGATTTTGAATACATGACAACTCTAAAGCACTTTTAATATATCATTTTCAAATACATTTTGTTTGTTTCGTCTTGATATTTTCAATCATATTTTGAATACATGACAATTCAAAAGCACTTTTAATATATCATTTTCAAATACATTTTGTTTGTTTCGTCTTGATATTTTCGCTATTTTTTATTTTATTTGATGTTGCCTTTCATTTTTGCTCAAGTAAAGTTGTGTGATGGCGACTATACTATTAAAAAGGAAACAGGCAGCACTGTCTTGCTTTCAGGAAATATAATGTTGTTCATGCTATTGGCAGTTGTGGTGGGCCGCCTTTCGAATCTGGTTTACACAAATTCAGTGGTGCAAATACAAAGATTTTGGTAGCCTATGAAGAGACAACCAAAGAAACATGTTTTTAAAGCGGTGTGCTGTTGACATATTGCAAACAAATTATAGGACCGGCCAGAATTTGGAGATCGTTTTCAAATATGAATATAGTAGCCACCAAAGAGGATTACAAATGCAGGCATTTGGTTATATCTCAGCAGCATATTATCATAGATTTTAGTGAACATGTAAGTTTTATACATTTTCTGAATGCATTAAACCGTGCGCAGGATAAGACTTCTGTGACACTGCTACAGACTGTTTTAAAGAGCTGTGCCTGTTTTAGTGCATTAGTCTAATTTTCCCAGGCTGGACTGAAAGGCTCGCGCGCAGTCAAAGAAAAGATAGCAGACATTCTAGTCCTCTAAACTCCACCTACAGTAAATCTAATTATTACTTTGTGGTAACTTGTGTTAGGACAAATACTTTCTCTAGCAACGCAGCTGTGTGTAAAATATGTATAATGCCGCATGTAAACAAGTCGATAAAGTTGTTATTCATGGTACCAAGATTGAAAGGGTTTCATGAGCATTGATTGACCAGAACCAGGAAAATGTCTTGCTACATATGCACGAAAAAAACATTTCAGCTGATATGCATGCGGTTGGAAGGAAGGTTTGATTATACACACAATGGCAATAATAGATATTCATAATTTAAATAAATAATGTGCTGCTTACTGTATCAAAGAATTATGTGGGTTCTCAATGCTTCAGAAAAAGAAAGCGCGAGTACATTAATAAAATGTTTCAGCTTTAGACCAATCCTATCCGTGATTTAGACAGGTAAATCTGAATGTAATATTGGCGTTTACATATATTTTAATATCTGTTCGCTAATGCGTCGTTATCTTTTTGTGGTTTAGTGTGTAAACTGGAGTCAAAGTGGTTCCAATTTAGCAACATAATCTATTCGAAACATGCAAGTTTTTATTTATTTACGTTTGTGAAGGGAAATAATACATATTGTAGCGTTAATTACATTACACCATTTTGCTCTATTTATAAAGGGGGTGTGAGCCTGTGGCTGATTAACTTGACTTTAATATGCTTCTGATTTTGTTTTCCCCTTGCCTAAACCACTATAGATATTACCACTGTGACCAAGAGTTTTTTTATCAGAAAAAAAAGACACCAATGCAAGCAAGACCATATGTTGCAATGTCTGCAAATGCCTAAGGAAATGTAGAATGTTTTAAAATCAGTAAATTTAATTAAATTTTCATTATTTGTTAAAATCAGGGTAGGCATAGAAATGTTCAAATAGAACAATAAAACCAGGAGTGTCATTGTTTTTCTATAGAATGCCTTAATACAATGATCAACTGCGAAACATTATATAAAGCCGAAATCTACAACAGTTTTATATTAAGCAGTAGTGTCATTAAAATCCCCGGAGGATTTTTCTCAACATGAGGTAAACGCATTCTACTGAAATTTAGATTTGTTGGACCTATTTGTAAGGCTGTATGAAGAAATAGAAGACTGAATGTGTTCATGTTTACTAATTGACATAAAATGCATCGATAAAAGATTATGAACAATATCCAACAAAAATAAGCTATTTTCGCCTCTGTAGGAAAAACACGCCCATGTCATCTTAGACAGTATACACCACTGAATTTGTATTTATATAATACTTTGTACATGTTAAATGCACTTGATCACTTGATCTCATAAATTGGCCCTGAACTGAGCTAATGCGTAAGTATGGTAGTACAAAAAGAGTACCAGAGCACTATCGAATGACTAATAAACCACATCAAACTTTCCTGAAGAAAGTAAAGAATAACTGTGTTCTAGAAATATAGCTGGAGTTAGCTTCCTTGACTGGAGTACTACTGTTTATCTGACACATTTGGGATGTTCGGACATCATTTATGTTGTTTATGTTGTCTGCATGGATAATACCTAAATTAATTCAGCTAAGGCTATCTATCAAACTAGAAACAAACAAACAATCAAAAAACAGGTGGAAAAGGCTGTTTGAAGTTTATACCTGCGATTGCACTTTACACAAATAGTTGCCACAGAGGCCATATGCGGGCAACCCGGTAAATGTATCTTAGCAGTCTAAATGATTACTGCATAAGTCCACGGAGCTCTTAGCAAGCTTAAGTTGTAGAGAAAATCCAAAACAACAGGATTATATATATCCTAATATATCCTCAGTTGTGAACATAACATGAGGCGACGCATGTGCTTCCTTGGTTGTGTGTGCGTGCGTGACTTTATTGAACCGTAGAGTTGTGTGTTCCACGTCGAGTGTGTGTGTGGTCGGTCCTTGTGTGAGGTATAGGGAGGCGAGAAAGCACAGATCGCTGTGTAAGCGATCTCTTTGTGGTGATTTAGGTAGACATGCGCTGTATATAACGTTCACGGATGATAATATCATTGCCTCTCCAGATAAATAACTCTTTATCCAAACCATAGGGTCAGTTATCGATCCCTTCTGCTTGGAAAGAGAAAAGGAAGGAGACTGCAAAGTGAAGGGGTGGGGCGGAGGGGTCTCTTATTAGCATTCCATACCCATGGCCTACCACTGACAAAGTAAAAGAGATATCTAGCACGTCATACATCCCCTACTCTGCTCAGTTTTACATTGTAATGACCATAATAAAGTTTATTAGCTAGTAGGAACTCTAAAATAGAAAATAATAGAAACTAAACAACTGTTTACTATTAGGAGAAACTAACAGTAAACAATTATGAGAATTAAATATACTCTTGAATATACTTCCTGAAATATTTCCGAATGTGTGTTACAATATTTCAAATAAAAAATACAACTGACAGTCGAACAAATTCTTTACATTTGTTAAGGCTACGTTTGTATTAAATATAGACTTATCCAGTTTGTTAACAGGTACGTTAAAGCATACTTAAATACAACTCTATACAGTTGAGTAAGAACGGCAGACATAAATGAGAGCAAATCACTTTGACAGGGGAATTCTTGAACAACTGAAAACGCGATCAAGATCTTGTCCAGCAATGACAGTTGTTTATCAGATTTACTTGGAGTTCTCTCCGAATGTTTTTTTTTCACTCCCACCATCCGTCTTTGTCTTTCTTTGTTGTTTTAAAATATGCACGTCTCTCCGGAATGCCAGTCACGGTTCCAAACTTTGCTACCAACCTCCCACATGAAATGATCCCCCTTAAAAGGGGCTCAATATGTCTCAATCTGCACTTCTTTTTACTATAAGCATTTGGGTACAGGGACAGACTCTAGCCTAAATAAAAAAGTCATCGAATCGCGCCTTACTAAACACATTCTCATGACAACGAATGAAGACAGCGACAACAGAACTTCCGAGTTTTTCCGCGTACGTCCTCAGAAAGTAAGAAAATCAATTTTCATTTTGTCCCACTCAAGCCCGCGTGTGCGCGCGTGCCTGTTGAAGAGTGTTCGTGCACGCGCGTTGTCTTAGCAAAGCTGAAGAGAAAAAAAAGAGAGCGAGAGGAGGTGGAGGGAGCTCTGTGAGAAAGCAAGAGACTAGTGGATGTGGCGACGTGCCTGTATGTATAGTCAGACTGTCATTAACAAATCAACAAACACGTGGCACTTAAACTTGAAAGTGCCAGTTTTCCGCGTTTGTCTGTGTTGAAGAAATAAATTATTGACGGGGAAAGGCGTGGGGAACGTAAACTTGCTCTGATACAAGAGGTAGGCTAACCGAGTGGAAGCGACGCTTTTAATCGAAAATTCCAATTATATATATAAAAACTCATATTTTATTTTACAACTAATGTAAAACGATATATAAAAAAGAGTGTCAAGATTAATAGTGGACTTTAATCTTAAAGAAATGTTGCCAATAAATGTTAGATAATGTTTCTAAAAGTATGCCCATTTTAAGGCCGTTTGCATTCAGATAAAGAACAGTGTTTTTCATTCAATCGTCCCTTCAAAAACATGCTGACATCAGAGTATTGTGAAAGCTTCCAGAAAAAAACGCATGCTATTAGTGCATTTATTCATTGATCCTAATAGGTTGCATTCGTATCAGTTGTCCCTATACAAATTTGCGGTAAAAATGCTACATACTTGATATAACGTCCTGGCTTTTTACTGTCCCTTTTTGTAATACACAACAGATTGTTGGCGCTCGGCTACTGATGCCAGCGACACCCCTAATTTGAATGTATCAATCTATCTATGCACATTTATGTATGTCTTTACACAAGAACCCACAACCACAAAACAGATAAACAAGCTTTTTCACCTGCCTGACAGGCTTGGTGAATTATGTTGTGGTTAATATCGCTCTAATTTCGTTTTTATTTGCCTAATTTCTCAGCATGACTTCTATTTTCCTTCATAATAAATGACCGAAGCGTTTTGTCGAGGGATATTTTTCATCCCCGTTATATAGAACGGGTCTTAACAAAGGCATTATCTCTCTTGCTCCAGTGTTGGTCTCTGCCACGGCGCTCTGATCCCACGCCTTTGCTTCTTTATTCTGCCTGTCTTGCCTATAGTTGTCGCAATTTGTGAGTTTGATGAATACATACGCATTTGCTCACATGTAAAACTGTTCCTTGTAGTTTCACACTGTTGTAAAAACAAAAAAGACAGCAAATGGCAACTAAATAATCAACGTGTGCACAATACAGGTTAAGTATTTATATTTGTATGCTAGCCCATTGAATACATGTCATTCTTTATATTTGTATGCTAGCCCATTGAATACATGTCATTCTTTATATTTGTGGTGGAGGCTGCTATAGCTGCACAGTAGCAACAAACATTTTAGCTCACAAAGACATATCATTTAGAACATAATCATTAGGCAAGAAGATTTACTCCTTTTACAACTTTTGGTTTATGTTCCCATTGAACGTGTCATAACTATTTAATAAAACGTTATTTTTAAGTAATAATACATTTAAAGACCAGATTATAAAGACATATCTTCGATAATGTATCGGATACGACACAAAGACATTTTTCGTGCACTAGGATGGGGCTCGTTCTGGGATAACTGTCGAGAAGAGATGTTTGGGGGAGGGGTGGGGGTTTGAATGACCTGGCCCGGTTTTTAAAAGACAGTCCAGACATTAACAAGTTTGTGTGCCATTCCATCTATTACAAATGGAAATGTGCATCTGAACCATCACCAAATGCACTAACATATGGTATTGAGCCTATCTTGGTGTGGTATTTATCTAAACTCAAGCCCCCTTCCCCCACGTCTAAATTAATTTGCATTCGTTGATGATATCAATAAAGAATAGCAGGGTTCCTATTTAGTTGTGGGGGGCCGGGGGGAAGGTGGCTTATTTGGTCACAACTGGACAGAGTGGACGAAGACCCTAAGGTCAGCTGACCATTTTGTCTAAGGTGGGGGGAGGAGGAGGAGGGATCTTTAGAAACGAGCGTGTTTGTACCCATTCAATGAAAACGAGTCAACGAAAATCTCAACATACTTAAAATACACCCCATAACGTATTGTATGTCTCTCGTAAACAAGTAGGGGTAAAATCTAGGATAGCCTAAGATAATGTCTACATTATGGTAATTTATGAATGTCAGCGAAATCAAAACATTAAAGACACACAAGGATTACATTATCACAGAGCAAACATCTTTGACAACGTGCACAACACCTTATGTCGTTTTATTTTTAATTATGGTCACAAATATGTCCCTGTTTGTTTAATGTTCGCAATATTGCAAACCAATTCTTAAGACAACTAGCAAGATAATGCAGTATATATATTTTGTGGCAAAATGTGGAAATGCTGTATGTGGCCTCATTGGACAAGCTCTGACCATTCCGCATATGGACCCTTCAGTCACCACACTATAGATAGTTGCTCCAAGTTATTATCCCCATTTACTTATTTTGTTTATTAGAATATATATAATATTTATATATAATTATATTGTCCATAATCCATAAAATCAGTATAGAAGGATAACATCATAAATTATTTTGTTTTATATTTATATAAATAGTAAAGCAAATAAAGAATAGGCAGGATAACGTTTTTGCAAAGCATGCGCTATAATGACCTTGCGCATTTCCAAACGATGATTGACGTTTGGACTATTAATGACTTGATTTGCATATTTGTTTATTTATTATTGTTGTTGTTAATTATTTGTAAATTTTGCTTTATACCTGACAGCGCTACAGTATTTTCCTAATTATAAGTAGAACTTGCTGACAACAGTTGGGCATAAAATGCCAATTTTCCTTAACATGACATTATGATCATAATGATTACTTATTATCTGGACAGCAGTACAGTAATATGAAGCCAAAGGCTATTTTAGATTATATAGATTTCCCCCCTGTATGAAACTATGGGAGTAGGCTTGAGACTTTTTTAAGGTGCTCTTGTGTGCTCATGCCTTGCAAGGGGACATTCTAAAGCATTTTGTTACTTCTCTTGTTTGCTAGATGGCGCTCTCTGTTCTGGGATACTCTTTAAAAAATGGTACACAGTTTATTCCAGTTTGGGCATTGTCCAGTCTCACTTAATTGAATAGATTTTTTCTTCTAGTCTTTCACACCTAGGAATCTTGAAACATACATTTGAATGTGAAAAATACTATGTGGTTAATTTCAGATGTAATTAGATTGTGTTGGTTTGTGCTGGCTGTTTTCGAGTGATTTTTCTTTTCCCGTGAATAACAGGACATTGTTCGGCTTAAAAAAATACATCGGATAAATTATGTTGCTTCGGGATTTTGAAATTCATTTGATTTAGACTGTTTACATCTTTTTGGAATAATTAATATATATATAAAAATAATGTCTATTAATATCGTAAAACAAAGTTCTTTACATATTAACATTTAAAGAAGATAAATTGCAGCAAGACTTTTTCTAAATAGCGCTTTGCCCATGTGACGTTAACGAATGTTCTCACAATGTGAAAAAAACATTTAATGTTTTTTTATCGTTAAGTTTATTTCATTCAAACATTGAATGACACACGATTTACATCATGTTTAAAACTGTTAATTCCTGACATCATGCACTAAATGTGAAGGGATTATCTTGTGTACATTCATTCACATCACCCTGTAAGAAAAACTCTATTTCACCATAATTACCTTTACGATTGTCCCTCCACATGGGCCACCCGGACCTCTACGACTTAATGCACCTTGTTAAACTATATGTATGTGCTAGCCTGTATGTTTGTGACTGTCCTTTCGTGAAAGTTTGGAGTGCAAATCGGAAGTTGTGAAATCTAGACCAAATTGTTTAAATTCAACTAGCATTTATTTATTATTATTTGATAAATATGACTTTTTAAAATTCTTCTTTAAATTTCAGATTTCTTTTGATATTGAGTCTTTGATACATTGGAAGACCCATGACAAAAAAAAAAAACTTTAACAGGGGTGTCCATACTCGGATCTGATGGGCCACCATAAAGCAAGTTTAGTTTAAACTTGACTCAAAACACCTGCCTACTGGTTTCTATTGTGCCTAGTGAGACATTGATTTACTTGTGGTTTGCTTGTGTTTGACTAGGGATGGAGCTATACTTTACAGGACAGTGGCCCTCTAACCAATATTTTCAACCATCGAAATTTGAATATTACTGCATTGATGGTATAATGTGGGAATGGAAAAGTCCAGTCTTTTAAGAGATTTACAACTACCACATGGAAAAGTAACAAAAAGCACAAGTACATTTTATAAAAGCACACGAGTATATAAAGAAAATCGATGTATAGAAACGGGTACAAAGCAATTATTTGGTTGTGACATTGCTCGCTGTCATGATACTTGGACGGCGGCTCCAGAACCTCATCTCTTGGGGGTTTTAATTAACAAGCTGTCTCAAAGCTGTAAGATCTGTCAAACAGTCTCACCCCACTCAAATCCCCCTTTTGTTTTAGCAGTCTCACTTTTTTTGGGCGTTGCTTAAGAGTTCTCCCCATTTATAGTTATTGCTTTGTTTATTGTACTTCAGATTACTTAACAATGTAGTTCTTATTTGCTTGACCTTTGGTTTGTGTATGAATAAGATTAGTGAGAATTAAAAAAAATGTATGTGACCACGTGCCTTTAAGCAGATAAAGGGGTAAAGAGGATGTTTAGTGATTCCTTTTGTATCTTTTGCATAACCTAAGAATTACGAAGCGCAGATGCAGTTTTGATGCAGTTCTGTCGTTTCACTTACGTGCATGTACCACTCTGTGGAACAGACAGTGTCGAATACAAGGTCAACAAAGAACGCTGTCCATGGTCCTATTTTGAGGCGACTAGAGGCTCTTTCTTAAATTAGATAGGACACGTTAAAATACGATGACATCGCCTGTATCAGTACACTTCCAATGGTTTACAACATTTAACAAGCCTGAAAGTAAGTCATCCAAGCGCAAACGCACACCTCTGTCACAGTGATGGAGCTATTGTGACCACCCAACACCAATGGACAAAGAAGACAGGTTGAGATAACACACAAGATAACAGGTGAGAGTGAACTAAATTACGTTAGCAATAATACCATAACCGACCGATCAAGCACTTAAAAACGTTGGTAGGAAGAAATAAACTTCTGGAATAAATGTATTCCTAATGGTATTAAATAACATACAATTAACAAAGTCTATTTTCCGCGATCAAGCAAGCAAGTTTTTATATAATGTGAACATGCAAAGCTGATTTGTAAGAATGCACATTGCTTTATGTATAATTCGTTCATACAAACAATGTGCTAGATTCCAAAATAAATGTAATATAAAACCATCGATACCCTACCGTTCTTTGTCTTACCTACTAACATATTAAACAATTCGTGAACGTGTTTTACTTGAGAGCTTACTTACGAAGCAACAATAAATATTTGGTATAAATAATTTGATGAGTAGTTGATCCTTATTTTAATCGCCAGACGGGTGTTAAATTTCTCGCCAAAAAATGAAAGATGATAAAAATGAAAGACAAAATAATTAATTAAAAAGGGGAAAAAAGACACAGAAAAACAATTAAACAAGCAGTGTCATAATGTTGAAACATGTTTTTATCTCAATTCAAATTTGATGCATAATGCATTTATTTTATGCAGTAAGTCTGCAATAAAATGTAACCTTTTAACAGTATACTTTAAATACATATACGGATTCGGTGTTAAATTGACGTGTTTTTCCAGTTTTCGAACAATGGATATTGCTACAGCTGTGTTTCTGCGAACGGTATGAGAAACTCATCATTCTCACCTATTTTAGAAAAATATTTACGTATTTTATTATATATTTTTTATTTTGCCATTCAATTTGTTTTCGCCAATTTAATTTCATTGTCATTCATTTTTACATTTAATCACGTGTTGCGCCAAAACTGAAGATAATATGTTTCAACTTCAATATAACAAGTAATAACGATAGTATTTGAACGTTTAGAAAATGTTTATTTATTATTTTATATAATGAAAGTTACAGACATTTAAAATAAAGTTTCGTTGGTGTCTTACACACTGGCATTAAATCTGGGTGGCGTTTTACATGCTTAATGTTTATTCAGAAGCAGACAAAGGTAGTCAAATGAAAGAACACGGTGGTTTGAAGTAGTGACGGTTGTCACGGAGATGAGAAACAGATTGGCTGTCTATTCAGTAAGAACAAGTCTCTGCACACCGCACTCAGAGGGTGAGAGACGACGAGACGACACGGAATTTAAGAGATGGGGACGTCCGAATCGTTAATGTATAGCCAAGAATCGAGACAAATAGGCCAGGGTAAACAATTAGCACACTATCCATGTCGGGATGTTTTAACAGCAGTTCGCCAGATGGGCATCTTTGTGGCTCCGATAATTTGAGTTCATTGGATGGCAATAACTTAATTTACAGCTTCATCTTTTGGGGCATTTCCTAATGAGAATGCGCAGCAGAGGCGATGATGTCTGTGCAGTGCAATAACTCGCTGGTTATTCAAGGGGGGAACAACCAGCTCCGCGCACCAATGTGTTAGCCTCCAAGGAGCCCGTTAGGCTTGATGAGACTCATCTATAATACGTGATTGAATATCAGGGTGCGCTATTTCCATTCCAAGACACCCGTGTGCAACTAGCTCTTCTGACTGAAGATACTTTCAATCTTTCCGCCACCCCACATATCAATACACGGAGTTGTGAATCAGACGTTTAAGAGACTGATGTCTCGTTTCTTTCAAAGAGCCTCTCGTTGTTATAAAATAATTTGAATCGTGTCCTAAACCAGGGTCGCATGGGGACATCATCGGGACCTCATTGGCACTCTATGTGGGAAGTCCATCCCATAGCTGTAAAATGAAAAGTTGTCATGTTCCTTGCTCTGCTTAATACTGAGCAGTCAGAGTGTGTTTTTTTGGGACGCGTGAGGATTGTTCAGCTGTATAAAGAGGTATATAAATAACCACGGTTGAATTGAACTGTTCGTTTTAAAACCTTAATTTGATAAACGCAGGAACTGCTATGTCCTAATACATTTGCTCAATAACTTTGACACTACATGTAATTTAGCATGATTTGCATACCCAACAAATTCACATGTTATCAATCATTATCCTGTGGTGGTGGTTATTATTATTATACTTCATGGTTCTAGTGCTATTCTATTATTGCTTTTTTGATAAAAGTAACAACAAGGAGGAATTAAGAAATCCTTACTCTGACATGAAAATAAACTTATGAGTCAGGATACTGACTTCTAAATATTCCAAAAGTTCATTACGTTACACCGGAGGATTCGTGTTAAATTTACGTTATGCAAGTACTGCGTTACATTTACATTGCTCTAATACGTCCATTCAAATTTATTTTAAACGTACAATATAGGAATATTCTAACCATGCGAAAAAGGTTTTTAATAAGATGGACCTTGTTGAATCATTCGTTAGGCTTATTATATACTATATGGTAATGTATGAAACGTACTTGGATATTTATATTAAAGTGGATCCAGATACAATGGTTTTTATGCCTTATCTCTTTTCCCTTTCCTCACAAAAACTGAATTTACATTTTTCTGACCTTCACTGCAGTTTATACCGGCGCCTACTCATATTGTTCCATCTCAAAGTCCGTCATCCTTGTCCAAGCAAGAGCGGGGCAATATTTATCCAAAATAAATTATTTTAATTGTCTTTATTATTATTATTCTTACGGATCTGCCGCAAGTTAAATTAAGCACATGGTATCCCAAGATGTATGAAACTACCACAATTATACCCAATTTGCCAATGTTTCCAAAAACACTGCATAGGAACACGGGACAAATTAAATCCTTCTTTGTTGTAATTGTTTTTATTTATTTTGCCTGCGCTTATACTGCGACCCCTTTTGAAACTTAGAAAGACGCCTTTACTTTTCCCACAAAAAAAAGAGAAGTGTGTCAACCTTTTTGAGAAATGTTTGATTCTCTTTCAAGCACAGTTTGTGCGTGTCACCACAAATTAAGATTAAACATGAAAAGCAATGACCTTATCAGAAACTGATAACATGTCTCTTACACATTGATGAGACATTACAAGAGCTTTGAGGATTTTTGAGGATTACAGGACACAATTTCAAAATAAAGTTGCCGGTTGAACACCCAAAATTTTTGGGGGATAGTTTTTATATGACAGCGATTTGGTGAAGTTAACCCAAAGACAAAAGCCTGAAAGAATGACAATCTAGGTTCATCATCTATTTAAAATACTTAAAAACATATTCGACTGAGCAAATTAGTATGGAAGGGCAGAATGTAGAAGAGCTTCTAATATTTAATACGTAGAAAAAATATTGTATATAAATGCTTAGTTTGATGAGACATGACATGTTTTTTAACGTCTGATATTATTAAAACGGCCTAATAGTTCTAATTTACGCCATTGATCATTTGTTACGTGTTCTAGAAATAAAGCAACACCGAACGTTTAAAGATTTGTCACCAAAGATAAAGGTGCTAGTTTTTTTATCAACTTTTACTATAATTCAAAGAATTCCGTTTTGTATGAATAAAGTTCTGCTTATCCAAAGGTTAACGGGTTTTAAATCATTTGTTCAGCTATGTCATTAATTCTTGCTGCACAAAACCGACAGCGTTCTGGGAATCAAAATATTAGTTTTCTAATAACATTTAAAATTAAATAATTTAGCAGCATGGCATAAGGCCTTAATTTTTGCTGCAATAATCAAAAATGTATTTTTCGCGGCACCTTTAAACTGCTATTTCTGCTGCCTTTGTGAATTGTCTACAACATCCAGATAAAACACAAAACCCATGTGCTACAGATATGGCTTCATCCGATACGTCGCTGTCTTTGACTGACACTTATTTTGGTTAACATTGGTTTCATTGTGGTGGCCTGGACTTGATCTATACACAAATATCAGCTTTCGTGATAGAGTTCCACAGCTGTTATGTGAGAAGAGCGAGTCATTCTCTGAGCAGACTCACCTTCTCTGGGAACAGACCTGAGGGGTGAGCCGTTGGAGGAGTGAGCTTTATCGGGCTCTGAGGATCTTTTCTCCGTTTGCTTGAACTTTAACCCAATAACCTGAAAAGTTGAAAGTGATGCCTTTACTATCATTACGTTGTAAATAAGAGTAGCCATGTGCACTGGGGTTTTTAAGTGCAAAGTGAGATGTGTCCATCAAACTGGTTGCAAAGTTTAGCATGTTTAAGGTATAAGCATATGCTTAATTATCTCATGAAGGAAACAATAAAGCATTACATTATCTGGGCCTTCGTTTTAAGACGAATCACAGACGAGAAAAAATTCAAATAGTAATGTAATATAATTGTCATTCTCATAATTTTATAAATGTTTTAACATTTTATTTTAAAACAGCAAGTATCTAAATTACAATAAAATATCATGGAAGCAAGTATCAAAATCACTTTCAAATATCATGGAAAAAAAGTGATCAGGAGAGAGTAGAGCGCAAAACTACCATTTAATGTAACATGATTTATGAACTTAAAACATAAATAATAATATTAAAACAAAACATGACTTAAATTAATATGATTTCATTTAACCTGTCCCAACCATAAGCAAATAAAGTGGTGAGAATTCCTTGTGCGTTAAAATTGCGGAAATTATTTGTTAAACAAATATTAACTGTTAATATGCATCCTAATTTGCTTGATTAGATTTTCTATTGGCTGCACAATATTCACATATGGTTTGTCAGTCTACACTAAGAACATTTAATTATCACTTGTTTGTTTACTCATAAGGCAGCAACAATGAGACTCTCTGGAGACTCAGTGTAACAGTTTTAACTATCCTATAACAAAGTCAATTCCGAGGTGACCAAGGGCGGTTGGGTATAGGAAGTGGTAGGAGTTTCCCTTCGGGTAGATGATGCGCACTCTTCGAGATGGCACACTCTATACAACTTTGGACAAACCGTCTCATATCCGCTGCCATGCCAGAACACCAGAAGCGTTGTCTTACAAGCGAGAGGGTTGCGTTGGCCCCTGGGTGGCCAGTGCCCAGCAAACTGTGAACAGAGTGGATAATTTACATTTACATTTACATTGAGTCATTTAGCAAGAGTTTAGGGAGCAATAAGCGATATGTCATACAGGAGCCATAATACAGTAGGTGCCAATACAAAGTTACTGGTTTCAACAAAAGCTAGACCACTACCTGTTGAGAGAAAGAGTTAGTGTTTATTATTTTTGTCTGTCAAGTATTCACAGAAGAGATGGGTTTTAAGTAGTTTTTTGAATGTTGTGAGAGATGTGGTTGACCGGACCGAGTTAGGAAGAATGTTCCACCAGGAAGGAGTTGTGAAGCAGAATGAGCGGGAAAGCGATTTACTGCCCTTTTGAGAAGGCAATACAAGATGCCGCTGGTTTGCTGAATGCAGGGATCTTGATGGGGTGTAGGAGTGCAGGAGGGTGTGAAAGTAAGCCGGTGCAGATGATCCAGTGATAGTCCAGCTGTGCGCTAAGGCATCCGTGCCGAGGGGGCCTCGGGCAGGGAGTACCATAGCGGATGATGGGTGGTGTCCAGGGAGAAGAACTGGTATAACTGTGCCTGCTCGAACTGCACCCAATGAGCTGGCGCGGGGGTGGATTTTCCACTCTCCGCGAGGTGTCGACTGACAAGAGAGCGCGTCGGCTGTCTGGTTTAGGTCGCCCGGGATGTATGTGGCTCGCAGGGACTACGTCCCTGTTGACTCCAATGGAGGAGGCGTCGGGCGAGTTGTCGAAACTGTCGTGAGTGAATGCCACCCTGTGGTTAATACACACCACGGTAGTCCGACCGGACCAGCACGTGCTTGTCCTGCACGAGAGGTAGTGTCCTCTTTAGTGCAAGCAGCACAGCCAACAACTCCAGGCAGTTGATATGCCAACGAAGGCCGGGGTTGCATCAACCCCGACACTGCGTGCCCATGCACACGGCACCCCAACCCTGCAGAGAGGTGTCTGTTGTCACCACGACGTGCCTCGTATCCTGCCCAAGGGGGACTCCCGTCCATGAAGGTCATTAAAGACCAAGGGGTTAGGGTGCGTCGGCAGAGAGGCGTGCTAACACGCCTGCTGGCGGTGTGCCACGCTCTCCAGGGAACTCGACTCTGTAGCCAGTGCTGGAGCGGTCTCATGTGCATTGACTCGAAGGGGGTCACCCCTACCGAGGATCCCATTTGCCCCAGGAGCCTCTGAAATAGTTTCAGAGAGACCGCTGGCTGCTGCTTGAAGAGGTTCAAGCAGTTCAGCACTGACTGTGCGCGCTCGGAAGCCGCGCTGTCATGGAGACAGAGTCGAGTTCCTCTTTGAAAAAAGAGATGCTCTGCATGGGGGAGAGCTTGCTCTTTTCCCGGTTGACCCGTAATCCCAAATGATCTAGGTGCTGAAGCACCTGGTCCCTGAGTGTACACAACAGATCTTGCAAGTGTGCCAAGATGAGCCAGTTGTCGAGATTGTTGAGTATGCGCACGGCCCTCTCCCTGCGTGGAGCGAGGGCGGCTTCCACAACCTTCGTGAAGACTCGTGGAGACAGGGAAAGACATCTAATAGACGTCAGAATGCGCTTGTGCACGAACATCTTGAACGGCAGCTTGTGTAGGTGCCTGTCCAGGGTACACAGATCTAAATGAACATCTCGGCTGGAGGGACGAGCTCAATCGCTTCCCAGAGGGAGAGAGACTCCTTAGAATGTAGGTGCTAGGCCCCCGAAGGGGCCCAGCAGATACTTGGATGGGGCATGGACCGTCCCAGATCGACCAACCAGCGATAGAATGGCTGAGGTCGGGCCTGACGGTGGAACCTCGATGCCGCACGGAACCTCGACGGCCAGAAGGCTGCCAGGTCGCGGCGGGTAGATGTCTGCTTCTTCACTACCGAGAACTCTCGACAGTATCACCAAACAGCCCCCTTGCGAGTTGGGTGCATCGAGAAAGTGGACTTTCTCAGCGTCACGCATCCGCCGGATGTGTCCTTCCTGGGCCACTAGTGTGGACATTGTCTGACCCAGGGCCCGCGCTGCCACCTTGTTCGCCCTTGGTAGGGCGAGGTCGGTGGTGGCGCGGAGCTCCTGCATAGGCCCTCAGGTCGGTCTTACCCTCATGGAGCTCTTCAACACCTCGGCCTGTAGGATGGCCATGGCGTGGAGAGCGGAGGCAGCTTGGCCCGCGGCAGTGTAAGCCTTTCGACACCAAAGATGCCGAAAGCTTACACGGCTTGGACAGGAGGGCAGGGGTCGACCTGCCCAGGAGGCCGCTGTCTACGGGTATTGCACCGCGACGGAATGGGGCACGTCAACATAGACCCTAGCTGCCCCACCATCGAGGAGCTAGTTTGATGCGCCGAGAGGGGGACGTTCCAGGTCTTACTAAACTTCCTCATACACTTCCAGGAAAAATGTTACCGGGGCTGCGCTCAGACCCGAGGCACCAAGTGTCCAACCGCGATCATTGGGGAAGGCGGTGTGCTGCACTGCAGCCCAACACTTGCAGCGGCGCAGGAAACCATGGCTGACATCTTGATGTCCGTTTCTTCCTTAGCTCGACCTCCCGAGGGAGGGAGCTCCGTCAGTAGATCGCCCTCCGATGCTGCCATCAACATCTTATTTTCATCACACACTGTTTCCGAATACGTGGCTGTAGTAAGTTCAGAAATGAAGGTAGCGGACGAGGTCGGCTTGGACTGCTGCTGAATCTTAAACACACTCACAAAATGGCACCTTTAAACACAGGCGCTTTAACATAACAAGTCCAGTACGAATCTTTCTTGTCGAAGTCTTTCTCCTTCTTTAGGACAGCGAGACGGGGCGCGAACGGTCCGCAAACCTGTGGCTGATGGATTATCGTTCACTCCCTATGAGAACAGCGGGACATACCATGCTGGAGAAATTAGCTCTTTATGAAATTAAACACCTCTGGAACTGCCGAGACGCCCAGGTAAGGTCACTGCCGAGGGACAATCCGCTGCACCACGTCGTAAGTATCCAGCCCAAAGAACAAAAGGTTTGGAAATAAAATAAAATAAAATTGGCGAATGGAATTTGCATGCCGGACTCCTTTCTGCATTCATTCGCCAATTTTATTGGCCTTTTTAAAACCCCAGCTGTCGGTTCGACATTGCCGAGAGACCGACAGAAAGGGAACTCAGTTTAATTCCATACTGAAAGTTCCATAATAACTGGTTGAATTCTGACAGTGAATCAGTCTTAGCTGTCTTTTCACATCAATGAATAATCTTACTAGGTCTTCCAATTGTGACGAATGTCTTTCATGTAGAATAAACAACAGGAGAAATGCAGGTGATTGTGCGTGTTTCCTACCGTCCCGCTCAGTATTGAAGATGTCAGTTTCACCAGATCACTATTTGATGCTATCTCCTCATGGCTCGCCATTTCCAACTCCCGCTAGGAACTCGGGAATCAGAACGAACTCCAGAATGTTTGCGAACTCCGCTTCGTCAGCCAACAACGTCAGGCGGAGATCGTTATCTCTACCCGATGAAATCACAGGATTCAAAGCAACTCAATTACAAATACAACAAAATAAAAAACCTGACCTTGAATTCACATACCGGTACATTAATATCTATACAGTCAAATCTAATCGAATTAAGCTTCATGTATTTACAAGTCCTGACATTGTAAATTCATTCACCAATGTCGAATGAATTTAAGCACAAATCCATCACCCTTCACACAATTGTTTTACCACATGCGCATTTTTAAACAATTTAAACAGATTTTGACTATAAATATACTATATCTAAATGTTAACCTATACTTAGACTAAACAATTCAAACTATACAAACTATACGAATGCTTCACATACATACTGTACATGTGCAAAGATAAACATCGTAAGTCAAGCAGCTGGCTGGGGAACAGTGTAAGATGATTTGTAGTGCATGAGCATGTAAACACATATATTATTGAGTCTTTCTGGGATTATGTACACACAGTAGTGTGTGAAAAGTGTCTAGTGCAAATAGAGGAGACGTTCATATTTCAGGAGGTAGGGGTTTGTGTGGGGATTCAGAGAGGGGCGGGGTGATTTGAGTTGATGGAAAAAGCAATTGAGCAATCTGGCTGTGCTATGATGTTCCTGAACCGTCTTCCTGATGGAAGGAGCTGGAAGAGACTCTGGGAGGGATGGGTGGGGTCCATCACGATACTGTTCATTTTGATAGAGCAATGTGCATGGAAAATGTCCAGAATGGAGGGGAGAGGGGCACCGATGATCCTTGCAGCTGTGTTCATGGCCGCTGCATGGTGTTGCGGTCTGCTACACTACAGTTCCCAACCAGACAGTGATGCAACTGGTCCGCACGCTCTCAATGTTGGTGGTCCAGTTGAGATACTCTGTGATGTGCACGCTCAGGAATTTAGTTCTGCTGACTCTCTTCACTGTCGAGCTGTCGATGGTCAACAGAGTTTCTCCTGAAGTGCATCATAACCTCCTTTGTCTTCCGCACATTGAGGGACAGGTTGTTATTGCAACACCATTCAGCCAGCTTTGCCACTTCCTCTCTGTAGTACATTTTATCATTTTTGCTGATAAGACCTACCAACGTTGTTTCATCAGCGAACTTGATGATGTGGTTGGAGCTGAACTTGGCAGTGCAGTCGTAGGTCAGCAGTGGGAAGAGCAGCGGGCTGAGCACACAGCCATATGTGGCACCTGTGCTCAGTGTGGTAGTGCTCGAGGTGTTGTGGATGACACGGACTGACTGAGGTCTTCTGGTTAGAATGTCCTAGATCCAATTACAGAGGGAGTTAAGGCCGAGCAGGTTTATTTTGTTAAAGAGCTGTTTTGGGATTACATTTACATTTATGCATTTGGCAGACGCTTTTATCCAAAGCGACTTACATTGCATTATCCTATACATTTATACATAGGTATTTGCAATCCCCTGGAATCGAACCAACAACCTTGCGTTGTCAAAGCAATGCTCTTACCACTGAGCTACAGGAAAGCTAATTATTGTGTTGAATGCTGAGCTGAAGTCAATGAACAGCATTCTAACATAGGATTCTTTATTTTCTAGCTGGGTAAGAGCCAGGTGAAGGGTGGAGGAAATTGCATCATCCGTAGAGCGGTTTGGACGGTATGCAAACTGGAGTGGATCAAGTGTGTTAGGGAGGCTGGTTATGATGTTGTGCATGACTAACCTCTCAAAGCACTTCATTATGATTGGAGTCAGTGCTATGGGACGGTTGTCATTTAGACAGGACGCACGTGATTTCTTTGGTACCAGTATGATTGTCCCTAGGAGGGATGTGTCATCGTCACAGGCCTATGGCATCATCCGTAGAGCGGTTTGGACGGTATGCAAACTGGAGTGGATCAAGTATGTTGGGGAGGCTGGTTATGATGTTGTGCATGACTAACCTCTCAAAGCACTTCATTATGATTGGAGTCAGTGCTATGGGACGGTTGTCATTTAGACAGGACGCACGTGATTTCTTTGGTACCAGTATGATTGTCCCTAGGAGGGATGTGTCATCGGCACAGGCCTATGGCGGGGGCTTGTAGTCAGTGATGGTCTGAAAGGCTTGCCACAGGCTCTGTGTGTCTCTGCTGTCTGTGAAGTGGCTGTTGATTTTTTGAGCATATGACCGTTTTGCATTTTTGATAACACAGGACAGATTGGCTCTTGCTGTTTTGAGGGCTGCTTTATCTCCTGATCTGAATCTTTAATTCCTGGTCTTTAGCAGCCCACAAACCTCTGGTGTTATCCACGGCTTCTGGTTTGCACGTGTGATGATGGTCTTGGTGACTGTCACACCATCAATGCACTTTGTGATGAAAGCAGTCACAGTTTCAGTGTATGTAGATCGCTCATACTGGGCTTTGAGCTAATATATTTCCTGTGTCATTACCTCGGACTGCTACTGTCAGGTCTGGCAGAGACGAAGCAGACAGAATGGTAAGTTTATATGGTTTAATTTGCAGAATGGATCGGTACAGCGAAACAGGTGAATGACCAGTAAGATGAAATAACAGATAACAACTTATCAGTAGTGTAACCAAGTCTCTCTCTCTCTCTTTATCTTGCAGATGATGATGATGATGAACTTCCTTGGCAGACGGAATGAAGATAGGCTGAGAAGATCGGGATCGCAGGTAGGAATGCAGGTAAGTATGGTAGTGAGTCTGTGTCATGTGTAGACGAGATCAGACAATGAGTGAATGTTGGTCTCTGGTATAAATGGGTGCACTGCTGATGAGGTCCAGGTGATAGTGATTAGTAATCGGGTGACAATGAGCGTGTGAATGACTGAGTGGGCGGAGAGAGGGAATGAGTGGAGGGAGATGGTGATGGAATCCTGACATTACCCCCCCCTCCCGAGGCGGCTCTTGACGGCTGGGAAGAAGAGAGTTTTTGCCGGCGACGAGGTCGACCACGACCCCTGGGAGCTGGGCGGTCAGGATGGTCAGCATGGAACTGGGAGAGTATAGCAGGATCTAGGATATCATCACGGAGTACCCAAGAACGTTCCTCTGGACCGTAGTCCTCCCAGTCCACCAGATACTCCAGACGGGGACCTCGCCGCCGGGAGTCCATGATGGATCGGACTGTGTAGATGGGCTCTTCTTCCACAGGAACGGGAGGAGGAGGCGCGTCATCCGAGGGTAAATCTGAGGGCACAGAAGAGACTGGTTCAGTGAAGGGTTTGAGGAGAGAGACATGGAAGGAAGGAGAGATCTTGTGCTGTGGTGGAAGGTTGAGTCTGTCTGTTTTTCAACTGCCTTTGGATGGTGAAAGGTCCAATGAATCGAGGACTCAGCTTACGGCAAGGCAGGCGGAGGCAAATGTCCCTCGTCGATAACCATACCTTCTGGCCAGGTTGGTATTGAGGTGTATCGGAGCGTCGACAATCCGCTTGATCCTTGTGTCTCCGCACTGCCTGTTGTAGATGAACATGAGCTGAGTCCCATACCCCCTCGCTCTGATGGAACCAAAAGTCGACAGCTGGAACCTCCGAGGGCTCACCCGACCAAGGGAAGAGAGGTGGCTGGTATCCAAGGAAACACTGAAAGGGGGTGAGCCCGGTGGTACGTTGAGTGAGGGAATTTTGGGCGTATTCAGCCCAGGGGAGGTATCGGTTCCAGCTGTCTTGGTACTGGTGGCAATAAGTCCGCAGATAACGTCCAATCTCCTGAATCTTCCGCTCAGTCTGGCCGTTAGTCTGCGGGTGATATCCTGATGAGAGGCTGACAGTGACCCCGAGGAGCTTGAAGAAGGCGTGCCAAACCCGGGAGATGAATTGGAGTCCCCTGTCCGAAACGATGTCTTCTGGAATGTCGAAGTTTCTGAATACGTGATGAAACAATGCTTCAGCAGTTTCTAAAGCTGTGGGTAAACCAGGTAAAGGTATCAGCTTGCAGCCTTTGGAAAATCTATCCACCACAACGAGCACACAGGTAAATCCACCGGATCTAGGAAGGTCAGTCATGAAGTCCACTCCGATGTGTGACCAAGGGCGTCGGGGGATAGGTAGAGGCACAAGTTTACCCTCAGGTAGTTTTCTGGGCGTGTTGGATATGGCGCAGACTGAGCAGCCGCGGACAAATCTGGCGACATCCTCGGAAATAGACGGCCACTAGTACCGCTGACTGAGGAGCGAGAGGGTACGCTTGCTACCTGGATGTCCAGAGGCCGGAGCTGTGTGAGCAGAGTCCAGAAGGGGAGTACAAAGATGTTGAGGTACGAAAGTACGCCCCTCTGGACCTCCGGGCGGAGCAGGATGGCGAGAATTTTCTTGCGAGATTTGCTGATCGATGTCCCAGAGAATGGGACTGAGGATTAAGGCTGGAGGGAGGATGGTTTCAGTACTGATGTCCTCCGAAGATGAATGATAGAGTCTGGAAAGAGCGTCTGCCTTGCAATTCTTACTTCCTGGACGGTAAGTAACAACGAAATTGAATCGAGTGAAGAAGAGTGCCCAGCGGGCCTGGCGAGGATTCAATCTTCTTGCCTCACGAAGATATTCCAAGTTGCGATGATCTGTAATTACTTCGAACTGGTGATTAGCTCCCTCCAGCCAATGTCTCCATTCTTCTAAAGCCAGTTTTATGGCTAGCAGTTCCCGGTTACCGATGTCGTAGTTCTGCTCCGCCGGGGACAGCTTTATAGAAAAAAGAAGGCACATGGATGGAGTCTGGGAGGCTCACCCTGCCGCTGTGACAGCACCGCTCCAACTCCTGTGGAAGACGCATCGACTTCAACGATGAAGGGAAGTTCAGGATTGGGATGGATGAGGATTGGTGCTGTCGTGAAGACTTCTTTGAGGCGCTGGAAGGCTTGGATGGCAGTGGGATTCAAGGACAGAGACTTGGGTCGATTTTTTAAAGAAGAAGTGAGAGGAGCACTGATGAGACTGTAGTTCTTGATGAATCTTCTGTAGAAGTTTGCAAAACCGAGGAAATCTTTGAAGTTCTTTAACCGAAGTGGGTAATGGCCAGTCTTGGATTGTTTCCACCTTCCTCTGGTCCATCTGGATACCATGCTGATCAATGATGTATCCCAGGAACTGAACAGAGGTGATATGGAACTCACACTTCTCCAGTTTCTCTAGTACTTGAATGACATGATAATGGTGTTCAGCAATTGAAGAGGAATAGATAAGAATACCGTCAATATAGACAATCACAAAGCAGTTGAGGTACTTACGGAACACTTCTTCATGTACCCCTGGAAGACCGCTGGAGCGTTTGACAGCCCGAAGGGCATAACCTGATATTCATAATGGCCGGATGGGGTGACGAACGCCGTCTTCCACTCATCTCCATGCCGTATCCGAATCAAGTTGTATGCACTCCGAAGGTCTAGTTTCGAAAATACACAAGCCCCACGCACCTGCTCCAAGGCAGCTGGGACCAGATGAAGGGGATAGCTGTATTTGACGGTTTGAGAGTTGAGATGACGATAATCGATGCAGGGCCTCAAGCCTCCGTCCTTTTTCCCCACAAAGAAGAAGCTAGAAGCGGCAGGGGAGGTCGAAGTGCGGATGAACTGTTGTTGTAAAGCCTCCTCCACATACTCCTCCATGGCCTTCTGCTCCAGGATGGACAGTGGATAGATACGACCCTTAGGTAGAGTGGCTCCAGGTAGTAAGTCGATTGCGCAGTCCCATGGCCGATGAGGTGGTAGTTTAGTAGCCAGTTTCTTGCTAAACATCTCCTGGTACGCCTGGTACTCCACTGGAATTACTACTTGATGATCTACTTCAGGGCTCTCAACCGAGGTGGAACAAACAGGAACTTTGGACCTCTTCTGAGGCGACGATGATGATGATGATGAAGATGATGATATTTTCTTAATGGTAGATAGACAGGACAGATGACAGGACTCGCCCCAACGCAAAACTTCACCAGACTTCCAATGGAGCGTCGGCTGATGTTGTACTAACCAGGGGCGTCCCAGGATGAGTTCAGCGGTGGACTCCTCCAGCACCATAAAGGAAATTTCTTCAGAATGCAGACAACCTACACGCAGCGTCAGAGTAGGTGAGCAGTGACGAATTCGACCTCGACCCAGCGGTTTTCCCTGGATGGTTTGTATAAGGAGGTCTTGGGAGTTGCGATGTTTGCGGATGTTCAATTTTTGGAGAAGCTGAGTGGAGATGAAATTCCCCGCCGAACCGGAGTCAATAAGGGTTTGCGCTGAGACACAAATGCGAGAGGTTAATATATGCACAGTGGTGCGATTTAAGGCTTCCACTTTAGGAGAGACTTGAATAGTGCTTACCGCTGGGCATGGAGGTCGAATAGGGCAAGTGCTGAGAAGATTATCAGAGGCACAATAGAGACATAGTTTATGAAGAATTCGTCGTTGACGCTCTGAAGCTGGGAGATGGGCGGAGCCAAGATCCATAGGCTCTGGTGCTGGAGGAGAGACTGATGGAAGCGAGGGCGGAGGACATACAGTGGGAATCGGAGAGTCACAGGCTGATAATCTTTGCGAAACTCGAATGGATTTTTGAATTAACTTCTCAATCCCCAGACTGTCGTCATAAACCACCATCAATTGACGAATGTTAAAATTCAAACCATGACGATAGGCTGTGATCAATGCTGTCTCATTCCATCCACTGGATGCCGCTAAGGTACGGAATTGTAAGGAGAATGTACTCACGGAAGATTTGCCTTGACGAAGATTGTATAGTTGATCATGAACTGACAGATCGGCAGCAGCTTGACCGAAAACTTCTTTGAAATGTTGTATGAAGGCGGAAAGGGATTGGACGACTTCTGAATTTGAGTTCCACAGCGACTGTGCCCACTGAAGTGCTTGCCCAGACAATAGTGAGATGATAAAAGCCACACGAGCTGAATCGTTAGCGAATAACTGTTCTTGCATGGAGAAATACAAAGATACCTGAAGAAGAAACCCACTGCAGTCCTCCGCCTCACCGGAAAGGAATGTAGTTGGTCGGGCCATGGGACACGCTGAGGCAGTGAACGAAGCAACAGGCGTTTGAGGAAGTGAAGCTGAAGAGGTGGGTTGATGAGAGGTGGTTGGATTAACCGGAGAATTCGCCGCGGATTCCGAAGGATTCTGCATGGTGGTCTGATCTTCTGTCAGGTCTGGCAGAGACGAAGCAGACAGAATGGTAAGTTTATATGTTTTAATTTGCAGAATGGATCAATACAGCGAAACAGGTGAATGACCAGTAAGATGAAATAACAGATGACAACTTATCAGTAGTGTAACCAAGTCTCTCTCTCTTTATCTTGCAGATGATGATGATGATGATGATGATGATGATGATGATGATGATGATGATGATGATGAACTTCCTTGGCAGACGGAATGAAGATAGGCTGAGAAGATCGGGATCGCAGGTAGGAATGCAGGTAAGTATGGTAGTGAGTCTGTGTCATGTGTAGACGAGATCAGACAATGAGTGAATGTTGGTCTCTGGTATAAATGGGTGCACTGCTAATGAGGTCCAGGTGATAGTGATTAGTACTCGGGTGACAATGAGCGTGTGAATGACTGAGTGGGCGGAGAGAGGGAATGAGTGGAGGGAGATGGTTATGGAATCCTGACAGCTACGGGGACGTTTCTTCAAACTGTCTATGTCTAGTTTCATAATGCTGTTTAAGGTTTCCACTTTTGACAACCGCAACAGACTCTGAGCAAATGAGACAAACCGGCCTCGTGCATGTCGATGCAGGAAGAATAAATGCAAATCTCTCGACCCATTCATCTCGGAAAACATGGTTTTCAGCGTCAACTTTTCTAACTTTTGAAAAGGACATTGTTTTTTAGTCACTTAAAGTTACATCTGTCTGCACTTTGAGCAGCGATTCTGTCTCGGCTCTTTTCACTCCACAACATCATAACATAGCAACAGTGCACATATGTAAACTGTCTGTGGTGCTGTAGGACCCAAACTGCTACTGAGCGGACCTTTATGTGCCTGGTATAAATTTGATTGCATTAGAAAATAATGTTTAGGCGTTCATTTATTTTTTACGTCAAAAGACTCCAGTCGTTAATGTTAATTAAAGAACAGAAGAAAAGAGGAATTCAATGGCTTTAATTCTGTTTTTAATTTAGAAATTAGCATTAAAGACCGTAAAGTGTTTGAGAACTGAATTCAATTTCTGTATTTGTCCTAGACATGAGAGCTCTCAGCTACACTGTACTTCATTGTTAAAAGGCTATAATTAATGTTAAAATAAAGAAAAATGTATCAGTTTAATGGAGACATTTGCAGTAGGCTACTAATATCAGAATGTTGCCTTTCATTCATAAAATGATGTTGTTAGAGAAATATATTGTTTCTACATTAATTAAGAGATTAAATGTGAAATTATTAGAATGTTAAAGTATATTTAAAACCATTAACCAGATAAAACAGAAAAAAATGTGATTAATCAGATTATTTATTTATTTACCGCTGTAACGAACGATTAATCCAGGCAGGAAGCTGATCCACGTGCAGTAGAATTTTAATGAAAGTAAACAAAGTAACAGAATAACAAAAGATCCAAGACACACGAGAATCAACTAAAAACAAGGAACATAAGATCACACCTCTAATAATGACAGACACCAGACAAAGGAAACACAAGGTGTGGCGGGCAGAAAGCAAGACAGACACAGTTATTGACTTTGCGAATCCTGGAGGGTGATTTATTCAATGTAAGTGACCGTAAAACCCGAGGTGAGAGCTGTGGGGGAATTAACTCCTTTGGTTCCAGTCGTGTGTCGGGGAAGTGCTCCGTGAGGTGACGTTGGTGCCTGCTAGTCATCAGCCGCTGGATTCTGTAGTGGAAAAGATAGCATACAGTTAGTAAGAAGTTCAGGGAGAACAAGCTCATCCTCTCTTCTCCCTTCTCTGTTTATATAGGGCGAGCTTGATGGGGATCAGGTGCTGACGACGAGCAGGTGTGGCGGCTTGATTGCACCGTTTCCTTGGTGACGCTGATCTGCCGCGGTTTCCAGGGGCGGGGCTGCACCGTCGTAGTGAGAAGCTGATCAAATCCCGGCCAATCACGACCTAACAGAACCGGTACGGGAAGGTCGGTCACCACACCGACTTCCAAAGGCCAGGATCCGGGTTCGGCGGCGACCTCGACTCGGCGGCTCACAACATCAGGTCGAGGGTGGCCATCACTGTCTTTCCGTCGAGCCGTACCAATCGTTCCGGGGCGCCAGAGGGGAGTTTCCTATGAACGATGCAGCCCGCCAGCCAGGCACGTAGCGTCGGAGACACAGCCTCTGTGTGCATGGGTTTGTCCTGGGGAGAAACCACCAGGGATCTGTTGTCTGGCCGCGAGGTACCCTCCTGCGGTCGCCAATTCAGGATCACCCTCCGGGGTGGGGCCGTCCGCTCTCTCTCCCCCGTCCCAGGCGAACGTCGCATCCGCCGACTCCATGGATTCCACGAGCTCTCGAAGGGACGTCAGGTTCCGCATACTCACAGGGAGTCTGAACCGACGAGGCAGAGCTCGTAGCAGGCGGTCAATGACGATCCTCTCAGCTACTTGAGCGGCCGTGGGTTCCTCCACCAACAACCAGATGTGTTCAACCCGCGTCAGACGGGCCGCTTGGGCACGTACAGGAAGGCTTCTCGTGAAGCGATGACCTCGAAGGTAGGCGTCGATATCATCGAGCCGGTTAGCTTGGTCAGGTGGTGATGTGCTGTGGAGCGGGCTTCCGGGAGCAATACTCGAGAGGCGGTTGCTTGCACCATCTCGAACGAGTGCTCGAGTCTTTCTTGCCGGCGTGTGTGCTGCTCCGTGAAATGTTGCTGCTTTACGGAAATATCTGTCAAGCTTAATGCCCGCATTCTCCACCAACTGTGGCGGGCAGAAAGCAAGACAGACACAGTTATCGACTTTGAGATCCCGGAGGGTGATTTATTCAAGGTGAGTGACCGTAAAACACGAGGTGAGAGCTGTGGGGAATTAACTCCTTTGGTTCCGGTCGTGTGTCGGGGAAGTGCTCCGTGAGGTAATGTGGGTGCCGGCTCGTCATCAGCCACTGGATTCTGTAGTGGAAAATATAGCATACAGTTAGTAAGAAGTTCAGGGAGAACAAGCTCGTCCTCTCTTCTCCCCTGTCTGTTTATATAGGGCGAGCTTGATGGGGATCAGGTGCTTGACGACTAGCAGGTGTGGCGGCTTGATTGCGCCGTTTCCTTGGCGACGCTGATCTGCCACTGGTCTGCTCGCCACAAAGGGCTTAAATACACAGGGTAATGAGAGGGCTTATACAAGACACATCTGAAACAGATCTTGACACAGAACCAATGAACAAAATAACTATAACAGGAAAAGGAAACAGGAAGTAAAATAAGTCCATATCATGAAGGGTAAACACAGACATGCAACATGAAAACAGCACAAATATATATTCTATATATATATACATACACATGTAATTAACGTGATGTTAATAATGTATATGGAGAATAGCAAGGGTCCTAAAACGATCCCTGAGGTAATCCATGATTTGCTTGCGTTAGATTTGATGATTACCCATTTAGATGGACAAATTGATATCTGTCTGATAAGTGAGATCCGAACCATTGTAGTGCCTGTCCCTGAATACCGGTATGATTGTGTAAGCGATCTAAAAGTATGTTATGGTCTACAGCAGTGCTTCTCAACTCTGGCCCGCGAGGTCCACTGGTCAACTGGCATCTTGCAAGCCGGCTCTGGACTGGCAGCCATCTTAATGATCGGGCTGGCCACCATTAATGTGGAACCCACAGGTTTATCGCCCCCCCCAGTTTTTTTTGGAGGGGCAGTCTACTTCGCCCACGGTGAAGGGGAACCAGCTCAACGCAAGGACCAGCTCTACAAAGTCCACCAATCTCTCTTGAGAATCAAACGGGACAAGCTGTGATTGATGTAGTTCATTAAAGCTTTTACAATGAGTGACTTATCTGGGTAGTGGATTTGTTGAAAAAGATCCAAAAAGTCCTGGGTATGATTCTCAAGGGAGCGTGAAACCTGGAGGACCATAAGGAGTCGCATCGCCGGGTGCCAAAACACTCTGGGTGAGCATTCACTTAGATAAAATGCATCTTTTTTTCACACATTTTAATTTTGCAATGTTACGTGTCTAATACATGCATGGGCAACTTATAACACAGATAAGACAAAGTCACGGGTAAACAGGCAATGTATTCCATATGCAAAACAAGCAATACGGTCGGCATTAGACTGAACAAAAGACAACTAGACCAGACAATGAACAAAGAATGAAGGTGAGTTCTTATAAAGTCCAGGTAATGGATTGCAGGTGCGGGTGTAATCAGAAAACCGGTTAGAGTGAGCGTGGAAATGGGTGAGAGAGCGCTGGTGCGTTACACCATTACGTGAATGAATGAGGCATTTATATGGCGCTTTATTGTGTATTGCTGTACACCCAATGCGCTTTACAATCATATGAGGGGGTTCTCTCCTCACCCACCACCAGTGTGTGCAGCATCCACTTGGAGGATGTGACGGCAGCCACAGTACAAAGATGCCAGTGCGCTCACCACACACCAGCTATCAGTGGATAGGAGAGAGAGTGATAGAGTCAATTCAGAGGATGGGGAATATTAGAAGGCCATGATTGACAAGGGCCATTGGAGAGAATCTGGCCCGGACACCGGGGTTACACCCCTACTCTTTCCGAGAAGTGCCATGGGATTTTTAATGACCACAGGGAGTCAGGACATCGGTTTAACGTCTCTTCCGAAGGACAGATGAGTCCGTTACACCATTACATTACTCAGCTGGATACTTTTTAGGTATTTGAAACCGTAGCTTCACAACACATTTTGTTTAAATCGGAAATTATTAATCAGATTGTCCCATCCTAATGTGGCAGTTAGCACAGTGTTGAAAGGGTAATCAACTTAACCTTTACACACACTTGATCATGAATAAACAGACCCGATTTCAGATGGGCTGATTCCATTTTACCGACTATACCACCCCGGAACACTACCAGTCACATAAAGCAAGGCATGGTTAGAGCAAAAAAAACCTAATATAAACCTTTATTTTAAAGCGGCCCTAACACGCAGGGTTTTAGCCAATCTCATATTAATCTTGAGTATCTATAGAGTAGTATTGCATACTTCGTATCTTCGAAGAGTATTTAGTTTGATCACATTCATAAAAGATAGACACAGCTTTACGATTGTTTCCGAAAACATACAGCGCATAAGGGGGGAGGAGTAGGCTTAACCAAAGCACATGCGCACCCATTGTCAACAAATCACAGACATCAGTTTCACTAACCGCATGTCCGGCATCTTTTAGCATTGGGACGGCTCCATATATCAGTTTCAAACGATCTCCAAATCCAGCGTTATATCCACCGTTTATATAACATTCATTACCCAAATGTAGTGAACAAACATACACCTGAACTTCGCGAACGTATGCTCTCTCTCTCTCCTGCACAAAGGTGAAAGTGACATCTGCGCATGCTCCTTCTCCTGCTCTCCTTGCGGCCGCGTGCTTTTCCGGGAGCATTGTCCAATAAGGGACTAAGAAAACATTCTTACAAAACAGTTTTATATGTTCGAAAAAAACTTTCCGAAACCTGGGGGAGTGTTTCGGGCACAGAAATACTGCGTAATACGCCCTACTATGTTAAGCATAAGAAGACAACACTTTTAACATTGTGATGAAGTCCGAATGCATGAAACACCGTTGCAGGGCCACTTTAAAGCAAAATAACAATATCAGACTTTATTTCAACAAGCACACCAAAAACAGTTACACATTACCACTTCAGAATGGGGGGCGGGCATTCTTAAACAGAAGGGGCAAAGCAATTAAATGTGCACAATCATACCACACCTCACCGTGAGCACAGCATTCAAAGGAAGGAACCACCACCACCAACAGGAGAATGCTGGTCCTCTGCAACTGGCCACCCCAATTCTGAAGAATAAAAATGAACGATCAAATCACAAACATCACAGACTAAACCAGTCATAAAAGACACATTATTAAAAATACACGTTATTTACAACAACTTTAAAAAACAGTTAAGTCGATTTCCAGTATATCAATCTAATCAAAATCAAAGAAAGAAAGAAAGAAAGAAAGAAAGAAAGAAAGAAAGAAAGAAGAAAGAGAGAAAAGCAAAAAAACTGTAGGCTATTTGTTTATTAATATTATTATATTTGCATATAACAATATAAAGTAAACCACAAACTCAATGTTTCAATCTATCAAGAAAACTAATAAAATGTATTAAATTAAACACCACCAAAAAAAAAACTGCAGACGTGGCTGGTGAGAGCCAGGTGGCTGGTCCTTGTCACATGCCATTCAAGGCTTCAGTTAAACTTTGTAACTCACAACACAGTTGCGTTTGATATTGAAGACACGCCACTGGCCCACGCCATTGATCCAGCTAATCGTGTGCCGTAGATGCTGTGAGAAGAAAAACAGTATAGCAAAGCTACGCAGACACCATGCGACCACACCCGAGTTAATAACACTGGTCTGCCGGTCTTATCCACGGCAAGATCGATCAACCAGGTATTCTCTCCACTTCCAGGAACAGGCTAAGAATTACAATAGCAAGGCCTGGCTATATATCCATCTCGGAGTGGATGAAATTAGACGAAACGGCCAGCAATTCAATTCAATTTTATTTATATAGCGCTTTTCCCAATATGCATTGTTCCAAATCAGCTTTACAGGATCAAATAAGAAAAACAAAGAAAGGTAAAACACAGCACACTGCATGGTTACGTGAATGAATGAATGAACGAGGCATTTATATGGCGCTTTATTGTGTATTGCTGTACACCCAATGCGCTTTACAATCATATGAGGGGGTTCTCTCCTCACCCACCACCAGTGTGCAGCATCCACTTGGAGGATGTGACGGCAGCCACAGTACAAAGATGCCAGTGCGCTCACCACACACCAGCTATCAGTGGATAGGAGAGAGAGCGATAGAGTCAATGCAGAGGATGGGGAATATTAGAAGGCCATGATTGACAAGGGCCATTGGAGAGAATCTGGCCCGGACACCGGGGTACACAGCACACTGCATGGTTATTATAGAACAAGCAAGATCATTCTAATATATAGATGCAGTCTCCCGGTGAGCAAGCCAACACTGACCTGCTGTGGCGAGGAACCCAAACTCCAATGATTGATTAATGGAGAAAAAAAACTCTGGAGAAACCAGGCTCAGCCGGGAGGGCCAGATCTCCTCTGACGTGTCATAGCTGCACTCAGTGACCACGACCAAAAGCCACCGAGCAAACATCCCAGGAAGTCCCACTCGCCAAAACCGTGCAGGTCCAACTCGGTCCCACTCCGCGATCGACACCAGAAAACAGAGGAACAACCAGGGAAAAACAGTAATGGCATAATGTAACTTTATTCCTCTGCTCTCCGACATCGACCACAAAACCAGACCCAGACAGCCCCAACAAATGAAACCCCCCCAACCACAACCAACAAGCCCCCGCACTCCCCACAAACACCCACCCAGAAACCTCCAATCAGGGCCACTGAATGCAGCTATAACTCTCGTTACGTTGTGACAACTGGAAAAGAGAAATTCCTGGATTCGTTGCAACATTGTCAGTAAGTTACTGCAACGTTGTGACAATGTACCAATCAGGACAGGGTCACAACGTCACGGTTACTTACTGACAACGTCACGATGTTATGTTGTGGCAACGACTCCAGGAATTAAACTTTTCCAGTTGTCACAACGTTACTAGATTACATTGTCTCAACAAAAGTGTGGTCATAAGATTACGTAATCATACCGTTGTGACGACGTCAGATAGTTGTTAATACATTCATATATACTGTAAATGACAAATGCATACTCAAAATTCAGTTAATTTATTGTACAACAGTATACAATAACATTTTAATATTTCGCTTCAACAACTGTCAAAATAATAAAAGCTTCAAGAAACGTGGAACAGGTTTATATAAATTAACAGTAATTTCTATAACAGCTATTTAAATATATAATAGCTATATAATAGTTTTAAAACAGCATAAAGACAGTGTGCATAACATATGATTTAAGCATGCTACTAAATAATTTACAGATAAATATTAACAAAAACACTTTGAAATGAGTGCTACTTAATGTGATGTTGTTGGTCTTTTGTCATTATTTTGCTGTTTTCAGTCTTCAGTGCATATTCCGGTTGCTATGGTCATTCTGCTCTTAACAGCCACAAGTGCTAAATAATATAAAAATAAAACCAAATAATTACTTAAAGAACATTTTATACATTTCATACAAACCACTTAGGCTATACGTCTTACCTGAATGAAATTTTTGTCAGAGGAAATATTCCTATCTTGGTGTGATCTGTGCTGATTCAATTGTTGATATCAAGAATAGACATTATCACTAGTAACCACACAATTATTGATATACAAAATTATGTTTGATACTAGTAAGAATTGCATTTCTGATATCTGCAAATGATGATGTCATAGTTGATATTAAGAATTCACATGTTTAAAATTGAAAATGTAATTACTGATGTCAAAAATAGTAATTGTTTCTAGTCGATATCAATAATTATAATTTTTATAATCTCTCCACATAAGGCACATGCATGTATGCACTTTTTTATGTATGCAGTCTTTAAAGGTTGAACATACGCAAATTCAAAAGCAAAAACTTCAATACATTGACCTTGACAATATAAAGAACACAAACCTAAAACTGGAGATTTAGAAACTATTTATATGTTGTTTACTGACTTAACATTCTTGACTCTTATTGCAGATAAAACATGACACTGATACCTGCCTATTATCTATGGAGATTAAACATAAAATGCATGTGGGCCTAAGCATGTTTGTGTTGTTTTTTTATTTAAGAATAATAAATAAATGGTTTTCCAAAAGTTATATCACATGAAGCTGTGTGACTGAAAATTGCTGATTCAGGTCATTCTGCTTCAGTGCTGGTGATACTGTAGGTGTCACCCACCATCTAAGAGATTTCATCAGTCAGCTTCCTTATTGCTATAATTGCTTTTTGCTTAATACTATTACTACTATTAAAATTAATATTGCCTGCAAATATTAAATTTATACATTTGGCAGACGTTTTTATCCAAAGCGACTTACATTGTTTGTACTATACATTTTGTTTCTCACTATGTGCAATCTCCTGGGATCGAATCCATGACCTTGGCGATGCTAGCGCTATGCTCTAACCACTGAGTCACAGGAAATATTATCATTTATTTTCAGGAAATAATCTGAAGCCTCAGAGGCCTATGACGCAGTCTATGACCTCAATCAAGACACATACTCATAGACATGATTATGAGTGCAGAATCTTAAATTCCCTTATATAATATTAATTAAGCTCAGGTCTTAAACTGAAATACCATGGCAGGACAAACTTCATTTTTCATAATTCCCTCCATCATATACACTGTCTGTGCTTTTATATACTGTCTATATAATATGAAGGTCCAATAAATTATTATGGCAAATATCTCCTTCACAAGGAAAAAATTTGATTTATTTATTTATTCATTCATTTATTTCGGTCCTCACCGAAGACTTTTCACAGTAAATGAGAAAAAAAAATTGTTCTAAATATAATATATTATATTACATTAAAATAAATATTTCCTAAAAGAAAAACCTCACGTTAATCATATTATATTCGCCAAGCTCTTTATATTAAGCCTGTAATTTGTGCAACAAATTGCTTTTGTATGAATGAAGCCAACTTGACTGCATCATGGCAGGGATCTAATCCTGTTTACATGAAATAAGGCTGCACCCAAGCAGGTTTAAACTAACGGACTTGTTGCTAAGACAACAAGTCCAGGGTGAGCATCGAAGAACCGAACAATCCAAGATCATGTGAAATCGTCAACAATCAAATCCAGGCCCCTGTTTCTCTATCTGAGGAGGCACATCCTTAAGTGAAAACAGGCAGAAGCACATCACCACATACATAAAACATGTATTTACATAAACAATACCGGACAATGATTCAAACAAAGAAGAAAACTTATACAACACAGATAACGAGGGGTAAACAGATGACGGGGATTTACTAATAATGTCCAAATGATGGGGATCAGGTGAGACAGGTGCAAATGATTATAAGGAGTGTAGCCCATGAATGGTGACCCATGAAGGAGCCGATGGAGGGATGGAGCCATGGAGGAGGAGAGGCTGACGACTTCAAGGAGCCAACTGACGGAGGAGAAGCAGGTGAAGGTGGACCCAGAGGCGGAGACAGAGAGCCGATGAGCCAGGGTGACGGCAAGGATACAGAGGACCAGGGTGTAACCAATGGCTCAGGTGACTGAGCCCGGAGATCCGGGAGTCCAAGGTGTAGCTGGAGGGAGGGAGGAGCCCAACAGAGCTGGTGGGACAGAGCGACGAGGCACAGCCAGAGGAGTGGAGTCCAGAGGCGATGGCGGTTCGACGACACGACCAAGGCAGAACCAGAGGGACTACGGAGCCTGGTGAAGCCAGTGGACGACCGGGCGACGATGGAGATGAGGGAGCTTGGGGCCGAGGTGGATCCATGGGGTCGATGGGCTGAGACAGAATCAGGGACTCAGAGGCTGAGGATGGAGACGAAGGATTCTCCAGCCACAAAGCTGATGATGACTGGTAGAACCATGGCGATCCGACACCACCAATGGATGGCTGAGGGTGAGCCGAGGGACTGACAGGATGCAGCTGCTGATGTGGTGCTGCTGACCTGGGACGAGGAGGTGGGGAGAGGGAGGCCAGTTTTTTTCATACGTCCAATGACATTTCAGATACAATGATTTTTTATATTTTGAAACAAGTACAAAGAAACTAATACTAAACGTGATAGTTAAGTTAACCCAAAAAATTCTGTCATTATTTACTCACCCTCTTGTCATTTCAAACTTGTGTGACTTTCTTTCTTCTGCAGAACACAACATAAGATATTTTGAAGAAAGTTGGTAACTGAACAGGGGTGGCACCCATTCACTTCTATTGTATGGACACAAAACCAATGGCAGTGAATGGGTGCCAGTAACCAACATTCTTCAAAATATCTTCTTTTGTGTTCTGCTGTAGAAGTCACCAGGTTTGAAATGACAAGAGGGTGAGTAACTATCTAGTTAACTTGGGTTAACTATCACTAAGCATGCAAAATAATTTGTATAATTGCAGATTATAAGAAATCTAGAACTGAAATCTAAAAACATACAGTAAGTTATCAAATCATTAGAAATAACGCAATGGTTACATTTCATCAGCACCCAGCTAAAGCATTTGCATCATTCACCTGTAACAAAAACAAGATAATTAAATACTTATCACACAGATACAGAACACAATAAAGTCAGATTATTATAAACTTCTCATAAGAGTTACACACAGTAGCTAGTAAATACAGCAGTTTTAACCATATACTATAGGCATAGCTGCTTTACGTTCAGGGCACAGCATATGGGGCCATACACTCAGACAGGTCTAATCTATTAGTACAAGCAAGAAAAACACAGATAATAAGAAGAGTGTAAAGCCACCTCAGTACAAATCCACTGCATCTTGTCTGTAAGCTTTCTTCATTTGAAATGAACAGAAAAAAGGTACTTAATTAAAAACAACAATGCACTACAAAGAGATTGAGTAGTTTCTCTTGAGCAGTATATTAAGTCTTATATACATTACATTGAGTCATTTAGCAGATGCTTCTATCCAAAGCGACTTAAAAGTTGGGTAAACAATGGAAGCAATTGGGTCAACATTAGGACAACCAAAAGCACAAGTGCAATAAAACTGTCTCACAAAGCCTACTACAGTGTAAAGATGATAAAGTAGATTTTTTATTTTTTATAGATAGAGTGGAAAAGATATCCATGGATATAATACATGGATTTAATTAGTTAAAACAGAAGGAATTAGTTAAAAGAAGGAACCCTCATTTGAAAAGCATGGTTCAATCCATGTTTGCCTTAGCTTCTGGCAAATTAACTATGCCAAAATGGTTTGTGATATGCGATTGGGACACACGTCATGCACTATAGACCCATATTTGTATGATACAATAGTGTTGCAAAGAAAATACTTACCATTTTACTTTAATTCGCAGACGAGTTATATAAACACCTCTCATTGAAAGTAATGGCCCATTTTAACTTAGGTGTGGTTAATGTAGGCGTGGTAAAAAAAACATGGCAACTTTGAACTGCGTTCAATAAACGGAAATACAAATCAAGAAAACAGATCTTTGCCATGTGGATAATATGAATATGGATTTTATTAAATATCGTGATCAACGTTTTTAACCAGAACTCTGTGGAAAATCATATTCGTCGAATCTGCCTCCGTCCGACATCTGCTGGGAATCGGGTAAAAACATCACCATGCATGCGCATCTCCCCAGATAAAACGATCCCCAGTTGATCCATAACACCGGCACTATTTAGCATGGCCACGATGGAGAACCTCAGCCGGAAGACCGACTAAAACACGCAAAAAACCACAGAACAAAAGTAAATATTAACAACATTAAATAAAAGTAAACTAGAAAAAATGTGTCCGTTTAGGAGTGTATTGTGTTATTTGTTAATATGCAGTGTGAGCTATTGTTGCGGAGATGGAAAGTGGAGTGGATGTGTTTGTGTGTATGCGAACCTATGTTCTAAAGCAGGCGTGTGCACCATCACCCTCAGCAGGAACAGAGGTAAAAAGGTAAGATGGTGAGAGTGAGTGTGTGTGTAGTGCTGCGCTAACCAACAGGGACAGGTTGCTCTGTCACAAAGACTTTAACAAGATTCAACAAAAGGACAAGATTTAATAGATACTGGGAGAAAACTCAATAAGCTCAAAGCTAGCTGCAAGATATGTCAAGTCCTGCCACAACAAAAGAACAACCAGCACAACAGAACAAAACACTGACACAACAATACAGACACCATATGACAGGATCCTGTCACCCTCACTGAGAACTTTAATCAATACTTTGCGCTTTTTCTATTCATATCGATAAATATATATAAATACGTATTTACTTATATTATATTTTATTTTTATCTTAATCTGTATCAGAATCAGAAAGAGCTTTATTGCCAAGTGTGCTTGGACACACAAGGAATTTGTCTTAGTGACAGAAGCTTCCAGTGTACATACAGGTAAAGAAAAGTGACAAGGCACAGGTAACAAAACGTAAAAAAATAATTTTTGAGCGACAATACATATTTGACAAAAAGGACAATAGACAGTATATTTTTTTATGTACAGATGTATATAACACGGTATAATGTGTATATAGCACAAGTTATGCAGGGGAATGTGGATAGCTGAATATTATAACAACAACATATTAAAGCGGCCCTTACACACAAGGCCAATCTCATATTATTGTTGAGTACCTATAGTGTATTATTGCATACTTCGTATCTTCGAAGAGTATTTAGTTTACATTTACATTTGATCACATTTATAAAAGATAGATACAGCTGTACGATTATTTCTGAAATCATGCGCGTGCGGGGGGGGGGAGGTGGGCTTTGGAGGCTGAACTAAAGCACATTGCCAACAAAATACAGACATCAATTTCATTCACCGCATGTGTTTCATTTCCGGCATCTTTTAGCGCTGGGACGGCTCCATATATCAGTTTCAAACAATCTATAAATCCAGCGTTTTATACACCGTTTAAATAACATTCATCACCCAAATGCAGTGAACAAACAAACACCTGAACTTCGCGAACGTATGCTCTCTCACTCTCTCCTGCACACAATTAAAAAAGACATCTGCGCATGCTCCTTCTCCTGCTCTCCTTGCTGCCGTGTGGGCGTGCCGCATGCTTTTCCGGGAGAATTGTCCAATCAGGGACTAAGAAAAATTGTCACGAAACAGTTTTATATGTTTGAAAAAAACTTTCTGAGACCTGTACGATTGCTAGGGGAGTGTATCGAGCAAAGAAATACTACTTAATACGCCCAACTCGTTTTTTGACAAGTTGACCATGGTAAGCATGAGAAGACAGCACGTTTAACATTGTAAAGAAGTCTGCATGACACATCGTTGTTAATAAATATGAGTATATAGTTGTGTATTGCACGTGTTTTTATTGCACAGTAGAGCATTTAACTGTTCATGAGGTAGATGGCCTGAGGGAAGAAACTTTTCCTATGTCTGGCTGTTTTGGTGCTCAGTGCTTGTGCAGTATTTGTGCAGAATGTTTATATTTAATTTTCCTGTGATTTGGCCATGTACATTTTATTTTATCATGCCAATGAAGCTTCTTTGAATCTTGAATCTTGTAACGGAGGCCAGCGAGAGAGAGAAGCTGTGTGAGTAAAACGCACTCCCTGACCAACAGAGGTGCTCAAGCCACAGATGCTAGAGGCTGCTGTCTTTAGCCTTCTCGTTAGAGCGCCCGTCTCCCATGCCGGACCGACGCTGGTTCAAGGCCCACAGAGAACATATAAATTCAGCTATTGTCCCAGTGACATATATACTCTCTCTTTCCCTCAAACACACACTTTCTATGTTCTTGTCATCGATAAATCAAGATTGACAGTCTTTAGCTGTTGGCAATTCCTTTTTCTCCACTCACTAATAGCTTTAGAAATGCTAAATCTTCTGTGATGCTAAAATGCCCATGAGCAAACAATGCTCAAGTGAATGAAGTCAACGCACTGCTGCAAGTAACGCTCAGAAACTGTACAAATATAAAAGTGAGCTGATTGAAATTGGTCTCCATCAGTATCGTCTCCTATTTGTCTGCACACAACCAGCATATTTTATTTATTTGTCAAAATTATTTGATTTAATTGCCAGAGTTTATGCAAGTTGTAACTGCACAGTTGATGTTCTAATAATTAAATATGTTTTAATCTTTATATGTTTTATCATGCTTTCAATCAGCAGTTTGTTTTTTCGCTGTGTACGTGTACGCTGTACTTGAGGCACTTGGTGTCTGTGTCTCAGTTGGCATATGGCTTAAATTTCAGTGCTCTGTGATATTTGTTTGTTTTATGCTCCAGAGGTTTTGCTATGCATGCCTGAACATGTAATAGGCGATCTGACAGTGTCGGCTTGAGGAAAAACGAGGCCAGAACAGGTGTCAATGTTCTAGTGCTTTGTGATAACACAACTCTCAGTGATGAAGAAGCTCAAATGTGTGACATAACTAATTAAATCTTAATATATTCTTCAACCAACCCCCACCCATTCAACGTCAAGAGCAGATTTTTCAGTTGCAATGAGAGCATGCTTTGTTTACCTTATATCCAATTAAATCAATTAACATCAGAAAAAAATCTACTTGAACTTGCACAAACTATGAAAACATGCATGCAACTCAACCACTTAAAGTCACACTGCCAATTCATTCCCATTTATTGCCCATGCACATGACCTGCAGGTGAGTTTCCCTGTCTCCCAACTCCTATTTTAATTATTTGACTTTGTTGTTGTTGGAGCAAGCAGAGGCAGATCTTATTACACAATACACTCCAGTACCTTCTGAGAGAACCAACAATTTACTTATAAAGTTGGAATCAAAGCAGGATGAGATACAGAGTAAATAAATGAAGGGAGCGTGAGAGAGCAATTAAGTTTTGTTTCTCTCAATTAACATTACTCAAGTAGTCAGGCTTAGAACTGGGCACAGATATGGGTTGTACGTGCACCACTACAAATTTAGCTGCGTCTTCCTTGCAGCAGATATTTTTTGAGTGCCTTGACTTAGCTGTAATAAAGACAGCAGGTTTTATAGAGTGAGAATAGAATCTTGGTGCCAATGCGGTACCAACCAAAGACACGCAGAACAAAGGCAACAAATCATTTATTTCATTATTATTACAGCTCAACGAGTATTCGATTTTACCAGTCGATGAAAAGGGGTCTGACTTAACCTAGTCATTAACCCATTCTAGGCACTGTGCCAAAAGGTGGCCAGATTTGTGCCACGTTAAACAACTGAACACCATCTGCTACATCCTCTATCACATATCCTTAAATAACCAAAAGGTGTTTTGAAAACACAAAGTAGTTCAGAAATGACAAACCATGTCCCTCACAGCAGAGCAGAATCAAACATAGCAAGACTAATTTAGGGGATAATTTGTTATCAAGTCAAATTACCAAAGTAGACAGAAGCATAACAGAAGTTAGCTCCAGATAAAAACGCCTGCAGATGTCAGAGCCAAGTCCGCAGGGGAAACGAAAAATAAACAAGAATGACGGAAAGACCCAGAATACAAACAACTCAGAAGCCTCAGTTGCTAATCAGTACACACAGAAGTATAGGGGTACTGTTTCTGTTCTCAAAGGTACCTTTCAAGTACCCTGTAAGGTACAGAAAATGGTCCTTAAGGTTGTAACTGTTGACCATTGTTCAATTTTAAAAGTACAAAATAATTGCTCACATTAAAAGGTACATGATAGTACCTTATAGGTACAATACAGACATATCACCAGAAGGTGTCAGTCGTTCCGGCCCAGAATCAGATAAACACTTGAACGAAAAGATGGATGATTATCCGTTGGCGACTTTGTCCACAGCAGAACTTGTTAAAAAAATAACTGAAGCAGAAATACAAGTCACTGAAGAAGAGGCAAAGAAATTCAGGAGTAAGTAACCGTACCTTAATATTTTTGGTCATGCTATTTTTTTAGCTATAATGTACTTTTACAAGCATCAACTCATGTAGCTCAGTACATGCATTAGGCAAACTCATGTAGCTACATACATTAAGCAGAGCACTTGAAATACGTCATCATCGTCCATATTTTTTGTCATTATTTGCGTTCTTATACAGTCATTTATAGTATTTTATGCTTTGGCGTCATTTCTAAGCCTCTGCACACTTAGGCACTGCAACCCGTTTTCCCACGCAGTTTGCTGAGGTAACTAAATCAACTTGTATTAGTCGGCTCGTCAGCTTATTAAATGTTTAAAACTTGATTTAAAGTTTGATCATATCATACATTTTTCTTTAAAAAACGATAATATCAGTAGTCTATTATGCCAGGGTTTCTGACTATAGACTATGTACTGTAAGTCTTACATTACATTTATTATTTTTATGCATTGTGAAATTGCTCAGAAGCGTCTGTGAGTTGTTTTGTAGCAAGCTAATTTGGTATGTTTTTGCTTCGCTTAGAAACTTCAGATTCCATATGATATAGCCACCTATGTTGTGTTTGTCTTACGTAACGTTAATGGATTAGCTAACATTAACATACACCTTGTAAATTAGATGCGCGGGGGCGAAGCAACAAAAGACGTGGTTTGGTTCCATTTTCTTTTGCGCGCTGCTTGCGTCTGATGTAGACAGTGTTTATAGTTTAACCAAAATCCGCCATTTTCCCAATTCCAACGGTTGTGTGTGTGTGTGTGTATTTAACACTGTTGGCCTACTACTGCGTTGTTATTGTGCCCATGTTTCCTAGAAAATTATTTAGATGGAGAAACGGTTGACTGTGGACTCACTGAAGCCATGGTTGGATACCTTTTTGATGGCTTGTTCAAAAGGCAAATTAAATTTCAACAGTTTGTGCACCAATACAAGGAGGCTCGGACCATTGTCATATTAGAGCCAGTACCAGTCCTTCCACAAGGTAAGTGCAGTATTATGAGTTTAAGAGGCTGTTGCATTTAATGTGTGTAAAAACCCTGCAAAAAAAATAGAACCCCAATAGAAACCGTCATAGAAATTCTAGTAGTTTACAATAAAATAACATTTTAACCATGATCTTTTTTATAACAACCATTACAGAATTTATTTCTGTGTGTTTTGGGCATTATTCAAATAGGATTTAATATCCCACCCAGGGATGTGCACGATTTACCGAAAATATATATCCCGTGATCTTTGCACAACTTGTAAGTACGGTAGAATGCTGCTGCATCCGAAAGCCAGAGGGCGCTCTTGTGCAGAAACTCCAAATACGTTCTGCAGAAAAAGACCATAACACACGCAGTTCTAGGAAATGCCTAATGACATGTTTTTATCACTGTTCCTCAAGCCTCCTCGGGTACTTTCATGATGCTAAAGTATATTTATAATGATCATGTTTGACGGTGTTGCTATTTTAAATGCACGTTATAAGCAACTCAAACTCACACTGCTTTTAGATCGAGCAGCATTTCCTACTGTTCCCAGAGCCGTGCTTCATGGACAAGCTACACATAAAAAATTAGCGAGCATAATCGCAGCCAGCTCGATTTTAGCAGGATTTAGAGGTAATCAGGGGCAGAGCGGGGGGTGGCTTTTGGGGCTCAAGCCACAAATGTTTTTTTTTTAAAAGCCCCGAATCTTTCTCAGGTTTCTAGAATGAATCCATTCATTATGCTGGGTGGCAGCATTCAGCTTTAAACTTGGTCCTCCACTCCAGTAACATTAACCGCAGAAGACATTCAGCTTAAAACGAAGGTAGATTACATGTGTGCAAATTAAAATGCTGAATCGTTTGACAGTAAACACGCTTTTCAGATCGATCATTATTACAGTGGCTACGTTATTACTGTGAACGTGTCTATTTATAGTTCCCTTTCTGTCGGTCTCTCGACGTTGTGTCGAAGACGACAGATGGGGTTCGCTCTTGGGAACCTATCAGCTCTGACTACTTTAGAAAAGGCCAATGAAAATTGGCGAATGAAATTTGCATGCCGAGCTCCGCCCCCGGAAATCCGGTATAAAAGGAAGCCGGCGTGCATCATTCACTCACCGTTTGTTCTTCAGAGCCATCGCTCATGATTACAAGCAACGCGTATACGCTTTCTACAAATTGCCGGTTCTACGACGTGTGTGCAGCGGATCGTCCCTTCTTCCTGCAGCGACCTTCCCCTGGGCGTCTCGGCGGTTCCAGTGGTGTCCGAGAGTTTTTTTCCAAAGGCCCTTTTCAGGGCTGGGCTATTTCTCCAGCGGCATGTCCCGCTGTTCTCTTGGGTGCGGTGCTCTCATCGAGGAGGGGGACGGACATGTTAGCTGTGTTAGGTGTCTGGGCGTCCAGCATGCCGAAGCAGCTTTCATAGACTCATCCTGCTCGCACTGCGAGCGGATGGTCATTCAGACGTTGCGGTCACGGGTGGCTGTCTTCCTACGGGAAACAGCCACCACTTCGCTCGCTACCCAACTCGCGACGACGGGGGCCAAGGCCCTGCTGTCCGCGAAGGTTAGCAGCGTTGGTGATGTGGGGACTTCAGCAGGCGCAAACCCGTCAGCTAAACGCTCACGGGCCGCCGGCTCCCCGTTTCGCTCGTCTGACCGTTCCCCAACCGACGGTGGCATACCGTCCGGATCCTCACTCACGTACTCGGAAACGATGCGTGATGAAGATGAGATGTCACTCGCAGCATCGGAGGGAGACTTGCTGGCATCAGACATTGACGAATCCGAGCAGCTCCCTCCCACGGGGGGTCGAGCGCTGGAGGAAGCAGATGTCGAGATGTCAGCCATGCTTACCCGGGCGGCCGCGGGCATTGGGCTGCAGTGTACTCCACTGCCTCCACCCCAACGCTCGCGGCTAGACACTTGGTATCTGGGGTCGGAGCGCGGTGCAAAACCGCGCCCACCCCCGGTACCATTTTTCCCGGAGTGCATGAGGAGCTGTGTCGGACTTGGAGCGCCCCGCTTACGGCTCGTTCCAGTCAGACCAGCTCCCGCTCCCTTACTTCCCTCGATGGTGGGGCGGCCAAAGGCTACGTCGACGTCCCCCAGGTGGAACGTGCTGTCGCAGCACACCTGTGCCCGCAGACAGCTGCCACCTGGAGGAATCGACCGCGCCTTCCGTCCAAAGCATGTAAGACTTCGGCATCCCTGGTGTCGAAGGCTTACGTTGCTGCGGGCCAGGCCGCCTCCTCCCTCCACGCCATGGCCATCCTGCAGGTCCACCAGGCCAAGGCGTTGAAGGAGCTCCACGAGGGTAAGGCCGACCCGGTGTTATGCAGGAACTCCGCGCCGCCACTGACCTCGCTCTAAGGGCGACCAAGGTGACGGCGCGGGCCCTGGGTCGGACGATGTCCACGCTAGTGGTTCAAGAGAGGCACCTCTGGCTTAACCTTGCGCAGATGAGTGACGCCGAGAAAGTCCGCTTTCTCGACGCACCCATCTCGCAGGGGGGGCTGTTTGGTGACACCGTCGAGGACTTCGCGCAGCAGTTCTCGACGGTGAAGAAGCAGACAGAGGCTATCAGCCATATTCTTCCTCGCCGCGACTCGGCCGCCCGTAGGCCTCCGAGTTCTCGAGCGACGTCTGCTTCCCAACAGCCCAGGCCCCCTTCGACACCCCCTCCGGTTCCCGTGACCCCGACTCAGGCTACACCCCGGAAGAGGAGATCGAAGGGAGACCACCACCCCGTCAGCAACCTTCCCGGAGGAAGCGCCCCTGACGGGAAGACCCCAGGGAGGATACCATCGGGCCCGACCATCACAGCACCATCTCTGATAAGTCGGTCAGGGACGGTCCCTGCCCCGTCCCCACAGCCGGGCCCTTTTCAGGGCCTGGCGCCCACATCCTCAATAAGAGAGCTTGTTTCCTCCCTGGGTGTTCCTCTATGCCGTCAGCACACTCCCCTGGACTGTGCCCGGCAGACCGACCTTTCGTCTGGGCGCGACGTGAGGTCGAGTATTCAAGGCAGCCATCACCACTCTCTACACGACAGTGCGTGCGGCCGTCTCGCCAGGCAGGTAAGTCGACGGAGCCAGTCTCTCCTCCGGGGCCTACCCCCCGTCGAGAAGACGCTGGCCCCATCAGCCAACGAACCACCCCCCGCGGGAACGGTGAAGCAGATCGTCCCCTTGGTCCCCCTGTCACAGTCCCTGGGCGCCTGGCTAGAGCTTCCCACACTGTCTCGGTGGCTGAGGAGGACGATCCGTCTTGGCTACTCGATCCAGTTCGCCAGAAACCCTCCCAGGTTTCGGGGCGTCCTTCACCTCAGTCAGAGGCAGGGACGCTCCCGTACTTCGGGCAGAGGTCGCCACCCTTCTGGCGAAACAGGCTATCGAGCTCGTCCCCCAGGCCAAGATGTCCACAGGGTTTTACAGCCCATACTTCATCGTCCCCAAGAAAGGCGGCGGGCTGCGCCCCATCCTATCTGCTTACCCTGAACAAGCACCTTCACAAGCTGCCGTTCAGGATGCTCACGCAGAGGCGCATCCTACATCCATCCGGTGTCAGGACTGGTTCGTGGCAATCGACCTGAAGGACGCTTACTTTCATGTCTCGATTCACCCTCGCCACCGGCCGTTCCTACGGTTCGCGTTCGAGGGGCGGGCATATCAGTACAGAGTCCTCCCTTTCGGTCTGTCCCTGTCCCCACGGGTCTTTACGAAGATCGTGGAGGCCGCCCTCTCCCCTCGGGAGAGAGGGCGTGCGGATACTCAACTATCTCGACGACTGGCTTATCTTGGCACACTCGCGAGAGCTGTTGTGTACACAGAGAGACATGGTGCTCCGGCACCTAGATCGATTGGGGCTACAGGTCAACCGAGACAAGAGCAAGCTCTCCCCGGTGCAGAGCATCCTCTTTCTCGGTATGGAACTCAACTCTGTCACCATGGTAGCAACTGTCCGCAGAGCGCGCCCAGTCAGTGTTGAACTGCCTGGATCTCTTCAGGCAGTCCGCGGTCTCCCTGAAACAGTTTCAGAGGCTCCTGGGGCACATGGCGTCCTCGGCGGGGGTAATACCCCTCGGGTTGATGCCATGAGACCGCTTCAACACTGGCTACAGAGTCGAGTTCCGAGGAGAGCGTGGCACACCCGGCAGCAGGCGTATGGTGATCACGCCTCTCTGCCGACGCACCCTGAAACCCTGGTCTTCCATGGCCTTCCTTCGGACTGGTGTCCCTCTTGGGCAGGTTACGAGGTATGTCGTGGTGACGACCGATGCCTCCCTGCAGGTTGGGGTGCAGTGTGCAACGAGCACGCAGTAGCGGGGCGTTGGACGGGCCCCCCGCCTGCGCTGGCATATCAACTGCCTAGAGTTGTGGACTGTGTTGCTGGCACTAAAACGGCTGCAGCCTCTCGTTCAGGACAGGCATGTGCTGGTCCGCCTCGACAACACAGCTGCTGTGGCGTACATCAACCGTCAGGGTGGCATGCGCTCACGGCAACTTTCACGACTTGCTCGACGCCTCCTCCTCTGGAGTCAGCAGGTGACCCGCTCCCTGCGGGCCACGTACATCCCAGGCGACCTGAACCAGACAGCCGACGCGCTCTCTCTCGTCAGTCGACGCCTCGAGGAGAGTGGCGACTCCATCCCCCGCGCAGTCCAGCTCATTTGGGCGCTGTTCGGGCAGGCACAGGTAGACCTGTTCGCCTCCCAGGACACCACCCATTGCCCGCTTTGGTACTCCCTGTCCGAGGCCCCCCTCGGCACGGATGCCCTTGCGCACAGCTGGCCGCGGGACAAGCGGAAGTACGCCTTCCCCCCAGTGAGCCTCATCGCACAGATTCTGTGCAAGGTCAGGGAAGAGGAGCACCAAGTGCTACTAGTTGCGCCTTACTGGCCCAACCGGACTTGGTTCTCAGAGCTAATGCTTCTGACAACAGCCCCCCCCTGGCCGATTCCCCTGACAGAGGACCTGCTTTCTCAGGGGAAGGGCGCGTTCTGGCATCCCAGGCCAGACCTCTGGAACCTCCATGTCTGGTCCCTGGACGGGACGAGGAGATCCTGAGTGGGCTTCCCCCCTCCGTGGTGGAGACCATCACTCAGGCTAGGGCTCCATCCACTAGGCGGCTCTACGCCTACAAATGGCGCCTCTCTCTCGTCCTGGTGTCTCTCACGTCGAGAAGACCCGCGAGATGCTCGATCGGGTCCGTGCTGTCCTTTCTACAGGAGAGACTGGAGACGAACATCTCCCCTGCCACACTGAAAGTGTATGTAGCCGCTATCGCCACTCATCACGACTCAGTTGACGGTAAGTCTCTAGGACAGCACGACCTGATCGCCAGGTTCCTAAGGGGCGCGAGAAGGCGGAATCCGCCTCGTCTCCGCTCCATACCCTCTTGGGACCTCAATGTGGTCCTGGCGGGCCTCTCTGGCCCCCCCTTCGAGCCCCTGGGAGGTTCCGATCTTCCCCACCTTTCGGGTAAGACGGCCCTCCTTCTGGCGCTCGCTTCCTTCAAGAGGGTAGGGGACCTACAGGCATTCTCCGTGTCCCCGGACTGCCTTGAATTCGGGCCTGGTCACTCTCACGTGATCCTGAGACCCAGACCCGGATACGTGCCCAAAGTTCCCACTACTCCCTTTCGGGACCAAGGTGAACTTGCAGGCGCTCCCCCTTGGGGAGGAAGACCCAACCCCGTCAGTGTTGTGTCCAGTACGCGCACTGCGCCTCTACTTGGACCGCACGCAGAGCTTTAGGAGCTCTGACCAGCTCTTTGTCTGTTTTGGAGGTCAGCAGAAGGGGAGGGCTGTCTCCACACAGAGACTGGCGCACTGGATCGTGGACGCCATCAGGGTAGCGTACCGATCCCAAGATCGCCCATGCCCTCTGGAGGTTAGGGCTCACTCCACTCGGGGTATAGCCACCTCCTGGGCTTTGGCCAGGGGCGCCTCTCTGGCAGACATCTGTAGAGCTGCGGGCAACACCTTCGCGAGGTTCTACAACCTCCGCGTAAACCCGGTATCAGACCACGTCCTGCGTGGCAACATGTAGGACTGGCGTCCGGCTGGGCGTATGCCTGCGAAAGCATCACCCCACCCTCTAGGAGGTTGGGTTAGGTGCTATCTACCTCTCTCCTTACCCTACCCTGGTTAAGGACAGGTACCTTTCTGCTTCCCTTCTTACCCAACCCTTGGTTAAGAATAGGCATTCCATCCATCACTAAGCAAGCACACACCTGGGAGTTGGCTGGGCAGAGCAGCCTTCCCCCTTAGGCCGGGATATCATGTGAGCCATCCCCTGGCTCTAACCGGACCTAGTGCTACCGGACGTCCGTAACACCCCCCCCGTGGGCTGTTCCGTCTGATGTATCCTCATGAGCTGGTTCCCACTCCTGGTAACCCATGACCTCCCCTAGGTGGACCTCCACCTCGCGGTTAACTACTTAGTCCGCACGTTCCATGCGTTCTCCTCCTAGGACGAGACCATACCTTTCCACCATATTCCTCCCCACGGGTAGGAGGTGGCCTCTGCAGCGCATCCCTGATTAAGGAAGTGCGCTACCCAGTGGTACCCGATCCGGACGGCCTCTCGCCAGCAAGAGAGTTAAGGCCCCGTCCGTGAAAGGTAACTGGTCAGGGTACTCCCATCTTTCATTGGAAGCTCTGGGACCCCCGACCCATCACACTGGAAGGTTGCAGTTTCGCGAAAGCCTCGAGTTGACACGCCCAGGCCTGTTACCGTCGCTTCGTTAGAGATTGTGACGCGATAGGCGTTGTGGCGTTTTCCATAGAGAACCCCATCTGTCGTCTTCGACACAACGTCGAGAGACCGACAGAAAGGGAACGTCTCGGTTACGTATGTAACCTCGGTTCCCTGATGGAGGGAACGAGACGTTGTGTCCCTTATGCCACTAACGCCTATCGCCCTCTGCAGCAGTCGTGAGAGGCTCTCAGGCTCTTCAGAACAAACGGTGAGTGAATGATGCACGCCGGCTTCCTTTTATACCGGATTTCCGGGGGCGGAGCTCGGCATGCAAATTTCATTCGCCAATTTTCATTGGCCTTTTCTAAAGTAGTCAGAGCTGATAGGTTCCCAAGAGCGAACCCCATCTGTCGTCTTCGACACAACGTCTCGTTCCCTCCATCAGGGAACCGAGGTTATATACGTAACCGAGACGTTATGTGATGTGAAAACTGTTAGCTGATGCAGAGATTACTGTTTAATGGCTAATGTTAACACTAGGCGAATAGTCTGCCAGGGGCCGTTGCTCAATGTGGGCCGGCCCACTGTTGGGATATAAAGAAATAATGAGTGATAATTTTTTGCCGACTTGTTATTAGCTGTTCTCGTGATTTCTGTACCCTATAGTAACTTAGTGCAGCTGCAGCAGCGGTAACAGCGGCTAGCGCTCGTCAATGACAAAAAGTTGACCAATCAAATGAGAAAGACAGCGTTTACGCAATTCCAGCCAATCATATAAAGAGGCCAAGAAGAATGTCAGCCAATCAGACTGAAGAAGACCGAACTTCAGCCAATCGGCAGGCAGCCGTGTAACAGAAACTTTGCGTAAATTCCAGCTTGGAGATGACTGTTGTGAGACGTAAGAAGGCAGACATAACAAAGCCAACTGTTTAAAAAATGTTAAATGGTAAGATTCAGGGATGAAAACTACCTAACAGGCTTCAAGATTCTATATTAGTGTGGCCGGGTGTGAGAGTGTTTGTGACGACACCGGACACAGGAATAAAAATTATTTAAGGGGATCGTTTATTCCAGACTGCACTTAGAACAGTGCAGCGTTAACTATGCAAATCTTAAGGATGTTAGATAGTAAGGTTTGTTACAGTGGTTGAAATCAATAAAGATGTTTTTTTTTACATCAAACTGAGTCTCTCTTGTCTTTCTGTTCTCAGTCACCACATTAACAAATCAATTACAGGAATATAACCAACATAGACAACGATAGTGGACTCTTATTCTGAAAAACAAATACACAGATTGTTACAAGAGTTGTCAGCATGCACAGAAGATCAAATAAGGCTGCTTATGTAACATAATACATGCATAAAAACGAAATTAGAAGCCACATTTCCCAGTAACATTAATACATTACACCGGCTAATATTCACTCAAGCTCAATCACAGTGGATTAACACTTGTACACTTCAAAAATCTAATAATTCAAACGTACTGTTCATTATCATAGCATCACTATAGCGTTGTACACACTTTCACAACGAATGATGAACTCAATTTCCCTTCTGTGGACAGTGGATAGACACCATACAACACTAGTCCTTAACATTTGGAACACACGACACCAGAACAACTGTAACAATCTACTGGTTATAATAAAACACACATGTAGATGAGTAATAATTTTTTTTTAGAATTGATTAGTTAATAACACTCACTCTGTTGCTTCACACTCGGCCCGAGGACACAAAAGGCCTACAGAGCTCTCTTCTCCCCTCTATAATCAACCAAAATGACCACCAATCACTTAATGTTAAAATAACATCATGCACAACAAAATAATCTCAATGATAAACTGGCATTGATGATAGTTAAACACTTACGCTTTGAGATCTATTGTCGATCTGATTTCGTCACATGGGTACGCGTCTCGACAGAAATCACGGTCACTCAGCACAATACACAGCCATCCGCATGAACAAAATATTAAGGAAGGCTTTCAAGTCACTATATGTGCATATTTCCCATTATTCTGACAGTAACACAGACTTTTATGGCTTCGACTCTGCACCGCATGAGCAGCATTCAAACCACGTTGTGAAAACGCGCTGTTTACAGGCGACTCTCGCGACACTTCCAGAACGTCACACGGTCCCGTTTCTTAAAGGGCTAGCGTATTGTATGAAACATGCTATAGTGCAAGACCCTTAACACCGAACTTTGATTAATCAGTCCAGTGATAACTTTGGTAACTTTTGACCTGGTTACACTCTCCCCTGCTGATAGTCGACGTCCCCGGTGACTACCAACCCTAATCATCTTGTCCCCCTTGAAGCTTCCCTGTGGTATAGAGGACCATGCCAGCTAGCACCTGGGAGAGCACATCAGGACAAAAAGACACTGCATTGCATGTAGACTTGGGCAATCGGTTTGGGTTACTATGCACTCCTGCAGTTGTCCTATGTGTTTTACGCACGGCAGGATAAGGCACTCCTGGCTTAACACACTCTTCTCTTTTCCTTCTAGGGGTAGGCACCGGTCTCATCGCTGGATTCCCAGCAGGTAGGTGGACACTTTCGGTTTCTGGCTCCAGAAATACTGGCGTCTCTTCCAGGGTATCATCATGTGTCTCATGACTCGCCGGTCCCGACCAGTCACTGCTCATACCAGATTCCTCTTCCTGATCATTGAGATAATCTCCGAGCTGAGGAACTGGCTGTTTCGCCGACTCTGATGTTGAGACTAACGTAAGTTCCTCCCCAGGACACAGAACTTCCTCCACCAGAACACACTCTGCCTCCAATGAGGGGATCTCTGACTCTGCTGGTGAGGTAGGTACCTCCTGCACAGGGGACTTCCGACGCCTTGGAATGGGCACTGGGACTAGACTATTGCAGGGCCTGAGGTTGGATCTGTGCACTCTTTTTACCATACCCCCTTCGACAGACTCCACAGTGTATGTGGTCCCCTGAACCTCTAACACTCTGTAAACGGTGGAAGACCATGCATCCTGAATTTTATTTCTTCCTGATGGTCGGTGTCGCAGGTACACATGTTGTCCAATCTCTACAGTGGGGCAATATACTTTCTTCTCATGCTGAATTGCTCTTTCCAAAGCCTTCCTTTCTGCATATTCCTTTGCTCGAACATGGGCATCTCGGAGACGTTCCTGGTGTACTTTTAACCAGTCAAGTTTGTCATCCGTTATAGGCTCTTGGCCCAACAGAGCATCAACTGGCAGATGCGGCTGAACCCCGAATAACAGATAGTACGGTGAGTACCCTGTGGATGAGTGTGGCGTCACATTATATGCTTAGACAAGCTCTGATAAATGTTCTGGCCACTTGCGCTTCTTTTCAGGTGGGAGAAACTTCAAGAGGTCATGAAGGGTTCTATTGAACCTCTCACATTGAGGATTGCCCTGGGGGTGATGTGGTGTCGTCCGAGTTTTCTTAACTCCGTACAACTTGCAGAGCTCAGCAATCACAGCGCTTTCAAAATTTCTGCCCTGTACAGAATGCAGACGCCGTGGCACTCCATATTTCAGGAACCATTCTCTGAGGAGCATCTTGGCAGTGGTCTCAGCCTTCTGGTCCCGTGTGGGAAATGCTTGACTGAACTTTGTGAACACATCAGTCACCACTAGAACATTTTCTCGCCCATCCGTGGCTGGTTCAAGGATTGTAAAGTCGACTGCTACAACCTCCAGTGGCCGGGAGGCCAAGAATGAAGCACAAGGTGCCTTGATCTTTGGTTGCGGCATCTTTGCTAACACGCAGCGCTGACATCGCTTAACCCACCTTTCCACCTCCTCATACATTCCTCCCCAGAAACATCTCTGTCTCAACAGGGCTAATGTCCTCTCTATACCCTGATGGCCCATCTGATCGTGAACATTCTTCAGGACTTGTTCTGTCAGACAGGTGGGTAGCAACATCTGGTGACATTCTCCAGTGTGGACGTCATCGATAACACAGTATAAGAGACCATCCTTCTCTCTGATCTTTGGCCATTGTTTCAGCAAAGAACGCACAGACCTGGACAAACCTAACTTCTCTTGCTTGGTAGGTTTCCTTTGTCGGCTCCAGAACTTCTTGAACACACTGAGTGTTGGATCAGACTCCTGAAACTGTCGAAGTTCGGACTTTGAATACCCTGGCAAAGTGGGGGTATTCTCACACCCAACATCCTCTTCTCCTGCCAAGGATGCCTGTAACTGCCTGACTTTGCCACCCTCAACTCCTACTGCTACCAGGTCTGGTCCCAGAGCTGTTCCTGTCCTGAGTGAGTTACAGATCGCCACACAGCCATCATACTCTGCATTTTCACTTTCAAAGTCTGGTTCATCGGATCCTGGTATCCTGGAAAGGGCGTCAGCAGCAGTGTTGCATCGTCCAGGGCGGTACTCAACATCGAAATCAAAAACAGCGAGTTGAGCAGCCCAGCGTTGTTCAATGGCTCCCAACTTGGCAGTCCCGAGGTGGCAGAGGGGGTTATTGTCTGTTATGATGGTGAATTTGGACCCCAGCAGATAACTTCTGAACTTCTCAGTGACCGCCCACTTAAGCGCTAACAGTTCCAGCTTCATGCTGCTGTAGTTTTTATCATTTCTCTCAGCCCCACTCAACCTTCTACTGGCATAAGCGATCACAGTCTTCATACGCTTTTGATGCTGGTACAAGACTGCTCCTAACCCAAGGTTACTCGCATCAGTCTCAATCACAAAGGGAAGAGTGAAATCAGCATACCCCCAGCGTTGGTGCACTGGTAAGCTTGTCTTTGAGATGTTCGAATGCCGTCTGACACTGAGAAGTCCAAGAACTCTTATACAGCTGAGCTGCCTTGACGTGACTTGTCTCCCGAAGGCACGCATTCACTACATCATGCAACGGCCCGGCTATCTGGGAGAAACTTTCGATGAATCTCCTGTAATAGCTACAAAACCCCAAGAACGATCTGAGTTCCTTGAGAGTGCCGGGGACTGGCCACTCCCGAACTGCACTTATCTTATCAGGGTCTGTGCTCACGCCTTGGGATGAAACTTGATGGCCAAGGAATCTCACTTCCGGCTGCAGGAAATGACACTTCTCTATTTTAATCTTCAGCCCAGCTTCCTTCAACCTTCTAAACACGGTCTCAAGTCGCACAAGATGTTCGTGAAAGGTGGACGAGTACACCAACAAATCATCCAAGTAGATGAGCACAATTTGGAACACAAAGTCACTCATTATAGCCTGCATGAGCCGCTGGAACGTGGCGGGCGCATTGCATAGCCCAAAAGGCATCCGATGGTATTCATAGAGGCCAAACGGCGTAGTGAAGGCTGTCTTATGTCTGTCCTTTTCATGGACTGCAACTTGATGGGGCATGCAAGGTCTATTGTCGAGAAAAACTTGTGCTCCGCCCAATGCATCCAAGCTCTCATCGATGCGCGGCAATGGAAAACCATCACGGCTGGTTTTGGAGTTTAGTTTCCTATAATCCACGCACAGCCTGAGACTTCCATCAGCCTTGCGCACCAGAACGATGGGTAAAGCATAGGAACTCGAGCTTTCCTGGATGACACCCTTCCGGAGTAAACCTGAGATATGCTCTTTGACCTCTTCAAACTGGGTCGGTGGTATCCTGCGATATGGCTGAGCTACGGGAGTATCATCTGTCAAGTGGATTTCATGCTTCACTCGGTCTGTATATCCTAGGTCTTCATCACGGACCGCAAACACATCTGCATACTTCAAAAGTAGTGCACCGAGCCTCGCTTGCTCTTCTGGATTACCTCCCATATGCAGTCTACTTAGCAGGTTACTCAGGTCAGCATCAGACTCTGCTTTATCTTTCTGGTCAACTCCCACTTCTCCAGGTTCGGCAGAGATGCGCTGGAATCTCGCCTCGCAGGCGTCACTCTCAACACACTGACAGAGGGTAAGTATCCCAAGCCGAACTTTAGGGGGCAGCCAAACATCTTCTTGGGAGAAGTTGACCACTTGAACTGGAAACACTCGACTTCTGGACGACACTAAGGTAGGCACAGGGATCAAGCCGCCTGGTAATGGGGTGGTTCCTGGTTCCAAGCATTGGTGTCAGTGGCTTTCTTTTTTTACTCTGGCATAAACTGTGGCGACAGAGGATGCTGGTACATGGACTTTGACCTTACCACTAACTCTGGCTGTTGACATTGTTTTTTCTAGTTCAACCTCCTGTACGCGAGTGAAGGCCTCTCTCCACACGGATTCCAGCTTTCCTCCTAAAGTGGTGTCAAACTCAGTCAGTGCCAACTCTCTGCATCTCTGGGTGATATTCATGCCAATGATACCAGGGGGAGTTGGATCTGGCTCTGCAGAATCCCCATCACGGACTATAAGAAACCCACACTCAGGTACAGTAAGCCCCATCATTTGGATGTCCAATTCAACATACCCCAAGTACGGCAGGGGTAGTTTGTTCGCTGCAGTTATTGTTAGCCACTTAGAGGTGCAGTGAAGGTCCTTGTCTTCTCCATGGAGGTTTTCTCTGAAGAAGCTTTCTGTTAGGGTACTCACATTACTGCCCGTGTCCAGAAGACATCTAACTGAAACACCATCAATGCGAATATCAACTTCAGGGCACTTGCCAACTGCACGCTCCAAGAACCGTTCTTTTGTTAACTTGCTACATCCTGAGCCTTCTGGTTTTCCTCGCATTGCTCGGCTCACAGCAACAGAGGGACTCCGTTTCCCTGTAACGCAGAACTTGTGGTGGCAGTGGACTGGTCTTTGGAACTACGTGGCACGGGACACTGTCTAGCTACATGTCCCACCCTTTCACATCTGTATACTTGGGCTTGAACTTGGGCTTTCCACTCTGGCTACCACTGGAACCAACCTTTTGTACAGCGAGTTCACGAACTGCATTAGTGAGTTCTCCAATAGCTTTACCCTGCTGAGTGATTACTTTTACTACCTCTTGCAAAGCTGAAGCCATGTCACTTTGTGCAGCGCTGGCTGGATTTAAATGTTCTGACATCTCCCCAGAGCATGTACTCACGATATTTCGACTCCTGGCCACATTAGCACCATGGGGTCTGTCCTCTACAACCCACATCATGGCCTCTTCACGGACATCAAATAGGGTGGACTGAGGCTTTTCTCTGACCAGCTTGCGCAGCTCTCTACGCAGGGTCGCATTTCTTATGCCTTCGATGAACTGATCTCTTAAAGCCAGCTGGGAATCAGACACAGCGTAATGAGACTGTTGGAGAGCAGAATTAAGAAGCTCAGAGAAAGCATGGGAAAAGTCACGGAAGTCTTCTCCCTCTAACTGTCTGCATGCATAAAAAGCATGTAACAACTGTGGTGTAGTACGTTTCTCTCTAAATGCCCCCCGCAAATATGAAAACAGATCACAGGGTTGTTTAGTCTCTCCCCCCATACACAGCTTAACTTCATCTAAGGCTGAACCTCTTAAATGTGAAAGTATGAAATCAACTTGATCATCAACGTTCAAACCCCTTACCCGAATTACACGTTCAACCTCATCAATGAACTCATCCACAGACTGACCATCTTTAACATGATCACCTACTGAATGGCATAAGTTGACGTTCCCTTGGAATGTAAACATAAGATCTAGTGGCAACATTACTCATATTAGCAAGGGTTGACATGACTTGGTCGTGTCTTCGACCTAGCTCCAAAATTTGTGACTGCAATTCTGCCACTGGATTACCTAGATCATCATGACCCACAGCCTCAGCATTGTCCATATCACGGCTGGCTCCAGCCTGAGCCGCTGGCACATCATCGTCCTGGTCCATGCTCTTACGATGTCTCTACCTCGAATGGCACACAGTCACAGTCACTGCAGTTTAATCTGAAGGGGCTATTTTCTGCGGTCGCCTTTGCCAACGATCTCAGCGTCGAAGTGAATACCCTCCTGCGTTCCTGAAAGCTGGTCCCTTGCTTCTCCGCAGGCTCCCCAGGTACGTCACACTTCACGTCGTCAACCTCCTTGGCACCGGTAACTCGACCCCTCTTCACCACTACCGTTGTCTATGTTTCTCCTAATCTCCCTGACTGTCACCCCAAAATTAGCAATGGAACCCCACTCCTGGTACCAAAATTCTCTGTGGCCCGGTGTGAGAGTGTTTGTGACGACACCGGACACAGGAATAAAAATTATTTAAGGGGATCGTTTATTCCAGACTGCACTTAGAACAGCGCAGCGTTAACTATGCAAATCTTAAGGATGTTAGATAGTAAGGTTTGTTACAGTGGTTGAAATCAATAAAGATGTTTTTTTTTACATCAAACTGAGTCTCTCTTGTCTTTCTGTTCTCAGTCACCACATTAACAAATCAATTACAGGAATATAACCAACATAGACAACGATAGTGAACTCTTATTCTGAAAAACAAATACACAGATTGTTACAAGAGTTGTCAGCATGCACAGAAGATCAAATAAGGCTGCTTATGTAACATAATACATGCATAAAAACGAAATTAGAAGCCACATTTCCCAGTAACATTAATACATTACACCGGCTAATATTCACTCAAGCTCAATCACAGTGGATTAACACTTGTACACTTCAAAAATCAAATAATTCAAACGTACTGTTCATCATCATAGCATCACTATAGCGTTGTACACACTTTCACAACGAATGATGAACTCAATTTCCCTTCTGTGGACAGTGGATAGACACCATACCACACTAGTCCTTAACATTTGGAACACACGACACCAGAACAACTGTAACAATCTACTGGTTATAATAAAACACACATGTAGATGAGTAATAAACAATTTTTTAGAATTGATTAGTTAATAACACTCACTCTGTTGCTTCACACTCGCCCCGAGGACACAAAAGGCCTACAGAGCTCTCTTCTCCCCTCTATAATCAACCAAAATGACCACCAATCACTTAATGTTAAAATAACATCATGCACAACAAAATAATCTCAATGATAAACTGGCATTGATGATAGTTAAACACTTACGCTTTGAGATCTATTGTCGATCTGATTTCGTCACATGGGTACGCGTCTCGACAGAAATCACGGTCACTCAGCACAATACACAGCCATCCGCATGAACAAAATATTAAGGAAGGCTTTCAAGTCACTATATGTGCATATTTCCCATTATTCTGACAGTAACACAGACTTTTATGGCTTCGACTCTGCATCGCATGAGCAGCATTCAAACCACGTTGTGAAAACGCGCTGTTTACAGGCGACTCTCGCGACACTTCCAGACAGTGTTGCCAGATTGGACTAAAGATTTCCAGCCCAACTACAGCTTAAAACCCGCCCATTTAAAAAAATACCAGCCCAAAATACATACTGTTATTAAAACTGTTATAGAATAAAACACACCATTTTTTTTCTTATTAAACAACCAGACTAACAAATCGCACATTGGAGAGCACCAGGCTCGCCCCAAGTATATCCAGTGCATCTTTTTTTTTTTTTTTATAAATGATAATTTTAATAAAACACAAGGTCTACATCGGAAATCTCAGAAGGGGACAACATTTTTTATTGTTCTTGTGCTACTATTGTCAGAACTACAGTTCTTTTCTAATAGGCCAATTCTCAAATCATTTCATTATACTTTTCTTTTTGTATTAGTAGGCTACTTACAAATTTGTGCTTAATTACCAACTAATTATTTTTTTTATATTATCATTATTAAAATTATTATTATTATTTAACTTATAGACCACTGGGCGAATCAACATGAATTCTCGTTTTTTCCTTCTTTTAATTTTAAATAAAATAATGACTGAATGATACACTGAATCGTCACTAGACACTATATCAGCTATTACGTTTCAGAAATGATCAAACATCAGAATTGTACATCAAAATAAAACTGTAGGCTAATAGCATAAACACGCTTACCTTTTAATATGAAGTTAACGTAGATAATCCCCGCAGAACTGATGAAAACGTCTTTATTATAGAACAATTCTAGAACTATTTAATAATAGGACCAACTTTGTACAGTCACAACCAGTTTGATTAATAGATCGTTGAGTCAAATCTCTCCAGCAACTGCCTGGGAGGTTTGAATGTTGCCGAGGTAAACCCATTTCTGACCAGGCCAGTGCGCACATCCATGATGCTGGAGAGTAAAGGTAGTCCCATGCGATTCCTAGTGTCATCTTTTAAAAGCGAGACGAGGGAAAATGCCCGCTCAACATGGGCATTGGAACAGGCAGAACAAGAAGTCTTAAATTCCTGGAAACACCCACCCCCCTGCAATCTTTAAACGCTTCGACTTCGAGCCAAAACTTGTCAATGTCCTGATCATCAGAGAAGTTTGCGGTTGCCACATTCCTCCACTGCGTTTCTAATGTACCAATGGGCACGAGAAAAGATCAGCTGGCAAGTCCTTTACTCCAGGCCTATTTATAGTGGACATAACAGATTTCGGGCAGAAGAGCTCCAGTTTGCTCAGGATTTCCATTGAAGCAGGTAAACGCAATTGGTACTGCTTTACAAGTTCTTTAGAAAATCCATACAACGCGAAGAAATTCTCTCCTTCATGTCTGGGGCTAGCCTACTTTCCTCCAGTTTGTCCATAAATGTGGTACCCAGGTCCGCATCCAGAGGGGATAGGAATATGCCAGACTGTGTGAGGTCAAGTTCACGGAGCTGCTTGTGATTACGCAAGACGCTCGGTTTGAGAATGCGTCTCACAGTTGTCATGTACAGCCTTTCCAAGTCTCTAAACACACCGAGAGAGTTTCCTGTTTCTAATTGAAAGCATTTATTTACAGCTTTGATTTCCATCAGAACAGGCTGAAGAAAGTACATGTAAAGGAGATTAGTTTTGTCATTGTACATTTCCTTTAAAAGCCGAGCAGTATAGCAGTGTTCTGTACTTGAAGCCATGTTAAAGTGCAGTGTGAGGGCATCTTTTTGATCCACAATGCGGTTAATGCAGTCAGCCATCACAAGCCAACGGGTACAGCTTGGATTTATTAATTTCAAGGGGCAGCCCCCGTTATTGATAGTCTCGTATATGTTCTTGTACTCATACTGCCGCTTTGCTGAATGTGCGAACCAGTTGTAGGTTTCTCTAACCATGTATTCTATGTTGCTTGGAAGAAGCTGCATTGCTTTATTTGCAACAATGTCAAGTGAATGGCAAACACAGCGAATAAGCTGCAGGTTTGGCTGTATTTGTTTAAGTAGGGTGAAAACCGAGTGGTTTTTTCCAACCATTACGCTGGCACCATCTGTGGCAATGCATCATGTTTTTAATCTGGAGACCGTTCTTTGATAGAAAAGCGACAACAGTGTCTGATATGGCTTTAGCATCAGCATCTGTCAGCTCCACAAGTCCAAGATATGTACTTACAAACTTGCTGTGTTTTTTTGAGTGGTATTTCACACAAATGCAAAGAAGTTTGTTCACGGATATGTCAGTGCTTTCATCGAGATACAGGGAATATGGAGACTCCCCAATATCCTCCACAAGTTCTTCTCTGAAGTGTGGCGCGAGGACAGATTTGATAATGGCTGTACACTTTGTCCGGTGCATTTGGAATGTTCCCATCTCATCTTTCAAAATGTCTGACAAATCGTCCACCGCATTTATTGAACTGTGACAAGCAATGTAAGCAGCAATTCTAATTTCACGGCGCTTTTGGTCATCTTTGATCGGACACTGCCCTGCTGCTCCCGCTGACACAGTAAAAGTTTTTATACTTGGTGCACAGCGCGATTTGTGTTTTTTTGTATTAGCATGCTCTTTCAAATCATTTAACTGTGCTCTGATTTCTGATTGACAGTATTTACAAAATGCCTTTGTATCATCGCCTACCACAGGTGTAATCCATGTTTTTAAAGACTGGTCGCTCTCCCATTCCTTTCTGTAGGACTTTTTATATTTACCCCACTTTGGCATGATGATGATGATGAATGATGATCACTGATGATGATAATGCAGTTTTGACGATATAACGAATTAGCCTACAACAACCCGCCAATCAAGCTTGAAGTCTGATTGGACAGGATTCCCCTGAACCTTATTGGCTAACCTGAACCATACCTAATTTAAACATCATCCTACATTATATAATTTATTTTATAGTTAGTTTTCATTAAAAAAATAATAAAGAATACTGTTTATAGTCAAAAATAAAAACCCGCCTGTTGCATCAAAAACCAGCCCAAATTTTAAAGACCCGCCCAATGCATTTTTTAAAATTAAATTAAAATTACATTTTCTATTGTAGTGTTGCATTGTTGTAGTATTTGGGCAGGGTTATATATTTTTTTCAGCAGGGAACAATGAGTCAATATGAACTTTTATTATAGTGTTTGTTTGTTTATTTTAATGGTGTGTGGTTCTGTTTTTATTTAAAACATATTGTGACATTGTGAAGTAAGACTTGGAGCTTAAATCTTAGCACATGTATTGCATATATATTGTGGTTGTCTGCTGTTCATTAGCCCATAACACTGATGATCTTGTATTGCAGTGGTGAACCAGCTCACAGGAGACTACCTGTTGTGACTGTTATTCCAACCTTCCCTAAGGATGTGCAGACGAGGCTTGATGCCAAAGAATCATGTCAGAATGTGCCAAAACTAGGCAATAAAATAATCAGAGTGCTTTATGAAATGATGGCAGAATACACTGTGTAAGTATAATAGTTAAAACCACCTACTACTACAACTTCACTCTATGGCTTATGAACTGATCATTACACAAAACAAGAGGTTGGTTGATGTACAGTTTGTTTATGACTTTGTGCTAGGTATCCAACCAATGCAGAGTAGCCTATGTCCAAGTTGCCAAGGCACTGATTGTGAAATACCCATTTCTGAGAGATAATGAGGGAAATGGCTATGCAAGTTGCATCCTTATCTATACAGTTCCATATCATATTGTTACTTGTTGGAGAATGCCAAATAGGCAAATGTCTTTTTAATATTTTTTTTACTTTGATTTTTCATTTTAATAGCACACCTGCACATGTCCCTAAAGCGAAGATTTAAAGCAGAACGTGCACCACTTGTCAGTGACATTGAAGTCAGAAATCTGAAAGAGTAGTTTGGCCACAAAAAGCAGTCTAAAGCCACCGATGCAACTTCAAGTTTGTGTCGAAACCCAGCCAGTGAAGCAAGTGTAAGCCCACTGACAAATGCATCATTTCTTCTCACATTGTTACTCACTATTTCACTTAGTGCACGACAATTTAAGATGGATATTTCATAGATTCAAAGGGATATTTCAGGCAAGATTCAACATTTCCCCATGTTTTACTCACCCTTAAGGCATCCTAACTGAATATGTCTTTCTTCTGGAAGAATAATGCAGTCGGAGTTATAATACCACGTATCCTTTTACTTCCAAGCAGTAGAATGGGAGGCACATTTTTGAATCTCCAAAAAGTACATCCATCGATCAAAGAACTGCTCGACACGCCTCTGTGGTCTTAACAAAGGTCTTCTGAAGCGAATCCATGCGATTGTTTAAGATGAATATCCACATTTACTGCAGGCGAACGAGAGGCTTGTTTTTTTCGGCAAATGGGGCAGGCTGAAGTTCCTGTGACGAACACAGCATTTTTAGTATTCAGCTAATAGGACACCGCCTCCTCTAGGTGGGACCTTTCGTCACTGTCATTTAGCGGGAAAACAAGCTTCTCTTTCACCTGGATCTGAGGGATAACGGAAGCTAGACATCAACGTTAATAGCGCTCAAAAAATACCCATACTTAAAACCCATTAGGCTCCAAGAGAACTAAGTATAAGTTGTGTGCATTTTACTACACTGTTGGGAATGTAAGTGGAAAGTATCAATCTCAATTTAAAGGGGTCATATGGCGCAAATTCGTGTTTTTCTGTGTCTTTGGTGTGTTATAAGTTACCCATGCATGTATTAGACACATAAAATTGCAAATATTAACGTATCAGAACAAAAGATGCATTCTATCTAAAAGCAAATGCTCACCCAGACCTGCCTGAAACACCTTGTTTAACCACACCCCGGGGAATGTACGTCACTTCGTAACATGATTTGACTAAGACGCCCAAATATAAAAGCAAGTAAACTGGGCATACTTGTAAATCTCATTATATTGTCACAGCCATATCGCGGAGACGCTGTGTTTCGTTGCGAAAAGAAAGCCTCTTTGTTTGCCCTGCCAAAAGATGAGGCAACTAAAAACAAATGGTTACATTTAAATAACAACACTGTTCCAGAAAAGTACAATCCGAATGTTCAAGTTTGTGCAGCGCATTTCACCGACGATTGCTTCACGAACGTAGGAAAGAGATTAAGACCGGCTATGCACGAAAGCTTTGATTAAAAAGTGGGGCCATTCCAACCATTAAAACTTTGCGATGACAGTCTGGCGCTTCAGATTCACAGCCCGTAAGTATATTTTCTTTGTAAAAGACTTTTCTACGGACTAACGTGGGTTGAGTTTGTCGTGTGTTTTTGATCTGCAAATGCAGACATGCGCACAACGTGAAATAAGACAACATTTACAACGTTGTAAAGAAAATGTTAAACAGTTAGCTATAGTTTTAAACTATTTAACATAGGTTTTTAATAAAACCATACAAATCCTTTACATCCTGCTCGAGTCGCGCTGGCAAAGTTGATGTATCGGCTTGATCATTTTCAGATTCGGGCTAGAATTGATATAAGGAAGTACCGATGACATTTTATCAACTGTCAGTACAATTGCTTTGGAACCTGATGTTCCGAATATGGTTACATTTCTGTCAAACGGTTGCAGTATTCGACCAATCACAAAGCACTGGTGAATTGGCCAATCATAGCACACCTCGTTTTTTTTTTTTTTAAATCAGCGCGTTACAGAGTGGCGGGGCAAAGAGGAGATGCAAACATGCACGGTGTGTGGAAAATACTGCATTTTTGAACCTTAATTTGTGTATACACATTACATTACATTACATCTAAATCACGTGCTTTGAGTTGCGTTGGCTCACGTGTGATTGGGAGATATTGGAAGGCGTGTCCAACGCCAGCTAGAGTACTTAAACAGTTGCTGAAAGGCCGTTCTGTGGGAGAAGCAGTTTGTTGCAGCTTAAGAATCAACAGAAACTCGTAAGTGTAATTAATTAATCGTGTCTTATTGAGTCTAGCGCAGTTCCGTTGCTTTGTTGCTTTGTTTACAAGCGCTTTGTCACGTGCTTTGAGTTGCGTTGGCTCGCGTGTGATTGGGAGATATTGGAAGGCGTGTCCTGCTGAATTCAATTGCGTGATTCAGAAGGGTATTTAAGTGGGATTAACCAGTCGCGTGCAGCGTCTCGTGCAGCGGGTCTCGTGCAGCGGTCGCGTGCAGCCCTCATCGCGTGAAGACCGAAGAGAGTAAAGACCATCGACTCTACCTGTGCGACTCCACCGAGCAAGGACACCGACAAGGCACTTGAGTATTACTGTTTTGCACTTCTATTTATTCTGTTCTTGTTATTTGTCTTTCTTATTCCCCGTTTTTCACTATGTGTTTTCAAATCCCTACTGTCACTGCAACTCGTAAATCACCGGTATCACGTAAAAGGCCACGCAAGGCTAATGTTAATAATCTGCGCACTCTTTCAGCATCCAAAACCACCTCAATCACACTTCCCATTGGTTTATGGAACTGCCAATCTGCTGTTAACAAAGCAGATTTCATCACAGCTATTGCTAAACATTCTGGTCTTTCTCTTTTAGCACTTACTGAAACCTGGATCAAACCAGAAAACACTGTCACACCGGCTGCCCTCTCCAATAATTACACATTCTCCCACAGGCCACGCATATCAGGGAGGGGGGAGGAACCGGTCTACTCATTCCTAACGACTGGAAATTTAAACAGTTGCCACCTCATGTGACAACATCATTCGAGTCTCATGCTGTTTCTGTCATCTACCCTGTTAAAATTCATGTTGCAGTCATCTATCGTCCCCCAGGTAAGCTTGGACTTTTCTTGGAGGAGTTTGATGCGCTTCTGTCATCCTTCCCCGAGGATGGTACTCCTCTGGTGGTACTTGGCGACTTCAATATCCACCTGGAAAAACCGCAGGCTGCCGACTTCAACAACCTGACGGCGTCGTTTGACCTCAAGCGAGTGTCCACATCAGCAACCCATAAATCTGGTAACCAACTTGATCTTATCTACACACGCTACTGCTCCACTCATAACCCCCAGGTTACCCCGCTGCACATTTCGGATCATTTCCTAATCACTCTTGATCTCGACCTAACCTCTCCAGACACTAAACATCCTTCCCCACTGGTCACATTCCGGCGCAACCTACGATCACTCTCTCCCTCCCGCTTATCCTCTGCGGTCTCTGCCACGCTCTCTCCCTCTGACCAGCTCTCTCTATTGGATGCCAACAGCGCCACATACATTCTTTGCTCCACACTAACCTCCTGCCTAGACAGCTTATGCCCTCTTACATCCAGGCCATCTCGTGCATCCCCTTCTGCCCCCTGGTTATCTGATGTTCTCCGCGAGCATCGTGCTACGCTCAGGTCTGCTGAGAGAAAGTGGCGCAAATCTAATGAACCTACTGACCTCTTGCTCTATTAGTCTCTCCTTTCTTCTTTCTCTGCTGATGTCTCCTCTGCGAAAACCCTGTACTACCAAGCTAAAATCAACAACTCTCCTGACCCTTGTACTCTTTTTATAACCTTCTCTGCTCTTCTTTGCCCACCTGCCCCCTCACCTCCATCTGAACTAACAGCTGATGATTTTGCAGCTTTCTTTGTGAAGAAAACGACCACCATCAGCAGTCAATTCTCTGCGCCACTGCCTCTTGATCACGCACGACCCCTAGACACATGCTCACTCCCCTCTTTCTCTCTACTTTCTGAAGACGACGTTTCCAAGGTCATTTCTTCTAACCACCCGACTACCTGCCCACTCGATCCCATCCCCACTCATCTCCTCCAGGCCATCTCTCCATCGGTTGTTCCCACTCTGACCCACATTATCAACTTGTCTCTTACCACTGGTACATTTCCCACACTCTTCAAAGAGGCGCGTATTACACCCACTACTGAAGAAACCCACTCTTAATCCTGCACTGTTAGAAAACTACAGACCGGTATCTCTCCTCCCATTCATTGCAAAAACTCTTGAACGTGTTGTATGTAACCAGCTCTCATCCTATCTCACCCAGAACAACCTCCTGGACAGCAACCAGTCTGGTTTCAAGAGCGGTCATTCCACTGAGACAGCGCTGCTCTCTGTCATTGAAGCACTGAGACTGGAAAGCTACCTCAAATTCATCAGTTCTTATCCTGCTGGATCTATCCGCTGCCTTTGACACTGTCAACCATCACATCCTCCTGTCGACCCTCAAGGTTATGGGTGTCTCTGGAGTGGTCCTAGAATGGTTCAGGTCTTACCTCTCAGGTAGGTCATTTAGAGTATCGTGGAGGTGAGGTCTCCGAGTCCCAACATCTTGACACAGGGGTGCCTCAGGGCTCAGTGCTTGGTCCGTTGCTATTTTCTGTATACATGACATCCCTAGGCTCTGTCATTCGGAAACATGGCTTTTCCTATCACTGCTACGCGGATGATACACAACTCCACCTGTCTTTTCACCCAGACGATCCGACAGTTTCTGCACGCATTTCAGCATGCCTAGCCGACATCTCGCTCTGATGAAGGACCATCACCTGCAGCTGAACCTTGCAAAAACAGAACTGCTTGTAATCCCGGCTGACACAAAGACTCATCACAACTTCTCTATTCAACTGGGCTCATCAACCATCACACCCTCCAGAAAGGCCAGAAACCTGGGAGTGGTCATCGATGATCAGCTTAACTTCACAGATCAGGTTGCCAGCACCGCAAGGTCCTGTAGATTCATCCTCTACAATATTCGAAAAATTAGACCCTTCCTATCAGAGCATGCTACGCAAGTCCTAGTCCAGGCCCTTGTTCTGTCCAGACTGGACTACTGCAATGCGCTAATGGCTGGACTCCCTGCTTGCACAACCAAACCTCTACAGATGATCCAGAATGCAGCGGCAAGAGTGGTCTTCAATGAACCGAAGAGAGCACACGTCACTCCTCTCTTCTTAAAGTTACATTGGCTCCCTATTGCGGCTCGCATCAAATTCAAATCCCTCCTCCTGGCCTACAAGTCCACCACTGGTTTGGCTCCCCCTTATCTTCTTTCGCTAATGCAGACGTATGTACCCACCAGATCTCTGCGCTCTGCAAACGAACGACGTCTTGTGGTGCCATCCCAAAAAGGTAAAAAATCGATCTCACGAACCTTCTCTGGATCGGTACCACTTTTGTGGAACGATCTGCCCGTGGCAACAAGATCTGCAGATTCTGTAGCCATCTTTAAGAATCGTCTGAAAACACATCTCTTCCGTCAACACCTTACCGATTAGTCCTGACTTCTATCTCTTTTCTACAAAAAAAAAAACTAACCTAACTTAGCACTGTATACTGTGGTAGGCTTTATGCAGCAAGTTTTATTTTTTTTGCTCTTTTGCTTTTTGTTGTACTTGCGTTGTCCGAATTGCTTCAATTGTTTACCCCATCTGTAAGTCGCTTTGGATAAAAGCGTCTGCCAAATGACTAAATGTAAATGTAAATCAAATGATAATATTTGTTTTAGCCGTGTCATTTGACCCCTTTAAGCACATTAATTTAGCTCTGTTGGTTCGTTATTCACATCTGAAACAATTTGGTATGGATGTTATTTTAAAACCAATGATTGATAATCTAAAACAGCTTTTGGCTGATGGCTTCACTGTAAGTGTCTGTGGATCAGAACACAAAGTTTATGCTGCTTTAGCAACTTTTTCTGCTGACAACCTGTCAGCTCATATGATGATTGGAGGCTTCCGCATGGGTTTTAATTCGGGTCGGATTTGTTGTATGGCAACCCATTCAGAAATTAATCAGAAATTCCAGGAACTAGTTTTGTTTTGAGAACGACTGAAGTTCACAAATACCATCTTGAGTGTGTCCATCATAACAAGGGAAATGCTTCTTTGTATGGTGTAAATGGCACTAGTTTATTTGATGCACTAGTGTCACTTGTAGCCACGGATGAAGGACGATGCACCACACACAGGGAATAATCCAAGGTTTTTAATGATAAGGAATCCAAATACGAATAAACAGGCAAAAACCGGGAACAGGAAAACCGGGTGAGACCATACAATAACCGACACTGAACTGAGAAACATACAGGGCTTAAATACAAATGCAAACGTAATCAAGGGAAACTGAAACAGGTGAGGGACTAATAAAGACATCAGACACAGAAGGCAAACAAAACAAAACAGAGAACAACTCTGACAACTAGGTTATTTTGATGTGACCAAGTCTTTGCCTCCAGACATCATGCATGACATGTTGGAGGGAGTTTTTCCACTGACAATGAAGCTTGTTATTTGTGAAGCTCATAAACAAAAGCATATAACTATACATGAACTAAATAAAGAGCTTAAAAAAATCAGTTTTGGTCAAAATGACAAGGCAAATAATCCTGTGCTGTTGTCTGAACGACTTCTACAAGCTTCAGGGATAGTAGGAACTTCTCAAAAATGGTGTCCTTTTAGGCTGTTGCCATTTCTGATGGGGCATCGTATTCCTCCTGGCAGTAGATAGCCTACTGGCATGTGTTCTTATTATCCAGAGAGATTGCAGATATTGTCATGGCCGTTTAATTAAGGAAAGATGAACTACCATGTCTAGAATTACTTGTACACGCATTTTTTTCCGAGATGACAGAAGTATTTGGAAATGTTTTAACACCTAAATGTCATTGCCTCATACATTATCCAAGATTAATTTAAATGTATGGTCCTCTTCGTTCTCATTGGTGTATGAGATTTGAATGCAAGCATCAATATAAAAAATAATTGAGTAGTAACTGCTGAAGTTTTGTAAACATAACAATGACACTTAGCATTCGTCATTAGTTCAAACAGTGCTGGGAATTTTCACCAGTTAATATTTTGGGTGATTCTGATAAGGTGCCAAGCAGGAGTGTCTGCACACCATTTTTGTCTTTTCCCATGGATCTTCAGACTGCCCTTAGAGAAAATAGTTTTATAGATGTAGAATTTGAGAGCTAAGAAATTAAACTGGTTTCTCAAATGACTGCACATAACATGAAGTATGCTGTTGGAGATGTGTTGGTAATAGACCTGTGTTTGGGCAGATCAAATACATTCTTAATATTGACAATGTGTGGGTGCTTTGCAGAAAATACTTGCTTCCTTTGTCCTTTGGCTCACATTTTCATGCATATCGTGTAAAAGTAGACAGTGACTGGATTTTCCTTAAACCTAGAGATGAGTTGGATCACACATCACTTGACACATTATGGGGCGGTTTCTAGTACAAGGATTATCTTAAATCTGGACTAGGCCTTAGATAAATTAGGGTATTTAAATCAATTTAAAAAACGTTTTTTACAAACAACTTTACAGGCCTCTATCTTGAGACAAAACAATCGCACTCATATTGCGCACTCATATTATCATTACGACACAACAGCTGTCTTTGGACCAATGTAAAGTCTCAGGATTAGCCGCGAACATGTAAACAACAGCCGCTAACATGCTAAACACATTATTTAAGAAAGGCGATTTAAAAACGATGTGTAATAATTACTTCTTCCGGAGATGAAGCTTGATCGCGAACAGCTGGTACTGATCCACTCTTGAGAATATATTTTTTTGCCAAACCCATGCTTTACCATTCCCGGAGCTTTGATTTTGTGTGTGTGTGTGCGTGCGTGTGTGCATGCGTGCGTGCGTGCGTGTGTGCGTGTGTGTAATAAAGTCTTGAATAATACTATTCTTCATTGAATCCCCTACACACTGCTAAATGCTTCTCAGACAGTGTACACAACAAACTCTTCTTCTTTGGCTCTTGTCTTGGTTACACAAGCAACACGAATGTGGACATTGACGCCTAGTGGCCATTACCTGTCGACACGGAAAACAAAGGACAAGAATAAATGAAAACCGGTGCATTGCCTCTGGCGTAATTTTGCGTAAGGATTTCAGCGAAGAACTTATCGCCAGTTTCCCAAGAGGTCATATGACTGACAGGTAAAGGAACCAATCATGTTTGGTTTTGTGCTGCGTCATGTTTAGAGGTGTGGAAAAATGTCCCAGCAGTAACAGACCGGTACATTCAGGAACGTGTCAAAAGTTAACAGATACAACAATGATTATAAGTTTATGCCGGAGAAGTGAATAGTCAGAAGTCTGCAGTAGTGCGTAAGGGCTATTTACCCTGTTAACTTGTTTGAACTGTTGAATAGACTATTGCCTGTTGATAGTTAATATTATTTGAGCTTGTTTATTTCATCTACTCGTTGACTGAGTGCTAAGATGTTCTTCCATTGGGTACTGTGTTACTGAAGTCACATTAAGTTACTGTTAGCAGCTCATTACTGCAAGACATTATAGTTTTGCACTTAAAAGCACGGAGCCAGTTGATCGCTGTGTGATCCGTGGCCCATTCAAGTCATTTAGGCTTTGTTTTGCTAATCGAGAAGACGTGTTCTGCTGTATTTTGTTCTTGCTAATCTCAACACATACTTAAGTGGTGCCTCTGCGCTGGTGCGGTAAGCCTCAAGGTTGTCCAATCAGTCCTTCCAAAACAGCCAGGAACCTCGGAGTCATATTTGATGAACAGCTGTCCTTCAATGATCACATTGCAAAGACAACGCGGTCATGCCGATATGCCTTATTCAACATTTCACCGAGCATGCGGCACAACTCCTTGTCCAGGCCCTGGTGATCTCAAGGTTGGACTACTGCAATGCTCTCCTTGCTGGTCTTTCTGCAAAGGCTATCAAACCACTCTAGCTGGTTCAGAACGCAGCAGCACGCCTCGTCTTCCAACAGCCCAAAAAAAGCTCACGTGACACCCCTTTTCATCTCTCTCTACTGGCTACCGGTTGAAGCCTGTATCAGATTCAAGTCACTAATGCCTGCGTACAGGACTATCACTGGATCTGCACCGGCATTCTTTCACACCCTCCTGCACCCCATCAAGAACCCTGCGTTCAGCAAACCAGCGGCGTCTTGTATTGCCTTCTCATAAGGGCAGTAAATCGCTTTCCCGCTCATTCTCCTTCTCAACTCCTTCCTGGTGGAACATTCTTCCTAACTCAGTCCGGTCAACCACATCTCTCACAACATTAAAAAAACTACGTAAAACCCATCTCTTCTGTGAATACTTGACAGCAAAATGAAAAAAAAAAAAAAAACCTCTCTTTCTCTCAACAGTTATTGGTCTACCTTTTGTTGAAACTAGTTACTTTGTATTAGCACCTACTGTATTATTGCTTCTGTATGACATATCGCTTATTGCTTCCTGAACTCTCTGTAAATCGATTTGGATAAAAACGTCTGCTAAATGACTAAATGTACATGTACACAAGCAACACGAATGTGGACATTGACGCCTAGTGGCCATTGCCTGTCGACACGGACAACAAAGCACAAGGATAAATGAAAACTGGTGCATTGCCTACACACGTAGTCTCGCGGGCGCATTTCCGCAATCAACTTATCGTCGCTTTCTTTTGCCAAGGCCCACCCAAGAGGCCATATGACTGACAGGTAAAGCAACCAATCATGTTTGATTTTTCAAAAACAGAAGAGCCTTAAATGGAACAAAGACATCTAAGCCATTTCCTGTGATATGGACTGTGAAATTAGCGGAATGTACAACTACCAGGTCGACATCACTTCCATTCTTCTGCTGATGAAGTAGCCTACTTCAAGAAGAGGTACAAATCTTTATTTTAAATGGTAAACAGCGCTATATAAATAAAGTTGAGTTGAAAAGAAGCACTTCCTTTTCTGTAAAAGGTTGCTATCTGTTTGTTCATCAATAGTTTTTTCTCTAAAAGAAGGTTAGAACATTAATATTAAAAATAAATCTTTGTTATCCTTTTCCTCCATAACATTTATTTTATGATATTTTATTGAGTCTGGCGAGTTACTTACTCGACTTTGAGTAAACTGGTTGAGGGAAAATAACTCACAACAGATTGTATAATCTAAAAGAGAGGAAAATACCGGCCTAATTCACCATCCAACTGCCGGGAACCTAGGTTTCTTGTTTAGGGAATTTTTAAATGAACTCCTTAGAGTTTGGCCACTCTTTTATAGAGCCTAAATTGGTGGAGGGTTGCAGTGATGTTTGTTCTTCTGAAAGTTTCTCCCATCTCCATATATGATCATGGAGCTTCACCAAAGTGTCAATCAGCTTCTTAGGTCATTTTCACACCTGTGGATCGATTTCTTTGTTCCGAAAACGGGGGTTTAATTCGCTACAATGTTGCAATTTATTTTAGTTCGGATCGCATTCACAAGTCAATATTTCCAAACGGACCAAACTTTGTTAATACAAATCAAGTGCAAGTAAACTCTCATTCGATTGGTCAGAGTGAATCTGTTTATTTTCCAGGATTCCGCTCAAAAATGTCCTCCGATTAAAGCCCATTTGTTTTAAGCGCTCGCTAAACACTATAACTCTCGCCGTTTTGTGTGTTCTGGAGAGCTGTCCGCCAATGTGTTTGTCTTCTGTGCCGGTGGCAGTGACAACCGGCGGTAGTGCAAGTCACTGTGACAAATACAACGTTTCCGTTGGTGCGTTCGAGTGCAGGCCTGCATGACAAAACCCAGGTTATTCTGCAGGTTCTACAATGGATCTTGTTGTGAAATTAACAGATACATAGAGTAAAATCAAAACTGGCTATGACCCGCTTGCTTAGTGTCGGAGCGCGCAAAGGTTTTGCCGTGGTTGCGGAGAGACATAATTGCACATCTTCTTAACGCTCATTTAATTCAGCTGTACACATTTTAATCTGGACAATGTCAAGTTTTCCATCAACAAGTAGGAAAAAGTAACGTTTTCATAGCAATCTGAATAGGAGAGCCAAGGTAGGTTTAAACAGTTTGTTTCAAATTTAATTGTTATGACTGTAGGGGTAGAAACTTTTCATGATTTTAAAGAGGAAATCGATGGGTTGAAAGATGAATGTAAAAGAAATGGGGAGGATGATTGTGTCTTTTTTAATGTGAGTGATGTGACATCAGTTTTTAAACAGTGTAAAATCAGGAGGGCATCTGGGATTTAAGGAATGTGCCGAGCAGTTAGGTCCAACATTTTATGAAATTTTTGCTCTGTCTCTCCAACAACAAAAAGTACCTGCACTGTGGAAGCAGTCTACAGTGATTCCAGTACCAAAAAAGCTAAATGTACAGGTGGTGGATGATTTTAGACCTGTGGCGCTTACATCCCCAGTGATGAAATGCTTTGAAAAATTAGTTAGGAAAGTAATTATGCAAAGGACACAGAGTTCTCTAGACTCCCTATAATTTGCTTATAGGTCTAGGCGAGGGGTAGATGATGCAATAGCGACTCTTTTACATCTAGTTCTTCAACATTTGGATAAGCCGAAAACATTTGTTAAATTGCTTTTTATTGATTTTTCATCAGCTTTCAATACCATTCAGCCACATATCTTAGTTGAGAAGCTTATTAATGAATTTGGGTTGGATTTTAGTCTGGTAGGATGGTTTTTAGATTTCCTTGTGCAGAGAAAACAGAGAGTTAAAGTGAATGAATGCCTTTCTGAATGGCTGGGGTCCTCTACTGGGTCTCCTCAAGGATGTGTCCTTTCGCCTTTATTATTTATCTTGTACACAAATGACTGTAAGAGTAGTTATAGCGATAGGCATATTGTCAAATTTCAATAGTAATTTCGGTAATCGATAGTTTAATGAGTGAGGAGGACTCTATGCATGGTCCTGTGGTTGATGAATTTATTATGTGGTGTCAGAATGCTTTCTTAAAACTTAATGTTTCTAAAACTAAGGAGATGATTATTGATTTTAACCTTAGAAGGAAATCTATTCATGATAAGCAAATGAGCATAAATGGAGTAGGTATTGAGAGCGTTGAACAGTACAAGTACTTGGGTACTGTTTTCGATGATAAATTGTCCTTTTCTCCCAATACTGAGGCTTTGTGTAAGAGGGGGCAACAAAGATTGTATTGTTTGTGGAAACTAAGGTAATTTAATGTGGGGAAAACATTGATGTGCATGTTCTACAGATCCTATATTGAGTCACTGTTATCTTTTTCACTGTTGTGCTGGTTTAATTCTCTAAATGTGAAAAACAAGAACTGTCTTGAGAGGATTGTTAACCAGGGAAGTAAAACAACAGGGAGTAAGCAGAGGACTATGGCCCAGTTACATCATAGACAGGTTCTGGGTAAAGCCCAAAGCATTTTGTTAGACGATTCCCACCCATTGTATCATGAGTTTAACCTTCTCCCTTCTGGCATTCATTTTAGAACGTCTTGGTTACGTATGTAACCTCAGTTTCCTGATGGAGGGAACGAGACGTTGTGTCGAGAACGACAGATGGGGTTCGCCCTTGAGAACCAATCAACTCTGACTACTATAGAAAAGGCCAATGAAATTTGGCGAATTAAATTTGCATGCCGGTCTCCGCCCCCGGATGTCCGGTATAAAAGGAAGCTGGCGTGCAGCATTCATTTACCTCTTGTTCTGAAGAGCCTGAGAGCCTCTCACGACTGCAGCAGAATACGATACGTGTTTGAGGCATAAGGGACACAACGTCTCGTTCCCTCCATCAGGGAACTGAGGTTACATACGTAACCAAGACGTTCCCTTTCTGTCGGTCTCTCGACGTTGTGTCGAGAACGACAGATGGGGTTGCCTATGGAAAACGGCACAACGCTGTATCGCGTCACAATCTCTAGCGAAGCGACGGTAACAAGCCTGGGCGTGTCAGCTCGAAGCTTTCGTGAAACTGTAACCTTCCAGTGTGGTGGTCGGGGGGTCCCAGAGCTTTCTTGGAGAAAGATGGGTACAGCCCTGACCGGTAACCTTTCACGGACGGGGCCTTAGTTCTCTACTGGCGAGGGGCCTTAGTTCTCTACTGGCGAGAGGCCGTCCGGCTCGGGTTTACACCGGGTGAGCGCAACTCTTAATCAGAGAAGCACTGCAGAGGCCACCTCCTACCCGCGGGGAGGAAATGGTGGATATACGTATGGTCTCGTCCTTGGAGGAGAACGCATGGAATGTGCGGACTGGGTAGTTAACCGCGAGGTGGAGGCCCACCTTGGGAAGCTCATGGGTTACCATGTGTGGGAACCATTGCCATGAGGGTATATCAGACGGAACAGCCCACGGGGGGGTATTACTGCGTCCGATAGCACTAGGTCCGGTTAGAGCTATCTGTGATAGGTCATATGGTGTCCCGGCCTAAGGGGGAAGGCTGCTCTGCCCAGCCAACCCCCAGGGGGTGGTTGCTTAGTGATGGATGGAATGCCTATTCTTAACCAGTGTCTGGGTAAGAAGGAAGGTTGGTGAGGTACCCGTTTCTTAGCCATGTGTTTGGGTAAGAAGAAAGGTAGATAGCACACTGACCCAACCTCTTGGAGGGTGGGAAGGTGCTTTCGCAGGCATACGCCCCCCCGGATGCCAGTCCTACATGTTGCCACGCAGGACGTGGGCTGACACCGGGTTTACGCGAAGGTTGTTAACCCTTGCGAAGGTGTTTGGGCGTAGCCCAACCCGCAGCTCTACAGATGTCTGCTAGAGAGGCGCTTCTGGCCAGTGCCCAGGAGGTGGCTATACCCCGTGTGGAGTAAGCCCTCAGTGGGCATGGGAGATTCTGAGATCGGAATGCCGTCGTAACGGCACCCACGACCCAGTGCGCCAGCCTCTGCTTGGAGACAGCCTTCCCCTTCTGCTGTCCTCCAATACAGACAAGGAGCTGGTCAGAGCTACTGAAGCTCTGCGTGCAGTCCAGGACACAACACGGATGGGGTTGGGTCTTCCTCCCCGATGGGGAGCGCCTGCAAGTTCACCACTTGGTCCCGAAAGGGAGTAGTGGGAACTTTGGGCACGTATCCGGGCCTGGGTCTCAGGATAACGTGAGAGTTACCAGGGCCGAATTCAAGGCAATCCGGGGACACAGAGAATGCTTGGAGGTCCCCTACCCTCTTGAAGGAAGCGAGCGCCAACAGGGGGGCCGTCTTACTCAGGTGAGGAAGATTGTAACCTCTGAGGGCTCTTGGACCCACGTAAGGGTCCCAAGAGGGTATGGAGCGGAGATGAGGCGGATTCCGCCCTCTCGCGCCCCTTAGGAACCTGGTGACCAGGTCGTGTTGCCCTAGAAACTTTCCATCAACTGAGTCGTGATGAGTGGCGATAGCGACTACATACACTTTCATTGTGGAGGGGAGATGTTAGTCTCCAGTCTCGTAAGAAGGACAACACAATCCTGATCGGGCACCTCAGTGGGTCTTTCTCGTTGAGAGAGACACCAGGACGAGAAGAGGCGCCGTCTAGAGGCGTGTAACCGCCTAGTAGATGGGGCCCTAGCCTGGGTGATGGTCTCTGCCGTAGAGGGGAAGTAGCCATCTCAGGATCTTCTCGTCCCGTCTAGAGACCAGACATGGGTGTTCCAGAGGTCTGATCTGGGATGCCAGAACGTGTCCTTCCCCTGAGAGAGAGCAGGTCCTCTGTCAGGGGAATGGTTCAGGGGGACTCGCTGTCCAGAGCATCAACTCTGAAGCCAAGTGTGGTTAGACCAGTGTGGTGTAACCAATAACACTTGGTGCTCCTCTTCCCTGACCTTGCACGGTGTCTGTGCAAGGAGGCTCCTGGGGGGGAAGGTGTGCTTCCGCCCGTCCCGCGGTCAGCTGTGTGCCAGGGCATCCGTGCCGAGGGGGGCCTCGGTCAGGGAGTACCAAAGCGAACAATGGGTGGTGTGGCGGGAGGCAAAGAGGTCTATCTGTGCCTGTCCGAACAGCACCCAAATGAGCTGGACCGGGGGTGGAGTCGCCACTCTTTGCAAGGCGTATACTGACGAGAGAGCGCGTCGGCTGTCTGGTTCAGTTCGCCTGGGATGTGTGTGGCCCGCAAGGAGTTGATCACCTGCTAACTCCACAGGAGGAGGCGTTGGGCAAGTCGTGTTAGCTGCCGTGAGCGTACGCCACATTGGCGATTGATGTACGCTACGGCTCTCGTGCTGTCCAGGCGGACCAACACGTGCTGGTGCTGCACTAGAGGCCGTAGCCTTCTCAGCGCAAGCAGCACAGCCCACAACTCTAGGCAATTGATATGCCAGCGCAGACGGGGGCCCGTCCAGCGCCCCGCTACTGCGTGCCCGTTGCACACTGCGCCCCACCCCCGCAGCGAGGCGTCCGTCGTCACCACGACGTGCCTCGTAACCTGCCCGAGGGGAACCCCCGCTCGGAGGAAGGTCATGGAAGACCAAGGGGTTAGGGTGCGTCGGCAGCAGGGCGTCATCACCATGCGCCTGCTGCCGGTGTGCCACGCTGTCCTCGGAACTCAACTCTGTAGCCAGTGTTGGAGCGGTCTCATGTGCATCAATCCGAGGGGTATTACCCCCGCGGAGGACGCCATGTGCCCAGGAGCCTCTGAAATTGTTTCAGGGGGACCGCCGACTGCCTGAAGTGTTCCAGGCAGTTCAACACTGACTTGAGAGAGTCTCTGGCGAACTGGATCGAGTAACCAAGACGGACCGCCCTCATTAGCCAGACAGTGTGGGCAGCTCTCGAGCTCCCAGGGACTGTGACAGGGTGACCAAGGGGACAGTCTGCTTCATCATTCCCACGGTGGGTGGTTCGTCGGCTGGCAGAGCTACCCTTCTGTCGCGGGGGGTCCCCGGAGGGAAGGTTGGCTCCGCCTTTTTACCTGTGTGTGTACGACCCAACGCCTCGCCAGGGCGTGAGGTCGGGTTGCCGGGCACAGTCCAGTGGAGTGTGCGATCGGCTGCAAGTACACCCGGGGAGAACGGAAAAACTCTGTTAGTGGGCGCCAGGCCCTGAAAAGGCCGAGGCCTCTAGGCCTCTAGGCGGCCGAGTCGCGGCGTGAAAAAATGTGGCTAATTGCCACTGTCTGCTTCACCGTCAAAAACTGCTGAGCGCAGTCATCGACGGTGTTACCAACAACCCACCCTGCGAGATGGGTGCATCAAGAAAGCGGACTTCCTTGGTGTCACTCTTCTGCGCAAGGTAGAGCCGGGGGTGTCTCTCCTGGCCCACTACCGTGGACATCGTCCGACCCAGGGCCCGTGCCACCGCCTTGGTCGCCCGTAGAGCGCTGTCAGCGGCGGCACGGAGATCCTGCATTATACCCGGGTCGGCCTTACCCTCGTGGAGCTCTCTCAACGCCTTGGCCTGGCGGACCTGCAGGATGGCCATGGCATAGAGAGAGGAGGCAGCCTGGCCCGCGGCATCGCAAGCTTTCGACACCAGTGATGCCGAAGTCTTACGCGCTTTGGGCGGAAGGCGTGGCCGATTCCCCCCGGGGGATCTCGACGTAGTCCTTGGCTGCCCCACCATCGAGGGAAGTAAGGGAGCCGGAGCTGGTTTCACTGGAACGGTCCGTGAGTGGAGCGCTCCAAGTTTTACACAGCTCCTCATGCACCCGGGGTGGGTGCGGTTTGCACCGCGCTCCGACCTCAGGAACCACGTATCCCCGGGTTAGCACAGATGACATCACTTCTGCTTCCTCCTGAACTCGACCGCTGGGGGTGGAGCTCGGATTCGTCAGAGTCAGATGCCAGTCTCCCTCCGATGCTGCGAGCGACATCTCATCTACGTCACACATCATTTCCGAGTGTGTGCCTGAGGATCCGGACGGCATGCCACCGCCGGTTGGGGAACCTTCAGAAGAGCGAATCGGGGTGCGATCGGCCCGTGAGCACTTGGCTGGCGGGTTTACGTTCGCAGAGTTCCCCATATCACTAACGCTGCTAACGTGGGTGGTCATCGGGGCCGTATTGTGTTTATGTGAATAATTGTGTGCTGCAACCAAATTGCCTTCGGGAAATTAATAAAGATGAACTGAACTGAACTGAATACTGAAGTTGTCACTGCGATAAGAGCATTTTTATTTATTATTTAACTTCTTATATAATTTCAGTTTTCATTATTTACTGATGTTTATTTAAATTTGTATATGCTGTAGTGTGTCGTTTCACTGATGGATTTGCGCATTAAACATTGTGGTGAGGGGGGCTTGGTTTAGCGAGGTCTGCGGCAGGAGAGAGAGTTGGGAGACGAGCGATGAGTAAGTGGAGCACGTGCAAACAATCAACACCTGTATCTGATTCCAGTAAGGGCGCGGAGAGACCAGATAAAAGGAGGGAAGCAACACAGAGACAGGAAGAAACTCACGGACTGAACATGGGAGACTGGAGAGGTAAATGATCGCTGACTGGAACCATAACTGGATTATTGAACCGAGCGGAAAGAATCTTACGGTTTGCTGGAGAAATCGCCACCCAGTTACTTTGTTATTTTGGAAAGTCAGTCTCGCCGACCTCGTCCTCTTCCTTACCCACAAGCTGAACCTTGTTACACTGGTGCCGAAACCCCGGGAAGGAAGCAGGAGGCCACCACCATCATGCAGTCTTCTGCAGGTACGCCGTTTGCGGACGTCGTTTCATCCCTTGCGGTCCTCCACCGTGAGCAGCATCAGGCTTTGCTGGATCTTCGGACCGACAATGAGTGCTGCTTCCAGGCAGTCTTTCAAGCCCAGCAAGAGGACCGCAGCTGGATCGGCCAGGGGGTTTAAGTAGCTGCAGCAGTGCCTCCCTCCCCCGCGACCTTTCTGCCAATGCCCAAGATGGGACCACAAGATGATCCGGAGGCATTCCTCAAACTTTTTGAGAAATCTGCAGAGACCTCCGCGTGGCCACGAGAGGACTGGGCAATGCGCTTACTTCCATTACTCACAGGGGAGGCGCGGCTGGCTGCCCCAGCTGGGTGCAGAATCTCCTGGTCTTTGACGACCTCAAGAAGGCCATCCTCCGGTTTCGATCGCTGGGGCTCGGCGAAAACGGGGCTTTGATGACTGCTGTTATCTAATTCAGGAGGCAAAAGCATAGTGTAGCGGTGGCAGTTAATCCGCACCTCCGACACCCGCTGATCCTGGGGACCAATTGGCCTGCTTTTTCCAAATTATTGGGGTATTTGTGTAAGGGTGTCGCTTGGGAAATGAAGAAGCAGGGAGACGGAGCGCTCGTGCAGGTGGTCGGGCTGAACCTGAACCGCAGGCGGCTGCGTCAGGGGAACCAAGCGCAATCGGGAGGCTAATCCTCTTGGATCGCGATGACTTTCCCCTGGAGCAGTCCCGAGATGAAACCCTCAAGTTTGCATTTGAACAGGTTCAGAGTATTGATGGTCAGCCTCTCCAACCCGCACGGCCGCTGTCCTATCCTTATTTTGCGATCTTAAAAGACTGGTTGTATCGAGTAACCCAAGATACTCAGACAAAGGAAGATACAACCCAATTGTTGGTTCCACGAACGCGCCGGGAAATGCTTTTCCAGAGAATTCATGAGAATGTGTGCAGGTGGTGCGCAGCGTGTCGTGAATGTCAGCTGTTAAACCCACCGGCCTCCCCAAAAGCGCCATTGCGCCCATTACCGTTAATGCAGGTCCCCTTCGACAGAATTGGTATGGACCTCATCGGGCCATTAGAGTGATCAGCGAGAGGATATCGATTTGCATTTGTCGTGGTGGATTATGCAACCCTATATCCCGAAGCAGTGCCCCTCCACAGCATCTCCGCTAAGAGTGTGGCGGAGGCACGGTTTAGTGTCATCTCCCGCATGGGGATCCCCCGGGAGATCTACACGGATCAAGGCACGGCGTTCATGTCACGTACGGTACGCAAACTTTATGAATTATTGGGCATTAAGTCGATTCGTACCAGCGTTTTTCACCCACAAACGAACGGTCTGGTCGAACGCTTTAATCAATTTAAACATTGAAGACCATGATTTGTAAGTTTGTCCACGAGGATGCCAAAAATTGGGAAAAGTGGTTAGGGCCCCTCTTATTTGCTGTACGAGTGGTCCCTCAAGCCTTCACGGGGTTTTCCCCCTTCGAGCTTCTCTTCGGACGACAGCCCTGAGGGGTTGTGGATGTCCTGAGAGAGACCTGGGAGGACGGACCCTCTAGCAGTAAAAATGAAATTCAACATGCCCTGGACTTGCAAACAAAACTCCACACACTGGGGCAGCTATTGTTGGAGAATTTGTTACAGGCTCATGACAAACAAAGCCGGCTATATAACAGGGGTACCAAAATACGAAAATTTGCACTGGGAGAGTGCTTGTATTGCTCCCCATGTCAAGTTCCAAATTTCTTGCAAAGTGGCAAGGGCCGTTCGAGGTCACACGGCAAGTAGGTGATCTCGATTATGAGGTAATACGATCAGATAGGAACGGGGCACATCAGATTTACCACCTCAATCTCCTTCAAAAATGGCAGGAGGTAGGGTCTGTGATGCTGGCGACGGTAATAACGGGAGAGGATGATCTCGGACCAGAAGCGAATACCAAGTCACGATCACTCCTTCTGGCTCCTGGGGGAGATCATCTCTCTCCCTCCCACTTCACGGATGTAGCCAAGTTGCAGGCAGAGTTTGCAGACGTGTTCTCGCCCCTACCTGGTAATACAAACCTCATCCAGCACCATATTGAGACGGCGCCGGGCGTGGTGGTTCGCAGCCGGCCGTATCGTTTACCTGAACACAAAAAAAAGTTTGGTTCAGAAGGAATTAGAGGCAATGCTTGAAATGGGGGTAATAGAAGAATCCAACAGTGTCTGGGCGAGCCCGATAGTCTTGGTGCCCAAGAAGGACGGCTCGATCAGGTTCTGCATGGATTACTGCAAGGTGAATGCGGTGTCGAAATTCGACGCCTATGCAATGCCTCGGATCGACGAGTTGCTTGATCGGCTAGGCACGGCTCGGTTTTATTCGATACTGGATTTAACAAAGGGATACTGGCAGATCCCCGTATCACCATTATCCAAAGAATAAAATGCCTTCACAACGCCGTTTGGATTGCACCCATTCGCTACGCTTCCATTCGGGTTGTTCGGAGCACCGGCCACCTTCCAGCGTCTTATGGATCGCATCCTCCGACCCCATATGGCATATGTATATACAGTAACGATTGGCAGCGGCGTATCCAACACTTGAGGGCGATCCTGGAGGAGCTGAGGGCCGGGGGTCTCACGGCCAACCCAAAGGAGTGTGCCATTGGGCGTGTAGAGGTTAGGTATCTGGGCTTCCACTTGGGTCACAGTCAGGTGCGGCCCCAAATTAACAACACCGCAGCCGTTGCGACATGTCCGAGACCTAAGACCAAAAAGGAGGTAAGACAGTTCCTGGGGCTGGCGGGATATTACAGGCGCTTTGTACCTAACTATTCGGACCTCACCAGCCCGCTGACTGATCTTACTAAACAGGACGCACCAGATGTGCCAGCAGGCGTTTACCCAGGACGGCTCCCCGGCCTGAGAAAGGGCGGTGGGGGTATCTGGCAAGGGGGGCATGGTTTAGCGAGGTCTGCGGCAGGAGAGAGAGCTGGGAGACGAGCGGTGAGTAAGTGGAGCACGTGCAAACAATCAACACCTGTATCTGATTCCAGTAAAGGCGCGGATAGACCAGATAAAAGGAGGGAAGCAACACAGAGACAGGAAGAGACTCACGGACTGAACACGGGAGACTGGAGAGGGAAGTGATCGCTGACTGGAACCATAACTGGATTATTGAACCGAGCAGAAAGAATCTTACGGTGTGCTGAAGAAATTGCCACCCAGTTACTTTGTTATTTTGGAAAGTCTGTTTCTTTGTAGAATCTTTAATAAATTCCTGTGTCAGTCTCGCCAACCTCGTCCTCTTCCTTACCCACAAGCTGAACCTTGTTACAAACATGGACCGATGTTTCATCCTCATTTATTTCAGATATATTTCAATTTAAAGTATTTACCTATTTAAAAATTTCAAGTATTTAAATAAGGTCTATATTTCTCTTCCACTCGTCATGTGGTTGCTACACACAAATATAAATATTATTTATATAAATAATATATATTTCCCCAACCAATGCACCCCCGCGGTTGATTTGTCCATTACTACCGCGGTGGTAAAAAACTGCCACCGTCACCATTTCACTTCTTCCCTGCTTTACATAATTACCCCCATTATACATTGTGATACAGCCTGGTTCGTTGGGTCGGATGGCTTTCACATGTCTAGCGAACCACTCCAGAGTTCGTTTGCAATCGGGCCGAGACCACCTTGTTCAGGCGGTCTCGGAGCGATTGTTTTGGGGCGGATCCCAGCGCGATTGCCGTGTTCTCACATGCCTAAACGAACCGAACCAGGAGAGAAAACGCACCAGGTTCCAAAACAAACCCTTATGTGTGAAAACGTCCTATGTCACCAATCTAAACAAGATTATTCTCCATTGATCGCTCATTTTGGAGAGGGCAGCTCAAGTAACATATCTGGATCTGGTTCTTAATGGAGGCTCATGCTTCTGTGCACCTAGCATATATAAATTTGTTGTCTTTCCCAGATCTGTATCTTGATATAATCCTCCCAGAGCATGGGATTCTGCAGGAGGCAATACTGAGACCCCTCTCTTTCTCTATCACACGCTAACATTTTCATTAATGCAGAGAGAGAAAAAAGGCTGAGCCTTCGAGAGAGAAAATGAGATGGATATCAATCCACTACACACAAAAGAGCAGACTTGAGAGGGAGTAAGAAAATACTTTCCCTATTTGTGATTGGGGAACATTGCCAGTTATGTTACTGCATATATTACACACATTTTAGAAGAAACACTCCAAAAAGAGAGGGGATAAATACGTAGAGATACAAAGAAGCGCCATTCTGAAGTGATGACTGAAAGACAAAAGAGGCCTGTCAGGCCAGTCAGACAGCTGTGAGCTGGGTGTCAAACTGCCTATCCAGACCACCATCTGCTGACACTACCAGATGACATATGAAAAAGGATTACAGTAGCAAACCATAAAAGATGATGACCTAAACTATAAAATTATATTCCAGGAAAAAAGACAAAACAGGCAAGATAGAAGAGATGAACAAGGTCAAAGAAACAATGTGATTTTGCAGGGATATACAACACGGATCAGAGTTTGATTAAAGGTCTGATGAACTGAGCTTGTTTATTGTTTTATACTGTTGTATGAGGTCTACTTACGTTGTTTGCGTGTTTTTTTACATCCAAAAACATCAATAAGTACACTGTAAAAAGTAATAAGTTGAATTTACTTAGAAAACCTGTGGATACTTATTACCTCAGAATTTTCAAGTAAATTCATTTATAATTTTTAAGTTGATGAAGCTTACAACAACTTAGTATAGTTAACTTCTGTATATGCAAAAAATACCTGAAAACTTGAGTAAAGGTAACTCAGTAAAACAAGTAAAGATGACTAACAGATTTAATTTAAGCTTAACTCAGAGAACTCAAATAAAATAGTTATTTCAACATGTCTACTAGTTCAAATTACTAGAAAAACGTGTGGAAACTGACTACCTTAAATTTCTCAAGCAAGAGACAGAGACAGACAACAGATCGTTGGTACAACAACAAAGTCATTTATTTCTATAAAACATTAACAAAAATGTTAATTCAAGTCCTTCTGACATCAGTCGACAATTCTGAGATAAAATGCACATACTGTATTGCACTCTGGAAAGATAAAGGATCAATGTAACTTTTTCACATCTTTATCTTTTCACAAAAAGTTAAATGTAGAATATGATAAAAGTGACGTTACTGCATTAGAACATTAAAATATCACCCCCTGGACAGGCCCGGATTAAGAATTCAGAGAACCCGTGTGTTTATGGACCCCCCCTATACACACACGTGTGCACAATAAAGGTTTAAATTAGCCTAGATAGGGTACTATGTGTATGAAACACCTCTATCTTTTACAGGATTACATTGACAAGTTACAAACTATGATCACAACCTAAAGGACAATAATGAACAGTTGTACACATCCTCCATCATACAGGATATACACCACATGATTGCAACAATGCTTTCCTGGACCAGCAGCAACAATATCAAGACATTTCCCAGCATACTGGAACTCACTGGCACATGCAAGCAGCACACACTACCACACCTCTTCCAATTCAGTTCTGTCAGATTCTTCCATAATTCACACACAAACACGCTGGATTCACAAAACTGTTCTTAAGAGAACATATAATAACTTTCTTAAGATAAATCATAATACACAAAATGTTCCTTCTTAAGAATATTCTTAAATGCAATTCTCAAATATTTTCATCTTAATTTTTCTAAGAATAAACAGTCATTCTTTGTCATTGATTGACTACAAGAGTAATTTGTCCATTTGTTAAACTTTATTTGTGTAACAAGCAACTCACGACTCATGTTCTTAAACGTGTAATGTGTTACAGTAAACGGCATAACGATCATTTGAGTATAATTCTTTAGGCTATATATTACGACATCGTGGGATTACAACAACTAGTCCTATTAAGCGAATCTGGATATTTATGTGTATGTAAACATTTTATAATGTATGTAAAAGCACTGTGGATTGTCTAATAATGAAGGCTAAATATTGGTCAAGAAAGGCAGTTACTGATCAACATTATATCAATATAAAAATGGCTAAAATGTAAAAAAAACTCTTACCTTTTAAGTTTTAAGTCAGCCGTATTATTTACAACAATAAAGACGTTCTCATTTACATGTTTTCAGTTTCTGTTGTCAGTTCATGACGCAAAATCATCTACCAACTCACAATAAAAAGCTGTGATTTCGGCTATGTATTCTTTCACACAGCCTCATGCTAAGCATGTGCATATTTACCTACAGACTTTGTTCATATTTATTTATCTAAACAGTCGATAACAGTGACAGGGTTTTGGAAACGCTGTTTTGTACTCATTTTATTCACGAGTCACCTGTCGTACCCCTGCGCTGGGAAAGAGAGACCTCGCACTCGCAGGGCAGCACTGGCGACATTTTCCCACTGAATGAAAGCTAAGGTTTATCCAAGAAGTCGCTAGATTCATCGCTATGCTCTTCTTCTGAACAAAAGCCGATAGAGGGCTCTTAAAAGTAACTAAATCAAAAGACAGATTTAAATATTTAGAAACACTGCTTTGTGTGCGCACCTCCATGTGCGCGGGCGCCCGGCAGAATGAATATGGCTTATACTCTGAAATTTTCAACCTCTTGCCTGGGCCCCTAGCGCGCACGGGCCCTTGGGCCTGTGCCCATATTGCCCATTGGATAATCTGGCCCTGCCCCTGGATGAAATCAAAGTTGTTCTACATAACTGGAGGGTACTCTAAATTCAGAGCATAGAAAAGCCCAAAAGGAGGCACATGGATTGGGGAAGATTCCATCCATTACACTTGTACCTTACAAAAAGATGGCAGTGGATGTGGCGTCAAGGTTCAGCGAGTAAGGTATGGTTTCACAGTCCATAGGAAACAATATGCGAACAATATGCCGCTTGAATTGCCTTCTTCATCATCATAGTCCATAAAATTGACATAATTTATTATTCAAAATTATTAACAACATATTTTAAGACAACATATTGTCACTGTCCGACAGAAACCTGGAATCTCCAAACCTGTTCATTTAAATTTTTATCATAAATCATTAGTAATGTTTAACGTCTGCATGTGGGTTTTGCAAATATGTAACCAATATACAAAGTATTTAAAATAGCTTGTGATGAAACCTCAAAACTCTGTTGGATCCTTCTGGCCTGCCCATGGGCTTGGTGCATGTTAAGGGTTTAATTATACGAAAAGATAATAGAAACTGAAGGCCAGCTATAAAAATTAAAACCTCTTCTGATACTGCTAATTTGTCACTTGAAAAGTGATCTAAATTTTGGCATTTCTAAAAAATTATTTATTAAACGTTGACATTTTTTCTCCATGATTTCTAATGGTTTTTAATTCTCCATAACACATTTGACTTCATTTCTTTCTTTCTGTCATTTCTAACCTTCTTTTGTCTTACTTTTCTTTTACTTTCTTTCCTACTCTTTTCTTTCTTTGACCCAGTATACCAGAACAAAACAGAAAAAACTACTTACAATACATGTCTTGTAAAAATCAGTGGGGTCTTCTACGAGGAGTGGAAGGCCATGAAGATCTGCTGTTCGTCTCCTAATTATATCAGGTTCCTGAAAAATTATTTAAAAAATGATTATTTAATAGCATACACACAACACAGAGGAAACAACATTTTCCAAATCAAAGAACTTGGGAGTCTGTGGAGCTTACATTATTTTCAATTAGCAAAAGAATGTTGAAATTCTGTTGCAGAATCTTCTTTAGAGTTTAGAGTCAATCTCTTCCCCTTTGGCTCTGAGATGTCCATGGTCCAGTTCTTGAAATAATTCGGTTTGTAGGTCTTTGCCAGATATAAGACTTAACTCTGTCAGAATCCAAAAAAAGTGACAATCAACAATTTAGCAATCACTTTTGACTGAAATGTAAAAGTATAAATGACTTTTTATGCTCTTTTATTTCTATAGAACAGGTTAATGACACAATATGAACCCAGTACAATACAAGCCTATTTACTAACCTGAGTCTCCATAAAGAGTTCTAGCCACCTTTTCGCTACCGCGGTCAAGCCAGCCGCAGTTCGAAAATAGACGGTCAAGCCAGCCGCCGTCTAGATTCATTATGCGCGCATACTTGGTAATTTACGGTAATTTCCAGAAACACCGCTTTTAAAGCTTTATTTAAATGCGGATCGTCTGTGTGTCTCCTCAATATTATATATTGTGTTTTACGTTTAGAATATGTAGTTTTTGTAGTAATTTATGTATTTTTTTCGGAATGTTTGCATTATAATTTATGTTGACTAAAGTAGGCCTACTTTATTGTAAAAACAATGTCTCCGTCTAAAACTAGCCTATAATTATTGACATTTGTCCTGCAAATAAAACAGTTTATCCAATTCAATTATTTGTCTAATATCTATACTCCTACGACAATTAACCATGATTTTAATTGTTCAAAACAAGTTTAGTGGTTTTAATTCACGATTTCTAATAAGTTTCACAAACGGATGGTCTCTTCCTGTAGGGGGCATCCCACACTGTATGCACACCATATATGGACTTATTTTACTGTATCATTTGGGAGAAACGGTCATTTTCCCACTTTAAATGGCTATAGAAACTTGATTTCTAATAAGTTTCACAAACGGATGGTGTCTTCCTGTAGGGGGCATCCCACACTATATACACACCATATATGGACTTATTTTACTGTATCATTTGGGAGAAACGGTCATTTTCCCACTTTAAATGGCTATAGAAACTTGATTTCTAATAAGTTTCACAAACGGATGGTGTCTTCCTGTAGGGGGCATCCCACACTATATACACACCATCCTCATTTTACTGTAGCATTTGGGAGAAATTGTCATTTGCCTATAGAAACACTATTTCTAATAAGTTTCACAAACGGATGGTGTCTTCCTGTAGGGGGCATCCCACACTATATACACACCATATATAGCCTCATTTTACTGTAGCATTTGGGAGAAATTGTCATTTTTCCAATTTAAATGCCTATAGAAACACTATTTCTAATAAGTTTCACAAACGGATTGTGTCTTCCTGTAGGGGGCATCCCACACTATATGCACACCATATATGGCCTCATTTTACTGTATCATTTGGGAGAAACGGTCATTTTCCCACTTTAAATGGCTATAGAAACTTGATTTCTAATAAGTTTCACAAACGGATGGTCTCTTCCTGTAGGGGGCATCCCACACTATATGCACACCATATATGGCTTATTTTACTGTAGCATTTGGGAGAAACGTCATTTTCCCACTTTAAATGCTATAGAAACTTGATTTCTAATAAGTTTCACAACGGATGGTGTCTTCCTGTAGGGGGCATCCCACACTATATACACACCATATATAGCCTCATTTTACTGTAGCATTTGGGAGAAATTGTCATTTTTCCAATTTAAATGCCTATAGAAACACTATTTCTAATAAGTTTCACAAACGGATTGTGTCTTCCTGTAGGGGGCATCCCACACTATATGCACACCATATATGGCCTCATTTTACTGTAGCATTTGGGAGAAATGGTCATTTTTCCACTTTAAATGCCTATACAAACACTATTTCCAAATAAGTTTCACAAACGTGTGGTAAAAATTGTCATTTTTCTGCTTCAAAAGTTATAGAAACATTCATTGTAAATTGAAAGGTACATTTTCTGAAGAAATTGTAAAGTGTTGCTAATGTAGCAAAATGCTGGGGTTGGGGTAGGGGGATGACCCTTCAAACCACAAATGAAACAGCCAACCCCCATGTCTCTACGATGTTCTGATGCAATGATGAAGGTTTTGCTATTGGCCCTAACGGTTGCTAAGCTAAGCTGTTTGGTTGCCATGGGCGTGGCTTGGCATTAAACAATTTATGATACTCTGCGGTATAAGTGAAATTAACCAACTCCCATGTCTCTACGATGTTCTGATGCAGAGGTATACATTTTGTAAAATTGTTGCTAAGTAAACCTATTTGGTTGCAATGGGCGTGGCTTAATAGCTTCACAATGATCCTGTGACATACTAATTGAATGCCTGAGTCAAATGAGACCACCCCCTTGTCTCTACGACACTGTGTTGACAAGATATCAATGTGGGCCATTTATAATGGAAGTCTATCGGTTGCTACGTCCATGTAAATGGTTGCTATGGGCGTGACTTCATATCTTTATGAAGTTCCTGGGATTCTGATTGGTTGCCTGAGTCAAATTAGTGGTTTTACTGCTAAGTTATATCATGCAGGACTTTTTAACTACTTATATGGGCATCAATTATAGTCAATGGGGCTTTTTGGGTGGGCTCCTACGCCCCAGGGGTGCAACTTACACCCCATTGTGAGGTATGTTCTTACAGGGCCTGCCAGCCTCTTCAAATGTCGTTACCAGCATGTATCTCAACGGAGCTACGACCCGGCAAAATTTGGCGTAAAGTTAAGTCAATGGGATTTTTGGGGCGAGTTTTTGCCCCCCTATCATACCCCCTCCGCCTGATTGCTTACAAAAGTCATAGCACACCATTCCTCAATAAGCCAGACGATTTGACTAATCATTCATTTATGGGCGTACGACCAAAGCTGCGGCCGAAAAAAAATGTCACAATAATAATTATTATTATTATAACAAGCTCGCAGAATAACAATAATGATGCTCTTAAAAGAGCACCACTAATTATGGACAACAAAACTTACAGTCCAATACATTAAGCATATAAAATGCTTAACTAAAGACTAACTTAAACTAGACAATTAAAACAATTGAATTATTCTCATTAATTTAAATTTAAGAAAAACACAAATTTACAAAGTTTTTGGATCTGCCTCAGAAATACAGATTCATTCATTAATAGATTTAAACTGATTATACATGCATACAAGTTTAATCATCCTTTTGTCTGAGAGATGTACAATTGGGATTTGTCAATAAAACATATTATGCAGTTTGTAGTGCCATATTAAGTCGAGCACCTACTGCATAAGGCGCTGTCAATGAGCTCTATAGGACTACCAAATTTGAGTGTGTAACTTAACCCATTGTTACTCTTGCACTTCAAAAGATTGCTTGTACTATTTATTTTATGAGTTAGTATTTGTAATATGTAAATAAATACATTTTAATGCATTTGTACCATCTCTGGATATATTTTTTGTTGGCAATTGGCCCGTACATGCATAATGTTCACAACACAAAGAGATTAATGGTGCAGTGTTCAAAGTGCCATAGGTGGTATCATCCAACCTGTCTTAAAATTCCTGCAGGTGCCATTTTTGGTAAAGATGACTGGAATTGTCAAAATTGCTTTAAAGCCTAAGTATTCAAACAACAGGGATAGGCTTTTGCAGATTTTGTGTTATAAGGGTTGGATATTAATATTGTACAACCTTGACCTATAATTTAGTGGCGCAGAACACGTCTGAATCAGGAATAAAGCAGACTTCTTTGTTTATCGTTCTATAATGTTCCCGTTTCTGTAATTACATTTTTATTAGCGCTTGAAAGTCTTATGTCATTACATTTTGTAAATTTTTTGTACATTTATTCACTTGTGTTTATTGTATTTATCAAAATTTCACAAAGATATTTGTCAATGTTTGTTTCTCTTTTGTTTATTTATATATTTAAAACATAATTTGATTCTTCTAATAATTCTATTTTATCATTAGAAGTTCTTTGACATGTTTTTTACTGTTTGTGTGAAAATATTTTTTTTGAGTGGGCCTAAATACATATTTTTATAAAAGTAACATGCAAATATGCTTTGCTTTTGTATGATTTCTGTATGTTTTGATGTCTAAATTGTTCTAACAACACAAACAATTATAACATTTGAATGACGAAATTGGTGAAATTAAAAGTAAATACCCTTTAAAGTAAAAACAATAGTAATAAATTATACATGTAGTATGGTATAGCACTTATATTAACATTAAGTATGACGTTAACATTAATTTAAAAAAGATTTAAAGCCCTTTCAATATATATATTTTTTAATTTCTCCTTCTTACAACACAAACCATGAAACAAAAAGGTTATTCAGATGTTAAAGGTTCTTCGTGGAACGATATAGACAAAAAGTTTCTTCAATGATATCATGATTTTTAGGGTGTGTGGAATGCCCCCTACAGGAAGAGAACATCCGTTTGGGAAACTTATTAGAAATTGTATTTGTATAGGCATTTAAAGTGGAAAAATGACCTTTTCTCCCAAATGATGCAGTAAAATAAGTCCATATATGGTGTGCATACAGTGTGGGATGCCCCCTACAGGAAGAGACCATGCGTTTGTGAAACTTATTAAAAATAGTGTTTCTATAGGCATTTAAAGAGGAAAAATGACAATTTCTCCCAAATGCTACAGTAAAATGAGGCTATATATGGTGTGTATATAGTGTGGGATGCCCCCTACAGGAAGACACCATCCGTTTGTGAAACTTATTAGAAATAGTGTTTCTATAGGCATTTAAATTGGAAAAATGACAATTTCTCCCAATGCTACAGTAAATGAGGCTATATATGGTGTGTATATAGTGTGGGATGCCCCCTACAGGAAGAGAACATCCGTTTGTGAAACTTATTAAAAATAGTGTTTCTATAGGCATTTAAAGTGAAGAAATGACAATTTCTCCCAAATGCTACAGTAAAATGAAGCCATATATGGTGTGCATATAGTGTGGGATGCCCCCTACAGGAAGACACCATCCGTTTGTGAAACTTATTAGAAATCAAGTTTCTATAGGCATTTAAAGTGGAAAAATGACAATTTCTCCCAAATGCTACAGTAAAATGAGGCTATATATGGTGTGTATATAGTGTGGGATGCCCCCTACAGGAAGACACCATCCGTTTGTGAAACTTATTAGAAATCAAGTTTCTATAGGCATTTAAAGTGGAAAAATGACAATTTCTCCCAAATGCTACAGTAAAATGAGGCTATATATGGTGTGTATATAGTGTGGGATGCCCCCTACAGGAAGACACCATCCGTTTGTGAAACTTATTAGAAATCAAGTTTCTATAGGCATTTAAAGTGGAAAAATGACAATTTCTCCCAAATGCTACAGTAAAATGAGCCATATATGGTGTGCATATAGTGTGGGATGCCCCCTACAGGAGAGACCATCCGTTTGTGAAACTTATTAGAAATCAAGTTTCTATAGCCATTTAAAGTGGGAAAATGACCGTTTCTCCCAAATGATACAGTAAAATAAGTCCATATATGGTGTGCATATAGTGTGGGATGCCCCCTACAGGAAGAGACCATCCGTTTGTGAAACTTATTAGAAATCAAGTTTCTATAGCCATTTAAAGTGGGAAAATGACCGTTTCTCCCAATGATACAGTAAAAAGTCCATAATGTGTGTATATAGTGTGGGATGCCCCCTACAGGAAGACACCATCCGTTTGTGAAACTTATTAGAAATCAAGTTTCTATAGCCATTTAAAGTGGGAAAATGACCGTTTCTCCCAAATGATACAGTAAAATAAGTCCATATATGGTGTGCATACAGTGTGGGATGCCCCCTACAGGAAGAGACCATCCGTTTGTGAAACTTATTAGAAATCGTGAATTAAAACCACTAAACTTGTTTTGAACAATTAAAATCATGGTTAATTGTCGTAGGAGTATAGATATTAGACAAATAATTGAATTGGATAAACTGTTTTATTTGCAGGACAAATGTCAATAATTATAGGCTAGTTTTAGACGGAGACATTGTTTTTACAATAAAGTAGGCCTACTTTAGTCAACATAAATTATAATGCAAACATTCCGAAAAAAATACATAAATTACTACAAAAACTACATATTCTAAACGTAAAACACAATATATAATATTGAGGAGACACACAGACGATCCGCATTTAAATAAAGCTTTAAAAGCGGTGTTTCTGGAAATTACCGTAAATTACCAAGTATGCGCGCATAATGAATCTAGACGGCGGCTGGCTTGACCGTCTATTTTCAAACTGCGGCTGGCTTGACCGCGGTCTTTTCGCTGTATCCTTCACAGCAGGTTCCCTCTCCATCAGTTCTTTTCCACTGTAGTGTTTCAACATCTGCCCTCAACAAGCAGAATTTACACTTCCACTCCATGAGTTTAAGTCCTCAAAATTAAAAATACACAAAACAACAGGAAACTATTATTACAATGAATAATTACTTATTAATGGAACAATCATAATTTGTAAATAGCATCACGTGCAAAGTAAGCTGCGTGGTTTTTCATATCAATATTGATGCCCCACACACTTACCACGGATTAGAATAGTTTACAAACTGTACATGAAATAAAATATTCTGAGAAAATCGACGTTTGTAATTTAGTTTGTTAGTCTCTGGTCTCAAATGGTGCTTGGAGAGTAAGTTACTAGACGGAAAACTAAGCTTGCTGCCTCTTCATCTATCCGCGTAATCCTTTTTTACTTAACTTATTATGCTCAATACAATGACGACTAAATACACGATTAGAATGAGATGTATAAGAAGGTCACAACCATACCGAATTGTGCTGCCATATCCTGAAGATGTAAATTTCTTCGTCTCTGCCACGCTGTCTGTCATCGGCTACGGTTACCTGTGCTAGCATGCACTTTCGCTTTGCGCATGCGCACGCACATAGATTCCGCCACGTGAGATCAAAAATGTGTTGAAGACGTTACAAAAACGGTGCAGTATGTGATACACACAAAGTATGTTCATGTTTTGCTTTTTTTCTTCTGATTATTTGTATTGTTTTAAGTTCATTCACCACCTTATTTCCTAATGCAGTGTTTATTTACAAATTAACTATTGTATATCGAGTGACATGGAGAGAAAACAATAAGGGACTCTTATTGTGACATTCTGATTGGAGAGTCGCGGACAGAACGACGAACTGCGCATGCGTCCTCAGATCAGCAGAGGAGCTGTGAAAGAGCAGATGCGATTCTGCCGTTCTTCTGACATTATTCCTGTTTTACAGGGTAAAACATAGATTAAAAGAGAAAAATATACTAATAGTACTGCGGTTGCATTGTTACAATGTATATTGAATGTTAAGTGTTAATGGTGATGGTGATGCAGTTTGAGAACGTCTCGGTTACGTATGTAACCTCGGTTCCCTGATGGAGGGAATGAGACGTTGTGTCGAAGACGACAGATGGGGTTCGCCCTTGAGAACCAAATCAACTCTGACTACTATAGAAAAGGCCAATGAAATTTGGCGAATGAAATTTGCATGCCGGGCTCCGCCCCCGGATGTCCGGTATAAAAGGAAGCCAGCGTGCAGCATTCACTCATCTTTTGTTCTGAAGAGCCTGAGAGCCTCTCACGACTGCAGCAGAATACGATATGTGTTAGTGGCATAAGGGACACAACGTCTCGTTCCCTCCATCAGGGAACCGAGGTTACATACGTAACCGAGACGTTCCCTTTCTGTCGGTCTCTCGACGTTGTGTCGAAGACGACAGATGGGGTTCTCTATGGAAAACGCCACAACGCTGTATCGCGTCACAATCTCTAGCGAAGCGACGGTACAAGCCTGGGCGTGTCAGCTCGATGCTTTCGCGAAACTGTAACCTTCCAGTGTGGTGGTCGGGGGGTTCCAGAGCTTTCTTGGAGAAAGATGGGAACAGCCCTGACCGGTAACCTTTCACGGACGGAGGCCTTAGCTCCTACTGGCGAGAGGCCGTCCGGCTCGGGTTTACACCGGGTAAGCGCAACTTCCTTAATTAGGGATGCGCTGCAGAGGCCACCTCCTACCCGTGGGGAGGAATACGGTGGATAAGGTATGGTCTCGTCCTTGGAGGAGAACGCATGGAATGTGCGGGCTGAGTAGTTAACCGCGAGGTGGAGGTCCACCTGGGGAAGCTCATGGATTACCAGGAGTGGGAACCATATCATGAGGATACATCAGACGGAACAGCCCACGGGGGGGTGTTACAGGCGTCCGGAAGCACTAGGTCCGGTTAGAGCCAGGGGATGGCTCACATGTTTATCCCGGCCTAAGGGGAAGGCTGCTCTGCCCAGCCAACCCCCAGGTGGTGCTTGCTTAGTGATGGATAGAATGCCTATTCTTAACCAATTGGTTGGGTAAGAAGGGAAGCGGATAGGGTACCTGTCCTTAGCCAGAGTAGGGTAAGGAGAGAGGTAGATAGCACACTGACCCAGCCTCCTAGAGGGTGGGGTGATGCTTTCGCAGGCATACGCCCCGCCGGATGCCAGTCCTACATGTTGCCACGCAGGACGTGGGCTGACACCGGGTTCACGCTAGGGTTGCTAAACCCCTGCGAAGGTGTATGGGCGTAGCCCAACCCGCAGCTCTATGGATGTCTGCTAGAGAGGCGCTTCTGCCAGTGCCCAGGAGGTGGCTATACCCCAGTGGGCATGGGAGATTCTGAGATTGGAATGTCGTCGTAACGGCATCCACGACTCAGTGCGCCAACCTCTGCTTGGAGACAGCCTTCCCCTCTGCTGTCCTCCAATACAGACAAGGAGCTGGTCAGAGCTACTGAGGCCCTGCGTGCGGTCCAGGACACAACACGGATGGGGTTGGGTTCTCCTCCAATGGGGAGCGCCTGCAAGTTCACCACTTCGCCCCGTAAGGAGTAGTGGGAACTTTTTGGGCACGCATCCGGGCCTGGGTCTCAAGATAACGTGAGAGCTACCAGGGCCGAATTCAAGGCAATCCGGGGACACGGAGGATGCTCGGAGGTGCCCTACCCTCTTGAAGGAAGCGAGCGCCATCAGGAGGGCCGTCTTACTCGGGTGAGGAAGATCGGAACCTCCGAGGGCTCTTGGGGGGCCCAGAGGCCCCCCGAGGACCCCTTAGGGTCCCAAGAGGGTATGGAGCGGAGATGAGGCGGGAGCCGCCCTCTCGCACCCCTTAGCAACCTGGCGACCAGGTCGTGTCATCCTAGAAACTTTCCATCAACTAAGTAGTGATGAGTGGCGACAGCGACTACATACACACTCAGTGTGGAGGGGAGATGTTAGTCTCCAGTCTCGTAAGAAGGACAACACAATCCTGATCGAGCACCTCAGTGGGTCTTTCTCGTTGAGAGAGACACCAGGACAAGAAGCGGCGCCGTCTAGAGGCGTGTAACCGCCCCGTAGATGGGGCCCTAGCCTGGGTGATGGTCTCCGCCATAGAGGGGGAGTAGCCAACTCAGGAACTTCTCATCCCGTCTAGAGACCAGACATGGTGTTCCAGAGGTCTGATCTGGGATGCCAGAACGTGTCCTTCCCCTGAGAGAGCAGGTCCTCTGTCAGGGGAATGGGTCAGGGAGAGTCGCTGTCCAGAGCATCAGCTCTGACGCCAAGTGCGGTTAGACCAGAGCGGTGTAACCAATAACACTTGGTGCTCCTCTTCCCTGGCCTTGCACAGTGTCTGTGCAAGGAGGCTCCTGGGGGGGGAAGGTGTGCTTCCGCCTGTCCCGCGGTCAGCTGTGCGCAAGGATATCCGTGTCGAGAGCCTCGGACCGGGAGTACCAAGCGGCCTACGCGGGGGTGGAGTCGCCACTCTCTACGAGGCATAAACTGACAAGAGAGCGCGACGGCTGTCTAGTTCAGTTTGCCCGAGGTGAGTGTGGCCCACAGGGAACGGATCACCTGTTGACTCCACCGGAGGAGGCGTCGAGCAAGTTGTGTTAGCTGCTGTGAGCGAATGCCACCCTAAGATCTGATGTACGCTACAGCTGTAGTGCCGTCCCTCCGGGCGGGGGGTGAGCGGGGCCGCCTCGGACCAGCACGTGCTTGTCCCGCACGAGAGGCCGCAGCCTGCTCAGTGCAAGTAGCACTGCCCACAACTCCTGGCAATTGATATGCCAGCGCAGGTGGGGTTCGCCCAATGCCCCGCCTGCGTGCCCGTTACACACTGCACCGCACCCCTGCAGGGAGGCGTCCGTCGTCACCACGACTTGCCTCATAACCTGCCCTGAGGGACCTTAGTCCTTCGAAAAAGTCATGGAAGACCAGGGGTTTTGGTGCGTCGGCCGCAGGGCGTCATCACCATGCGCCTGCTGCCGGTGTGCCACGCTCTCCTCGGAACTCGACTCTGAAGCCAGTGTGGAGCGGTCTCATGTGCATCAACCCGAGGGGTCTCACCCGACGAGGACGCCATGCCCAGGAGCCTCTGAATCGTTTCAGGGGGACCGCTGTCTGCCTGAAATGTTCCAGGCAGTTCAACACCGGCTGGGCGCGTACTGCGGACAGTTGCGCCGACATGGTGACAGAGTTGAGTTCCCTACCGAGAAAGAGGAAGCTCTGCCCTGGGGAGAGCTAGTCCTTTCCTCGGTTGACCTGGATTCCCAATCGATCTGGGTGCCGGAGCACCAGGCCCCTTGTATACATAACAGATCTCACGAGTGTGTCAGGCCAGTCGTTGAAATAGTTAAGTACCCGCACACCTTCCTCCCCTCAGGGAGAAAGGGCGGCTTCCACGATCTTCGTGAAGACCGTGGAGACAGGGACAGACCGAAAGGGATTTCAGGTCGATTGCCACGAACCAATCCTGACACCTGATGGATGTCAGGACGCGCCTCTGCGTGAGCATCCTGAGCAGCAGCTTGTGAAGGTGCTTAGTTCAGGGTACGCAGACCTCCGGGGCGCAACCCGCCGTCTTTCTTGGGAACGATGAAGTGCGGGTTGTAACCCACCGAACATCTTGGTTTGAGGGACGAACTCGATGCCTGTTTGCCAGAAGGGTGGTGACCCCTACCCGAAGTAAGTAGGCGTCCCTAGCCTCAGACAGAGGGAGAGATGATGCCCCAACTTGGGAGAGTCTCTGGCGAACTGGATCGAGTAACCAAGACGGACCGTCTGCCTTAGCCACCGAGACAGTGTGGGCAGCTCGAGCTCCCAGGGACTGTGACAGGGGGACCAAGGGGACGGTCTGCTTCACCATTCCCATGGAGGGTGGTTCGATGGCTGGCGGAGCTAACCCTGTCGCGGGGAGGGGGCCCCGGAGGGAAGGTTGGCTCTGCCTTCTTACCTGCCTGGCGGGACAGCTGCACGCACTGTCTTTGAGAGTGGCAGCAGCTGTCGTGTGTGTACGACCCTACGCCTCGCCAGGGCGTGGGGTCGGGTTTGCCGGGCACAGTCCAGTGGAGTGTGCGATCGGCAGGAATGAACTCCCAGGGGAAACAGAAAACTCTCTGTGAGTAAGTGGGCGCCAGGCCCTGAGAAGGGCCCAGTTTTGGTGACGAGGCAGGAGTCGTCCCGTACCGACTGATCAGAGCCGTAGCTGTGAAGGTCGGGCCCGATGTTGCTCCCCCTGGGGTCCCGTCAGTGTCACTTCTCGTTTCCCCCTCCGACCTCGACTTCCGGGGTGCCACCTGTGGGGGCACAGTAACCGGAGCCGATGTGGAAGGGGTCCTGGGCTGCCGGGAAACAGACATGACGTGAGATCTCGGAGGCTTGAGGGCGGCCGAGTCGCAGCGTGGTAAAAATGTGGCTAATCGCCACTGTCTGCTTCTTCACCGTCAAAAACTGCTGAGCGCAGTCCTCGACGGTGTACCAACAGCCCACCCTGCGAGACGGGTGTATCAAGAAAGCGGACTTTCTCGGTGTCACTCATCTGCGCAAGGTTCAGCCGGGGGTGACTCTCCTGGACCACTTCCGTGGACATCGTCCGACCCAGGTCCCGTGCCGCCACCTTGGTCGCTCCGTAGAGCGCTGTCAGTGGCGGCACAGAAATCCTGCATTATACCTGGGTCGGCCTTACCCTCGTGGAGCTCTCTCAACGCCCTGGCCTGGCGGACCTGCAGGATGGCCATGGCATAGAGAGAGGAGGCAGCCCGGCCCGCGGCAGCGCAAGGCTTCGGCACCATAGATGTCGAAGTCCTACACGCGTTGGACGGTAGGCGTGGCCGATTCTCCCCAGGCGGCAGCCGTCTGCGGCACAGATGCACCGCAGCCGCACGTTCCACCCGGGGGATCTTGACGTAGCCTTTGGCTGCCCCACCCTCGAGGGAAGTGAGGGAGCCGGAGCTGTTTCGACCGGAGCGGTCCGTGGAGCGCTCCTAGTTTTACACAGCTCCTCATGCACCTCCGGGAAACAAATGGCACCCAGGGTGGCGCGGGTTTGCACCGCGCTCCGCCCCCTGGAACCACGTATCCCCGGATTAGCATGGTTGACATCACTTCTGCTTCCTCCTGAGCTCGACCCCCCTGGGGGGGGAGCTCGGATTCGTCAGAGTCGGATGCCAGTCTCCCTCCGATGCTGCGAACGACATCTCATCTACGTCACACATCGTTTCCGAGTGCGTGCCTAAGGATCCGAACGGTATGCCACCGCCGGTTGGGGAACGTTCAGAAGAGCGAATCGGGGTGCGATCGGCCCGTGAGCACTTGGCTGGCGGGTTTACGTTCGCAGAGTTCCCCATATCACTAATGCTGCTACGTGGGTGGTCATCGGGGCCGTAGCCACAGATGTCACAGCCCGGGTAGCAGACGAAATGGTGGCTGGTTCCCGTAGGAAGACAGCCACCCGTGACCGCAATTTCTGAGTGACAATCCGCCCGCAGTGCGGGCAGATGTGTCAACGAACGCTGCTTCAGTGTGCTGGACGCCCAGACACCTAATGCAGCGATCATGTCCATCCCCCTCCTCGATGAGGGTGCCGCACCCAAGAGAACAGCGGGACATGCCGCGCTGGAAATGCTCAGTCCTAAAAAGGACCTTTTAGAAAAAATCTCTATCACCTCCGGAACCGCCGAGACGCCCAGGGGAAGATCGCTGCAGGTAGGGACGATCCGCTGCTCTGCGTCGTAGATCCGGCGACGTAGAAGAAGAATTCGTTGAATTAATTTTGTTCGTAGTCATGAGCGAGGGCTCTGAAGAACAAAAGATGAGTGAATGCTGCACGCCGGCTTCCTTTTATACCGGACATCCGGGGGCGGAGCCCGGCATGCAAATTTAATTCGCCAAATTTCATTGGCATTTTCTATAGTAGTCAGAGTTGATTGGTTCTCAAGGGCGAACCCCATCTGTCGTCTTCGATACAACGTCGAGAGACCGACAGAAAGGGAACTTGTTGTCCGTGTAATATTTGATGGTCACACTAACATGAAGAAAAGTAATTTAAGTATGCTCCAGTGATCATTATATCTGACTATTGTGTTGCATTACTTATTTTTGGATTGCAAAATGTTTGATTGTTCATGTTAATGTGTTAATTAATAACGTTAAGTATCTCTGGGAGGCTCACTCTGTGGTCGTGTTTGGCGCGCTTTATGGTCACGTGACCACTCACTGCAAAAAGCATAGAAAGTGGCTGGATTTGTGGTGATCCATTTTAAATGTACTTCTATGGGGAGAAAAAGAGTGAATTGCGTTTCACATTGGTGTTAAGAATCAAGAGTAGTTGGAAATACTAAAATGTACAGTTAATATGATGAGTAAATTCATATAAAACCGTCAACACAAGTCACCTAACGGACACACCGACCTGACCCAAAGTGTAGAGCAGGGGAACGCCATTCCACCACCAGCCCTGCACCAGACTGAACTACCTCAACGGATAGCTCAAGGCAGTACATTCCCAATGGTGGGGCTACCATGTATCCAGCCCAGTGAGTTCAAGATACACGGAGGCCAGATTGTTGACCACTCATCGGACATCACTTATAACAATGAATGCAGACAGATAGACGCTGGCATCAGAGAGAACTTCAGCGATACCGACATTGTCAGAGTTGTGCTAAGAATCATTAAACCTGGCATCTTCAAAGACATGCTGATAAATAAAGTCGACATGATGGTAAACGAGTTAAAGGGGTTCCTACAGTCACATCTGGGAGATCGGAGCAGCACAGAACTATTTCAAGAATTGATGTGCACCAAGCAAAGCGACCAAGAGACCCCTCAACAGTTCTTATACCATGTAATGGGGTTGAAACAGAAAATACTTTTTGCAGCAAGGCAAGCCGATTCAAACCGCAAGTATAGTGCAGCCACTGTGCAAGACGTGTTTTTTCCAACAGTGTACCAGGGCATGAGTCACGAAGCAAAGACATTATCAGCAAATCGAAGCCACTGCTTGCTGACAGTGATGTGACCGATGATGCCATCCTCAGACGCGTAATTAAAGTCACAAGTGATGAAAACGAGAGACTGTTGACGGCTGGGCCCACCAACCAGAACAAAACTGTCCACAGCAAGTAGCGCTCAAGTCCACAGTGAACTTGGCAGCAACAAGGGGGTAAGGACAGAGGCTGCTGCAAAAAAAAGCCAAAATGACCCGATCAAACAACTGACCTCGAGACTTGACGCCCTATCCAACATGGTAGATGCACTACAATGTTCCATGACGGCACAGGTGGATAGAGGGTGGCAATGCTTAGGCAGTCAACCAGTTTCCCGCAAAGTGAGCCGCTCGCGGTGCTGCCCAAAGTGCACAGGAGAAGGGCGACAGAACTGTCCACATTGCTTAATTTGCAGTGAGGAGGGGCACCGGGCAGCTGGATGCTTGAGATGACTTCAGTGGCAGGGAAACGGGAACCGGCCACTGTAGAGGGACAACCAGTGACCGTAGAGCAAATGTCCCAAACTTATTCCACCTACTCAGCGCTGGACAGCCATGGAGGAAGAAAAAACATTGATCAAAGACGCACCAACCAGAGACAAAATGATGAATCAACAGACCTGAATGTGGACCACAGGACGTGCCAGACCAAAACTGACACCATAATTAAACTGACAGAAAGCAAGGCATTAACCCAGTACAACTTGAACGGACTCACCGTGAGGGGACTTCTGGACACAGGGGCACAGGTCAGAATAGTTGATCGTGTGTGGAAAGAGAAATACCTACCTGATATTGAGGTGAGACCACTGCGAGACCTACTGGGATGTGGGAACGATCTGGAGGTATGTGCTGTTAATGGAGATCCTATTCCATTCGACGGATGGACAGTAATTACAGTCAACTTAATAGGAAATGAGGATCCCAGCCTTTCCATCAATGTACCGTTCCTGGTAAGCAAAATGCCACTTGAGAGACCACTTCTGGGCTTCAACGTGATTGAGGAACTGATTCAGGGGGACCTGAACAGCTCATGCAAACACTCACCACTCTATTAGCTGGAGCCATTGATGTCCCAAACGAGAAGGCCCAAACCCTAATCGAAGTTATACGTACTGCAGAAGAAGATGAATGTGGTCGTCTGAAGGTCGGTCAGAGAGGACTCATCATTCCATCAGGGCAGATTGCCTGGGTGCAATGCCGGATCACGCCAAAGTTAGCACAGTTGGGCTCTGTAGTCTTGTTTGAACCACAAGAGGATAATACCCATCTAAAATGTCTGGATCGTGGAGAGGGACTTCTGGAGATACCTAATAGAGGTGACTCATGTGTATTTGTACCTATAGGGAAGTGCACCGGATGTGACGTAGCTCTACTGCAGGGCACGATTCTCGGGACACTGCAGCGGATAGAAAGAATAGTGGATCCTGGACAATTAAGTGAAGCAAGGCAAACGGTGAGGGTCCAAACTGCAGGGACACAAGAGGCAGATATGAACACAGGCTTGTGGCATCCTCCTGTGGACTTGGGGCATCTAAGTGACAACCAACGTGAACTCGTACAGAAGATGTTATACGAGGAGTCTAGCGTCTTCAGTAAAGGCGACGATGACATTGGATGTATCCCCAGTCTACAGATGTCAATCACTCTTCAAGATACTATTCCAGTTCAATGAACATACTCTGCCGTGCCGAAACACCTGTTCAGTGAAGTAAAAGGCTATATACAAGAACTCCTGGCCAAAGGATGGATTGTCAAGTCCAAGTCGCCATACGCCGCTCCAGTTGTCTGCGTTAGACAAAAAGATGGTAAACTCCGGCTCTGCGCGTACTACCGCCTCCTAAATAAAAAAAACATCCCAGATCAACACCCACTGCCTAGGATACAGGAGTTCATTGACACACTTGGGGGATATTCCTGGTTTAGCATTATTCCTGGTTTAGGAAGCTGTTCAGTCTCTCACACGCAAGCTTCCTCAGCTATTATCGGACATTCATCCAGGACTTCTCCAGGATTGCAAAAACCCCTATACGAGTTGCTGCAGGCAAAGACAGGGGTCGAGCAAGACATGCACAGCCGAAAGAAAGTTAAGGGGCCACAAGTTCCCTCAAAGATTCCAGTAGAATGGCTGAAAGATCATCAGCAGACCCTGGAGAGACTAGTTGGCATGCTAGAGGAACCACCAGTGCTGGCATATCCGGACTTTACCCTACCCTTTACGCTCCACACCGACGCGTCCGAAGAGGGCCTGGGGGCGATTCTCTACAAGCGACAGGAGGGGAAATCAAGGGTAATTGGTTATGGGTCCAGGACACTGACAAAGGCTGAGAGAAATAATCGGTTGCACAGCGGCAAGCTTGAATTCCTGGCTTTGAAGTGGGCAGTCTGCGAAATATTCCGGGACTACCTCTTCTATGCCTAGCACTTTACAGTGTTCACTCACAACAACCTGCTGACATACGTGATGAGCACAACAAAGCTGGGTCATCGCTGGGTCGGGGAGCTATCTGACTTCCGGTTCGACATCAAATACCGGCCAGGACAGGTAAACATCGACGCCGACACTCTTTCCCGTCTTCCCCTGGACATTGAAGCTTTTGAGTTTGAGTGCACAGAAGAGTTACCTACAAGCATTGTACAAATGGCCTCGGACGGTAGTCGTGTATCCGGAGAAAAGGATGTGGCATGGATCGCTGGCTTGTATATGTCCACTGTGGAAGATGAAGTACATCCATTCCACACTGGGTTGCCGACAATTGGACTGGAAGAGTTGGTCACAGCCCAAAAGAAGGACCCATTGATTTCACAAGTAAGGCAGTGGAAAGTTGATGGGATCAATCCAACAGAGGAAATGAAAGGAAACCTAACTGGAACCAGCAGGAAGTTCATGTACGTGTGGAGCACGACAGTATGGGACACGTGGGGTCGGAGAGAGTACTCAGCTTGGCGAGGGATCGATTCTACTGGCCGTACATGAAGGCTGAGATAGAAGGGTACGTGACCAGGAAGTGTAACTGTATAAAGCAGAAGAAACCCACCACACATGTTCGAGCACCTATGGGTAGCATCACCACACACTCACCCATGGAACTAGTATGCATTGACTACTTGCACCTGGAACCAAGCCGCGGAGGGTATGAGTATATCCTGGTTGTCATGGACCACTTCACAAGGTTCGCCCAAGCCTACCCAACCAAGAACAAGTCGGGATGGACTGCAGCAGAACACCTGTTCCAAGACTACATTCCGTGCTTTGGGCCGTGAATTTGAGAACGAACTCTTCCGCACTCTCCAACAGTTCACTCGAATTGGCCACTCTCGAACGTCGCCATACCACCCCCAGGGCAACCCAGTTGAGAGGTTCAATCGGACCCCATTACAAATGTTAAGAACACTGACGGACAAGGAGAAGGAAAGGTGGAAGGATCACTTACCTCAGATAAGTGAGGTAAGTGTGCATGCTTACAACTATACAAGGCACGAGTCAACAGGATACTCACCCTTTTTCCTGTTGTACGGACGACATCCTCACCTTCCAGTTGACCTGGTCTTCGGTCTGGTGGAACCAACAGCAGAGATCACATCGAATGGATATGCAAAGCAGTGGGCACGCAGAATGAGTGAAGCATACCAGATCGCGGGGAGCCACAGTCGACACTCAAGTGCGAGAGAGAAAGCGCAGTATGACCGGAAGGTGAGGGGGGTTGTGCTGAAGGCAGGAGACAGAGTGCTGGTCAGGAATCTTGGGGAGCGAGGAGGCCCAGGAAAGTTACGATCCTACTGGGAAAAGGCTGTATGTGTGGTGAAGGCACAAGTATCAAACAAACCTATGTATGTCAAAGTTCCTGAGAACTGTGACCGTGGAAAGACCAGGACACTACAATGAAACCTATTGCTGCTGGTGAACGACCTACCTGTAGAAGCTCCAACGACAACACCCGGATCCACGAGACCTGAAAGACAGAAAAAGACTGTGAGACACACAAGCAATAACAATATAGATGCATTCATAGATAATATTGTGCTTGGTGTTTAGTGGTTGTTTAGGTGCGTATTTCTATAAAGTATTTCTTGCCAAGTATTTCTGGGCAAGAGGTTTTGTCTGCAGAAGTGTACTGGGCCCTTGATGTCATAGAAAAGCATGGCTCCTTAAACAGCTGTATTGGAAAGGGTGACCTTTTTCATCGTATGTTTCCAGTCAGCACAATTGCCTCTAAGGGCCCTATTGTACACCCGTCGCAATGCAGCGCAAAGCAAGTGTTTTTTCTAGTTTCGGCTCGACGCTGTTCTCATTTTCCAGTCCTGCGCTGCGTTGTTTAAATAGCAAATGCATTTGCGCTCATTTATGCGCCTATGGGCGTGTTGGTCTAAAAAATAGGTGTGCTCAGGCGCATTGTTGGCGCAATGCTATTTTGAGGAACTGAAAATAGACTGCGCCATAGACCAACTTAAACCTGGTCTAAAGTCTACGGTCAATGACGCAATATTTTTTTGTTATTTAAAGAGTGTGTTAGTAGGAAATGCACCTCTGATCCACAATGTGCTTTCACTTTACTTATTACAGAGCAAAGAGCATGAGCACACAAACATTTGTAAATTCTTTATCTCCTGTTTGTTACAAGTAAATTATTTTTAGAGTGTAAACCTTTTTTTTGCATATTTGTAAACGATTATTTTAAAAATACTTGCATATTTTGGAAATTACAGTCATCATGTATCCATACTTTCAGCAATTAAAACCCTGATTTATTACTTCATGACTTGGGAAAAAAACACTTTTAATGAGAACCAAAGCTTTAATGAAAAAAAAGCATTCTATAAATAATAATAAACAACTAAATTTTAAACTGGTACTCTTCTTCCTCCGACACCTTCTTCAACTCAACTCTTATTTTTATAGCGCTTTTTACAATTTTCATTGTTACAAAGCAGCTGTACATGAGACATATTGACTATAAGCAAATCAATTAAAGTTATACCTGTTAAAACAAGAAAAAGATGAAAACACAGAAGACAGACATACACACAAACAAACGCTCCACACACACAATTTGCACACGTACTAACACACATAGACACACACACACGGACGCGCACGGACACACAGACAAGCATGCTCACACACACGCACAGTGAAAGCACACATTTAAGATAAAGGAGAGAGAAACACAGGTCAAATATTCAACAGACCATAAATTCCTATATGCAATATTAGTTATGTAAAACTTTAAAATTGTAATTCTAAAGCAGCCCCCCTGGCCAGGCAAAACAGTATGCTAACGGTGGCGCGGAACCCAAAACTCCAATCGAGAAAAAAAACTCAGGAGAACCCAGGCCCAACCAGGGGATTCCAGTTCCCCTCTGGCAAAAAGCTGCTGCCTCTGCACAAGCTCGACAGTGCTTGCACAAAAAAGGCTAAATAAAAATAAATAAACTTACTAATAAGGTAAATTATAGATTTAAGATTATCATTAATATTCTAATAGCATTTAAAAATTTGTAGTAAAGACGTGTCAAGTCGCGTCCTTCTTTATCCAGCTCTATCATCTCAGCTCTTGTCAGGTCACCGCTTCCCATTCTCCGCTCTACCATCAGGTCTGGACATGAACTGCATCCTGCTCGCTGTGGTAACCTTGGAACAATGAGACAAGACTGGCTGAGAGTAGAGTACTGTTCTGCACTCTTTGATGCAACAATACATCAGCTGTTGTTGGAACTGTTCCTGGTTCCGGTTGATCTAAATAAAGCATCCTAAACCCTCAGAGGATTTATATTATGGAAGTGTAGAGTATGCAAGATTAAAAAGATGCGTCATTAGTCTAGATTTAAATTGACAGAGTGTGTCTGCCTCCCGGACAGTGCAGGGAAGACTATTCCAAAGTTTAAGCGCTAGATAGGAAAAGGATCTACCATCTGCACTTGATTTTGAAATTCTCTTTTCCAGGAGAATTTTCCAATAAGGGACTAAAAAAATTTTTAAGAAACAATTTTATATGTTCGAGCCCAGAAATACTACGTAATACGCCCAACTCGTTTTTTGACAAGTTGACCATGTTAAGCATGAAAAGACAGCACGTTTAACATTGTAAAGAAGTCAGAATGCATGAAACACCATTGCAGGGCCGCTTTAAAGTTAATGCAATGCTTTATAGGTAACCAGTGTATAGTTGACAGAACAGGGCTAATATGCTCATACTTTTTTTGTACGTGTAAGAACTCGAGCTGCCGCGTTTTGGACTAGTTGGAGTTTTTGTACTAAGCCTGCAGGGCAACCACCTAACAGTGCATTACAATAATCTAGTCTTGATGTCATGAATGCATACATTCACTTCACTGCATCTGACAGTGACAGCATATGACGTAGTTTAGATATATTCTCAAGTTGGAAAAACGCAATTTAACAGGTGTTGGCGACACGGCTCTCAAATGACAGATTACTATCGAATAGAACGCCAAGATTCTTAACTGACGACGAGGGTTTTATGGAGCATCCGTCAATAGTCAAGCAGTATTCTTGGTTGTTACATACGCTGGTTTTTGGTCCAACAAGTAACACTTCTGTTTTGTCCGAGTTCAATAATAAAAAGTGTTTATATCGACTATGCATTCCATTATTCGATGTAACTGCTGTGTTTCATGAGGCTTAGAGGAAATATAAAGATGAGTATCATCAGCATAAGAGTGAAAGCTAACACCGTGTCGCTTTATTATATCTCCTAGAGGTAGCATGTATAATGCGAAGAGCAGAGGCCCTAAGACTGAGCCCTGTGGTACACCGTACTGGAGTTGCGATTTGCGTGACACCTCATTGTTTATTGCTACAAATTGAAATTTTAGGATAAATAAGACTTAAACCATTTCAAGGCTATTCCCTTAATGCCGACGTAATTTTCGAGTCTATGTACGAGTGTGCTGTGGTCAATGGTGTCGAATGCAGCACTAAGGTCCTGCAGCACCAAAAACGAGATTCAACATCGGTCAGACACAAAAAGCAGATAATTTGTAACTCTGATCAAAGCAGTCTCTGTACTGTGAAATGCTCTAAATCCATACTGGAATTCTTCATTGGAGGAAGCAGCATAATTGAGTTGAAACTACTTTTTCCAGAACTTTAGATATAAAAGGTAGATTCGATATAGGCCTGTAATTTCTAATTCTCTAGGGTCGAGGTTGGGTTTTTTGACAAGGGGCCTTATAACAGCTACCTTATATGCTTTAGGTACATGTCCTAATGTCAGAGATGAGTTAATAATACTAAGAAGAGGATCTATAATTTCTGGGAGCATCTCTTCCATTAGATGTGTAAGCAGGGTCGGATTGGGACTCATTTTCAGCCCTGGAGTTTCATGCCTTAGACCGGCCCACTTTAGTTTACGACTGACTATATTAAAATAATGATAATTAAAACCTCAGAATATAAGTCTGCAATAGCGCACTGTTCTCTACAGCCTTTTAATTCATTGTATTTTTCAAAAATATCAATTTCCAATTCAGTGAAAATACAGTAGCCTAAGTTTTGCTTCACAGTGAAGATTTATTAGAACAGTAAATAGCAGGACAGTATCAGAATCTATTTTCTTTAAGAATTAGTGTTCATAAATATCCAAACATTGAAATGAGGAAAAAAATCAAACAAAAACATAAAACAAAATAAATAAAAAAAGATTAAAATAAAATGTATTGCACCGTCTAATGACACCATAATTTATTTTTCAATGAAACGGCTGCTTTACAACTTCAAATATTTTTCACAAATATGAGAACATTAGTTAAATAATAAAACAAGTATTGCACTGTTATCTGACTTTTTTTCACAGTATAACTTTCTAATGATTGTCCATCCATCCATCCATCTTCTTCCGCTTATCCGGGGCCGGGTCGCGGGGGCAGCAGTCTAAGCAGGGACGCCCAGACTTCCCTCTCCCTAGACACTTCCTCTAGGTAGACCCCTCAATTTCGCGAGCAGTCCACGTGGCCATCGGGCTAACAGGCTCGCGGAAACTGTCTCGCGGACGCCGCGCGGGGAAGACCCCGGATTTTTCGGGGGTCCGACGCCTTGGTCAACCGAAGGGGAGGGGGCCCCGAGCGGACCTGGGGCGAAAGCGGGCCCCCTCGCCCGAGGGGGTCCGGACGGGAGACGCGCCAAGCGAACAGCCCCCCAGCCGCGCTTCGGCGGTCGACCACAGTGTGGCGCCAAGCCCGTCCGCGGCCCAACTAAAGCCAATGGGGCTCGTCCCATTGGCGTAGTCCAGGGGTGGGCCGTCGGCGCTTCCCCCGGATGTCCGCGAACGTGATATTCATCCCACTACCCAACTATCTTTGGCAGGTGGTCCAGGGACCCCATTTCCTCTCGCCGATTGGTCCCTCTTTTGGCGGGCGACGCCCCCTGACACGCCCCCCGTACCACCAAAGCACTATTTGTCCACTGACCAACTACTTTTGCCAAAGTGGTCAGGTGACCACGGGGGTCGACCCCCGCCCCCCCCCGTACCACGGAAGCACTATTTGACCACTTACCAACTACTTTTGCCAAAGTGGTCAGGTGACCACGGGGGTCGACCCCCGCCCCCCCCCGTACCACGGGGCACTATTTGACCACTAACCAACTACTTTTGCCAAAGTGGTCAGGTGACCACGGGGGTCGACCCCCGCCCCCCCCCCGTACCACGGGGGCACTATTGACCACTTACAAACTAAATTTGGACATGTCCACCTGCAGTTTATAGTAATGGGCCACAGGTATTCAGTTGGTGGACACACTTAGAATCATCTATATGCAATGAAGACCCTGTTAGTCTGTTGGTACACTTAAGTAGACATGCATATGTTAGCAGCAACTCACAGAGTGCTTTATTTTGCTTAAAAAATGCATTTTTCTAAACGGAGAAATGTCCACCTGCAGTTTATTTTAAAGGGCCACACGTATTGAGTTGGTGGACACACTTTGGAATCATCTATATGCATTATGGACCCTGTTAGTCTGTTGGTACACTTTAATAGACATACATATGTAAGCAGCAACTCACAGAATGCATATTTATGCTTAAAAAATGAAGTTCCACGAACTCACTACACGTGGTCCATTCATATAAGCTGCAGGTGGACACTTCCTGTATGACTTAGTGAAAAACGGGGCATATGTCCACCTGCAGATTACAGTAGTAGTCCACACATATTAAGTTGGTGGACACACTTTAGAATCATCTATATGCATTATGGACCCTGTTAGTCTGTTGGTACACTTTAATAGACATACATATGTAAGCAGCAACTCACAGAATGCATATTTATGCTTAAAAAATGAAGTTCCACGAACTCACTACACGTGGTCCATTCATATAAGCTGCAGGTGGACACTTCCTGTATGACTTAGTGAAAAACGGGGCATATGTCCACCTGCAGATTACAGTAGTAGTCCACACATATTAAGTTGGTGGACACACTTTAGAATCATCTATATGCATTATGGACCCTGTTAGTCTGTTGGTACACTTTAATAGACATACATATGTAAGCAGCAACTCACAGAATGCATATTTATGCTTAAAAAATGAAGTTCCACGAACTCACTACACGTGGTCCATTCATATAAACTGCAGGTGGACACTTCCTGTATGACTTAGTGAAAAACGGGGCAAATGTCCACCTGCAGTTTATTTTAATGGGCCACACTATTAAGTTGGTGGACACACTTTAGAATAATCTATATGCATTATGGACCCTGTTAGTCTGTTGGTACACTTTAATAGACATACATATGTAAGCAGCAACTCACAGAATGCATATTTATGCTTAAAAAATGAAGTTCCACGAACTCACTACATGTGGTCCATTCATATAAACTGCATGCGGTCCTTTCCACCTGCAGATTACAGTAGTAGTCCACACATATTAGGTTGGTGGACACACTTTAGAATCATCTATATGCATTATGGACCCTGTTAGTCTGTTGGTACACTTTAATAGACATACATATATTAGCAGCAACTCACAGAATGCATATTTATGCTTAAAAAATGAATTTCCACCAACTCACTACACGTGGTCCATATAAACTGCAGGTGGACACTTCCTGTATGACTTAGTGAAAAACGGGGCAAATGTCCACCTGCAGTTTATTTTAATGGGCCACACTTTTAAGTTGGTGGACACACTTTAGAATAATCTATATGCATTATGGACCCTGTTAGTCTGTTGGTACACTTTAATAGACATACATATGTAAGCAGCAACTCACAGAATGCATATTTATGCTTAAAAAATGAAGTTCCACGAACTCACTACATGTGGTCCATTCAAATAAACTGCAGGTGGACACTTCCTGGGTGCCATGTTTGTAGTCCTTTGTAGTTTTTCTTGATAATTACTTTTTTGTCCAATGTATTCATATATATGATTAAAGAAACACCTTATTCCCTTAGTACACTTTAATAGACATACATATGTTAGCAGCAACTCACAGAATGCTTATTTATGCTTAAAAATGAAGTTCCACGAACTCACTACACGTGGTCCATTCATATAAACTGCAGGTGGACACTTCCTGTATGACTTAGTGAAAAACGGGGCAAATGTCCACCTGCAGTTTATGAGACTAGGCCACACTATTAAGTTGGTGGACACACTTTAGAATCATCTATATGCATTATGGACCCTGTTAGTCTGTTGGTACACTTTAATAGACATACATATGTAAGCAGCAACTCACAGAATGCATATTTATGCTTAAAAAATGAAGTTCCACGAACTCACTACATGTGGTCCATTCAAATAAACTGCAGGTGGACACTTCCTGGGTGCCATGTTTGTAGTCCTTTGTAGTTTTTCTTGATAATTACTTTTTTGTCCAATGTATTCATATATACGATTAAAGACACACCTTATTCCCTTAGTACACTTTATTAGACATACATATGTTAGTATCATTTCACAGAAGGCTGAATTATACCCTAAAAAGGGTTGTCCACCAACTCACTACACGTGGTCCATTCATATAAATTGCTGGTGGTCACTTCCTGCATGACTTGGCGAAAAACGAGAAATGTCCACCTGCAATTTATTTGAATGGGCCACGTGTATGAAGTTGGTGGACATAATACTTATTAACAATGTTTAACTGAAAAATATTTATTTATATGTTTCAAAAACCACATTATTCAATGAGAACACTTTATTGTTCGCATATATGTTGGTATCAAATCATTTAATGCTCATTTTGACTATTATGATAGCCTCTTTTATGTTCAAGGCCTCATTTTCAAGCCTCATCCATTGAAATGAATGGGTTGCAGAGTAATACATAAAAAATGATATAAAATACTTTTTGGGCACCCACGCATTTGGCCTTTCATTATGTCGCTTGTGGGACTGTGACGCAAGTGACTGTGATGTTTGGGGTCTCTCGGGACCCTCAGGGCCTTTGTGGAAAATGTCCTTGTATACATTACATTTTCATGGAACACCTTCCCATGGTCTGTTCTATTAAGTCACTGACGCATACACGCGCTGTTATTACATTGCGTGCATGCTCCTAGGCCTGCTCTATGCACGATGCATTCGGTGACGCATACAGCGCGTGCATGCGTCACGGTTTGATGTCATGACAGCGCATGTATGCGACACGGTCTGCTCTATGCACGATGCATTCAGTGACGCATACACGCATTCAGTGACGCATACACGCATTCAGTGACGCATAGACTCTCCCTATTTTGACCTTTTGACCCCTAAACAAAGTCACAAAGTCGCCCGACTTTTCCGCACGACCGGTGGATGATGGACGGTTGCTTGTGACCCGGTTTCGGATCGGTTGACCCCGTCGGGGCCACGTCCACGAAACCCATATGGAAAAGCCATTCAAATAAGCTATACGAGGAAATTTCCAGAAAGGTCCGAGGGGTCCCATATTTTAGATTCTGGCCCGTCGGGCGGCCCCCGACAACATATCGAGAGCACATCGCCCTAGAGGATTAGGGAATGTTTTTTGCACCCAATCACAAGATTAAGCACACAGCCTTGTCTCTCACATACCACTGAACAGCCTTGTGAAGCTTTCAGAGGTGGGGGATGGGGGGTTTTCAGAAAAAGGTCTAAGAACTTTGCACATTTGGGGGATAAATGGGGGGCTTCTAGACAACAATAATCCAAAATATCCAGACCCTTCGGCCTATCGTTTCCCAACGGGAGGGCTTCCACCTACAATCTATGCCAATGCATTTTCGTGGACGACTCTCTAAACAAAGTCACAAAGTCGCCCGGCTTCTCTGCATGATCGGTGGATGATGGACGGTTGCTCATGTCTATATGCTATATGCGTGATGCATGCACGTGTGGTTATTTAAGCATGTGCATGCGTCACGGTCTCTTATATGCATGATGCATTCAGTGACGCATACAGCGCATGCATGTTTTACGGTCTGCTCTATGCATCACGCATGCAGTGATGCATGCAGGGCGAGCATGCGTGTCATTCTGCTCCATGCGCAACGCATGCAGAGCGCGCACGCTACACGGACTGCTCTATGCATGACGCATGCAGTGACGCATACAGCCCGTCACGTTCTGCTCTACGCATGACGCATGCAGTGACGCATGCAGTGACGCATGCAGGGCGCGCACGCGTGGCGGAAGGCCTTCCACCTGTCACCTATCCAATAGGTTTTTGATAGGGGGTTTGTAAACAGGCCACTCTAATTAGACCTTTGAGGATAAACTGAGCGTTCTACAAGTTCTTGCTAACATATGTGTGTCTAATGAAGTGCACTGACTGAATAATGTGGTATTTGATGCATTTAAATGAATATAAAGGCACATTTTTGCTAATAAGTGGGTTGTCCACCAACTGAATACACGTGGCCCATACATATAAACTGCTCGAGGAACTTTCCCGCAAGGCCGGCGGAGGGTCCGACGGGCCCGAAACCTCACGGGCACTTGCGTCCCGGTCCCCCAAAAGACATACCGAAAGGTCAAATGTCCTGGTCCTCCAGAAGTATTTTATAACCTTTTTAATGTAAACTAAAAAGCACAGTGATTTCAATGGCAGACACTTAGAAATGAGGGCTGTTTTAGCTATGTACTCATCCACTTTTAAACCCTTAAAGAAGAAGCCACGGACCCGAAACTGCAGGGCCTGATTCGGGGGTCCGTGACAGTGGTCGCTGAAAGGCTCGATGTCCTCTGACCTTAGAAACCTTGTTTTCTGGACCTTTGTTCACACCCTGACCTTCAACATATAATTCCCGATTTTTGTCAAAACTGAACATTTTACGTGCTGTTTCCTAACCTGTGTGTGTCTAAAAGAGTGTTCTCACCGAACAGTGTCGTTTCTGACACCTAGAAATGAATATACACTTTAAATATTGTTAAAAAGCATCATGTCCACCAACCTACTACACGTGGTCCACTAATATAACCACACGTGGACAGGCAATGCAAACACACTAGAAAATGGATCCATTTTCTAGGCAGAACACACTGGAAAATGGATTGCATTGATATTGCTTTTTAACAATGTTTTAAAAGAGTCAGAAACAACACGATTCATTGAGAACACTCTTTTAGACACACATATGTTAGAAACAGCTCGTAAAATGACGAGTTTGACCTAAATTCTGTCATCTAATACGTCGAATATGATGTTGTCCACGTGCAGTTTATCGAATGGGCCAGGAATAAATGCTTGGTGGACATTGCACAGAAAGGGCATTTTAAACGTGTAATATTATTTTTTTGTTTTAAAAACCACAAAGCTCGATTGCCACGCCCCCTCAGACAAACATACGTCAGTCCCGAGTGGCAAAACGCAGGTTCTGGTAAAAGTAGTTGGGAAGCGGACAGAAAGTGGTTTGGTGGTCGGGGGCGTGGCCATGGAAGGGTCTGCGGGGTCGAAGGTCAAATCGGCACCCATAGTTGATCAGCGGACAAATAGTTGTTTCGTGGACGCTGGCACCCATGGGCAGTAAGCTGGCACCCGCCCCCCATGCAAACAAATGAGTCGTGGTACTCGTATCATGTTGGAGGACGAGCGGGGAAGCCGAACTACATGGGATAAACCTGTGAGGGACGCATATGATGTTCGTGGACAGAGGGCTTGGGGGTCTCCGAGGGGTGCCATGGCGCGAGAGCGCCCCTAGAGTTGTCCTCACACCCCCTATCCGGGGCCAGCAGAAAAAGAAATGGTCTTACCACAGGGTAAGGTGAAATCACCCACTTCCCATTTAGATAGACGCTACGTGTCAGGTTTTTTCACACTACGATCCATCGCAACACTATGCGGCAAATGGCAATTTATTTGAATGGGACTTTTTCCACGAACCCCCTATTTGTCCTCCAGCTCTTCCGGGGGGACACCGAGGCGTTCCCAGGCCAGCCGGGAGACATAGTCCCTCCACCTTCCCAGGAAGGCGTCCAGGGGGCATCCGGAAAAGATGCCCGAGCCACCTCAGCTGGCCCCTCTCAGCGGATCTACTCTGAAGGGCTTCACTCGAGAGGGGATCTGCTCATTTCGGCCGCCTGTATCCGGGATCTTGTCCTTTCGGTCATGACCCACAGCTCATGACCATCGGTGAGAGTAGGAACGTAGATTGACTGGTAAATCGAGAGCTTCGCCTTGCGGCTCAGCTCCTTCTTCACCACGACAGATCGGTACAGCGACCGCATTACTGCAGAAGCTGCACCGATCCGTCTGTCAATCTCCCGTTCCATCCTTCCCTCACTCGTGAACAAGAACCCCAGATACTTGAACTCCTCCACTTGAGGAAGGAATCTAATGATTGTTTCATCTCTTTTTCCTCTGCATAAGTGTAGCTTCAAGGAAACATGGACAACCCTAAAACATTAATAAACGCCTGAGCAGAGCACTGGTCTCTGCAACTTTATCTATCACGGTGTCATTGTCCAAAGACATGAGAATTTCTTTCTCAGTGCACATGAGCATGAATGCCTCAAGGTTCTTCTGGGTTAAAGTGCTCCTGAGCCTGTTTTTTATGAATTTCACTGTTGAGAAGCTTCTCTCACAGGCTACTTGTGTGATGGACAGTGTTAATAGCAACTTGTAGGCGAGTCCAATCACATGGTAGGCATCAGTTAGAAGATTGTACTGAGAGAGAATGAGATGAACACAAATGACACAGTTTTTACAGGAGGAACAAGTTTTGCTCTCTAGTTCGACATCCTGCTGTTCCATGGAAGGATGCTCATCACCTCCTTGTGGGATTTCACTAGCTGTCCTGACAATGTAACCCTCCAGAGGGGACATCTTTAGTCTGTCCCACTGACATGCAAGGCTGTACAGTTCACCACATAATGTGCCAACTGTAGCCCTGTCGTCAAACTTAAGCAGACATTTGCTTATTTCTTCCAGAGCTGAGCTGGGAAGTCCATTTTCCCTCACATGAGCAAAGTTTCTAGGGTCTAAACAGGCAAAATCTGAGCAAAGTTTTGCATTAGCAGAAAACCTCCTTTGGATACTTCCTGTTACTGTGAGGTAAAAGTACACAATGTCATTGTAGACAAAGTGTCAGGGTTTTGACGGGGGGGAAGAACCCAATTGCAGGCAGACACACGGACGGGGTTAAACTGGGTATTTATTGATACAAAAACAAGACAAAAAGGCAAAACAAAAACCCACGAGGGGGTAAACAAGGCAGGATAATAATAAATTGAAACAAGGTACACCGACTCACTATATAACACACACTTGGAATACACTAAACTAAACTCACAAGACACAAGGTAATAAGAAACATCAATGACAAGGAACAGGGCTCAGGATCACTCACGAGACTAGGTTTCTGGAACACAGTACAATTCACGAGCACAAGACAATGAACATGAGGATGATTTAAAGGGTAACAAACATAGGATAATTAATAGGGAACAGGTGCTGGGGATTAAACACTAATGGGAAAGCTAACGAGACAAAAGGGCGGGAAACACTGACGAGACACAGAGAGAGAGTGAGAGGATTTCTAAGGTCCAACCTCTCTCTCTACAAAGAACCTTAGGCCATGTCATGGCTCTGCCCCAAGACCAAGAATAAACAAGACAAGATGGCGGAACCATGACACAAAGTCAGTATGAGCTGATGCTAGCTGCTCATCTTCTGCAAGCTCTCCTGGCATCCTTTTCTTTTTTCTGATCCTTCTCTCAGAAAAGGCAGCCTGCACTACAAGCTCACACTCTTCCTCCTCTTGCAACTTTCCATTAGCCCACTTCACAAACTCATCAGCTGCAGACTTAACTCCTTCAAAGTCCCTAGCACACTTCCTGAGACCCTCTTCTGTCCCTTCAACCAGACGTTGAGCTGTGATGATATCCATTCCCTTTGTCTGCAAGTATTTTGAAAGGGGGGATGTAAGCTCAAAAATGCGAAGGAAGAGTTGAGCAGTGACCACTGTCTCATACTTCAAAAAGCCTTCAATAAATCCCTTTGCCTTGGCCCTCACAGTTGGCTTTTGTGTACTGTCATCTATAATGGTGTCTAAAGTCATAAGCACTTCAATAAACAAGCCTCCCTGAGGATTCCTAAAGCACCCAAACACTTTACTTAGTGCCTGATCCTTAGCCCACCACCTAGTTGCCCCTATTGGGCACAGTCATCTGTGATGCTTGTCCTGACTCTTCTCCTCCCACTTCTGCATGCGCTTGTATGACTCTCTTAAAAAAACTGCTAAATCGTTAAGCAGTGAAAACATAGATGCACTTTACACAACACTGCCTGTTGTCTCTGCCAGTACAAGATTCAAAAGATGTGCATAACACCAAATATGAACCTGATTGGGGGAATGCTCGGAGAGGAGTGTAGAAAACCCCCTAAACTGACCTTGCATATTAGCTGCACCATCTGTTGAGTTGCCCACACATGTGCCAATGTCAAGGTTCAGTAGCACTTTTTTCAGAAGCTCTACAAAATTCTGGCCAGTAGATGTCTCACAGTCGACCACAGCAATCAGTCTTTCATGAATGACATCTGTTACATATCGAAGTATGATTGAACACTGGTCTTTGGAGCTGATATCTTGGGTTGTGTCAATTTGAACTGAAAACATGCCAGCTTGTCTCACTTCTTCTGCTATAGTCACCTTTATCAGTTGGCTAATGACATCCACCACTTTATTTATTGTCTCTTTTGACAGCAGAGTAACTAGAGCACCTCTGCCTTTTGCACCAGTTTCATGCTGCTTTTTGCAGTTTTCAATGCAAGTGTTAACATGCTGTTGGAGGCAAATGTCATATCTACTCAAGAGTAGAATCAACTCCAGGACATTACCATGATTAACAGCAATGTTTTCTAAGCTATAACCTGCCTCTTCTTTATCTCCCCTGTAGCTAAGGCCACATTTGCCTATGACTTTAACAACATCCACTATACGCTCCATCACCTGACGTTTCTTTTTCACTTGCTCAGCACGTAATGACATTTGGTTGCCAGTCAACAGGCTTTTCACATCTGCCTTTTGTATTTTCAGAAAGTAAGCATCTGCACTATCTCTGTGTGTCTTACTTTTTTCATGTTCCACTATCCTTTGGTGAATGTGTTTCCAGTCTTTCATGCCTCCCTTTATGAAAGGGCCATCACTTACCAAAGGTGCAAATGCCAAACAAACCGAACAGTACAGAGATTGTTTTTTTTTCACAGTAAGTTAGCCACTTGCGGTTTGTTCAATCTTTGCTATTGAAAACCTTTGGTATAGGAACATTTGGGATTTGTTGAGGATGATAAGAAAACAATGTATGTATTTCCTGTGACTGAGGTCGAGCAAAGTAATCAAAACTATCTACAGAATCATCTTTATCTGCCTTGTTTCTAGCTTGTGGTTCTGGGTTCTGCTGCTGTGTTGTTGCCTCTGCTATCTGTCCCTGAGTAGTCTCTGGTCTCCCTTTCACACTTCCTTCTGTATCCCTAGACTCGAGTGCACCTGTATTTAATCACAATAAAAGCATTCTATAATCTTTAACATATTTGACATGGAAAGCACGTTCAAATGAAATTAAATCAAATCAAAGCAAATTAAAATTTCCAAATGTCAAAATATGCAGGCTTAATTCATATGACTTTTATTCTATTCCCTTTCAATTGTGGGCTTTGTAACTATCGTTTGATTAAAAACATAATGGGTCACTAGTAACACTTGGGCATAGAGAGTTGTTATATTGTAACTAATGTGATCACTGCAAAATAGTATTTTTGTCTCGTTTCTAGTCCAAATATCAAAAAAATCTTAAATCAAGATACATTTACAAAATAAGTAAAATGGCATAAGAAATTATGTCTTGTTTTCTGAAAAAAAACACAACTACTCAAAATTAAGTGATTTTTTGCTTAAAACAAGCTAGCCTACATTATCTGCCAATGGGGAAGAAAAATAATTGTGTTTCCGTTTGAATTAAGATTTAGCTTGTTTTAAGCAAAAACATTTTTAGGTGTTTTTTCAGAAAACAAGACATAATTTCTTATGCCATTTCACTTGTCTAGTAAATGTATCTTGAATTAAGAATATTTAGATATTTGAACTGGAAACAAGACAAAAATAATAAGTAAGAAAAGCATTTTTTGCAGTGATCATGTTTGCTTATTCACACACACTGTGACTGTGGTACAACAACAGCTTACCTGCTGTGTTCATGTTGTTGATTTAGATGATCTAATGATTTTAGACAGTTCATCGTGATCTACGGTAGAAAATAATTGCAATTTCTCCTTAGGGGAGCTGTTGTTAGTTTGTTCAGCGGGTTTCACTTCTGGTTGCCATGCTATAATTTTTTTCTCTAATATCTTGGATTTTACTTGTGAAGTAGTTCATAAATTCATCACTGTTATGCTGATATCCAGAATCTGAAGTCGCTAACAATAATTTTTTTGTTAATTTAGCCACTGTGTTAAATAAAAACCTAGGGGTGTGCTGGTTTTCTTCTATTAGTGATGAAAAGTAGGCGGATTTAGACGTTTTTAGGACGTACCTGTATTTTCAAGTACTATCCTTCCATGCTGTATGAAATACCTCTAATTATTTTTTCTTAAAGTTGCACTCCATTTTTCGGGCCGATTTCTTTAGAGCCTGAGTGTGTTCATTATACCATGATGTTGGGCTGCCCTTTTTAATCTTCTTTAAACGCAGAGGAGCAATTGTGTCCAGTGTTCCCGAGAAGGTGGAGTTAATATTTTCAATGGTAATGTCAGGATCTGCAACATTATTTTTCATGCTAGAGATTTGAGACAATTCAGGAAGATTATCGCTGGTAGTCGAAGTTATCGTTCCACCGAAAGATCTTCACTCTGCTGAAGGATCTTAACGTCGTCCACGTTTATACCGTAAGACAGTATGATTACGCAGGTGAGTGGGTCCTGACACATTTTGACTAACGCCCATGGAGTTAAGAGTGTCTTCGAAAGCCATTCCTAAGGCATCTGTATCGTTATCTACGTGGATGTTAAAGTCGCCAACGACAAGGACTCTATCTGCGGCCAGTACTAGTTCTGATAAGAACCCACCAAATTCTATAATACAATGGTGCCCTGGAGGCATATATACATTAAAAAAGTGTATATATTAGGTGTTGATACTACTGTTGTCAAAAATATCGATATTTCGATATGTATCGATACTGAAAAATCTGAAACGGTTCAAATACGCATGTCCCACGTATCCATACTAGCTGCACGTTCCCGCGCTCTCTTTTTTTTCGGACAGTGAGTTGACACACACTGCACGTGAACGCAGTGACAACAGAGCTCCGCCTCCTCTCACAGATTTGACTCGTTTGCGGCAGTTAAAAGATGGCCAGTTCAGAGTCTCAGTAACACATCTGCCGCTTACCCAGCTAACATAAGGCCAGTGGCACATTAGCGGACCACCGGTGGCAAAGTTGGCGGTCCACTGGCGGCAACCAACTGTGGTCCACCGGCTTTTTGCTCATCGTTTTTCCAGCTGGTTTATCAATAATGTTTACTGGCGGTCCACGGTCGGCCCGCCGTTCATAATTGTTAAATCACGCTAACCAAAATGTCCTTAAACACAATAATGGATCAAACATGTTCAATAGCAACGGCAAATTTATTATTTTAACAGATCAAATACACAAATGCATTACATTTATCAAATGCTTTTAACCAACGTTACACAAATAGAAGCATTCAGTTAACATTAATTTGTATCCATACTTGTGTGCTTATCCATGTTTGTTTCTAGTAAGACCATAGTAAACACAAAATAAACCAATAATAACTTTGATAATTGTAGTAAAACCACAGTAAATCCAAAAATAACAATGGTCTTACTTGCATAGTTGTAATCCATATTATTAACTGTTCCCATGGTTTTCAAAAACGATAGGCTACCACAGCACTCCTGCATTCCTATAATATTACTATAGTAGAACCTTTATATCAAAACCTTAGTTTGAAAAAAAACATGATTTGATGGCAACATGACATGTTGGTTTTACCACAGGAAATCCCAGGTTAACTGTCTTAAGGGTTTAGCCATTTTTTAAAATATAAACAATTTTAAAGAAGCTTTACAGAAAATGCATGTTTCAATGTTACAATCAATCAGAAGTTAATCATCCAGAGGGGGCTATGACTCACTGAGAAACATCTTCTGGCAACAAATAAAGTTAATATCGCAATAGCTCTAAGATAATACAAGTCATGCATTTAAAGTCATGTTCTATTAAAAATAACATATTATTATAGGGTAAGTTTGCAGATTTTCAACCCACTTTGTACTGGTACAATGTCTATAATATATGTAAATTAACAATATGTGAATGATGCAAAACACATTATCCACCAGGGTTTTGTGGACAAATAAATGGGAATATCTCAAGAAAAAATTGTCTGTTCACATATATTGCCAATATTGTAACAATACAAAGTGGGTTGAAAATCTGCAAACTTACACCCATCAATCGGGCAGCATTTAGGCTACATACGAGATTAATATACTACATAAACTATTAAATCTCATTAAATTATCATTAAATTGCAAATGAATAGCATTTGGATTTAACTGAAAATAAAGCTTGTTAAACTAAAGTTTGCTTTTATAAAATAATGATTAGCCTACTATTATATTAAATTAAACTATTTAGCCAGTATATTCCATCCTTAAGATTACTTTGACTGTAAAAATAACATGTCTTGTAAATTTGCCACTGCTGTACAGAGGTCCAGCTGCAGTAAGCTGCTGGTGGCGTGCCACCCAAAAAAAGCTGGCAGACCGACAGCATTTTTACATTGGTCGGCAAGCCGACATTGTACCGACGGTGGTCAGACGGTGGTAAGCCGCTGAATCTGTGCCGCCCAAAAACCGCCGGCGGACCGCCAGGTCATTGTTTGCTGGGAAGTGCACGCTCGTTTACGTTTACCATAGAGCCCTATGTATGTGCGCTGATTCATAATTTCATCCACTCTCGTTTCATTTGCCCTGGTTAAACGTAGTTTATGTTAGGAAGATGGCCAGTACAGAGTCTCCGCAACAGTACTCATGTTTAATGCACGCGTTTCTGTCTTCATGTGCGCTCATTAATGATTTCATCCACTCATCAATGATTTCATCCACTCATCAATGATTTCATCCACTCGTCTCACTCGTTTGCACTTCCGTGTTTACCATAACGCTATATGTATGTGCGCTGATGAATGATTTCATCCTCTGTTGCTGGTATTTTGGCCCATTCGATTCAGTTTGAAAATCCCCCGTAACGGGGAAACTTTGTGTCTGTGAGACGGCATAGTCGCAGGACAAAACATCACTCAACCGTTCTGATTACAGTCTCGAACAGGTTTGCCCCGCTCAGTGACGCACCCACTGAGAAATCTGCTGAAAATACCAGCAACAGTGTGTGAAAACTTACAGAAAACGTTTGACCTATGTCATTGTCAACAAAGTCTATATAACAAAATATTGAGATGAAATTGTGTTATTGACCATAGAAATATTTATTAATATTTATCTAGTAGCTCCTCACCATAGAAGTAAAAGCTGGCTTAGGATACTGACCCACTAAAGACTGTCCGGTTAGAGACCAAATGAAGAGGCACTTGCTTTACACAACCTATTTATTGTCACCACTCACGAGACTGATTTGGGTGTAGTTATGATGTGGTTTTCTAACAGTAACATAACTAGTATTAATATTAACAAGTGGGACTCTAGTGTTCACAATCATATAGGTATGAGTTACAAGATGGAAATCTACTTACAGAGAACATCTTTCTGCTGGTTCTGGTGGAATCCACCGCTAACATCGTCCTAGGACACCCATGGGTGATCGAACACGATCCTATTCTCTCATGGAAGATGGGAGAGGTCCTAAGATGGGGCAAGAACTGCTTCTGTTTCCCTAGTCTACCTTCTCCTGTTCCTCCAAGGGTCACTATTTCCATCTGATCGACCTCCATTGAAAGCCCCCCAGAACATCTCTCCAGGGAAATACCTTCAGTGACGTCTTCTGTCCCCAGAGAGCCTCCGAACTCCCACCTCACCGAGCATGGGACTGTGCCATCAACCTTGTTCCGGATGAACCAGTGCCTAAAGGAAAGATCTATTCCATCTACATCCCTGAACAGAAGGCAATGGAGTAGTATATCCACGAAGCCCTCCAACAAGGTTACATCCAACCATCCGTGTCCCCTGCCCAGTTTCTTCTTTGTGGCCAAAAAGGATGGAGGTTTGAGGCCATGTATAGATTGTCGTTCCCTCAATAGTATCACGGTTAAATACCGGTATCCCCTTCCTCCCGTCCAAGCAGCCCTAGAAAAACTTTTCAGAGCAACCATCTTCAACAAGTTGGACCTCAGAAGCACGTACAACCTCATTCGGATACGTGAGGGGGACGAATGGAAAACAGCCTTCATCACACCCAATGGACACTATGAGTATCTGGTCATACCATATGGACTTGCCAATGCCCCCTTAATATTCCAGGGATACATGAATGAGGTGTTCCGGGAGTACCTCCACCGTTTTGTTCTTGTCTACATAGATGACATCCTGGTGTACTCCCAGAACCAGGCACAACATCACCAGCACGTTTCTGAGGTCCTCCAATGGCTCCGCAAACACCAACTCAATCTCAAGGCCGAAAAATGCACCTTCCACCAACCCAAGATCCAGTTCCTCGGCTACAATATCAGTGCTCACGTAATTCAAATAGACAAGAGGGAGGTGGAAGCTATCCGTTCCTGGCCCATTCCATCCACAATCAAAGAATTACAAAGATTTCTCCAATTCGCCAACTTTTACCGCAGATTCATACAAGGTTACAGCTCTTTCACTTCACTTCTCACTCAAACCCTTCGAAACAAACCCAAATCTCTGCCCTGGACTCCAGCGGCCACAGAGGCCATGAAGAAATTACAAGAAGCTTTCAGAAAAGCCCCACTCTTGATTAATCCAGATCTTCAAAAACCTTCAGTTTTATACGATCATTCTCTATTAGACCCCACGCGTACATGTGTACACGAGCTGAGACCTGTCGTGAGATTTGATCGTAGCAACCGCTCACGTCAGTATTGATAAATGTAACATTTTTCGTGGAAACAAACAAGCGTACACACAGTTTTCTGGTATACAATTGTTTGATAAATGAGGGCCATTGTCTTCTCGCGAGACCAATCGGATCTCACAAGATCTCTACACACCCCAACAGTTTACACATGATTGCTGCCCCGGACAACTCAGAATGTTTTATGGGTGTGTTAAGCAGGGCCTGGTGCCAGACTTGATAAAAAAAGCTTTTGTTTCCCTTTTTTCTGATACACATTGTTTTGATCATTGTTAAGCCAGCACAGACAGATAAAACGGTTTGTATTTGTAATTTGGGTTTCTCAAATTCCAAAAAACATGGGTCTAATGTTTTTACAGGCAAGCATTAAACACTTAAATAAAGGGCCCTTCTTTTCTCTTCACTCCTCTAGTGCCCATATTTAGCTACTGTAAAGCAGTCCACTTTTGAGATTTTGGCATCTGAAAAGGACATTTGCACCTACAACAACGGTGGCGCTGCCCATGCCCCGGCTGACTAGATAAATCCTAAACTCAAGTCAACTTTATTTATAGCGCTTTTTAAATTTTCATTGTTACAAACCACCTGTTCATAAAATATATTGACTATAGGCAAAACAGTAAAGTTATACAAGCAAAAACAACAAAGTGAACACACACAGAACACAGGTACCCACACACAGGTTCATACAAACCTACATGAACACATGCATAAAACACAGACACACAACCCCACACACACTAAACACAAAATACACACGCATACACATAGGCGCACATAAACCTACTTAGACACATGCAATGAAGGCTATGTTTTTCCTCTTGGTTTCTGTTTGCCTCTCAGAGGGAGAGGCGATAAGGTGGGCTATTTTGGGGGGTGTTGCGATTAGACAGGCTGAGCGTGTATTCCTTCCAACTCCCCAAATGACATGGATACTTTAACACAACACACACTGGCAGGTGTTACCATGAATCACTTTTGCCCTTATAAAGCCCTTAAAGTCCCACTGCAATCGATAATTGTATCACTTAAAACACATCTTTAACCATTAAAGTAGCATATGTAACAACTTTTTCCATGATCATTTCTTCATGCCTTAAAATTACTTAAATGTAACTCTACACCCTTGCTTAATTTACTATATGCATTCATGAATATGCAAATTAGTCCCTGCAGGATGGCCATGACGTGGAGAGAGGAGGCAGCTTGGCCCGCAGCAGTGTAAGCCTTCGACAACAGAGGTCCCGAAACATGCTTTGGACGAGAGTCTCGGTCGACCTCTCCAGGTGGCCACCGTCTGCGGGCACAGGTGCACTTTCCACCTGGGGCACGCCGACGTAGCCTCTAGCTGCACCACCATCGAGGGAAGTAAGAACGAGCCGAAAAGGTTCCAGGTCTTACTAAGTTCCTAATGCACCTCCGGGAAGAATGGAACCGGGGCCGGGCGCGAGCATTGGGGAAGGGGCGCTGCCCAATGCTCAAGGCGGCCTGGGAAAGCATGGCTGACATCTCGATGTCTGCCTCTTCCTGGGCTCGACCCCCCAAAGGAGTGAGCTCCGAGGAATGCCCGCACTGCGGGTTGATGGCGATCCAGACATTGCAGTCATGGGTGGCTGTGTTCTTTCGGAATCGTCAGGGTCGGATGCCAGTAGGTCACCCTCCGATGCTGCGAGGGACATCATCATCACGCACCATTACCGAATACGTGGCTGAGGAACAAGACGGGGTGGGACCGCCTCCTGGGGAACGGTCAGACGAGCAAGACAGGGTGCGAGCGGTCCGCGAGCGCTTGGCTGACAGATTTACACTCACAGTAATCGCCATAACACCCTCGCCGTAGCTGACGGCAGGGCCGTAGCCACTGCTGTCACGGAACGGGAAGCAGACGAGGTGGTGGCTGGATTCCGAAAGAACACAGCCACCCATGACCGCAATGTCTGGATCGCCATCAACCCGCAGTGCGGGCAGGACGTATCCACGAAGGCTGCCTCACCGTGATGGAGACCCAAATACTTGAGGCAGACATCATGTCTGTCCTCCTCCTCCATGAGAGTATCACACCCACGAGAAAAGCGGGACATGCCATGCTGGAGAAATTAGCTCTTTTAGAATCAAACACCAGTGGAACCGCCGAGACGCCCAGGGGAAGTCGCTGCAGGAAGGGACAGTCCGCTACACCACATTGTTAGATGAATGAATGCAGCATGCCGTCTCCCTTTTATACCCGGACTCTGGCATGCAAATTTCATTCGTCAATTTCATTGGCCTTTTCCAAACTAGTCAGAAGTTGATAGGTTCTCTCAAGACAAACCCCATCTGTCGGTTCGACAGAAAGGGAACATACTGTAAAAGACCACCCACTGGCCCAACGACGGAATCCAATGGTATGGTTGAAGGGATCTCGTGTTCTGCTTCTCCTCAGCGATTTCTACATGAAGTTATTTCAGAACTGTTACAATTTAGTTCAATTTACTCCAATGTTGACTCCAATGTTACTACAATATAAAATATCTTATATGACATTTCGAATTTATCTGTTGAACATAATTAATTTATCTGTAAATCTTCATACTTTATTATTTATAGTTATTCTTTCGATTGGGACCTGCAGTCGCACAGAGTCTCACGCTGGCCAGGCTCATGGATCTCAAGGACACAAAACTGTCAGTTCTGATCTTTAGTCAGAGGTTGCCGGGTAAACTAATATCATTAAGTTTGGCTGCTACATGCTTGCTCAGAAACATAACAATAGTTATTTTAGTCACGACCATGCAACGTGCTAAGCCAGGTGATAGGTGAAAATCTGTAATATGTCAGCTTTAGTAATGCCCCATTTATAATATAAATTCTAGTATAAACTAGTCCATCCTATCCTGACATATCGAAACAGGCTCCTTTCAATCTACTGGTAATAACAGACTCTGAAGATTTCTTAACAATAACAATTTATTATGCCAGGCAGGTACAACATAAATTAAAATCATAGAATGTGCATACAAAGACAATTCTAACTTAATAAGCAAATATTATCAACATAGTATAAGAATAAAATAAAACCACAAAGTTTATCATACCTGGCAAAAGCGAGATACACACTAGCAGTGTGTGAAGTTCTGGTTACAGAAGCTTCCAAATCGAGACACACAGCTGTACTGTGGGAAGTTCTGGTTAAAGATGCTTCCCTGAGTCTTTTGCCAGTGCACCTCATAAACTCAGATGTAACAAAACCAATGGTCAGTGAGAAACTGGGTTTGTGTGTTTTCCCGTGACTGAAGAGAGCATAAAATTAGATCTAAATCTATCTGTAAACAAGATTCCCTGAGAAAGTCACCTGTTAGAGGAGTGCAGGTTATTAAAAAGCTCTAATATACTCTTTGTTAGGTTTGAAAGAACTTGACCTTTTTACCCATCGCATCATGACCTTTAAAACAATACAAAACATGATGATAAAAACTTCATAATGAGACAATAAATGATATCCACAGTATGAAATGTATAAGCATTTTCCCAGAGATCAGGGCTTGAAGCGATGAAGGGGAGAGGTGTGATAAGAAGATGGGGTTCAGTTAACCCCTGAGGGGAGTGCAGAATATCATTCCTCAGGATCTAGCACAAATGGGGTTTTATTGTTTTGTGTCCCAGCATCACAAACAACCTTAGTTCTTAGGACTTTTCCAGCTGCCTTACAGTTATACTGTCGATAGGTAGGTACTTATTCAAATTTAGTACGAACTGTTGCAGTATGATCTGTTGCAGTCAATTTGACCCCACCAATTTGAACCTCTAGAATTTTTTTCTAAAAGGTTTGTGTCAGGTCATTTATATATTTGGTGAGTCCTTAAATAGACCTTTAAATAAACCCCCAACCCCTCACCCCCCAACCTCTTGTACATCCAAAATACCTATTGCACGACTATGGACAAATTTGCTAATCACCATAAAATCTCACTGATTGACCTAAAATTGGACATAAAGTATATATATATTTGATGTTTATTTTGAAGATGTTACCTTTCTGTTCTTCATCACAAGAAGCTCAGAGGGAAACTCTGGATTATTTTTTCTCACTGTCACCAACATGGTAACCTTCATTTTTAGCAGTTCCTCACCCAGGGCGTACGGTGTGAAAAAATTATCACATGTCACACGCTGAGGGACCCATTCAGTCCCTCAGCCATGTCTAGTACCACCCTCATGCCCTGATCATATTCGGGTGCTTCTCCAGGGGATTTACCAGTGTACGCATGCATATTCCAGGCATAGCTGGACTGTGCATCACATGCGGCCCATATTTTTATGCCATAGTTGGCTGGTTTGCTTGGCATGTATTGTCTGAAGGGACAGCGTCCATGAAATGGAACCAGAAATTCATCCACAGTGATGTGGGTGCCTGGATTATAAAGAAAGGGTAATCGCTGGACCCACTTGCCCCATACATCCTGTATTGCTGCGAGTTAGTCACGCTATCGTCCCTGTCTTGTTTCTTTGTCATCAAAGCGTTAAACATGGGAGAAAACATGGAAAGTCTTTAGAGACATTGTGGCTGGAAATATTGACCTTCCAGTGTCAGCATTCCAAAGGCTTGCTGTTGATTCTCCTGCCAAAATGAGCAACCCAATGTAGGCTTGCAAGTCAGTCACATCAAAGTCGTTCCAGCTGTCCCCATACACCCTCCTTACCTCTAAGTATGTCATTTCAAGTATATCCTTTTCAATTGATGGTATAATGAAAAGCTCAAATGCTGATTTTATATATTGGACATGGCTGACAGTATATCTGGTGGGCCCTGGAACCATTTTGATGACATTAGCAGCGCTAAGTCTACCCTGACGTTCAAGTGGGGAGAGGGACCATAATAACTTTCCATTTTAGGAAGGTAATGTGTCTACAGGTGGTTGTGATAAAACAGGAGGGTCAACACTAGGAGTCTATAAAGGAAATTTAAAAGCTCTCACAAAAATTTTGTTTTTCCCTACCGTCATGTCGAGTGAAATATTAGTGGTTCTCGCAATACTATGGTAGGTTAGATTTTTTAATATTTTACTGAAAATATAAAATTATAGGAAATATAATGAAATTA